>OY755170.1:5086592-6286592 GCA_963576735.1 Bedellia somnulentella
GTTTTGCCGTGTAGTGCCGGCTTAGAATGTTACTACCCCTTTCTTCCCACGGGTGTCGTAAGAGGCGACTAAGGGTTTTGGGGCATTTTATTGGAGTTTTGGGCGATGCGGTTGGAGACCCATCACCAAAAACCTTTATTTTACCGCCTTTTCCCCACTCAACTTTGAAAAGTGGCTGAGGAATTTATAATTACTTGGCTCTGGCTACCCCGTCGTCTAGGTAATTAAAGCCGTGGGTATATGTATGTATGTATGTTTTCAGTTCCTGAATTACAAATTACAAGTGATTAATTAGTATACGGTGCCCATTTAGAAATGATGAACTTCATAAGAAGAGTCTGCTTCTGACATTCAGCGATATAAATATAGCACAAAATATAATAGTAAATAAAAATTTCTGCACAGCTTTATATCTAGTGTACCAGTACTTGCGTGCATCCTAGCTCCAGGGAAATAACATATGAAAATACGTATAGAAAGAAAATTATGTCGGAGCTGAGTTGAAATATTCTTATGAAATACAAACAGCGAATCAGTGGGTATGAATATTGCATTCAATGTCCTTCTGTTGGAGTGGCTTTTCAAGAATAATGAGACTGCAATGACTGTTCGAGACGCTTGAAAGTAAAAGCAAACTACAATGTAGCTAAGACATTATTGTTCTCTGTTTTTATTTCATTGAATAAAGGTTTTGGAAAAATTATATACTGAAAATGAGGCTAAACTTATACTTGTATTTTACATATTACATATAAGCGGGGTTACTTTACTGCAAATACATAATCATATAAAAATACACACAGGTGTGCGTTTGTCTATACTCAAAAACATATGTTGCATATCACATTGACTGCAATTAATAAGCTCGAATATTAATTCCTGAATTGAAACATTCAAAATCAAAAATTCATAATTATCCAACCATTTAAATTCCACTAATCAAACGGGTACTCTGATTTTGTCGGCAAAATTGAAAATATGCGTACAACGCTCAAATATTGAAAATAACAGAGTTGTTATTGCATTAAGGTATATCTCAGATAAACTAGAACGAGACGCGCCTTTTCGAGATCTCAGAACCGAATAATATGAATAAGAGAAGAATTTGCGGATCCTTAATAAATTTATCGACATTAGCTACGTCCACACTGTGCCTTTTTTTGTTCAATAAGGGCATGCGTCATAGCGCAGTCAACAGCGCACGTGAGGCATGCCCTTAATGCATGCGCGATGACAGTTGAAAGCGGAGCGCGCGCTGTGTTGTAAGTTTTCCGGAGTCGGGTGGATTTTTGTGCGTCATAGCGTTCAACACCAAGATGGTTGACTGCTTTGCAATTATTGGTTTGAGCAATTTCAAAAGTTGATCGAAATTTCTTTCGGACATGCGTGTAAATTTTTTAAAAAGAATATCTTTATCTTCTCTTAGTTCGCTTATAATCACGTTTCTTCGATTATTATAATAACCTCGTATCCAAAACCTTCTCTTGGTCCTGTTTTTGCTGGAATATCTTATAACCAAGTAAGCTGCATATATTCCCCCAAGTAAAATATTGTCGTCGCACATTTTTCCAACAGAAACTCAAACTACGAATAAAGTATGGTGTTGTTGGTTTCAATTAACGCATTCACTTATTGTAAGCGTCAATTGAAAGTTGAAAAGAAAGATGAAGACGAAAGTTGAAGATGAAAAGGCACAGTGTGGACATACCTATCGATTAATGTGAACTTCTACTTTGATTAAATCAAATAAAAAGGATATCATCATTTTATTTATTTATTCCACGTGTAATTTATTAAAGTTTCGGTAATATGTAGCCGTGTAGTGTCGGCTTAGAATAGCACTACTCCATTTCTTTCGGTGGGTGTACGTAAGAGGCACGTAAGCAGAATTCAAGAGGTTTAATTGAATACGCCCGCACAGTATATCATCCCAAGACCTCTGAGAAACCATGTTTGTCGGAACACTCGAATCTGGACCAAGCAAAGCAATCCATGCAGTCTTGGCATCGTCCATTCCACTGATCTCTGTGTTACTTAAAGAGGGACTGACAATTTTTTTGCATAGATCAATTGTAGAATGTACTGATGACAAGAAAGCAGGTAAAGCCACGTCAGATGGTTTGCGTACGCCCAAACCTCCAAACCGAACTGGTAGGGTAGCCTGATCCCAGCTTTACACACACACACACACACACACATACACACACGCACACACGCGCACACACACACACACAAACACCACACACATACTTTTTCAACTGTAAAAAGTTAGGTTAGTTTTAATGCCTTCAATATGTATTCATTAATATCTGTAAAGACTTACTCTACTCAAAACTGTCTCCCATAGTACAGTTAAATCTAGTTTGGGAGACACGACAAAAATGATTGTAAAAAGTCGCCAAATTCCAAATATGAATTGTGTTATATATAATTTATATATATTTCAAATGTATTAACTAAAGGCAAATAAATATATTTTTAATTATTATTATTTTTTAATTTTTTGTCCTCAAATTAACAATTTAGAATTTCGTATAACGTATCACGTATAATATTGTCACGTATAAAGCCGAAACAAGCCTCCAAGTATCGCAACATCTTAAAAAATATGCCAATTTGGGGACGAACAAACAGAATTTTATAATTGTCTAGGCCAAATGGGGATTCATAGATTGTAAACGCTTATGTAGGACCGTAATATTTGATGCTATTTCGTTGAATTAATTAATAATTTCAGTTTTTTGTTCATCGGGCAGACAGTTTTTAATATATTATAATAATATACATTTAATCTGGAGGTGATTGATTCAATGTATGGATGGATAGCTAGGCTGAATATTGCTGGTCCTAGGGGTTCCCTTGTTGACAGCCAAAACAAGATGAAATTAAATTTTATTTGTATAATAATTTAGTTGGTTTACTATAACACTGCCAAATAAAGTTGAAAATATGCGGAGCTTTTTTTTAACTTCAGTCAACAAGGCTGCCGGATCCACTGAGTTGAATGCATTTTTAACTTCCACCTTCAAAAGGACTTGGCCCGCCCCATGTGCGACGTAGGTGCGAGCCTCGCGTGTAGCAAAACCCAACTGTTTCGATATGTTGCAAGATCCGGTAGAATATACCTACAACCATTTTTTGACACTACGCGATGAATCGTGTTGCCGACAGCGATCGGCCTTATACCAACACCGTCTTTTTTTAAAGCACAAAGGTTTGCGCCATATAAGAGATCCAAAATATCGTCGCAGACCCGACCCGACAGCATCAGGTTCAATAAGCGGGTCAACTGAGCAAGTAACGCATCTCTGTGTTCCCCACCGGCCCCGCACAAAAGATCTTTCAGATGTTGTGGTGTGAGTCCATCGACGCCACCAGCAGTTCCGTTCCTGAAAGACAGTATCGCCGCCAGCATTTATTGTGCTGTCGGTCGCCTCGGTTGCAACGATAGATTGGTCCGGCGCATCTGGCATGGTCAAGCCTCTGATTGGAAGGAAGGTGTCGGGAGCTAAGGTGTCACTAGGAAATATTAATTGTGCGGCACCTCTTATGTCGCCATCTGAAATTTTACTTTTTATTTTACGATTTATATCGTAAATGTTTTTTGGGAATTTAGTTATAAAATCTGTGTCTAAAAGTGCTAAGTAGTTTTGTTTAATTGTTTGTGTAAGTGATAATTTAGAATTTTTAGGTGCATGCAAGGTTTTAAAACTGAATAATAAAAGATTTTTCCAGCTTTCAAAATCATTGTTTTCAACCACCGTTTTTATAGTTTTAGTGAGTGACGATGCAACTGATACACGAGCACCACGAGGTATTCTCTTGATTATCGGTATAAATGATTTTAATTTATAGTCTGATTTTTAATTCGAGTCAGTAAAATGACATTTCCAGTGTTGCAGGTTTTTTGTCCCAAATATATAGTGATGTGGTTTTTTATATACCTAAACATATACCTACCTAGGGATTATATACCTAAACAAAAATATTTGCCGCGTAGTGCCTAATAATTTCACATATAGGCAGTGATGAAGGTTTCGTAGAAGATGGTCTACTTATTTTTGAATCTAAGAAAAATAGTATGGACTATCATGAAGAGATGAATTTGGATTGTTTTGAAGAATGGCTTAAAAGCATTTTGCCAAAGTTAAAGCCAAATGCGGTTCTGGTATTAGATAACGCACCGTATCATTCAAGAAGAATCGAGCGTATCCCCACTTCGAATTGGCGGAAGGCTAATATTATTCAGTGGTTAAATGAAAAAAAAATCAACATGAACCTACTATGATAAAGGCTCAGTTAATTGAAATTGTAAAATTAAATAAATCTAATTACGAACGCTATGCTGTGGAAGAGTTGGCCGCTGAATACGGTGTTACAATCCTGCGTCTGCCCCCCTATCACTGTGAGCTCAACCCAATAGAGTTAATTCGGGCTCAAGCAAAGGGGTACGTCGCAAGGAATAATAAAACTTTTAAAATAAAAGACGTAAAAAAACTTTTTGAAGAAAGCCTGAAAGAAGTAACGCATGAAAATTGGAGACAGTGCATCAAGCATGCCATGAAAGTTGAAGACAAAATGTGTCAACTCGACCACATCATAGACGAATGTGTGGATTCATTCATTATAAATGTAAATGATTACGATTCCGATTCATATACCTTAAAAAATAAAGCATGACTAAATGTTTAAGTCTATCGATTGCCGAACATCACTATTGTAGCGGGTCACCCTTTTTTGTATCAGTGACAGTTGCACCTGTCATTTTACTGACTCGAATTAAAAATCAGACTATAGACAGTTCTTTCCAAAATAATTTTGAGTCGACATGATAACTTGCTCTAGGTAGGGTGAGGGATGATGCTGGTAAAATTGGAATAATTTGTGGAGTGAAATGACGATTGTGACATTTTGAGATATGTATATTAACACCACGTTTTCCCTCAAAAAACCGTGTTTGAGAACAATGAGGACATTTTTCCAATTGTGAGGACACCAAAGCTCCTGTTTGAAAATTAGCACTTAAATCATTTAGAGGCATTTAAAAGCATACCTAAAAAATAAAATACCTAAACGACATATCATAAAAATTAACAAGCACTCATAAAATTTTCTTCTTGTTGTTTTGATTTTTCGTTGATTCCTCGGAGATTATTGATTGTTTCTATAGATACGTCAAATTTTTGTTAATGTTGCCTAGGTGATGTTCCTCGGTAACTATGGACAAAGGCGACAACTGCGCAACGCTGATTTATGAAACTGTCACAATATTTACAATTTATTTCTATTGTTTTCTTTCCCTCAGCTTTATCAAATATGGCAATCCAAATGTTTGTTTAAACCGCAGATACTCAACACATATATATCAGTGGCATATTAGTATTTTTAACTTGTTAAATATTTTTAAATATATAATTTTTATTGAGCACGATGTGTTTGTGTCAAAGTCAAAATTGACAATCCAAATTAAACTAAACACCAATTCGGTTCAGCTCCCGTTCGTCATCCATTCATATATGCTCACGATCTTTGCGCTTTGGCGAAACCTCGTATGTTAGAGTCTTGGCAGAATTTATGGAACCGCTCGAAATTGATAAAAGGAATCCACTACGGCGATATTCAACCTCAAATTCCATCACGGCCATGGTTCACTCGACGCCGATTTCATAATATTGATAGATGGGTTCTATCCACAATTACTAGACTGCGTCTTGGTCATGCATGTACTCCAGTTTTTCTTGCAAAGATCAGGGTGAGAGATCATTCGCTGTGCGAGTGTGGTCTGGCTGAGGGCTCTGTCGACCATTTATTCTTTGGTTGTCAATTATCTCCTTCCCTTTATGAAAATCTCCCTCCGTCTATTCCTCTCCCTACTAATATGAAATATCTGTTGTCCTGAGTTGATTCTCCCTTTTTTTCTACTTTGTGCCGTTTTATATTTAGTAATAACTTAAAATTGTAAATTAATTTTGTTGTCCTATTTTATTGCACGTATGTTACATCTTATGTATTTTGTGTTGTAGTTACATTGTGTTGTCCAATTTACTAATTTTTGTTTTAGATTCGTGTTAACTCGAGAGTCTTCAAGTATGTTCATTCGATTATATATATAAGTAAATTCACCGGCCAAACTCACATAGGGTGACTTTCTTGCATCTCACTTGACATTGGCGAAATAATTGTGGCAAACACGATTGAAGCCACTTAAACAAAAATTGAATTGAATTAATAATCTTAGATAAAAACAATAAGAAGAAGATGCGGCAACCTCTGTCCGCGCGTGGTCCTACTAAACTGAGTACAATGTACTTGGTTTGCTTCAGTCGAGTTTAGTCCGCTACGATACTTCGACTCGACGAGCTGACATAATCTTTGACATCGAAATTAAAATTTTCATACAATTTGCGCTTAAAATGCCTGGCTGTGCCTTTATTCAGTGCACAAATCATTCAAGGCGTAAAAACAAATCACAGAGAATCACGTTTCATGCCTAAGTATATCAAAAATATATTTACAAGCAAAATATTATTAATTTCGGCCATTTTATCCTTGAAATCTGACATGTTTAAGTGACAGAGACAGACTATACGAAACCTGTGAGTGAGTGACACGATACGATATATACCTGCGTGTGTGTTCGTATCAGTTCGTATGGATGTAGTGCGGTGTGGTGATAAACCGATAAGGCCCATATTTAGTTGACAATTTGTACGCTCACGCCGCATCTTCTTCTTTTATTTTTATCTAAGTTAATAATAATAATAATTTTATCGTATCTTATGATCGTCACAAATTAGATTCTGAGAGTGGAAAAACCATGACAATATGATCAGGCTGCGGAAAGCCACTTCATGCGGACAGGGGCTAGATAAGCGGCTTAATTCAAAATTCCATCGCGTAGACCAAGCATTTTAAAACTATTTTCGCATTTTATGTTTCGTTTTATAATTAAAGCATAGATTTTATGAATATTTTTAGATTAAGAATTTAATCATTAGGATTAGACAGACTAGGTAACATCAGTTAAGATAAAACGATTAAAGTAAATGACCACTCTGGTTTTTCTTAAAAATATTATGGTCAGAGACAATTCGGTATGCAAAATTTTACAAAATTGGTGCTGATTACGAACCATTTTTTTTAAACATATTTTCTTGAAATTAAATCAAACAAAGCTAGGATGATCGTTATTTCAACAAAATACTGTAACAGTATTTGACCTTCAGCATTATTTTAAAGACAATCGTTTTTGCAGTTTATTAATAAAACATCGAAAAACGTAGGTTTGTTTAGTATAATACCGTAATAATTTCATTTCAGATCACAAATTCGTGAAATGTTTTGCAATCAGCAACATTTTTGTTAAGCATTTCACTGTATTTGCATGTTGCTACGTGATATTTTCGTTCGATGACGTCATTAAGTACAAAAGTTGAACAATCTTTAAAAAACCATAACTTTGCAATTACTCATTAAAGATGAAAAATTTTCAAAACAGTTTTTTATTTTCGTGTTTGCTATCGAATAAATATATAATAAATGCCTAAAAAAAACTTTGCATACCGAATTGGAAAATTGGAACATGCGTTCTTTCTTCATATCACAGATCTGTATTTGAATAGATAACGCAAGTGTCAATCCTTGTATAGAAACCAAGCGTGCCATTATTTTTCCATCTACTATGACGCCTTTACTGAAGTTTGTATATCGGTTAGAATCTATGAAGATAATTCAGGAACTGTAGCTATCTCTAGGTATGGAAACTTTACAAAGAATTCTAAGCACATTGAAGTTCTATATCATTTTTTAAATGAAAATGTAAAGTAAGGAAGAAATAAAAATAGAAAATAATATTGCAGAAATATTTAGAAAAGCTTTGGAAAATGTAAAATTCACTCAATTTAGAAAAAAAAAAAATTTAAAGGAGTTAAGTTCCCTAATTGAATATTATAATTTTTGTATTACTTAACAAGCTTTATGTTATTATTTTACAATATAATTAATTAAACTGTTCTTTTATTAAACAAATGCAAAGTTCAAACAAGGGTGTTCTAATTAATTATTTAACAGAAACATTCTAGTAATAAAAATATTTTCAATACATGGAACACCCATCACGAATATTATCATTCCTCTGGTCCCAAAATCGAAATTAAAATTAGAATCGAAGACAACTAACTGTAGGGGTACAACACAATTTGCCTAAAATAACAGATATATGACAATAGCCACCGTACCATGAAGCTGATTGACAAGTAAAAATATCGTGTATAACGCTCTGCTACCATTTAATAAAAACTTACTTGAGTTCCTTGGGTGTTGCTCTTCGATTTCCCAGAATTGCTGAAGAGGTTTCACTTCTCACTATTTAGTTCAGATCTGAATGCATCCAGTCTTTGATGAAAATACGATTCCCTGGCCAAAGGATATCGTATTTAGTGAATATTTCCTTGCTTTCTTTTGTATTCAACGAATATCTTCATCAGATGATTTCTGATTCAACACGTGCACCGCACCCAGTGCACATCAAAGTTTTGCATTTGCACTCAGTTAAATGTTTCTCAATATAAAACCACGATAAACACAAAATAATTGTTTTTGCAATAAAAACCAGATAATTTAATAATAAAGTGACTTACGGATGAAAGTAAATCTTTCCATTATCTCGTACCGCTTTATTTGTGTAGTTTCTGCATCTCAATACGGCACAATGAGGCATTTATTAAATTTTGCTTGACATACGTCACAGAGAACGTTTGAGCGTGGACTGAATCAAATGGCGCTAAAGTGAGATAATTTCACTCTCTTTTTACATGCGAAGTACATGCGCTTGCGGCATCTATTCAAATACAGGTCTGTGCTTCATATTGTTACGTACCGGGTTCTTAATTTGATAAATACCAGTCACACTTTCGCGCAATAAGGTGTAATTATATTTATTGACCAATAACGCACTTTACACAACACAACAAACACTATCGATAATTAACTATCGATACTCGCACTAATTAACAACACTAATTTACTCCGTTATAGTAACACTGTCCACACCGTTAAGCTTATTTCCGTAATCCGTATATCACTGCACTGTATTTAATTTCTTCGCTCTAGTATTTCGCTTGTTCTCGCTTTAGTTCTTCGCACTCGAATCACTCCGTAGCACGCGTCGCTCTTTATATATGCCAAATCTCAAATACGCGAATATTACAGAAAGTTCTAGTACCACATTCTCGAAAAGTCGATATTCGAGAAACATCTAGTAATTCCTTTACTTATTAGAATACTAGTAACGCCATCTGTTATCTAGTAGTGGCAAATCCTATCTCCTACTTGCGAACAGATGTCGTAACATTACCCCCTCCTTACATTAATACTCGTCCCGAGTATTATTGCTTCCATGGTACTTCGCAAGTCGATCGATGTGAACTATTTTCGAAGCCCCTCTAGGTTGGCGTTGAATTCTGTACGTTACATCGTTTATTCTAGTGACCACCTTGTACGGTCCTTCCCACCTATTTTGTAACTTAGGGGACTTCCCTTTCTGGCGAGTTGGATTGTGTAACCAGACGAGCATACCCTCTTCGAAACGCGGCGTGTTAGCTTTACGGTCATATCTGGTTTTCATCTTTTCACTAGCATGTAAACCATTTTCACGCACTAGGGAATGTACATCTTGCATTCTTTCCCTCAAATCGCTTACATATTCAGTTACACTCTGCGGCTCATCTGGTGACCCTCCTGTCAACAAATCTACAGGCAATCGTAGCTCTCTTCCGAAATTGACGAAAGCAGGTGTTTCCTTCGTGCTTTCGTGAACAGCTGACCGGTAAGACAGTAAAAATAATGGAATGTGTTTGTCCCAGTCCTTCTGATGTTTTTCAACCATCTTCGCCAACTGTCTCTCCAGTGTTTGGTTGAACCTCTCCACCATTCCATCTGACTGAGGATGATATGGCGTCGTCCTGGTTTTATGCATTCCAAGTAGTTTGCACACCTCTTGAAATACTTGTGACTCAAAATTTCTTCCCTGGTCAGAGTGTATCTCCAGGGGCACGCCAAATCGACAGATCACTTCCTCAACCAGTTTTGTAGCCACAGTTATTGCTTCTTGATTGGGTATGGCAAACACTTCAGGCCACTTAGTGAAGTAATCCATCACCACCATGAAATATTTATTTCCGGACTCTGATTGTGGAAACGGTCCAGCCACATCAACGGCAATCCTCTCCCAGGGAGCTCCCACATTGTACAACCGTAATCCCCCTCTACTCCGGGTCTGCGGACCTTTCACCGCGGCACACGTTGTACATTTCCGGCACCAGTCCTGTACGTCGTCCCTACAATGAAGCCAGTAAAACTTCGCACGAACCTTCTGCAACGTACGATTTACCCCAAGATGCCCGCCCGAAACACCGTCATGTGTTTCCCGCAGTACATCTTTAACCTTGGCTCTGGGCACGACCAATTGTAGGTGCTCTTCCTTACCGTTGGGTTTCTCCCACCTCCGGTACAGTAGACCATTGATCAGAACCAGGCTGTTCCATTGCGCCCAGTAAGCTTTCGTACTCACTCCTGTGGACGCTACTTCACTCCAAGCCGGTTGATCGTGTTTTTCCTTCTTCCATTACATGATGGGTCTGAGGTTCTCATCTTCTTCTTGGGCCTTCTGCATAGCTTCTGTTTCCCATCCATCCAATGGACAAATTCGAGTCACTTTCACGACCTCCTCCTTCGACTCTTGCTTCCGGCAATGTTTACAGTCTTGTGAGATGGTCATTGTCGGGGCTTTCTCCTCTCTAGCCAGCACCTGCCCCCCGGTCCTGGCTAATGCTCGTTTCCCTGGACGTTTGCGGCAGAAGCCTCTGCCTGCCTCTTTTCTTCCTTCCTCAGCGGGCAACTTAATCTCAAATGGCCCCTTTTCCCGCAGCCATAACAAATCGGTCCAGTACTCCTTCCGACGGGTGCTTTAATGACCTTGACGTCCTCATTTGCTTCCGCAATCTCACGAAGTCGATGAGTTTGGCGCGTATCCTGGCGGCAAGCTTCAACTTCTAGAGCGTTCGCCAAGGCATCCTTGAGAGACGTGTGGTGTTGAAGTCTCACCGCTGTTCTCACTTCGATATCTCTGATGCCGTCGACGAATGCTTGCACCAGGTTCATTTCCACCGTCTTCGGATCTACACTGGGATAGGCCTTGCGGACGAGCTTCTCGATTTCAAGGGCCCACTGCTGAAGTCCCTCTCCAGAACGCTGGACCCTATCACGCAGCTGAGCGCGGAACACGTGCTCCAGGTGTCGCTCTCCATAGCGAGACTCCAACGCATCCAGCAGGTCCTTGAAACCACCACTCGGAGTCGGCAGCGCCTCTATTACTGACAGTGCTTGACCTCGGAGCGCCACCGTCAGTGCAGTCAAACACTGTTCATCAGTCCAACCATTGGCAGCCGCAACAGTCTGGAACTGATGTCTATACGCCGACCAGGATGTTGTTCCGTCGTAGGGAGGAACCTTCACACGAGGACCATGGACAGCTACTACATTCTCGCCGGAGACAACCTTGACCGGTCGTGATTCAAGCTGCAGAACCCTTTTCTCCATTCCGCGGAAGTCGGTCTTCATGTCATCGATATCTTTCTCAATAGTGGTTACCTGCTCCTTCATCTGCTCTACGTCTTTTTCCACAGTAACCACCCGACCACTGACTTCATTGACCGCAGTGAGAACTTGTGAGAACTTAGTTTGCTGTTCCTCGCGCAACTCACGAACTTCTTGTTTCACAACACCCTGTACCTCCGAATGTATGTTTTTTTTAACATCCTGTACCTCCGAATGTATGTTTTTCACAACATCCTGTATGCTTTGTTGTGCTTCACGCATGCTTTGAAACATTTCAACTATCATCGTCAAGTCAGTATTAGTTGCGGCCGCCGGCGCCGTTGATGTAGACGGCGCGTTAGTCACCGCGGACGTCTCCTCTGGAATGTCACTCCGAGGGTTCGTGACCGATGAACTCATTTCCGACAGCTGTTCACCCTCTGCGGCTTTCTGAGCGCGTGTCTTCACACCCTCTCTTCCGTCTTCCTTCGGCATAACTGGCATCTTCAAATCCACTTCTGTCACCAATTGTTACGTACCGGGTTCTTAATTTGATAAATACCAGTCACACTTTCGCGCAATAAGGTGTAATTATATTTATTGACCAATAACGCACTTTACACAACACAACAAACACTATCGATAATTAACTATCGATACTCGCACTAATTAACAACACTAATTTACTCCGTTATAGTAACACTGTCCACACCGTTAAGCTTATTTCCGTAATCCGTATATCACTGCACTGTATTTAATTTCTTCGCTCTAGTATTTCGCTTGTTCTCGCTTTAGTTCTTCGCACTCGAATCACTCCGTAGCACGCGTCGCTCTTTATATATGCCAAATCTCAAATACGCGAATATTACAGAAAGTTCTAGTACCACATTCTCGAAAAGTCGATATTCGAGAAACATCTAGTAATTCCTTTACTTATTAGAATACTAGTAACGCCATCTGTTATCTAGTAGTGGCAAATCCTATCTCCTACTTGCGAACAGATGTCGTAACAATATTCATAATACTTATACATTAATGAAATATATTATTAGTTCTGAACAAGATGATTCGAACGATATAGAGTGAAAATATTATAGATTGTTGGGGCAGATCTAGTGTATGCTTTTATAAAATGTGGTGAACATACATTTAGATTTAAAGTTTGAAATCACGAAAATAAGGATAAAAATGCAAAGAAAACTAGATTTTAATCGAAATTATATTAAACTGCGTAACATTTTCCTATCTAATCTAATAAGAGAAAATGCTAAAAGTATATGTAAGAACGTTAGAAAAAATACAACTAATTGAAGGAAAACGATTGAGTAGAGGAAAAGATTAAATAAAAAATACATCAGACAAATTAATTTCTACTCGTGATTAAGCGTATTTTTAAAAAAATTCTAAGCTTACACTTACAAAGAGCATAAACAGGTTAGCGCGATAGACATCGTATAAATGATGTAATATATTAATGGTATTATAATGATACCACTACATATCTATCTCTACACTACCAAAAGCAAAATCTGTATTTGTCTATCGCTCAAATTAGTTTCGTTCCATTGCAAACGCAGTATTGAATGAATCACAAATTATTTCCATGAAAAGCAGCTGCAATTTTCAGCGTTCAATTAGTTTACACATTGGCGTCTAAGTATTGGTTCACTGAATCTGTATACAACCAACTGTTCAATTTCTAATGGAAACGCTGTAGCATCAAGTAGTCAAGTAAATATTTATTTGCTGCCAATTATGGGGTAAAAGCATATAACAGTATCAAACAAAAAGAACTATATAATAACTCTCCATCCTATCAATTTGCTGTTTACCCTAAGTAGACTAGACTGTAATATTTTTAATTTATTTGCAGAAGAACGTTTTCCTTCAAAATATTGCAATAGAAGTAATAAATGAATATTTCTTGTTCAAGTTCTTTTATAATAAAGAAGGTATGGAAATAATAAATAATTAAATAATTTATTTCAGACAAATCAGTTACAAAATGTCCATATACTTATCTGTTAGAAAATTTGAAATTGATATTACTTATCATTATCACCGTATCATGTAAATATAGTGCTATGTTTTTTTTTAATTATTATTAATGGGTAACAAAAACTACTCAACAAAACCGTTCAAATTTATAGTGCTGATTTGTGCGATAGTGTTAACCTGAGAAAAATCATGTAATGTGTATTGTATTAGTTTATCCTTTGATGAAAAACCACTAAGATTCTTCAAAATTTGATATATTTTTGCATTTCAAAAGAATACAACGTTCAGGCCGAATATCGCCGAAGGGGTTGGCAGAGGTACTAATACTTCTGCACATCACGTGACATAGTCCTCTGGTGTTAATTTATTTTTCTGAAGGCAAAGCTAAATTTGATAATTTACTTATGACTATATTTGATTATAATACTACGACTAAGGGTATTGCATCTTTTTAAGAGATTTTTTTACGAAGCGGTAAAACCTATCACCAAAATCATTAAAATTTACAGTCTGTTCCCGTCTCAACTTCCAAAAATGCCTGAGGATTTTTTTATTTCAAAGCTCTGGCTACTCCTTTTAGGGGTTTAGAGCCGTGAGCATATGTATGGATGTATTGATTGAACCCCTATACGTTCGAGCCGTGAGCCAAATACCTTAATTAGTTGACCATGACTTTCTAAATTCATTTTTATAAGAAAAATAAAATCAGTCTACTTTTGGCTCTAAAAGCTTTTAGTCGCAATGAGACGTCCACCTGAATACTCGTATTATATTCAGATTCTAACAAGTTTCTTCTTAATCTGTTAAGTATTTGTATGAAAAAAGACAAAGTTTTGTCACTTAAATGTTATTGATGACAGAAACATATATTGAAATAGGATAATGTTTAAAATAGTTCATATGAGGCCGGTTATACACGTGTTAAATAAAATACATACATACATAAATATATACAAACCTATACTCGTGGCCATAAATCCCAAAAAGGGGTAGCCAAATCTTCGGAGCAAGAAACTCCGCAGCCATATTTGGAAGTTGGTAGGGGACAAGATGGTATGAATAGAGTATCATTGGTTATGGGTCTCGTATATATAATATATAAGTATCTATGTTTTGTTCTAAGCCGACACTACACAGCTTCGAAAATAAAATACTCAAAATTCTATCATTCATTCAGATATATATAGAAGACAAGTAAATAAATATATTTTTATGTATTCGATTAATTAGTTACTCGTACTTACTTACTTATACTCACGCCCGTTGTTTCCATTCGATTAATTAATTTCGTCGTTTTTAAATGTGAGCAAACTTTTCCTTTGATAATTGTTTTTTTTATTCGTATCGGGATACGAGGCTATTTTATTTGTCAGACTCATTCTTTTCAGTTTCTTATTTATTTAATAAATCCTCCGATTAATCCTGCAGGGGAAAATACAAGGCCGCAGAAGACTGGACCGTAGGAAAACCCACTGGCTTCAATATCTGTCCGAATGGGTCAACTACAGTTCCATCGAATTGTTCCGCCCCGCAACATCACGGACCAAAATGGCCATAATAATAGCCGACCTCCGATAGGAGATGGTATTAAAAAAAGAAGAACACGATTTTTGAAATCAATTTTTTAAGAAAATATTAAGAGAAGCAAGAGACGACAACATGATTGTACTCTTCGAAACTAGTAGGTTACGAAAGCGTGTATATTAATATTCAATAAGTAAGTTCGAGTTGAAAAAACTACATTTAAAATCACAAAGAAATGTTTTACTATAACATTGATCCAATTATTTCATTCCAATAGTTTTAGACACTAACTTAAACAGAACTCGTTGGACCTCAACACGTTTGGACAACAAGAGAGAAAAGAAATCGCGAGCTTTTGAAAAACAGCGTCGCATTGTCTTTCTAGTGTAAATAGATCCGGCTGCATTTATAAATTATATCTTTCTGTTATAGTTTTATTTGGGGCATTTCCTCCTTAGAATTCAGTGGGAAATAATAAAAAAGAATTTTAACTTTAATATTAAATCTTCTTGGTTTTAATTCTGTGGGGGTTTATTGATCAGTTTTTTTTAAGTTTTAGTCATGTGTTTATCATTTTCTTTAATCACAACGTTATGTATGTCCCGGAAAAATGGCATCTTTGAACGTTTGATTTTAATGTCAGAGCACAGCAGATGGTATTTCTGATTGCGTTTAAATTAATTAGTGATTTAACTTATTATTAAGATTTCTTTGATAAACTCAGTAAATGCTTTGACTTAAATGGATAAATTAAACAAAAATTGCTTTTCTTTCGACGCAAAGCGAATCTTTCTGGCTCTAATAATACATATTTTACTTTCATGATTATTTTTATTAATGCTGTTTATAATTAAGCATGGGCTTAGAATAACACTACTCGATTACTTCCGGTGGGTGTACGTAAAAGGCGACTAACGGTATTAGGGCCTTTAAGGGATTTTTCCGGCGATGCGGCTGCGGAGACACATCACGGACAACCTTTATATCACCATCTTTTTCCCACTAAACTTTCCAAAAGAGGCTGAGGAATTTCTAATTCCTTGGCTCTGGCTACCCCTTCCAGGGATTTATAGCCGTGAGTATATGTATGTATGTATGTTTGATTATCCAAAAATCCATAGGAACAGCATCACTTTTAGCAAAAAGTTTATAATTCAAAAATCATACAACCATAAATACATGTGAAAAAACAAGCTAGATCTCCCTAATAATTCCAGCGTCCTATTTGTAAATAAAAACATGGCGTAGACTAACTCAAAAAAAACGTTTCAAGAGCACAAAGTCTAGATGCAAAACTTCGCAGCAAAAGGTGGTCCCATAAAGTTTAATCAAGAGCTGAAAGGAAAAACAAGAAACTTCATCTACAACTATGCGTTTAATACTATGCTTATAATTTCTTCGCAAATTAATGGTCCCCCTACTTCTTTCAGTAAAAGTTTCACAAAGCTGCGTATTTGTCAAAAGTTATAATTACTTTCATTTAGCATGAAAGAAGGTCAAAATCGGTTTAACCGCAGTCTGTACCTACCTTGAAACATAATTAAAAGTGAAACATTTGGGAATTCAAATTCTCAAGAACTTTAAAGATTAATCCCTCAAAAATCTGTTATAATCGCAAAGCCAAAAACTTATTTTTTAATTACAATTTTCTTTTCCCAATATTTCTAAGAAATTTACTTCCTATAACATCAACACGCTGGATCTTTCCCATATTTTATTTTAAGATAGATATGATAAGATAATTGAACTGTAAATCTATATCTATATCTATCTATATACTTATAATAAATCTGTAGAGAGGTCAATTCTGTACATGAAATATATTTTCAAAATAACAATCAGGTGGTGATTAGGGATCGAAACTGATGCCAAAAATGCAATCAGTAAAATTTTTGTCTGTCTGTCTGTCTGTCTGTCTGTCTGTCGGTTTGTATGTTCCTTATGGAAACAAAAACTACTCGACGGATTTTAACGAAACTTGGTACAATTATTCTTCATACTCCTGCGCAGGTTTTTGTATACTTTCCAGCAGAGTAGTAAAGGGGAATTTTGGGAAATTTTGGGTTAACGGGAGAAATTACTCCATTTTTTAAGCTTCCGTCCCGTGTGCAGCCATAATGGTTAAACTTATATAGAAATCATGTATGACGGAAATATTCTTCATAAAATCATCTAAAAAAAATCCTTAACAGTTTATGTCTATCTTTTACGGTTGACTCACAATAACACGTGTAATTCCTGATAGCTTAGCAGTTCGGAACATTCTGATTATATTTGTTTACTCTTACGTTGGTAAACCTCTCACTCATCCCTAATTTAAAAAAGGTAACATTATTACCTATTCAATAAAAAAAGAATCATAGAAATCGGTAGAGAAACACCGAAATTATACATAAAATAAGCCATCGCGCCCGTGACCAAAACCGAATCGTTACTAATTTACATATAACATACTAGATGGCGCCAGTAGTTGCATCCTACATCACGTAATGATTTATTTTTTAGATTGTTATAAATACTTTATAGCGTTTTATTCCACAATTTTGCCAATAAACGGAAATACTGAACCGCTCATTAAAGCGCATTCAAAATCACCAAACTACACTGTTTAGGGAGTGCTATAAATTTAATAAATTGAAAACATTGCGCTGAATTTCACAATGCTTGAGCAGTGACTGAAGAAAGAAACCTCAGATATTTAAAAAAACAACGCTACCCGTGCGAAGTTGGGACTAATTTAAAAAAGGTAACATTATTACCTATTCAATAAAAAAGAATCATAGAAATCGGTAGAGAAACACCGAAATTATACATAAAATAAGCCATCGCGCCCGTGACCAAAACCGAATCGTTACTAATTTACATATAACATACTAGATGGCGCCAGTAGTTGCATCCTACATCACGTAATGATTTATTTTTTAGATTGTTATAAATACTTTATAGCGTTTTATTCCACAATTTTGCCAATAAAAGGAAATACTGAACCGCTCATTAAAGCGCATTCAAAATCACCAAACTACACTGTTTAGGGAGTGCTATAAATTTAATAAATTGAAAACATTGCGCTGAATTTCACAATGCTTGAGCAGTGACTGAAGAAAGAAACCTCAGATATTTAAAAAAACAACGCTACCCGTGCGAAGCTGGGACGATCCACTAGTTCTTTAATATTTGTTTTTTCTGTTGTATTTGTCATGATCATTTGCATGTCTGTCCGTCCGCGACACGACTCGTAGACGGTTGGATCTAGAAAGTTCTCTTTTTAGTTATATTATTATGATATTTTGTTCATCAATTTCAGCAAACCTTAACCCTTTTATCTGTAGCTGGCAATTTGTATGACCCTATCACGGCATATGTATACAGTTGTTTAATTAAACTTACAAACCATAAAGCCAGCGACGCTCGCCCGTTGTTTTATAGTTACAGAATTGTGTTTCAATTTCAGTTATATAAGTTTGTTAGAAACTTCACCGGATGCGGGAACAATGACGGACCAAATAATATTTACTCTAATAACTTAGTATTGAGCAAACATAAGAGATAACAATGTCACAATATCTACGAGTTTTCTTGTCAAAGAGTTTTGCTTTCAGTATTGGATAAATTTGGAATTGTGTCGAATGGGGAATGAAGTTCAATCAATGATTTCCGCTAATATTTTTCGGGATTTGTATCCTTTTTCTTTTGTGAAAATCTTTGAATTATTTTAATCATTATATTATATACTTTTAGGAATCATATCATACTATTGTATATATAATAAAATTAACCAGTCCTCAATATATAATACATATTATATTTTGGGTTCTGGTGTCGACAACAACAGACAAGGTAAGACCAGGAGAAATAAGGTATAGATAAGGTGATACTTCAAAGAGTTTGTATATCTGGGAAGATTGTTTACTAGGGATGAAAAATGTAATGAAAAAATCAAAAGAAGAATGAAAAAGGCTAATAAGGTAAATGGAACACTAAACTAGTCGAATCGACGCAATGTGAAAAAAAAATACATGTATGCATGCATGTACTTTTTTTGCATTCTACATGCATGATAAACCTAGGGCCGAAACGTGAAAGGTTTGCTAGGACCGTACAAAGTTGTGATCGATTGTTTATGCCTACCCCATTTGGAAATAATGGCGTGAATTCATTTCTTTATGTATGAATGTTAAAGTAAAACAACCAACAAAATTATGAGATTTATTGATTTTAATTCATTAATATTGCTGTTCAAATATTAATGCCACACACTTTAACTTTTGATAGGTGGTTAAATTTATTGTTCAGTTAATTAAACTTTGATTCGTATAATATTTAAACGTTTTCCGTTTTCCTATTGATATTAGGTTATGTATTCCGTATTCTTATTGATATTATGTTATCTGTCTAGTAATACGCAAAAATATAAGCACCCCATTTATTGATAATATAGGAAACAAGTGTATGATGGTATTTTTCTTTCGCTTTTAATGTAAATTATAAAGTTTTTAAAATAAACTATCAATATTTTATCAACAAAAACTTTGTAAATAATAATATAAATGAAAAATTACAACAACTAATTTACATACATACATATACTCACGGCTATAAATCCCTAGATGGGGTAGCCAGAGCTAAGGAATGAGAAATTCCTCAGCCACCTTTTGAAAGTTGAGTGGGGAAAAGATGGTAAAATAAAGGTTGTTGGTGATGGGTCTCCAACCGCATCGCCCAATAATCCCTTTAAAGCCCCAATACCGTTAGTCGCCTCTTACGTACACCCACCGGAAAAAATGGAGTAGTGCTATTCTAAGCCGACACTACACAGCTAAAGCAATCTAATTTCTGATATGGATTTAAATGTTTATGTCACTAGAAGTAAATTACCTGATGGGATTTGGATTTCCGCAAAGTCAACTGTTTAAAAATTGTGCTAAGTTTTGATTCTAAGTATGTCAACAATTATTGTTTGTGCTTTGAATTATGTCTGAGATTGACAAGCAGTATATGTATTTGTATATTATATGTATTTGTTGCTGTGTAGTGTCGGCTTAGAATAGCACTACCCCATTTCTTCCGGTGGGTGTACGTAAGAGGCGACTAACGGTGTTGGCGCTTTTAAGGGATTTTTGAGCGATGCGGTTGGAGACCCATCGCCAACAACCTTTACTTTACCATCTTTTCCCCACTCAAGTTTCCAAAAGTGCCTGACGAATTTATAATTTCTTAGCTCTGGCTACCCCTTCTAGGGAATATAGCCGTGAGTATATGTATGTATGTATATCCCATGTATTTCCTCGTGATGTTTTCTGTCGCCGCGCGTCACTAACAACCTTGATAAATTAGACAACCACACATATTACATAAGAAAAACAAATTGATGTAGGCCTACTTTTGGATTCGACCCACGCCTCTGTATTCAATGCAGTGCTGGTGGACTACATATAACATTACATTATATTATTTATTAGTATCTATACTATAATATTATAAAGCTGAAGAGTTTGTTTGTTTGAACGCTAGGATCTCAGGAACTACCCAATCAAATTGAAAAATTATTTTTGTGTTGGATAGTCCATTTATTGAGGAAGGTTTTAGGCTATATATCATCACGCTGCGACCAACAGGAGCAAACTATCAGCGAATAATGTTGCAAAAACGGGGATAATTATTCATACTAAGGCTTCCGTTGTGTGCGCTGCGTAAACGGTTTAAGTTACCCAAAAAAAATGTATTAAAGAATTATTTCTCCTTAAATGATCTAAAAAAATGCCCGCGACAGTATATGTCTAACTTTTAAACCTTACTATAACCATTTTTATGGTAAATAAATTTGGTCGAATTTAATGCATAATTGCCATAATGTTTTATCAACATAATATTAATCTTTAACCAAATAAATATGTTGTTGATTGAGAGTATTTAATTGAGAACAAAATTGTCCTTGACATCACTTAATTTAAATAAACATCTTAGGAGATAATACAATTTTAAAATTACTCCGTAACAAAATTTACACGCGTGCATGAAGCGCAAGACAAGACGCTGCGCTGGCCGGCGCGGCGAGCGAGGTCACCTGCGCGAGAAGCTTATGTTTAAGCCTAATCCTATTAATATTATAAATGTGAAAGTTTAGATGTTTGTGTGTTTGTAGCTAAATGAAGACTAATTCACAGAACGCATTTAAAATAAAATTTACAGGAAGCCAGATAATGATCTAACTAACACAATAGGACACTTTTTATCCCAGAAAAATTAAGAGATCAATAAATTTTCTTAAAAAATGGTTAAAAATACTAACTGACTAAGAATCAATGCTCACCCGAAACTACTATACTTATAAATTTAAAACTTATGAAGTGAAAAAATTGTGAGGACGCTATGAAAAACACCTTTTTTCTCATCGCATGACAGAGACCCTCAACAGATCAGTTAAATATTTCAGTTTGACGACGTGAAAATCTACACTTTTGACAGTACGAAGTCTGTGGGGTCAGCTAGTGATTACATAATTTTTTAATACATTTTTTCTCATAACGAATAATAATATATCATAAACGCTAATGCTATCAAAATTCAGATCTGCGCTAATACATTCTAAATTTGAATTTTGATAGTCAAGTTGCATACCGCACATGAGAATTTGAGTTATTTTGGAACATTTGAACTGAGGCCGGTGTCAGCTCCCTTATCTTCCACTTGATTGATGATACCGCATTTTTAGATTCGATTTGCACGCGCCGCCGCCGCCGCAGCTTCCAGCGCCGTCATCATTTTGCTAGCAGTCGCCGACACATTATAAGCATAAAAACTCAACTTTCAATCTGTAAATCTCTGATAGATTGGCATAGTTAATCATACTTCGAAACATCACTTGCATTTTTGTCAGCTGGTGTTCAGAGAACCTATTATAAGCTGGGACTGTGACTGTGGGCAGTACCATTAACGTTTTATCCGAATAAATTGTGACCTAAAGTGTAACTCAGCGTATTGTATATATACCTTGTGTTTCAATGACATCTTGTTAGTTATTTTTAAATTTGAAACGTCCAGGTAAAAAAATACACTTAGTGATTAGTGTTAATGCTTTGGCAGTGCTTTTAAGTTAGTTTTAATGATGTAGGAAAAGAAGCAGGGCCAGTCATTTATTCATTTTGCTTCTTAATGCCTTAAACGGCTAATATGTTTACTGTAATATTCTGGCCAATCCCAGTTAAACTCTCCTATATCAGAAGTAGTATATGAGTCTTTTATTCAATCTCCAATCACTAAGGGTGCCACTTTAATGAAACAGAAAGAGTGTTTACTGAAGTTCTACCCATATTATGTTACTTATTGAATATGAGCTCACCTCGAGATGAACCAAACAATATCCGATTTCACATTGTTCAGTTTGAAGAGCTATTTGCCAACATACTTAGTTTCCAAGTATACAAAGGGCAAGACCATGTAAGACTAACTTGGATCAAATCCCTGATACCTAGGACTTAGTTTGCAGCGTGCACAATAGCTGTAAACTCCAGGAGCAAAATGTTAGCGTTGGTAAGGATTTTCTCTGTGCATGAAATATCATAGTATGAAGAGCATGGGTTGTTTTTGTGACTTTAAAGGAAAATCAAGTCATAGACACCATTTTATGAATACATATGCTGCTCGCTTTGGGATTGGGTGAAAATTAAATTTATTTTACTTGTATTGTAGTATAAATTTCATTATTTTTTCCTTACTAGAATATTTATGAATGCGAGTTAAGCAAAACGACCTAAAATTGGTGGTTCTAAATCCTTGGCTGTCAATAAAAATATAGTATCAAAACCATCATCTTAATCTTATAAAGTTTAATAAAGAAAAATGTCACATGCTGTTTTTATACATTTCGGCAAATTTTGTATTTAACGTTCCATCGCTTCATTCACAAAATTTCAATGAAAATATGCGTTAAAATAGATGTTTGATACTACAGTAAAGTGAGTCCATTACCAAGAGAATGAATGCAGATTGAATGTGGCGAGACTGAGAACGAAGGCCGACGGTAAATGATCCACCGCATTATTTTAAAATTGGGTGCTTATTCTCTCACTGACATTAACAGATATCTTATAACCATCTTAATACATAAAGACAAACTAGGTTGGCATGGGACCGTCGGATGCCAATAAAAGGACCCAAGCGAGCAATTGCCTGATTCTCAGATATTACTTATCGTTGAATGATTTATTCTACAAATATCTCAACACGCGTTGCTATGCAATTTGTTATGATTCTTTGAATATACCTGTTGGTTTACCTAAACGCGTGATTGATTCTACACAAAACTGCAAAGGAGTTAGAGTCCCGATTTTGGAAAACTTAAATTGTTAACAATTTTTATTGTTGAAAAAAACATATACATATGCGTTTAAATAAATTCTATTTCACGCGCTGGCATTGTTTACGTAATTTTTCCATAGACTGACATTGTAATTTTTTAATGGTGATTATTCCTCCGTGGTACATCCGATTTTTATCAAAATTGACATAAACCATCTAGTCATGGTCCTTGACCACCGTGAAAAATTTCAGGGTTCTGAGTTGAGCTGTTTGGGAGGAGTACGATCACAACGAAATGCAAAAGTCGGGGGTAAATGGAGCTTCGCTCCAATAAATTCATATTTCAACTAATGACCACCTGATTTCCATATACTTAGTCTCTTGCGATAGTTGACATAATCCTTAAAATAGAGCTAAATACTTGCAAATTTGGAATTGTGTCGAACTAAATGAGGAATGAAATAGAATAAACGATTACCTAGACAAACGTACCTAGGAAGTTTCAGTACAAGTTCAGAAAAGGTTCTAGAATAATTTTTCTATATTTTTCTCTTTCTTGAAATATTGTGTACTGTTTGTTTCTCAAATAAATAAATAAATATAGATAGTGGCGTAAGCGAACTGTAATGGCATTGATGAGAACACTGATGACAATTCTTAATTCATAAAAATGAACTACACATATTTACTGACATAATCACGACTTTAATCTGAATCAGAGTTGACAAGGCAGGGACAAAACAAATCATTTTATTAAAATAAAAATGTTTCACCAAAAACTGAAAGAGTGTTTTAATTGCCCGTCAGTACCAACAATGGAAAGAACCGACGAGAAAATTGAAAAACACGATCAAAACATGGTAAAATGTTATGTTAAAATTTTACTTCACTTGTGACTTTATGTATGTACATGACAGGATGGGACATGCCTACTTTTTTCGTCGAAATAGCATATTTGCATCGGCGTTTTATAGAACATCAAACAAACCTTTAAATACATTGTCATAAAATAAAAATCTGAAGTTCCGTGCTTCAAAACGCCCGGCGCAACACTTGCTATCCGCCATTATTATTATTTCACAGTTATGCGCGCGTGTAAAACCAGTCATTTCACAGGATAAATCGTGCGAAACAATTTAGATAAGTGTAATTTTTGCCTCTACCTCTCTTTTTAGTATAAGTGTTGTGTTTGTTTGTACACGAGGGAAAATGCTCGCTGTAAGTGTTGGCACAAATGTTTGAAGCGATATATCGAAATATTTACCGCCGATGATTATTTACTTTCCATCGAGATATTTGGATCGCGATTTATATTTGTCTTGACACTTTCGGCTACGGCTGGCGATATTATTTTTAGAATTTCCGACTATATTGCGGTTTTGTTATTACTTAATCTTCTCTTTTGTCTACTTCAAAAGGTTCAAATATAAATTTATTGTATCTGCAGTGTTTTTAACTTACTAGATGGCAGGAATATATTTGTCGAATTTTAATTCCATTAGAAATCTCTCTAAATGCTACACGTAAGAGTTGAACATAAGTATGATCATATATTATTTAGATTGCGGAAGTCGAGAGTGAATCTTTCTAAATCTTCCACCGGCTACTTTGTGTAGACGTGTTTAAATGTTTATTTGTTCCAAAATAAAGCTTTAGAGGGATAATCACACAAATAGGTCACCAAATTATAAGGTCAGTAAGATATATCAATCATCGCATAAGAGAACAAACTTCTATCTTAGATACTCCACTTATTATATATTTTTAGTGTAAGATACATAATATATAAATATTTATTAATAACTGCTTGTTTCGATTCAACGATCCAATTAGAGTTTTATGGTAGGTGTCCTCAAATATCACCGATGCGCAGAAACTGATCCGAATTAAATAGAGCCCCGACATTGATTAATTGATTTGGAGCAGGCTCGTCTCGTGTTAGTGATATCGATGCATGTGATAAACTAGCATTAATCAATTTGATCCAGTAACTAAGGGCCAGTTGGCGTTTTATGTGTTTCCCAATAAACCAATGCCTAACAATGTAACGCGAAGCGCTTGTGTTTGCCAGTTTATTTGGTTTGGTTTGTCCATTTTTTTTATATTCCCATGAACAAAAACAATCTATTAGGAAAACAGTTATTACCATACATGGTGGTTTTTAGTATTTCGTAGCCAAATGGCAAACACAAAAACCCTTATAGTGTCGGTCTGTCACGGCCACAACAATTTACATACAAAAGAATAGAGACTACGTATTTGAAAATTAATGGGATATAAAATAATTAAAGTAATTTTCTAAGACTTTCACGATTGCACATTTTAATTAAACAAACTATTTAATTTTGGATATTTAATCGCGTGTTATAACATGGTTCTTTAAAACCCAATTTACGCGAGTAGCTACACTATGCTTTGTTTGACCGATGTATGAAATACCACACTCGCAGTCTAGTTTATAAACACCTGCATCTTGTAAAGGGATCTGACATTTGAGGGTCTTGAAAACTGAGTCACTTTGGCGGGGAAATTTAAGGTTGTTATGTGAAGAACATGCAAGACAAGCAAGATGGTGTTCGTCACAAAGATGCTTGGCACTCTGAAACAAAGATTTACCAATAGTAGCTAACTGAGATGGATGGTGATGTGAGTCACCTTTGACGTACCTATCATTTTGGGAGGGTTTCCTTTAAACTGTTTGACTAATTGAGTTGCCGTGTAGTGCCGGCTTAGAATGTCGCTACCCCTTTCTGCCCACGGGTGTCGTAAGAGGCGACTAAGGGTATTGGGGCTTTTTATTGGATTTTTGGGCGATGCGGTTGGAGACCCATCACCAAAAACCTTTATTTATACCATCTTTTCCCCACTCAACTTCCAAAAGTGCTTCAACTCCAACTTTCAAACTAAAATAAATATAATTGCGGGAAATCACAATAAGAATCTCAATAACAATGTAGGTATTCGATAAATAGCTATGTAGTGTCGGCTTAGAAAAGCACCATCCTATTTTTTCCGGTGGGTGTACCGTGGTTGGATACCCATCACTAACAACCTTTAAATCACCATCATTTACCCCGCGCAACTTCGAAAAGTGGCTGAGGAATTTATAATGCCTTAGCTCTGGTTACCCCTTCTAGGGAAATATAGCCGTGAGTATATGTATGTATGTAATTGAGTTATGAGAATTCCTTATCAAGAGAACATCTAGAAAGGCTAAACTATTATTGGTCTCCAATTCCATTGTAAATTGGATCTTCGGGTTAATGTGATGAAGAAGGTCTTAAAATGCAGAGACTATGTTTTGGGTAGGATTGCACAAGGGTCATCTACGCACCTCTTATAAACCTTTGGAGTGACGGAAGGATTTTAGTGCAATCTCCTCCAATCGTACCATAAATATATATTACCACCTGCTTAGAACCCGATCATAAGCACAACCAAGCAAGGGAAGTACACTAGCAAGACTCCAGATAACATTAGCTGATTTTTTACTTAGCAAATATTAAATGTAAACTAAATTTTGTGAAGATAGTTAGTATTAATAATGAAATAATGAAAAGTTTTCGACACGTTAGGTTTTGAAAACCATGGTAATAACTCACGATTAAATATCCGATAGTAAATGGTTGTTTTATTATAATTAAAATAATTTCTGAACCGTTTCATCAATTTATGACAAAATAAAAATAATAAAAATGGGGTGTTTTTTCAATATGCATGGTACATGTAGAGTGTCTTAAATAAGGGTATAGTATAACAGAGATACACCTATAAAAACCGTAGATAAGTTATGCGCGTTCATAAGTGGCACTTAAAAATCAGGCTAAATGGCTCATCTAATTAAATATTTTTTTTAAATCTACTAAAATGATGGGATTACTTATCATTCGTAAGTATTATAAATTTGCAACGTTTTAATTATAATTTATAATAAAATTGTAGTATCGTGTGTATAGATCTAAATTATTCTTTGTCAAATGGTCAAAGAGAAAATATGTTTATCTCTTTTGAGCGCTTGCTATGAGACGTGCTATCTCACCTACATTTCAAATGTATTTCTTGGTGTGTTGTTTGGATATATTTCTAGTGGTGTGCGTACATCTGCCGCAATTGGAGCCACTCGTAAGCGCCGCCGGTTTCCTCGTAAATAACCTATCTAACGTTTTTTTACTACATCTATGGGGTATAAGAAATCATCGTGGTTTAGTGATACATATCTTTTTAAACAATAGAAAGATATAAACTCCCAAAGTGAAAAATTTAAATAAACAAAATGCAGTAGATCTTAATTAATACTTACATGAGATTTGGTTTCAATTTAAACCCATGTTTTAAATCTATGAAATAGTATGTCTCATCTCTTTCCTATAATTGCTATTTATGTTACGCAACACGGATACGCACTTACCCAATTTTTAACTTAGGATCACAGATTACTGTCTATATTGTTCTCCGATATAGAGGGATATTCCTCCTTCTTTCTTTCTTTCTGTGTACTGTGCTCTGGCTACCCCTTCAAGGGATTTATAGCCGTGAGTATATGTTTGTGTATGTATGTATGTATCCGATAAATAGCTATGTAGTGTCGGCTTAGATAAGCACCATCCTATTATTGCCGGTGGGTGAACCGTGGTTGGATACCCATCACTAACAACCTTTAAATCACCATCATTTACCCCGCGCAACTTCGAAAAGCGGCTGAGGAATTTCTAATTCCCTAGCTCTGGCTACCCCTTCAAGGGATGTATAGCCGTTAGTATATGTATGTATGAATAAAATTAGAAAAGTGTTAAATGTGAATTCTGTGATGGTATAAGTCACTGTGTATAATCTAAATCTTCATAACTTACTAATATTATTGAGAATTAAAACGTGCAAAAGCCATAACATATTTTTGGTAATTTCTCTAGATTCCCATTACTTTATTTTAAAAACTTCACAGTTATAACTAATGCGAGGTTATCTTCAAACTAATATAAGTTTCAATTGTGTTTGGTGAATTTCGTAAAGTGGGTCATAAAGGTCCCAAAGCTATCGTTGAGTTACGAGTGATAAAAAAGAACACGATTTTTTCCAAATTGACTACCTTTTTGACCTTAGTGCAACGCTTCATTCTCCTAATAAGTTGGTGGGTTCCTATGTAAAATTTAGTTCGAGTTTCGCTGAATTCCAGGAACAATATCAAAACATAAAGTGAGAGCTGTGAATGCCAGGCAATTTAAAATCCACGCAAAATTCACACAGCTATGGACTTGTGTTTAGATTGAGTTTAACCGGTGCATAGCAACGTATGTTCAAACTTTTTTTACCTTTTGTTTTTGTAGACTTAGGGCGGCTGTTGTTTGCCTACACTACATTTGTACTAATACGTACTGCATCATTACAATAGAAAAAAGAATCGCAATTTATCGATTTCTGTGAATCATTAGGCTCACGTTTCAATTATTTACATGTATCGATTTTAGAGCGAAGGTCTTTTGTAAGACTCACGAAGCACGTCATTTTCGCCAAGAAATTCTTTTTGAAAAACTAAGCTAGAATAGAATTAAAGCGATGTTTTTTTTAAATAAATTTGCGTTTTCACTTTACGATTAATAATAGGTCTTTACCTATGAAATTGCCGTTCTGCAGTACTGGCCATTTCAAATCAAAATAATTTTTGTTTGACTAAGAATTCTAATTTCAAATTAATTTTATTTTATAAACATGGAATTCTTTTTCACCAGACCTTGCGCCTACAGACTTCTACTTTTTCCAGAATTTGGATAACTTCTTGCGGGAAAAAAAATTAATACCCGAGAGGCAGTACAAAATGCCTTTGAAGAATTTGTTGCCTCCCGTCCAGCTGATTTCTTCAAAAAGGGCATTAATAAACTGCCACTGCGTTGGCAAAGATGCATTGATTGCATGGGTGATTACTTCGATTAATACAATTAAAAAATACAAGAAAAAAATTCGTTTAAATTTTTTCATACAAAACGGCAATTTCATAGGTAAAGACCTAATAACTTGTATAGTATTGAGTAACTTAGGCCCCCTTTTCTTTTCTTAATACCTCTATAAGTAACGTTAGTTGATTAAGTTTTGTTTTTAATTTTCAGACTAGTTCTATTAAATAAAAGTATGACTTATAAAGGCTTTAGAAAATATATTTAAATAGACGCCTTTACGCGTACTGTTCTTGTCAGAACGCTTTCATAAAAAACACTTACTTGCTGTCCTGGTGAGTTGCTCCGATCTCCCAGAATTGCTGAAAAGGTTACACTTCTCACTATTTGATCAGATCTGAATGCATCCAGTCTTTGATAAAAATACGATTCCCTGGCCAAGGGATATCGTGTCTAATGAATCTTTCCTTACTTTCTTTCGTATTCTACGAATATCTTCATCAGATGGTTTTTGATTCAACACGTGCACCACTCTCAACGCACATCAAAGTTTTGTTTCAACCGAGATCACTTTTATATTGTCCACAACCGGTTCACAACATAAACAATCAAATATATTCACTGCCCCTTTCTATTATTATCACAATACTCAAACTATTTACAAAATTAATAACAATACAAAATTCCGCCATCAAAAATCAAAGGTCAAGTCAAGAGTCACCATTCATCAATCTATCAATCACACACTCAATTATAGAATAGGCTAAGGCTAAGCGCATACTGCCAAAAAACAAGTACTTAATGATCTGGCGCGAACACGTACAATACAACGATTGAATCCCCCCCAGGCAAAACAAGAACACCGTAGCATATGCCAGTTTAGCTGATACAAAAGGCGCTCAATTTCAACTGTGCAAAAAAAATTTGAATAAACTAAAACTGAATTGGTATAAGTGTAAAAATGGCGTGGCAGTGCAAAACAAAAGATTAAGTTTTTGAATTCTGCTTTCAAGTCCTAAAGAAAAATGGTTGTAAAATAATCAAAGTAAATCAACTGCAATACAAGTATCATCACACTTTTAAAAAAATAACCAGAATAGTTATTAGTATCGCAGAAGAGCTGTTTTATGGTTATTTAAACTTTAACGAGCCAAAATGTCTTTTTCTTCGCCTGAGTTCGCCAAGACAGATTTGTTAATTGATTTAGGGCGAACTATCACTAGTTAAATTAGTTTAAGATAAACTGTTATGTATATTAAAAAAACTATTTGTATTGTTTATTGGACATATTTTAAATTTCAAATGATGTGATGATACATTTTTTGTGTGCTAAATATATTTAATTTGTCTAAGAGTGATTTTTCAAGTGCCTTAATAAATAATAACTTTACACACCCCAGAGTTTGCTTGCTGACATTATAAAATATCTTTTTCTGTATTTGACTTTCACGATTTGATACAATATTAGTGTAATTAAAAAGTATAATTACGATTTTCACGCATGCCATATCGTCACACTAAATTTTAAATTACACTTATAATTATTAACCGCACAAAAATTAACACTTTGACAGGATCATATGGATTTTAAACCCTTGCGTCTTATTAAAAAACTTACATCCTAGGTAAATGTCTTTTTATAAAAAAAATGAGTAGTTAACAAAAATACTATAAAATTGATTTCAGAGCACTATCATGACATGAATATAAGTATAAAACTTGAATAGGGAGCATGAAAACGTTGTGTTATGGAAAAACAATATTTACTTTTACGAGAACGTTGATCTGTTTTCGGCAAAGATAACCTTTTCAGGTCTTCGAGACGCAAGAGTATCGTAAACTTCATTGAAGTAGGTCATTTTCCTTGACGATAAAACTATATGACAGTTTCTTACTTCACTGAACTATCACAACTTCATTCACGATTATTTTAATTTATATTAGAGCTCAGTGAAGTGGTGTGATTTGTCGGAGCTCGCTTAATGTTGCGTCAACACAATATTATATCTGGAATATTGTTCAATTTATGTAAGCTTTAACAAGGTTGTAGATGTTGAGAAATTCTAGTTTATTTATCTAGGAGCACCTTTTTCCGAGGACACAGTAGGTCTTATAAACGTTTTAAATTACTTTTATAGATTGATATTAAATCTAGACGCTCGAAATTCATTTGCAGCTGTTTAACAAATCCTTAAAACTGTTCTTTTTACTATTTACTAACTTTTTCTTCTACCGCTTCTTTAGTTTTATTGGTTTGATTTAATCAAATACAAAATAAATATAGTACAGAACATTCGCTTCAAATTCTTCACATGGTAAAATTATGTTGTTTCCACTACTCAACTCAACTCACGGCATTTATTTCCAATTGGGGTAGTTAGAAATTATATCAGCCAGCATTTTGATACATCCGCTCGAGTTCATCTACTTTTACCGATATTTTCAAATATGGCTTTTTATTTTGTACGCTGTTCTGTATGGTGTTTCTCTACTCTCTTGGTTTTATTACAGTTTCGTTGTTAATTTAATTTAATTTGGTAATTTTCGTTTAAAAAATTTACTTTCATATCATTTTAACAATTCTTTTTCTTTCTTTTTGTAACATATTTTTCACCCCGGATGTTTCACGTACACTATTTCTCACTAGATAACCTAACGTTACATTACATTATTTAGTCGATGTCCGTCGGCGTTTGTTTTAGTAACTACTGGCTTGTCCAGAAATAGCGGGTTGGTTTGGGGATTAAATTAATGAATGTTAATGTCCAATTATATTTATTTTTTTATTTCTTAAGAGACCTCATGTCTACATTTTGTCCAATTAACATTGTGGCTGAAAAAAATCGAATTCTAAAGCTCTGGCTACCTCTGTTCTTAAAATCGTGAATTTATGTATGACGAGTATGTAACATAAAACATAAACGTTATCGCCGTTTATCCCCGAAGGGGTTGGCAGAGGTACCAATACTTCTGAACTCACATGGCAAGCGCCATCTAGTTTCCAGAGAGGGTACCCACGTTTTGCTTAGACAGTGTATTCACGTGATAGGGGGCAGGCCTATCGCCGTTTTGTACGAATACACTGTCACATGACTCAGTACAACTCAGCCATGTGGGTTTCCTCACGATGTTTTCCCTCACCGTTAACAACCATGATAAATTAACCACACATATGACTTTAGAAAAGACAAATTGGTGTAGGCCCGTCCCAGGATTGGAACTCACGCCCTTCTGTTTTCGGGCGGGTGTTCTACCCACTGGACTATCATGTCGTCGACGAGTATGTATGTTAATTATTAAATATTACTAAGTTGTGTGAACCGACAGTTACCCAAACTGACTCGCGAATACAATGGAAAATCCAGCCCGAAAATATATATTGTAATGTAAATATTATTCACATATTTTTATGCAAGAATGAGGTTCGTTACCGAAATATAAAAACAACAATAGTGACAAAAAACATAGCGCTAACAAAGAATTGCAACTCCAATTCACAGTTGCATTCGAGCGAACAATTCAATAAAATAAAATCCAATAACGCTGCCACATCACTTTGCATATTCATATTACTCGGAAAATTGTATTAAAAGCAAAAATTCCGAATTGTCATACAGAATTCATATGCACTTTCAGATTTGATCTAACTTTGAATAAAACTTTTAACCCAGATAAGCCTGAAACTATTTTTTTCAATAAACCTTGTAAACTTTAGTATTATTTGGATAAAAAGACCTTAAATATCATGTAAAAAATATAAAAAAAATTAATGCCTGAACGATTTTCAGGAAAATGACCGTCCTATATATAGGACAGTAGGATAATAGGCAGTAAATAATTGTTGAGAAAATGAAGACAAGGCTTGTATCAATAAGTTAAATTAGAAAAAAACGACAATACAAACGGTTTATTTTCATAACAGCGTGAGGTGTGTACACTCACGATTGTAAGTTAGGTGTAAGGAATATAAAAAAAAAGTGTGATAGGATTCAAAGCATTTGACGCATAATCCAATATCACATTTTTTGCAGCGAGTCAAACATTTTTTGTGACATTCACGGCTGCGTGTCTGTTTTGATTGAGGAATAACCAAATGATTTATTTGATCATTTCGACTATCGGCATGTTCATGTTGAGAAGGTCAACTTGGGCCTCTTTTTCCAACCTTACGGTTTGATTCTATCAGAGCTCTGCTGTGGCTACTCTTCTTCGAAAGCTTAGGTGATCAAGTTTTCCTTGGTTTTGTTTGTACAATTGCCAAGCATTATGTTCCGCAAGGTCAATCATATGAGCCAGTAATGGCATGTACCATTTCTTACCTCTTATGCCGATTCGATAATGTGATATATTTTCGTCAGACCGATCCACACCCCACCAACGACCAACTCGTTTTTTGAATCAGGGGAGTTTTCCCAATACATTCTTCTCCTAGGGAGGCACGAATACCCACTTACTAGTAATATACCAATAAAGCACTTCATGTCTTCAGCGGTAATATCTCCCAGCAAATTTTTTTTAACAACATATTTGTTGCTTTCGGTTACCTATAAAGATATCACGTCAGCATCTATAAAATTTTCAAACCACTCGATAGGATGCTTATTCTGAAAAGCACCCTGAAATACAGGCCACTCAACGGGAGACTTTTCTAAGTCCTGTTTTTTCCAAGCGAACGTACGTTTTTGTTTAGATGGACCTGGAGCAGGTTCTTCATCAGTGTCACTTACTGCATCCGCGCCTTGTATTGAAACTTCTGCAGGTTGAAGCAATATATTTCGTGGCAAATTATTCAAAGTCACGTTATCGTCTTCCCCCGAATCTCCATCGGTAGGACCATCAGGATCAACAGGAGGTGGCAAAATACATATTGTTATTTCCCTGTAATCCTCTTCATCATTGCTAAAATTGTCCAAAGCATTTATAATTTCATGCGCTGCTAACGGTCTGTAAAGAGAAATACCGGTATTATCCTACTGTCCTACATATAGGTCACTCCTAATAATGACGTTATATCTCAATCGCTATCATTATATTATCAATCATTGCTTTTTAACTATAAAGCAAGACATACAAACAATAGAAAAAGGCAAAGAAAAACATATTAGTAAAACAAAAATCTCAAATTTTACATACCTGTGATGAGACATATCTAGAAGTTACTTTATTTCACAATTTTTACTCAAATATCTTCTTAAAATTAGTAGAAATCTATTATTTTAGTATTTTTATCGGAAAGCACACAACATGCATACTTCAAATCAGTCTTAAGTTGTATTTTTAATGCAGTGGGTAGTATGAAAAGAAATATTCTGTTGACCGACCTATATGTAGGACGGTAGGCTTATCTGGGTTAAAGTTAGTTTGAGATTCAAATAGAAACTTTAGGAGCAATCAAAGGGCTAGATGATTATTTAAGACTTTGTCATCGTTTTATCTAAGTGACTGTTAACATAATTTATAATACCTCGGGCTGTTGCCAGCGTCCATGCGCCGGCTGTTCTAGAACCACCTGGCTTGAAGCGAGAAGAAGAGATGGCAAGAGACTGTACGGTACGACTTTGTTTCCTAAGTGGAATGGTAGGGTGTTAATATAGTCTGCAACTTATGTATACCTTTGCACCTCGCCATATATCAGGAGCTACCATCGCGAATAGGTACTGCCACTGCGAATGCCGAAAGTTTCAAAAGACTTTTTAAAATTCAGGTTTATTGTATCAATTATCATTTAATCCTTCTACCGTAGAAAATATTGACAAATAAGACGACAAGGCGCGGGTCTTCTTAAAAATTTCTCCACCAAATTAGGAAAGGTAGGAAGTCTGTGTGGGTAGTACTGTTATAACCCTTATTTCTATGTACTTAGAGCTCAATCAGCATCTCAGTCACACTAGTAATTTTCCTTAGTATATTATTGAAAGTCAGCATTTCTTTGAGTAATAGTTATTGTTTTAAATTAATTCATTATTTCAGTCAGTTAGATTCTGGACCTCGCGAGACGCGCATCTTGGCTTTAGCGCCTATCAACTTAGGAAATCAGTACTTTGTTTCGTGTTGTTAGAATATTGGTGTTTTTCCTTTAATAAACTTTAGGGTGTATTTTGTAGTTTTTTTTAAAAAGACTAACAGGGTCGGCCGCCTAACAAATTGGTGTCAGAAGTGGGATTCTAGCGTGTTTCTTTCGTCGAAGAGATACCGAAGAAGCTAGAACAAAAACCAGGTCCCCTGCAAAAGTCTCTGATCGACAGTAAGACTTTGCCCATAGGCAAAGCCTGCATCAGCTACACATCACCCCAGGTCCGACGGTAAGCCTCGCCAGCCCGAGCCCGCGATCTCCGAACTCATCACCAGCGCCTTAGTCCCGCCGAGCGCCAGGCTAACTCAAGATATTCAACATCGTGCTTCTTCTGCCAGCTCCTTCAAATTCAAGCATCGAAAATTCAAATTGTGTTAGTGTCAAATTGTGTTAGTGCTAAAATTCAGTTTTGTGAAGTGAATATGAACCGACGCTTCGTCATTTACATCGTGGTACTGTAAGTTTGCACAAATTATATATTCCAGCCTTTTCGTCGAGCTGCTGCCAGGAGAAGTCTTCAAAACTAATTTTAATTTACTATTTTTACAAACTTTTTACAAATTTTTACATTTTCTAATTTCTATTTTTACTGATTAATTTACCATGTCTAAAGATACGCAAGTAAAAACTAAACAACTTAAAGACGAAATAGTTACAGATAAAGTTTCATTGTCAGTCTTAACAAAGTTTATAAAAGTCTATAATGGTGACCGTGAGTCACTCCCTGCATTCCTCACTAATTGTGAGAATGCTATATCGCTGTCCACCCCGGACCAACAGAATGTGTTATGTAAATTCATCATATCCCAATTAGAAGGCAAAGCACAAGTTGCGTGTAGCTTAAAAAGCTTTGACACTTGGAACGAAATAAAAACATTCTTAAAAAACACATTCGGAGAAAAGAAACATTCCACCCATCTATTAGTAGACCTTCAAAATTGTAGGCAGTTATCTTCTGAAGATGTCACTAAATATTCGCTAAGGTTAGAGTCGACGCTAACGAGAATCCTATCCGACATCCACTATAGCTGTTCAAATGAATTAGAACTCCCAGGCCGAGTAGCGGCCATGGAAGATTTGGCACTAAATACATTTTTATTAGGTTTAAACCCATCAATTAGTAATATAGTAAGGTGTAGAAACCCGTCATCGCTAAATGAAGCTATACAGCAAGCGATTGATGAGGAAAAATTATATAATTTATCCAGGTATTCTAATCGCTCACCCAGAACCTGTTCGACATGCAATAAACCAGGTCATAGCTCTTCAGAATGTTTCCGAAATAAAAGAAACTCCCCAGTTAACCGCAATAATTTCCAACCGACATTCCATGTTAGCCCAAACTCAAATAACTCTAGCTTAACTCCTAATTCACCTAATAATAATTTTAACTCTAAATTTAATCCAAATAAGATCTGCAACTATTGTAAGAATAAAGGTCACATTATTCAAGAATGCCGTAAATTAAAATACAATAATAGTCAACGTAATATCCAATCACTTAATAATAATTCTAGTAATTCTACAGCTAACATTAACGAGTTGACTACCGAAATTAACTCAATTAATTTAAACAGCGAATGATTCCGATTAAGTGCCGATTGGAATCGCCAGTTTTAAATGGCACTACTACCTCTACTAAATCTTTACTAAATCCACCTCGTGATTCCCTCACGAGTTCTACATCTCCTCACGATCGGAGTCCTTTACTAAATCCACCTCGTGATCCCCTCACGAGTTCTACATCTCCTCACGATAGGAGTCCTTTACTAAATCCACCTCGTGATCCCCTCACGAGTTCTACATCTCCTCACGATAGGAGTCTTTTACTAAATCCACCTCGTGATTCCCTCACGAGTTCTACATCTCCTCACGATAGGAGTCTTTTACTAAATCCACCTCGTGATTCCCTCACGAGTTCTACATCTCCTCACGATAGGAGTCCTTTACTAAATCCACCTCGTGATCCCCTCACGAGTTCTACATCTCCTCACGATAGGAGTCCTTTACTAAATCCACCTCGTGATTCCCTCACGAGTTCTACATCTCCTCACGATAGGAGTCTTTTACTAAATCCACCTCGTGATTCCCTCACGAGTTCTACATCTCCTCACGATAGGAGTCTTATACAACATTCACCTTGTGATTCTCCAACGAGTTCTATAATTCCCATAGAAGGAAATCCACTGCATTCTATAACTTATGACAAAAATACTATTTCTCTGCCCACTCTTAAGCAAAATACAATTTTACAAAACCATTTACATGACGAAAATATACCTATATACGAAACAAATATTAATTATAATAAAAAGGTCTCTTTACCACATACTTATTTGAATTCTAGTTTCAGTACGAAACCTTTATGTTTTCTAATAGACACTGGCTCTACCATCACCCTCGTAAAAAGGTCGAGTTTAGAAATAACCCACAATTTTCTAGGGAAATTATAAGGATAAAAGGTATTACTACCTCTGATAACCTCATTACCACTTTAGGGACATTCCAAATGGATATAATATTAAATAATGATAGCTTAAATTATAAATTTCATGTGACAAATGATGACATAAATCTTGACCACTACGATGGTATAATAGGTAGTGATCTTCTCAGCCACTTTAAAGCAAACATCGATTATTCTAACATGTCTCTTTCTATAAACAAACATTCCATTCCCATAGTGTATACGAAACCTACATATATTATTCCAGCCCGATCGGAAGCTGTTATCGAGTGCACTATCTCAAATTACTCACCCGATCTTAGTCAAAACAATGAAGCATTAGTCTTAGATCATACCTTATGCGATGGTGTTTATGTCGCAAATTGCATTGTCTCAATCAAACCTAATAAGAAAGCTAACATTACTGTTTTGAATACTACTAACTCGAACATTGAAATCAAAGACTATGCAGTGCAGATAACACCTTTTGAACTTATTGACTCTTGTAAGATTTATAATACTAGTTGCACCTATTCCCCTAAAATTAATCGCACTGACTCTGTTCTAAAACTTATTCGTTGTTCTCATTTAAACTCTGAAGAAAAACAATCTTTATTGGAATGCTGCTCTCAATACTCAGACATATTTCACCTAGAGGGTGAACCTTTATCATTTACCAGTGCGATAGAACATAAGATTAATACTGGAGACGCACCTCCAATCCATGTCAAGTCATATAGATTTCCTGACTGTCATAAAGGTGAAGTCGATAGTCAAATAAGGAAAATGCTTGACCAAAATATTATAAAACCCTCTAATTCACCCTGGAGCGCACCGATATGGGTAGTTCCTAAGAAAATAGATGCCTCCGGTAAAAAGAAATGGAGGATAGTCATCGACTACCGCCGTCTCAATGATATCACCGTTTCCGAGAGTTATCCCTTACCATTAATCACCGATATTTTAGACCAATTGGGACACTCCAAGTATTTTACAACGCTAGATTTAGTGAGCGGATTTTGGCAATTAAAGATGTGCCCTGGAGATGCACAAAAAACCGGATTCACCGTTAGCACCAATTCCGAAGTCTCCGGTCATTACGAATTTACCAGGATGCCGTTTGGATTGAAAAACGCTCCTGTAACTTTCCAAAGGCTCATGAATACCGTCCTTTCCGGCCTTCAAGGCCTACATTGCTATATTTATTTGGATGACTGTATTATCTACTCCCACGACCTTCATTCGCACATATCTAAACTTCAACTCGTCTTTGAAAGACTCCGAAAATTCAACCTTAAATTACAGCCCGACAAGTGCGAATTTCTCCGACGCGAAGTCGCGTATTTAGGCCATATTATCACCGATAAAGGTGTTTCCCCTAATCCCGAAAAAGTCAAGGCCGTTTCCGAATTCCCTATACCACAAAACACTAAAAATATAAAATCATTCCTTGGTCTCGTCGGATACTACCGACGCTTCATTCAAGACTTTTCGAAAATTACTAAACCTCTAACTTCTCTTTTAAAGAAAGATGCTCCATTCATATGGGCTCAAGATCAAGAATATGCCTTCCAAAATTTAAAAGATAAACTCACTTCAGCTCCTTTGCTTCAATATCCTGATTTTTCTCAACATTTTATCGTCACTACCGACGCCTCTAATTATGCTATAGGTGCAGTGCTATCCCAAGGTGAAATAGGCAAAGATAAACCGATAGCATATGCTTCACGGACCTTGAACAAACCCGAAGGTAATTACTGCACCACAGAAAAAGAACTTCTTGCGATTATATTCGCCGTAAAAACTTTCCGACCCTATCTTTTTGGCCGAAAATTTAAAATCGTAACCGACCATCGCCCTTTAGTTTGGCTCTTCAATGTTAAGGATCCTGGAAGCCGACTTATTCGTTGGCGTCTCAAATTAGAAGAATACGACTACGAAATAGTATACAAACAAGGCCGTCTTAACTCTAATGCCGATGCACTATCCCGTTGCCCCGTTAATGCTATTCATCATAATAATTTACTTAATTCTAGTTACGAAAAATACTTTAAGGATCAATTTACTAAATCTCTGCCAACCCCAAACACTATTATAGAAGAACATTTAGAAAGTTTACATTTAAGTAAGTTAAAATTAATTGCTTGTCCTATCTCTTTAGACTTCGACTATTCTATGCCCAACTCTGAAGAAATATTATCTCAACTAAGTAACTCAGCAGAATTGCTCCACTCCGAGCGAGAACCTTATACAATACAATTGATTAGCGATAAGAATAAATTATACTATTTTTTATACACGAAGGTACACCATTATGAAGAAACTAAATTTAAGGATATTTACAATTTACTAATTTTATTAAGAGATACTTTATTAAGAGACCATACAGATTTAACCGATATAGCTCTTTCAGATTTTTCTGACCCTTTTTCTAAGTTACCTTATATTAAAATTTATAACATGATATCTCATGTTTTTCATGATTCGAACCTTAAAGTCCATATATACAAAAATCAAATGATTTATCCAACTCCCGTAGAAATACCTAAAATTTTAAAAGAGAACCACGACTCTGTTATTGCGGGTCACCCGGGTTCTAAAAGAATGTATAATAGAATAAAAGCTGCATACTATTGGAAAGGTATGCGTTCCGACATTGAAGATTACGTAAAGAAGTGTAAATTATGTCAAATAAATAAACCATTAAGATTGTCCAATAAAGCTCCGATGGAGATAACCTCAACTTCCACTAGACCATTTGAACGTCTAGCTCTCGACATAGTAGGCCCCTTACCCGAAGCAGGTTTTCAACAATTTAAGTTCATATTAACCCTACAGGATGATCTTACAAAGTTCACCTCTGCCTACCCCATGGTAACTTCAACTAGTAACGAGATAGCTCGTAACTTAGTTCATTTCATGTCTCTTTTCGGATTCCCCAAAACTATACTCACTGATTTAGGTACATGCTTCACCTCTGAATTATTCAAACAACTAATGGAAATATTAAAAATTAAATCTCTTTTTACTACTCCCTATCACCCCCAAACCAATGGAGCGCTTGAACGCTCACATGCTACCTTGAAAGAATATTTAAAAGCTTTTGCAAACGAAAACCAAAACGACTGGCATTGCTATTTATTTACAGCTATCTTATCTTATAATACTACACCACATTGTACAACTGAGTTTACCCCTTACGAACTTTTGTATGGTTATAAACCCCAGATCCCTAATTCCTTATATGAAACTAATAATAACACTACATACGATGAATACATACGCGCTCTTCAGTATAGAATGCGGTTCAGCCGCGAGAAAGCTATCCAAAATATTTTAAATAAGAAAGAAATATCTAAACGATATTACGATATTAGTTCGCATGAAACCAATTATAAAACAGGTGATATGGTCTACCTAAAACATCACCACAAACAGCGTAAAGCCCTAGCTCCTATTTGGAAAGGCCCTTACAAAATAATTAAAATCCACAATAAACATAATGTAACGTTACAGATAGGTCGTAAATCCGTTAAATACCATACGAACCAAATTAAACCTGCCACATTATAATTCAACAATTATTATATTTATTTACAGAGCATTGTGCTACAAATGCCACGCAGATTCCAAGATAACGCCAATTATCCACAGTCCCGGAATATACTTTGAACCTATTACTAACATACGTTTTTATAACAATTATTGGAAGATAATTACTCACATAGATATAATTTCTCTTGAACCGTATCTCAACAACATCGAAAAGCTATTACTAAATACTGAAAACTTATGTAATAAAATAGAATCACATGATTTAATTAATTGTAAAGACGTTTTAAACCCAAACGAAATATTATTACAAACTAGTTATCATAAATTGCAATCCTTATCCCATATTATATTAAACGACAACTCAACACATAGATTTAAAAGATCTCTCGAATTCGGTGGCGAGATCTTAAAATTCTTTTTTGGCACTTTAGACGCCGATGATGCGAGAAAGTACGATGCAGCGATCGAATCCTGCAAAAAGAGCGAATCCGAATTGTTCCATCTAATGAAAGATAACATACATATAATTCAGTCTACAATTAATAATTTTAACTCCTCTATTTATAAGCTTAACCAAAATGAAATAAAATTAAACGCGCAGATTGACCACCTAAACGAGGTGATATCCCAAGTGACAAAATTAGATGATATGTTTTATTATATAACTAGGATTAATAGTTTACTAAATATTATAGAAGGTTCTTTATTATCTATATCTAATTTGTTAGACACTACTCTTAATGCTATTTTATTTTCTAAGCTTAATATTTTACATCCTAGCGTAATAAGTCCTTTAAATCTATACAAAGAATTAGTTAAGAATAGTAATCAATTAAGTAAGAATTCGGAATTCCCAGTTCAGTTAAATATCAACTCTATCCACTCCTTAATAGATGTGTCTACATTAAGTTCATATTATTTTAATAATAAGATTGTTTTTATTTTGCGAGTTCCATTAATAACGAACGACAAGTTCATTGTTTACAAAAACATTCCTCTGCCTACACCTCATCAAGATAAGACATCGTCAACTTTTGCTTTGATTCAACCTTCTAATAACTATATCGCACTGAGCGATAACAGATTGTATTATGCTATGTTAGACAGTCTAGACAAGTGTAAAATTATAAACAACAACTACTCTATATGTGAATCAATATCTATATTTTCAACCATAACTAATCCTACTTGCGAATCAAAACTTTTAACAGAAATTATTATGTCTCTGCCTACTCTCTGTAAGTCTAATTTAATTTATGGTGATGTCGGTATTTGGCAGCGACTACTTAATAATAAATGGATATATGTTCAATCCATCCCAAATAAGCTAACTGTAAAATGTAATGACAATATTGTTGATTATTCCATTGTTGGAACCGGCACAGTTAAATTAACGGAAGAATGTATTGGTTTTTCTAAAACGATTCAATTGTTACCAAGTAATAGTTACTCATACTTAATAAACTCTCCTTTAAATGTTAATTTCGACATTACAAATGATGAATGTTGTAAGAAGGAAAATTTTAATCATTCTTTATCATTTTTAACACCAATCAGTTTGACGAAAATAGACTTAGATTCCTTGAAATACGCTTCACATGATTTGGATAATTTAGAGAATGAAATTAATAATATGGAAAAGGAATCACATTTTATAAAATATAGCTCTTATTATTCCTTTGCAACTTATATCGGTGTATTCACTATTATGTTGTATTTAAGCTACAGAATATATAAATGTTTTAAAACCAATCGTAATTCAAAATCTCAATGTTGTATACAAATATTCAATCAATGTCATAACAAGAAATCTGTAAAGAACAAATCCTCTGTTTCAAACAATATAGAAATGTTCGAAGTATCCTCATCCGATGATGATAATAAATCTTTAAAGTCTCTACCAGCCCCTTCTAAACATTACATGTCTTCAAATAGAAATCTCAATTTTTAATGCTTAATGTGTATTGTCAAATAGTTCATGTGTTACGACTAATTCAATAAAATTTATTTTATGTTAAGATTTTATTAATTTTTATTACTTAGAAACTAATTTTAAATGTCATGTGTTTATTATTTCTGTCATGTACTATTTCGATTTATGTTAAACTGATTTCTAAAGTTGATTCGATATTTTAGTAACTCCGCTTCACCTTTCAAGGATAAAGCTTCGTCAAAAAGGGGGAGCTGTTATAACCCTTATTTCTATGTACTTAGAGCTCAATCAGCATCTCAGTCACACTAGTAATTTTCCTTAGTATATTATTGAAAGTCAGCATTTCTTTGAGTAATAGTTATTGTTTTAAATTAATTCATTATTTCAGTCAGTTAGATTCTGGACCTCGCGAGACGCGCATCTTGGCTTTAGCGCCTATCAACTTAGGAAATCAGTACTTTGTTTCGTGTTGTTAGAATATTGGTGTTTTTCCTTTAATAAACTTTAGGGTGTATTTTGTAGTTTTTTTTAAAAAGACTAACAGGGTCGGCCGCCTAACAGTACCCTTAGCCAATGAATTAGTTTGATCATTGAATAAGAAAATCCTGCCAGTATTTTAGTCAAGATTAATATATTGTTAAATATGTATAGCACTAAATTAAAATCTCCTCTAATAAAAACATTATAAATATTAGTATTAATATTGTGATTAATATGATTCCGTGTTTCGGAGAGTATGTAAAACGCTCGGTCCCGGCTTTTATAACCATCGTAGTCATTAGTCTGCCAACCCGTACTTTGCCAGCGTGGTGGACTAAGGCCAAATCGTAACGTATATGGGCTGTGAGAAGACATTTATAATATATTAAATAAAATAAAGTCAATTTTATTTTCGTCAAACCGTTGCTACAACGATGCAATTAATTGCCTTATTTTATACCCGGTGCATCTAAGTTTAAAGTTCGTGGTACTAAAACTAGGAGAGTTGAACAACTTGTGATATGGTTATAATGGATCAAATTTGGGCAAAGTATAAGAAACACAAAGTCTTACTAGCATACTGCTAAACGTGTAACACTTTGCATACTGCTAAACGTGTAACACTTTGCATACTGCTAAACGTGTAACACTTTGCATACTGCTAAACGTGTAACACTTTGCATACTGCTAAACGTGTAACACTTTGCATACTGCTAAACGTGTAACACTTTGCATACTGCTAAACGTGTAACACTTGCATACTGCTAAACGTGTAACACTTTGCATACTGCTAAACGTGTAACACTTGCATACTGCTAAACGTGTAACACTTTGCATACTGCTAAACGTGTAGCACTTGCATACTTCTAAACGCGTTACTTTTGATTGAAAACCTTATGGAGGATGTTGGTCGTATCATGTTGCATTGTTAATTAGATTTGGTATTTTTTTCATCTTTATTAATTATTTACTGGTTGTATACCCTTACATTTGTTTAACTATTTCCAACAATATTTATGGATCTAAATCAGATAACTTTATCATATTTTTTTCGCGATCATACATGAAAAACAGGTTATATTGATAAATTATTTCATGTTTTGTCGCTTAGAAATCTTATTACAGCAAAGTTTTTAATTATTACACAACTCTAGTATGTTTTATAACCTGATACAATAAAACAATTGGACACAAATAATACCGAATAATTAAAAGCACGTTGCGAATAAGAATATCAGGCACTTTGTACTAATTTTTCTGGTGTGAAGTTACAGAGACTATTTGATAGAAAACCTTTCCCAAAATTAGTAAGATCGTTAGACTTTGTTGTGCATGAAACCTCATCCAAGAAAATTCAAATTTTTCTTGCTTTAAATGATTAGTATCAGTATGATCGTCCGGTTATGTGAGAGTGTGATGCTTTTCTTTTTACACCATGAACATTTAGTTTTGCTTGTTTCGTAAACATATTTCCTTCAATAAAGTGAAGGTATGAAAATATAATATTATAAATTGGTACAAGCAGACAACAAGCCAGAGCTGCACTTTTGGGCCCACATTCTGCTTTGTAAATTTCAACAATATTTTATAAGTGTATTCTAATATATTTATTTTATATTGAAAAACAACAGATGCAATTCCAAAACGTAAAATCAAAAATATCGGTGTATTGATTTTCTGTAACGACAGAAGAGGCTTATCGCCACTTCAGTATATCGAATAGCCGCGATCTGTTTGTCATTATGACACTCCGTGCCTGAGGATTATCAAATTCTGGTTTTTAGAATTTCAGTGCTAATCGGTACCGACAGTGCTGATCATATAGAACAATCTTTATTCTGGGTGTTCCGAGATGAAATAAAGACGAAGGCAATTCACATTCTTTCTTCCAGCGATTAGATTTAAAGGCATCTCTTGTATAATCCAGATTATTATGTCTGTCTTATTTTACTTAATCGCTCATTATACTCGTTTTCTTTTTTTTAAAGACATTGTTTTTGAGAGGAAAAATAGTACAAGTTATATCATCAATTATAATTGAGGATCCAAAATTTTATATTTATATTATATTTTATATACATATAACGGCGTGAGAATATGTATGTATGTATGTATGTGATCCAAAATTTTACTTGATTAGTTGAATAAAGGCCCTGGTTAAAGGCTTTTATCTCAAGAGGAGGTTGGCAAGCGCATTTCCGAGTCCGGAATGCATTTCACCCGCACACTCAATTTATACGGTCAGCTTTGCAATCACAGTACAAATGGCTTCCTACGGACAATGTTTCCCTGCTATCCTCTTGCTCTGTTGCTCCTCATAATTTAACTATTTTCTATTAATTTTCTCTTGTGTTTTTAAAAATGTATTTAAAGATAGAACATTTTTATAAAAACTTACCGCATTTACTCTTGTTTCTACAGAAAGGCGGGGGTAAATAGATGAACTCTACATACCCCCGACTTTTGTATAAAGCTTGTCACAGAACTCCTCCTAAATGGTTGATCCGATCACAGCCAAATTTCGCAATTATTTCAGTTATACTTTAAATATTTTTTACATGCCTTTTAATTGTTGACCTGGTGCTTTTAAGTGCCTTTTTGCACCTATCCACTACTTTAAGAACTTGTTTTACCATATTCTTCATTTTTCTTTCTCACAGTCCATATATGTCCCTACCAAGGGGATCGAGCCTACGCTATATAGGGTGATTTGGCCATAGTCCACCACGCTGACCAATTGCGGGTTGATAGACTAACGACTACTACCGTAATAGTAGGCGGGACCAACGACTTAACTTAAGCTAAAATAATTTATCGATCCCGGCGGCTGAAATTGAGACCCGCGGCATTGTCAATAAAGTGTCATAACAAAAAAACCTCTCTATGAATCTAGACTCGGTAAAAAGTGACAGATTTTTAAATAGCTACTTTTTTTTATTTTTGCTAAATAAACGGTCTATTTATCAATGACTAATGGATCGGCCCAGCTTCGCAAAGGTAGTATAGTTTTAAAAATATTTGAGGTTTCCTCAATCAATGCTCGCCCTTTGTGAAATTTAGCGCAATGGTTACAACTTATAGCACTCCTGAATAGTGTAACATTGAGATTGTAAAAGCGCTTTTATGAACGGCTCAGTATCTCCGAAAATAAGCCCTTGCAAACCAACAATCACTGTTACAAACTTTGCAGTCATCATACATATATATATACTCACGGCTATCTTTTGCCCGCGCAACCATTACGCAAAAATATTCCTTATAGCATGATTCAGTATTCACGTGCGACGACGGCGCCATGGCTTATTTCATGTATGAGTTTGGTTTTTCTTTGCCGATTTCTATGATTATTTTTTTATTTAATAGGTAATATTGTAAACTTTTTTAAATAAGAGATGAATGAGTTTATTATAAACGTAAGAGTAAACAAATATAATCAGAATGCTCCGACCTGCTTAGCTATCGGGAGTTACACGTGTTATTGTGAGTCAACTATAAAAGATAGACATATGCTGTTCGGGGATATTTTTTAGACAATTTTATGTGGAATATTTCCGTAACACATTATTTCTATGTAACTTTAACCATTAAGAACATACAAACCGACAGACAGACAGACAAAAATTTTACTGATTGCATCTTTGGCATCAGTATCGATCACTAACCACCCCCTGATCGTTATTTTGAAAATATATTTCACAAACAGAAATGACCTTTCTACAGATTTATTATAAGTATAGATAAGTTCACTTGTTTACTCCAAACTAAAGTGTTTACGAAAAAAAAGGTCTTTGTGTACTATTTGTTTACTTTGCTTCTGTCTAAGATAGTAGTTATAACAAAAAAAATATTTATGGCCACTTTAATAACAAAGAATCAAAATATGAGTACTAAACTAACCCAATAAGAAACCATTAATCAATAAATTAAAATTGCGCACGCGCACTTCACTCGTCCAAATGAATTTTTGGACTGACGCAATAAATTCGGGTTGCCACCAATCCAACAATGCGTTCATGAGAATATTTGGTAATTCAATAAAGACATGAGAAAAAAATTGCATACATAACAAGTCTTTAAGAGCTTATTCCATTTGACTGCATGCGGACGTCTGAAAGCCACAGAATCTGCATGCAGACTAGTGGAATAACGTTCAGAACGCTAGGCTTCTAAAAAGTAGAGCAATTTTGGCTCCTAGCTCACAAAATTTTTAGTAGCTCCGTCTCAGGAAGGTGGAATAACGTTCTCAAGAGCTTATTCCATTACACTTTGTTGTTGCTGAATTCAGACGTCCTTCACAGTAAAGAGCTTATTCCATTTGTCTGAATGAAGACGTCTGAAAGCCACAGAATCTAAATTCAGACTAGTGGAATAACGTTCAGAACGCTAGAACTGATATTTGTGTAGTGGAATAACAAGCGTCTGCGGCAGTAACTTCGAAGGACGTCTGAATTCAGCAACGGCAAAGTGTAATGGAATAAGCTCTTGTTATTCCACTACAAAAAATTCAGTTGCTGAATCATTCGAGAGCGCGCGATGATTGCGGGCGGTCGTACGAAATTGCTCCCGCCTTTTTTTTAAAACGCTCACTATCGGACTCTCTTATGGACTATCCCACTCTCATTCAATAAACGACGACACATTCTCATTCATTATCCTATTCATGTACACAACCTTTTCCAAATATATTTACGTCATATTTCACACAAAATATTAATATAAAAAGAAAAGCATATTTATTAAAAAGTTTGCCGGGGTCGTACGAAGTAGCGATCGATAGTTTCAGCCTACCCCAATGAGTAATAATGAAGTGAGTATTTGTTTGTAATTAATCGTATCTGCCTACTCCAATGGGAGGCAATGGCGTGAGTATATGTATGCATGTATGTATTTATACGCCTGTGCCTATCCCATGGGAAGTGATGGCGTGAGTATATGTATGCATATTTGAAACAATACGTATCTGCCTACCCCAAAGGGAAATAATGGCGGGAGTTTAAGTATGTATGTATTTAATTAAAATTATCTGCCTACCACAATGGGAAGTAATGGCGTGAGTATATGTATATCTGCTATAAATCATTTTTTTGTTTACGTAATTTGCAATCATAGGCATGTTAAATTTTGGCACGTCCTCTCACAGTGGCGGGCGCGAGGCGACTATAATGCGACTATAACTAACTATCACAAATTAGCCGTGTGTAGGTCCGGCTCGGTGGATTCAAATGATTCGAACACAAAAAACGTTTTAAGTGGCGCGCTCCGACAAAGACGCCTGGGTGCCTCTCAACCGTTGACGGAATTTCATAATTATAAGCAGACGCGTTCGGGTGCCTCTCCAACCGTTGAAGGGTAAAAGTGCCCTCCGAAGCACAGAATCATCTTAACTTTCGGATAATCAGGTGATTCAAGCCTGCAATATCCTTCTAAACTGGGTTAAATGTTACAAATTAAATTTTGATTTTGATTGATTTTTTATATTTGTATGCTAATTCCGATATGTAAACAAACATACTATTGACTTGTACCTGCTAATGTCCGATTAAGTTTTTTTGTTAGTATTGTTAGATTTATTTGTATTCTCATGTATTTTATATTTCCAGTGTCATATATCTTTTTGTAAACTAATAACTGCTCGATGGTGTTCATGAACACGACACACCAAACAAACAAAATAACGGAAACATAAATATTTAATAATGTTTTATCTGCTACGATTTTTTTTATTCGCCCAGGAACAATCAATCTTCTACTTTCGAAAAGTCAGGTACAACCCTTTTTGGCTCCTCTGTTGAACGTTGAATCGAACAGGCGTATTATGTAATCTCATTTATTGTTGTGAATTAATTTCGTTTACAAGTAAAAATAACACTGCCCAACAAAAAAAAACTTTTTTTTTGGTGCGGTAAAAATTTGTTTAGATATTGTTTTTGAACGTGTCTCTGATGACAAACCTACAACTGCCATTTTTGTATCAGCTCTAATTTCATAACTACCCTCAATTTTAAAATTTCGTCACTTTGACTTCAACAAAGTATCGCAATTCTTTTATTTTCATCAATTTCGTTGTTTTGGCATAATGGCAAGCTCATCAACATGTTGTTTGACCAATCCTAATTCATTTTGTTATATTTGTGGTGAATATACGTTTGAGGAAAACAGAAAACCCATAACAGAGTTCGTGAAAAATGCATATTTCGCATACTTCAACCTATCTATTGAGCATCAAGATAAGCCTTGGGTGCCCCATTTTGTGTGTAAAACATGCAGAGAACATTTGAGACAATGGACAAATTGCAAAAGAAGATGTATGAAATTTGGGACACCGATGATTTGGAGGGAACAACAAAATCACTTCAACGACTGTTATTTCTGTTTGGTTAAGATTGTCGGCATAAATCGAAAGAATAGAAGTAAATGGACATATCCTGATATACCATCAGCGAAAAGACCTGTACCTCATTCCGAAAGTGTCCCTGTGCCTACGTACCACTCGCTGCCAGATATCGAAGTGGAACAATATAACGAAATCCAAGCAAATCCCGAGATCGACAGTGATTATGGCGAGTTGAATCGAACCTCTCGTTTTTTTTCACAAGGTGAGCTTAATGATCTGATAAGGGATCTAGATCTTTCAAAGGAGCGTGCTGAATTGTTGGCTTCTAGATTAAAAGAGAAGAATTTGCTTTCACCAAACACAAGAGTTACATTTTACCGTCAAAGAGAACGCGATTTGCTACCATATTTTTCTGAAGATAACAATCTTGTTTATTGCAATGATATTGGTGGTTTATTAACAAGAATGGGTTTACAAAAGTACGACTCAACTGAGTGGCGTCTTTTTATAGACAGTTCCAAAAGAAGTCTCAAATGTGTATTGCTTCATAATGGTAATAAACACGCTTGTGTTCCAATTGCTCATTCTACCCGAATGAAAGAAGAGTATGAAGCAATTGCACTGCTTTTAGAAAAGATTAAATATGATAACCACCAATGGTTTATATGCGTCGATCTCAAAATGGTTAATTTTCTGTTGGGACAGCAAGGTGGATATACAAAGTATCCATGTTTTATGTGTCTTTGGGATAGTAGAGATAAACCGAATCACTGGGTACGAAAAAATTGGCCGATCAGAGAAAGCCTAGCTGTTGGAAAGCAAAATGTTATAAATACACCTTTAGTCCCCCGAGAAATGATCATTTTACCTCCTCTACACATAAAACTTGGTCTCATGAAACAATTTGTAAAAGCATTAGACAAATCGGGCTCATGCTTTCAATACATTACGAGGGCATTTCCAGCTTTAAGCACAGAAAAACTCAAGGCTGGAATATTTGACGGTCCTCAGATAAGACAGTTAATTAAAGATGATAACTTCGCAACATCTATGAATGAAACGGAACTTGCTGCGTGGAACTCATTTGTGCAAGTGATCAAAAATTTCCTTGGTAATCATAAGGCAGAAGATTATGAAAGTATTGTAAACCAAATGCTTTCTTGCTTTCAAAAGTTGGGATGTAATATGAGCATCAAGGTTCATTACCTACACAGCCATTTGGACTGCTTCCCGCATAACCTGGGTGACTTAAGTGAGGAACAAGGAGAGCGGTTTCATCAGGACATCAAAGTCATGGAGGATCGATACCAGGGTAGATGGGATACTCACATGATGGCTGATTACTGCTGGGCTCTTATGAGAGACAACCCAATGCATAAACATGAAAGAAAATCTATTAAGAGGAGTTTTTTGTACACTGACTAATAAAAAATGTGTTTTTTCGTTGAAAAATTTTTTTTTTTAATATTTTCAAAACTAGAGCTGATACAGAAAAACTGATTACATATTTGAAATCAGTGAAGAAATTACTTTCATAATCAGGTCTTAAAACAACGGCACCAAAAATAGTGTTGGCCAGTGTAATCTTTGCCGGTAGTGTATTAAAATCTATAATCAAAGAACAAGCTGCCAAACGGTCATCACGCGTCCAAATAATGATCAGTCCACAAATTCTAAGGTTGCTGTACCTCCACCGTCAGCTATAAAATATATTATTGAAACAGAAAAGACAACGGAGATCATGAATACCAAATGCAGTGGCTGTCAGAGAGAGATCAAGAGCCTAGAATATATGGAGTGCTCCATGTGTCACTTGATGTACGATCTTCCGTGTCTGAATATTGGTAGATTAGAGTTCAATAAATTCAGTGAGGCCAAAAAATCTAACTGGTGTTGTCCCTCATGCAAATCCACCCTACCGACGAAGTATAAATCTAACACACCCATTCGTGGTGGAGCTTGTAGCTTAAATGAGACCTTTACTCCGGTGGTTAGCAACATAAATACCATTAGAGCAACACGTGGAACCAGTACAAAACAAAATTCTGAAAATGGCGAGCTTCTACAAGAACTAAAAGCTATAATAAACTCTCAGTCCTGGGTGATATAATACCCCATCTTGATATATATGAGCGAAAGCTGAGTGAGAAAGAAAACAAAATCCTGAATCTAAAAACGCACATGGAACTGTTGCAACGTGAAGTTGATAACCAAGAACAAGAAGCTACCCGCAGAGAAGTGGAAACCATCAAAATCCCCGAAGACACCCGCAAAAATCTGTTTCAAGTAGCTAGCTTGGCCTTCACCAAATTAGAATACAATCTAAAGGAAGAAGACCTCGACGATATCTATCGGGTTGGGCAGCCCAGACGCTCCAAGTATACCACTTCTAACCGATCACACCCAATAGTGGTGAGACTTCTCCGCAGACGTAACAAGGATCAAATACTGAAGGAAGGTCAAATCACGAAAGCCTCTAACGAGCGAAAATGTCGTACCAGGCCCACAAAGAAATATTTTCATTGATGAAAGACTAACAAGACAACGTCGCCAGCTCTTTCAAGAAGCCCGGGCTCGGTCTCGTCAGCATGGGTTTCGCTACTGCTGGACAAGTGGTGGCTCCATCTTTGTACGCAAAGCAGACAAAGGACAGGCCATACAGATCAAGTCTGAATCGGACCTTGACCGGCGCGTCGGTCCCCCGTATCGGTAAGACCTGTATCACGCAGTAAACCCACAAAAATTTTCATCTCTTTTTATCTGAAAGTATTATTATTATCTTACAATACTTTGAAACGCTCACTAAAATGTATCATATCTCCAAATTATTATTTTATTACGTATGTTTATAATATTATATCTATTCTTTGTATTTATATAAAGTATACAGATTACACTAACATTATTTTGATGGTTATTTTATAAATTTTATATTAGTTTTTAAAGATAGTCGTGTTAACATGACCTTAAATACACGCTCACAGCTCAATTTTATTTATAAAACATTCACCTCAACTGGTTGTATAATTATATTATTTGATTATGGATAGACACCCTATAATAATGGAAGCCGTAAATGACGCATTTAAAGTAAACTGCTTATCTCTAAATTCTATTGATTGCTGTGAGCCTTACTTAACCAATACACATTTTAAAATCTTAACATACAACATTCAAAGTATTTCTTGTAACTGTGACCAATTTTTGGTGACACTTAGAAAATCTAAAGTTTAATTTGATTCTCTGGTGCTAAGTGAATGCTGGCTGAATCATGACACTATTGTCCCAGTTATGACTGGCTACACCATTTTTAGAACAAATGTGTTCTTAAACAGAGCATGTGGTGTAGTAGTATACATTAAATGCTGCTGGGATACATCAGTTTCTGAACCTTTATTTGCAGAGGCAAACAGTTTCACTATCAACATTTCTGGACAATTGACTATTATAGCGATATATAGGTCTCCTTCATATAGTCATCTTCCCTATATATAGACTTCTCTTGACAATTTATTAACAACTCTGAAAGAAAATCAGAAAAAAAAACACAGGAGGCATAAATATTAACACCTTAATATCAGATAATAACGATAAAGATGACTATTTGAATATTATGGCCTACTTCAGATAGTGGATAAGCCGACTAGGATCTCCTCATGCTTGGATCAGATGCTCTAACTCTTCTAATCTACAAGCGATACAGAAACTCTTTTGCGAACCTATTAAATCATAGATCATGTTTATCAATTTTAATTTGCGGGTACTTTTATTCAAAATTCAGCGGTGTCATGACACCTGCCCGGCTAGTACGAGCCGTATTTAAACTAGCCGTGTATCGCGTGGGATAAACCAGCCATCTCTTACGCACTTACTTAGTATCGTATACTGCCATCTCATTCTAACCGTTATCGTGTCGATAAAATAGCGCTCGTGCTTTCCCTTTTGGTAGAAGTAACTGGGCTAAACAGCTAATAAAGAAAAATAATCAAAACATTTATTTAATACGTAGTTCTTAGCTGTAGACATCTAACATGTAGGTCATGATATTGATACTCGTGTTTTCTTGATATTCAATAGACTGATCTGAACAATGGAGACAAAGCTTTCAATCTGCTGTATTCAGGATCAGTTACAAGAATTTTCCAGACATAATACTGATATTGATACTATTTAGCTTCTATACAGACAAAGATCACTCTTGTCCTTTTACCAACATAATAGGTACATTAAGAATTTTTATGCTGTGTATTAACACTAATATTATAATTAATATAAATTGTTGAAAAGTGCTAATACTCAAAATCACTTAACCCAAAATGAAAATTCTTTCACAATAAAAAAACTATTTATTAGTGCTATATGCTTACCGAATATGTCATCTCGATAAATTCCATAAAAGATATACAGTGACTGACGAAACTTTAGATATTTGGAAGATAACGGAAAATCAGGGGCGGATCACTAGTTATATTAATATTATCTCAGTAGAGACCGTATGATTTCCTGAACACCAAAGTTTTTTTTAATTTAGGCCAATAATGTAATATTTATGTATAAGCTCTCTTTCTCTAGTTGACTATAAATAAAACGAATTGGTGACATTGTTTTATTTTTATTTGAATGTCTTTATCACTAATTGAAACAATTTAATATTTTTTTTTGCCTGATAAGTTATAACATATATTGCTCAATAGGTATGTTTGTCCCAACGTTGATTCGTTACGAAAGAAAAGTTTGGTAAATACTCATTTCAGAAGTTGAGCAATTTTCTCAGTTCTTATAATGAGTTCATGAAATTTCTTTGGAAATTTTTGGTTTCGTTTAGAAATGGATCTAAACAATAGTATATTTATGCATAACATTGAGATATGTGGTAGTAATTACATAAATTCTCCGATTTAAAAAAAACTCGACCTGATCTCAAAAAGAAAACTTTAAAGAAAGTGTGTTGTATAATAACAAGATTTTTAACAATATTCCTAACAATATATCTGGCAGTACAATTGAGTAAAAAACTATATATGTATCTAATTAAAAACTCATAAGCTATGTGGTGCTCGAACAATGTTGGTAAACTTTGTTTTAATTCCCTTCCCTTTGGTATGAAAGGTTGTAAGCTGTTTAGTAACTATATTTTAGTATTAAAATGCATTTGTAAATCAAAATGAAGCAAGTGTTTATTTTAGTTAACTTCTCATGGCATGACATACTTGAATGCGTGTGGTCATGCTCAATGTATTCAACTTTTTTTCGACTTTATTAAAATTCGTTATTAACATGAGTAGTTGAAACAATACATACCTTATATTTCGGGTGCGATTGAGAGTTTGGTATTAACATTGGGATAAACAGATAATCTCGAGATAATAAATAATTTCCAACAAAGAAATCAGTATTATTTTCGGTTGCCATGTTTGAACAAGCTGTAGGCGTATTCTCATTGACAGCTGCCACAGGATTCATATATTCATTCAGACTAAAATTGGACCATAATGAAACGACCTCGTCTGCTACATGGAGAGAACAACAGTTGCCATGCCAACACCCTAACAAAAGCAACCCTCGCAACGTGCTGCGTAGCGTGGCGGGAATCGTGATCGTGTGACGTCATATTTGTTAAGTTCAAGGTTGAAAGTAGACCAACCAATATGGCTGGAAATTGCAACGCAACTTAAATCTACATAGCGCTACGCCAGGTCCATTTGGAAACACAGAACAGGCCTTCAAGGCGGGCAGAAATATGAGATAAGAGAATACTAATTAGTGGTTAGTAGACACGCCAAATTGAAACTCAAACTTAAATGGGAAAAGGGGTGGCAGGGGCACTAATTCGTATCATCTCATGACATTGGTCACTTTGTGTTCAGAATACCCACGTTTTCCTTGGACATTGTACTCACGTGCTTGGGGTTTGCAGTATGTAGTATATAAATACTTGCTAGATTTTCTTATAAAGTGTCTGAGTAAATATTTCTGTCAAAAAAAGAATAATTGGAATAAGTGCTAATATAATTGCTATTAGGTGCGTCCGAAGTCTCGCGCTTGGCTTCAAATCCGGAGTTCTCGGGTTCGATCCCCGAGGGATAAACGCGCCAATTAAGTTTATTTATTTAAAGATTAAACCCAGTTTGGAAGGATATTGCAGACTTGAATACCCTGATTATCTGAAAATTAAGATGATTGTGTACTTAAGCCGTCGATCCCAGTTATCGTAGTAGTCGTTAGTCTACTAACCGCACTTGGCCAGCATGGTGGACTAAGGCCAAAAATGGGCCAGATGTGGGCTGTGACAAAAAATACATTTAAGAGATTTTTCATGCTCCTTTGGGTACTCTTATGAGCTCTGGGATAAATGTTGATCTAGATGTTATCCAGTGTATAAGATTCTACTAGGTGGGCATGAATACTTCGCGATGCCAAATTGGAGCGAAGTGGCGAGTGATTGTCGAGTAATCTTTTTGTCTCTGCGCAATACACTTCATGCATTAGATATTTTTTTTTGAGACAGTAGAAAACTTTTAATTTGCTTTATGGACTTTATGGACCTATTACACATTATCTAGCTGATGATTAAAAAAAATTGGCATTCTAAGCGCGCGATAGTTCTGTTTAAGTGGTTTCCCATAGAGTTATATTGCAAACTTTTAAGCGTGATCATTCTTCAATGGTAACATCTATCTGAATTTTTTCTAGGTTAAAACTAATTAATAAAATATACAAACGTCGGGGTTAAATGGAGCTGCGCTCCAATAAAATATAATTTGATCAAGATCTATGAAAATGAAAATAAACTATCATATATGGATGTGTGAATAATTCAGGTAAATGCAAGAGATTTTCAAATCAATGCGTCCATTAGTTCCAGTAGTAAGCAAATGCTAAAGCAATTTATTCTCGAATTATTCAGTGACCTTCTTACATATTCAAAGTTGCGGGCAGACGAGTATGAAGTAATTGAATTAAATATGCCGTCCATTACTTAGTCACTGATGTGATCTAGTTAATATGACGTCACTGTTACCTCAACTCCACTCTTCTTCACGCCGTATAACCCTTGAGGGTTGGTAGAGATCACGTGTATTTGGAGTTTAACATAACATAAACGTTCACGCCGAATATCCCCGAAGGGGTTGGCAGAGGTACTAATGCTTCTGAACATCACGTGACTTTAACATCTGGTGTTCAGAGTACCTACGTTTTGCTTGGACAGTGTACTCACGTGATAGGGGGCAGGCCTATCGCCTTTTTGTACGAATACACTGTCACATGACTAAGTACAACTCAGCCATGTGGGTTTCCTCACGATGTTTTCCCTCACCGTTAACAACCTTGATAAATAAACCACACATATGAACAATATGATAAAAGACAATATGCACACGCCATTAGTCCCTATTACGATAGGCAGGGACATTCGATCGCGACTTTGTGCGATCCTAACAAACTTCTTGACCTTCACCATTATTCGTCAATATTTTCATACATGCACTTTTATTCTTCGCTTGCCTTTTGAGCACGTTTCCTATTTGATCTAAAATTGTCCTCCATGGTCTTCCTCTACTGACGTTTCCATCCACATTGGCTCAATGGCGTTCATTCATGTGAATTGGTGAAAGATATATCATCCTCTCTATGTGGCCAAAATATCAAAACATTCATCTTTCTATCTTTTTTACAATAACGTCATTCACAGTACACCTTTCAATTTAGTATACCTACGTTTTTTTCGGGAAGAGAACTTACGTGAAAATACACTGTCCAAACTGAATTTGGATACTCCAAACACCAGGTAACAAAAATTACAAGTATTAGTTTCCCTATCACCTCTTGCGCGCTTCCGTTTGAGTTGCCAACACTATAGCCCGTATATTTGTTACAATATATTTATATTGCATCTACACATTATAGGTAATGTAAAAAATCGGTATGCCGTGTAGTGCCGGGTTAGAATGTCGCTACCCCTTTCTACCCACGGGTGTCGTAAGAGGCGACTAAGGGTATTGGGGCTTTTTATTGGATTTCTGGGCGATGCGGTTGGAGACCCATTACCAAAATCCTTTATTTTACGATCTTTTTCCCAGTCAACTTCCAAAAGTGGCTGACGAATTTTTAATTCCAAAGATCTGGCTACCCCTTGAAGGGATTTATAGCCGTGAGTATATGTATGTATGTATGTATGTATCACCTCTTGATATTGAGAAGTTGAAGAAATTGATATTGAGAAATTTGCGAAATAAAAAACGTTGATATCATTTACAAATTTATCGCTATCGTATAAGCAGGTCAAGGCTAGTAAGGTAAGTGTTAGAATATGATCGATCAATAACGAACATGATTACCAAGTCGAACAACACGACTTTAATATTGTTATGTAAGCCGTTATGCAGTGGCATTGATGCATTTTATAGGTATTACTAAGTAGAAATCGAATTCGCTCTTAACGAAGTTTTCTACCCGGCTGCCAACGATGCTTGAACAAAACAGTGGTTTCATTGCGTTAGGTCGGGGCCTGAGTGGCACGTAATAGCATTTTGATGAGCGGCTATATGATTATACGTCTGTCTAAACAAGACATCATAATATGGTGGAAATATTGTAGATGCAAATGGTAGAAGCAATTGATATCATCAAACCTTGCGGTTTAGTGATATCAATTGCTTACGATTTAATGAAATATAATTAAGTATGTTTCTTATTGATTGATTAGTTAACGCATTAATTTATGAAGTATATCACTCAAGAGCTTTAGTACTTGATCTTTTAGCACTTGCTCTGAGCTAGATAGCCAATTTTTTTAAATCGGCTTGAGGTTTGACTTTCTATTCGAAATTATTCAAAATATATACTATAGATGTACTTATGAGGCTGAATTTATTTCTTATGGATTTATAAAATAATGATTTTTTTTTCTAAAACATGCATGTATATTTACCGTACCATACCGTCTCATGTTAATTTTTTATTGATTTTAACGCTAGCGTCGGTTGTACGAGACAACTATAAATTAAAATACCACTCCACATCACAATGTCTCACGACTAAAGAGCCTACCTTATAATATATTCAAAGTTATTGACGAAAATGACTGTAAAATCATTGAACAGGAACTTTGGCTTCTTTGCCTACAATAGAAAAACATAACATAACATAACATAACATAAACGTTCACGCCGAATATCCCCGAAGGGGTTGGCAGAGGTACTAATACTTCTGAACATCACGTGACTTTGTCACCTGGTGTTCAGAGTACCCACGTTTTGCATGGACAGTGTACTCACGTGATAGGGGGCAGGCCTATCGCCGTTTTGTACGAATACACTGTCACATGACTAAGTACAACTCAGCCATGTGGGTTTCCTCACGATGTTTTCCCTCACCGTTAACAACCATGATAAATTAACCACACATATGTCTTTAGAAAAGACAAATTGGTGTAGGCCCGTCCCAGGATTTGAACACTAGTCGTTTGCACGACAACCGAGTGTTCTACCCACTGGGCTATCACAATAGAAAAACTAGCTAATAAATAAAAATTAATTATGTTAAAAAAAAATACACAAACGCTAAGGTAATAGCTTTCCGCTTTATTTTTTTCACCTCTGACTGTACCGGGGTCACGGAGCGAGGAGCATATTCTACTACCGAAATTGGGGCGCGGTGATCTAGCACGCTTATGCAATCGTCGCCTGTGCCGTCACTGAAACACGTAAATTTACTTTTGAAACGAGTTTATTGCAGAGGTTTATTTTACTGTCTCATATACCGGAGAGCAATCAAGCTTCTTTGCCGTTGGCAGAATGCTCTATGCGATGCGCCAATCTTATTTTATTTATCACGTAAATACAACTGAACGAAGAGTTTTCGTACAGAACCTTTTGTTTTCCTGAAGTTAAAGTGAAGGTTGCCGGTATAAAAGTACAGGTAGCGTTTTAAAGTTGATGTTTTCTTTTTGTGTCGTAGTACCATCTAAATTTAAACAGAGGTTACTAATTAAATGGTCAGTTTACTTAAGAGCGGTCGGCAGGATTACACAAAAAGAGAAAAAGGGAAAGTAACTCTGAATAGAACAGAAATTCAACTAAATGAGACGATAACGCAGTTTTCGTGGCCTTAACCAAACCATAACCAGATATTGAGTTCCTAGATGACATGTGGTTTTAGGCAAACCGCGATGTCTACCGCACCGCCAATCAGAAATCTATTTGTAGCCGAAATGATATCAAAACCAAATCATCTCACCAAAAGCAGATGTCAACTAGCCACGAAATTTTGGCGATTGAACGCTTCTCAAATTTTATTTAGGTTTGGTTAGGTTTTGAAAAATAGGCCGAAATCATAATTTATTATAAAAACAACATTTCAAGCCGACAACACATAAAAACCAAAAATATACCATGTGGTTTGATCAATAATAGCTTGTGTGTGTGGGATTCCATATTAATGTTTTTTTATTAATATAGTATTCACAAATAAAAAAAAAATTAAGTCATTAAAATCTACACCAATCATCATATTAGTGATAGCCCTCAGCAGGGATGAACCCTTGCTCAGTCACAAATGTTAACTCCGTACATCCAGGGGTAGCAGATATACTAATAATTCCAAACGTAAAGTGACCATTTTGGTACTTGGTCATCCAATTACCCACTTTTTGACAGGACACTGTATTCAGGTGATTCACGCTTTGAGTTATCTCACTATATTTTCCTTCACCGTAACAAACTTAATAAACATGCAACGTATAAGACTAAGAAAATATGCTTATGCTTTAGGCCAGACTCATGATTTTAACCCTCACCCTTCAGTATTAAAAGTGGGCATCTTTCCCACTGAGCCCGAAAGGTCGATATTTCACAAAATGTGAAACTGAGAGATATCGAAGTTACATTTTTATCAACGAGTACGTGGAATGTTAGGAGCGTGTTATCAGACCCATGGGAGGGATTTGCGGAATATTTTATTAGGAACATAATCGAAACGTGTCATTTTCATAATACGACCTAAACCTACCTATACTTAAGTATACTTACGACCTTAAATCCCAAAAAGAGAAGCTTAAGTTTTTAGATTAGATATTTTTCTGCCACTTTTTTATTAGTAGTAAAATACAAGATGGCTAATGATGAACCACATTGTCCAACAATTTATAAAAAAGCGCCCTAGTCAATTCTTACGAGATCCACTAGAACGACTTTAACGACATCCGTGGCCGAGTGGATAGGTGACTAGCTTTTTGGTCCAAAGGGTGCGGGTGCAATCCCCGCTGAGAGCAACATTTATGTAATGAGCATAAAATATTGTTTCTTGTTCTTGGATGTTATTTATATGTTTATAATATATTAATTACCTCGTTGAGTTAGTATCCCATAATACAAATTCTACTTAGTTTGGGGCTAATTTGATCTGTCTAAAAGGACATTATTGGGATCTTTACCATGGACAAAATACTCACGGCAAACACTAATGAGTTCTACATATACTTGTTCATAGCGCATTGTTGTATGAATCATTTTAAATTCAAAAAGTGACTCTATTACTAGTTGAATATCAAAGTAAAATAAATCCCACCAAAAACATTAAATGTAAAAAATTGCCAAGTCTCTCGATGCAGTCTTTCCATCGTAAAAAGTTTTGAGATCTCATAGAAGCCAAGTCCTATTCAAAATATTTCGTAGTTATAAATCAACATTTAGTAATTGTATCAATAGTTTTCTTTATATTATAATTATAGTGACTTGGCAATGAGCACAAGAAGAAACAAATAAAACGGCATATTTGGAGGAGTTGAAAGTTACACACACCGCATGCGTAAACATTAATATCACAAAATTAATTTTCTTTTGGTTTATCCGTGTCGTCCCAACCGAATTTCGGCAACGGCAGTCAGTCTTAGTGCACTCTCGATTCATTTACTTTCATAAAGCGATGGCCCGTAAGGTATTCTTAATTATTGTATTGGAGAATGTAGTCGGTAGTGACCATCATGATTCACACATAACAAATAATCTGATCACTGGTCTCGTCAGTAACATTTGCACATAATTCCAGGCAGCAAGCAGCTTTTAATTTGTGCTCATTGCCAAGTCACTATAATTATAATATAAAGAAAACTATTGATACAATTACTAAATGTTGATTTATAACTACGAAATATTTTGAATAGGACTTGTCTTCTATGAGATCTCAAAACTTTTTACGATGGAAAGACTGCATCGAGAGACTTGGCAATTTTTTACATTTAATGTTTTTGGTGGGATCTCATTTATTTTTTGTAAGTGTATGTCTTTCTTTTACTTTTAGGTGACCTCACAATTTCTTGGACGTCAGCTACTGCTTTGCTTAGAACCCATTCTCTGTCTCTATCTCTTTTGTTTCTTCTCTGAGGCTTCGTTACTTCTAAGGTAGACAAGTCTGGGCGATATATACTTCGGAGTCGATTATATTCAGCTATTGCTGTCTCCTGAGCTTTGATACTACTAAAATTCCCTAATATCGTTTGACGACTGAAAACTCCCATACATGCTGTATGACAACGAATGAAATAAACACGACCCATCTCCAGGAATAGAGATGACTCTGTGTGGACAAAGGTCGCCATTTATGTACAATATTTCACGTTCCATTACACTATATTTACAATTACTTCTATAACAATAGGGCTTAAACTTATATATATATATGCAAACTAAATAGAACTAAACTAACTAACAAATAACTATAATAACAATAAATATATATCTACTAACTTACAAACTATAACTAAACTAAACTAAATAACACGTAAAGTTCTCCGAATATCAATTATCACTACAATATTTTTTTACTTTCCAAATGGGTTTTCATAGACAGATGGCGCTATCAAATGAAAATTATCGAATTATTTTGAAGTACTACTTACACTGCGCTTTGTAACGAAACCATAGCGCGATTCAGACAGGTACAACGCCATCTATCGAGCGCTCATACAATATTTATCGCAATACAATGGAGTTTTAGCTTTATTAATTTAATGAACTTTATGTATTAATTTGTATTAATGATAGTCTATGTATTACATTTATATTATTCTTTTCTATTCTATGTATGTATTCATCCAATTGAATAGGTACTTGAACAACGAACAAAGTTAACAATGCAGTCAAAATCCATACATAATGTTCTTGCCAAACCGCAAATATAAAATTGTTTTCTATGGCATATAATTTTTTAATGTTTTTATAATTTTTCCTTTATATGTGGCTAATGACCTATCTTGGTGCAAAATTTGAAGTTTCTAAGTCTGCTAGAAGTACCTTAGATTTTTGATGATCTGTCAGTGAATCAGTGAGTCAGTGAGTGACAAAATGGTGTAACTTTGATCGACCGTAACTCCTAAACTATTAATTCATTTGGCGTGTAATTTCGAACTTAAGCTTGTTCTAATGCCTACTATTATTCACCGAAAACCTAAACTCCTAGCTTTGTCCACGTCGAAGATATAGGGGGGGCGAAACAGCCGCGAACCGCTTCGAGAAAAGATGGTACGGCCGTGCCCGTTTTGCTCGAGACTTGGCAGGGGCACTGCCGTGTCCCCAGATATCATTGCGAGCTCTTAACTAATGTGTAATACTTAATGTGTAAAATCATAACAAGAATATCAATAACAATGTAGGCATTAAATAAATAGCTGATGACTACCCCATTTCGTCCAGTGGGCATACGTAAAAGACGACTAACGGTATTGGGAATTTTAAGGGATTATTGGGCGATAAGTGTATTTATATATTTTTTTAATTTTGTCGGTGGCACAGACCCGAGACGTGTGGACTCAATATAAATGGAGGCCTTTGCCGGCAGTATAAAAATAATGTGTTGTGAAGTTGTTTTTTAACAACAACATTTATTTCACCATCTTTTCCCCTCGCTAAATCCTTAAGTGGCTGAGACTTGGCTTCAAAGGCTTAATAACCGTGAGCATGTATGTATTAAATTTAAATAAAGTCAAATGTGCATTTTGTGATGATCTAAGACACTGTTTATAATTATCTTAATTATTTACTAATATGAAAAGTATGAAAGTAGGGAAGGCGGCAGGGTATGATAGGATTACTATTGAAATGCTGAGGGCTGGTAAAGGGTTGGTGGCTTCTTGGTTGTACTTCCTTTTCCAAAAATGCTGGTCGAGTGGCAAAGTTCCTCGAGACTGGTGCAAGGCGGTGATTGTGCCTCTATATAAAGGAAAGGGGTCACACCAAGAGGCTAAAAACTACCGCGGCATCAGCTTACTCAGCATTGTTGGTAAATTGTATGCTAAGGTACTGATTGAAAGAGTGATGAATGAAACTGATGAGAAAATATGGGATGTGCAAGCGGGATTTAGGAAAGGAATGGGATGTATGGATCAAATCTTCTCTCTAAGGAGCATCACTGAAAAGTTCTTAGCTAAGAACCAAAAGGTGTATTGCTCCTTCATTGATTTAGAGAAGGCGTATGATAGGGTGGTAAGAAAGTGTTTATGGGAGGTGTTATCCAAGTTCGGTTTGGGGAGTCAACTTATACGTGCATTGGTATCACTCTATGAGGATTCTAGTGCATGTGTAAGAGTAAACGGGGAAAACACTGACTGGTTCGGAATCTCTAGGGGTGTCCGACAGGGATGTGTAGCTTCTCCGTGGCTCTTCAATTTGTTCATGGATGACTGTTTGACAGAGTTGCGTGAAAGTGATTATGGACTAAGGATGGGTGGATTCATCATTAAATGCCTCTTGTATGCTGACGATCAAGTGCTACTTGCACCATCGGCAGAAGAGTTGCAAGAGATGATGAATATTGCATGTGAGTCTTTTGTAAGAAAGGGAATGAGGGTGAATGTGGATAAGACCAAAACGATGGTTTTTGAGAGACAGGAAGATGTGACAGAATGCGTGATTGCGATTGATGGTAAGGATGTGGAACAGGTGAAGGAGTTTGTATATCTGGGAAGTTTGTTTACAAGGGATGGAAAATGTGATGAAGACATTGAAAGAAGAGTGAAAAAGGGTAATGCGGTAAATGGAGCAATGAATAGCCTAATGATCAGTCAATCGGTGTCTGAAAAGGCCCGAATGGCTGTGCATGATGCTGTTCTTGTTCCTACGCTTATGTATGGAAGCGAATGTTGGGTGTGGCAGAAGAAGCATGAGAGCAGAGTGAATGCAGTAGAGATGAGGTCCCTCAGAAAAATTTGTAATGTTAGATTGTGTGACCGAGTGAGAAATAGCGTCATTCGTGAAAAGTGTGGTGTGAAAGATGATATTGTAAGAAAGATAGAAAAAGGAATGTTGAGATGGTTTGGGCACATAGAGAGGATGGATGATAGAAAATTGGTAAAAGGGATCTATAGAGCTAGTGTGGATGGTAATGTTAGTAGAGGACGACCACGGAGAACACACTTGGACCAAATTGAGAGTGTGCTCAAAAAGGCTGGCGTCCGAAGTATGAAGAATAAAAGAGCATGTATGAAAAGATTGATGGATGTAAACGAAGCTAGAGAGGTTTGTCAGGATCGTACGAAGTGGCGATCGATAGTCTCTGCCTACCCCAATGGGAATTAATGGCGTGAGTATATGTATGTATGTATGTATGTATGTATTTACTAATATTATTGAAAATGAATACGTGCAAAAACCATAACACAGTTGGGTTAATATCTCTAGATTCCCATTACTTTATTTTAAAAAAAAATACACAATTTTAATGTTCGCAAGGTTATCTTTAAACTAATATAAGTTTCATTCGTGTTTACTGAATTTAGTAAAGCGGGTCAAAAAGGTCCCAATGTCTAATGTCCGCATTTTTTTTAATGTGTTAGTGCTTCTTGGCCTATATTTCACAACCATTACATATGTGTATTTTTTTATAATCTTCAGCGAATTTCATCTTTAAAGTGTAAAGGGGCAACTCTACTTTTACATAAACATTGTGGTGTTGTTAGTAGACGACGGCCGCGTAAGACGTTTGAAGAAGTTCTTACGAAGGCGAGAGTCCGTAGTGAATAGAATAAAAGATTATAGTGAGTCAGATTCCTATTCGTTGCTTATTTTAAGATTTTTATGTCATTTTTATTTTATTGTGTTCTTTAAAACATGTTTTGTGTTTTTGTATCCGTAGTATGAAGTTCATTTGCAGCAGCGAATAAACATTTTCTTTTCTTTTTTCTTAATAGACAATTTATGAGAAGAGTGATGAATGTCAAGAGGCAAGAGAGATTTGTCAGGATCGTACAAAGTGGCGATCTATAGTCTCCGCCTACCCCAATGGGAACAACGGGCGTGAGTATAAGTAATTATTATCATCACTGTTTGTAATATCTGTATTCTCATACTTAAACAAGAGTACTCACTTACATACAAAAAAAAATTCGATAAATTTAATTCCATAAAAAAACCACACAATGCGAATGTCAGTCAACGCTGTACTACTTATCTAAATTTTAAAAAAAACATTGTGCATTCTTATAAATATTTTCAGATAAAAATGATTTTATTAAAGTCAGAGAGCTTCGAAGCTTTTCATGGAAAGCCAGGTTATTCCCTAGTGGGCAGTGGAAAAATTTAAGTGGCTTATACAATAGCTATTTCTAGTTTTTTCTAATCCATTCTAATATACTTATATTTTATTCTTAAAACTTGTTAACTGTCTTTTGTAGTTTATATTTACGAGTATTAACTAACTACCGTAAAAAAATTTTCATCGTTAGGGCATTCACGAAAACAATATAGATATTTTTGATAGCACGGTGATAACTATAAACACTAGTTTGACCCGGCAGTACTTTGACCACAACCAGGAGCTGGCATCTTGTATGTATTTTTTTTTTTGTTTTATATTTATATTTTTTTATTTAAAAAATGTACTCAGCAGTTTTGTCATATTAATAATTATTATAATTTGCCGTGTAGTGTCGGCTTAGAATAACACTACGCCATTACTACCCGTGGGTGATCGTAAGAGGCGACTGTATAGGGGCTTTTCAAGTGATTGTTGCGCGATGTGGTTGGAGACCCGTCACCAAAAACATTTATTATTACGATCTTTTCCCCATCAACTTCCAAAAGTGGCTGAGGAATTTCTCATTCCAAAGCTCTGGCTACCCCGTTAAGGGATTTATAGCCGTGAGTATATGTATGTAATAATTATAAAGTAAATGTAACCGATTTTTCCTTAAGCTAGCAAGAAATTTTGTGTGAAGTTTTGGAAATGGCTCAGTTTGTATCAAAAAATTTTAATGCTGTAAATCTCCTGAATAAAATATAATAAAATTAAACATAATGAAAATAAAAATTAAAAATAAAAGACTAAAGGAAAGATTTTTTATTATTAAAATTCAACAAATCCCTGCATATAAATTGATTTCTTTAATTTACAACATTTTAAACTAAGAACTAATAATGAGCATACATCATTAATGTAATGTAATGTATGCTAAGGCTAGCTATGAATTTTTCTAGATACATGGTCTTTCAGACATACGACAGGCTGATGGTTTTGGCATAATATGATTTCATGTTACACACCCCTGAGAAGTAAGCTTGATTAAATTATTATTTTTAGCGCCTAGTCCACTACGCTGGCCTAGCGCGGCTAGATTACTATGGTAACTAGTGCAATATGCTTATCAGACTGGGATATCTCACAAATTCTATCTAAGAGACGTCCGTGACCGAGTGGATAGGTGACTAGCTTTTCGATCCAGAGGATTCAGGTTCGATCCTCGCTGAGAGGTGTGATGAGCGTAAATGATTATTTTTTAGTCTTGGATGTTATTTATGTGTGTATTGTATAATATTAAATATATCGTTGAGTTAGTATCCCATAATACAAGTTTGTCTTAGTTTTGGGCTAACTTATTTGTCTAATATAACCGCATAAAAAAGCCACTGACCAATCTAACCACTGAACCACGGAAGCAGTTCAACACAAAGACACCCTTAACGAAGACCAAATAAGTAATCGCGGGACTAGCCATTTACTATTTGACCACTACAAAAGATAGTCTGCTGTTTTGATTCTATACAAAAAAGGGGAAGCCAGAGCTTCAGAACTTGATAAACCTCAGCCACATTTGGAAATTGATACGGGACAACGTGTAGATGACGTGATAGCTCAGTGGGTAAAACACCGCTTACCGTGCAGACGGTTAGTATTTTAATCCCGGGTCGGGCCTACACCAATTTGTCTTTCCTAAAGACGTATGTGTGGTTAACTTATCATGGTTGTTAACGGTCGTGTAGTATACTTAATTCACCTGAGTTAATTCACCTAGGTGAATTACATATACTATTCATAAATTTTATTCACCTAGGTGCATTAAGTATACAAGAAATAAACTTTATTCACCTAATTCACCTAGGTGCTTTAAATGCACTTATAGTAAACTTTATTCACCCAATGATATTTAAACTTTTATAAATAAATTTCTTGGCACTTGAATTGCAACCGTGATAGCCCAGTGGGTAGAACACTCGGTTATCGTGCAAACGACTAGTGTTCAAATCCTGGGTCGGGCTTACACCAATTTGTCTTTTCTAAAGACATGTGTGTGGTTAATTTATCATGGTTGTTAACGGTGAGGGAAAACATCGTGAGGAAACCCACATGGCTGAGTTGTACTTAGTCATGTGACAGTGTATTCGTACAAAACGGCGATAGGCCTGCCCCCTATCACGTGAGTACACTGTCCAAGCAAAACGTGGTTACTCTGAACACCTGGTGACAATTTCAAGAGATGCTCAGAAGTATTAGTACCTCTGACAACCCCTTCGGGGATATTTGGCGTGGAGGTTTGAGTCTTGAGTAGATAGAAAAAAAAAACACTTACAAAGCCTTACACCTTTAGTCGCCTCTTACGACATCCGTGGGTAGTGACATTGTAAGCCTGCACTGCATGGCAAACTTACATTAACATATAACTATCCGGATGAAAAACCGCTAACTGAAGTATTTCCTGCAGCATACGAGTATTTCACACCTCCTGCATATAACATTGCCACGGGAACTTTATTAATTACTTGCATCTTGTCATGTAACTTCAATAAAAGGCTTCACGTATGGGCGTGAAACTCTTGTAATTACATTTAATTTATAAAGCTCAACTAGACGCAATATCTTCGAGTACAATAGTATGTTCTGTTCGTGTCAGTTTCACGATTTAGTTAATTACGAACAAAGTTAACTCGCTCGATACTCGTACTTCGTTTGTTTAGTTGCACTTCCATTAGAATGATACGTATAAAAACCTTGAGGACGTCAGGTCCAGAGGAGAAATCCTTTTGTGACGTCACGTAGGTGAGATGAAACGCAACTTAGTTGCTCTGTGACTGAAGCCAACGAGATGGAACATATACCGATATATATACATTATGTGGGGCTCACTTGCTCTGTGAACGCCGTCCATATATTTTTATTTTCTTTAGTGTTAACTACTTTGTCTAAAGCTGTGTGTTATAAGTAGTATTTTCACTGACAAATGTAACTTGTACCTATATGTAGAACTAAGTGTCGGGATTAAGATTAAAAGCTCTTTGTGTCATTTACTTATCCATTTTACAACATTTTGATTAAAATCTGGACAATTTAAGAGAATAAATATCTGATAGTTAGTATTTATATATCTATCTGATAGTATCCGATTTATATTTGGATTACGTAAATACGATCATGTTTCTGAGTATCGCGCTCAACTAAAGTGGCTCCCTATTCGACTTCGGAGGAATACTCATATTTTATGTGTTTTGTATAATGCCCTTAACAATCCTGCTGCCCCCCATTATCTTCGGTGTAAGTTCACATACTTGTCCTCCCACGGCCGTGCCTTGCGATCGCAGGAAAATAAGAGTGTTGAGCGTACCTCCTCATAGCAGTACTACATATAGTGATTCCTTTGCAGTCAAAGCGGTTAATTTGTGGAACTCACTACCAGTTGACATACGGCTGTCATAATCGCTAAACATATTTAAAAATAAATTAAAATCTCATTTTTTTAAGACCTTAGGTTGGTAGATTTTATAATGATAGGTATATGTATATATTTGTATGTATTATACTATATAAGAATATATATAATTTATTTATATATATATATGTGTATATATGTATATTATTAAGATACTGTAGAAGTATATTTAATATAATAATTATACATATTAGATATATAAATTAATATTTAGGTTAAGGTTGTAAATAGGTTGTGTTTAGTAAAGTTTGGTTTTGTATACTGATTGTCATTTATTTCTAGTTAAGAGTTATGTACTTGTTTTTCCTCACCATAAAGGTTGACTGGAAGAAATCGCGTTAAGGCGATAAGTCTGCCTTTGTGTACTAAGTTTTAATGTTCTGTACTTTTGTAAAATACATTACCTATATATCTATTCTGTATGCAATAAAGTGATCAAATAAATAAATAAATAGTCAGCGAAATAGTAAAACTCTTCAAAACCTCTGGTATCGCTTTTTCTACCTATCTTATCAAATATATGATACTTATTATTTCATATTTATCAATAACGCAGGTGCGCAACTATCAGTGCAAGTATAAGTGCAGTGTCATCGTAAATAGAAAATGGGCTGATGTAAAGGATTATTGATTGATGATTGTAATCGAGGCTAAAGAGGTTTGCCAAGATCATACAAAGTGGCGATCGATTGCCTATCTCAAAGGAAATGACGTGAGTTTATGTATGTACTATGGTTTCGCGTTTCTATAAATAGTGTAAAGTATCGCTTGATAATATCTGCTCACCTTTTAATTAAATTAATTGATTAAGTTATTAATAAAAGGGTATGTATGATAAAATTGATGAATATGTAAAAAACGTGATAGGTTTGTGTGTAGGTATGTCATTGTTGTAAGAAAGATGGTTAGTTGTAATAGATGAGAAATAATATCTGAAAACCGTTTCTTTTCCTATGCTTTTATCATAGATTTAGGAAAAAGAAAATTCTAAAAGCGTTATATAAACACAATACCATTGAAATCGTGAAAATACGCAAATACCCTGCCGGGAAAAAGCTAAACGTCTGAAGTTATTACACTGCAAAAGCACGGCTATTAAAATCGACAGTTTTGTGTTGGAGTCGTTATTGATATCTGTAGAAATTTTGCAATAGGATAATTGTTTATTCTGAATTTGATGTAAGTTTTTAATTTAATATAATAAAATAATAATTAACTTTTTATCTAGGTGCTTTAGTACGTGTTTAAATTTTCATGTGTCCTACAGCAGCGTCAGTTTGATTAGCGTAGAAATAAATTGCCTTATGAGAACAGTTAAAGAATTCCTTGTACCCCCTTAATAGGTCTTATAGACCAAACAGATCCGGATGTATTTTATGTAATAACACACACACATGTTGTTAAAATTGAATTTATTTCTAAGGATGCGTTTCACCGCGCTTTTTAAACGGCTTCCATTTATATAGCATAAACATCTCAGGTTTTATTTCTTCCGCTTCCACACATAATTATTAATGTTCAACTCTTTTGTGAATAACAAAAGCTGTTTGTATCAAAACATATTGCGGAAGCAAAAAAATGCAGGAGCAAATAATTTATCCTCGTTGCGGAGAAGCGATGAAATTGGAAAGTGATTCTCGGTGCACTTTATGAACGTTAAATAAACTGTTTAAAAAGATTTTGTAGCATTTTTTGCTGAGGTTGGATATAGTTATAACTCATAAGTCTAGGAGATTTTATTCATAATTCTAGATTTACTGGCTGATTTTAATGAGAGGTTTTCTTTTTGAGAAATAAAAAAACAACATAGTTCCCTAGAGCTCTGTAGATGGCGTTGATGTAACTACGTTACTTACTTCAAACTTTCTTCGTGGCGTCAGTCGTGTTGCTACAATAATTTCGCCAATGTCAACTTTAAAAACATGTGTTACATCACCATGTACCCATTGCGCTTTACGATTTTCATCTTTAGGAAAAAGATGTATTCCTTCATTTTTACATAAATCTACAAGGCACAGACTCCTCTTCTTTTTTTCTAGGGACATTTTCTTTTTGGCGAGTGAAAACAACAAAAAGAATGTTAAATATAAATATCGTCTTTGTTTTTATGTACGTTCCGTTTTACGATATCATTACATCAAAGTGTGAAAAACGTTCCGTTCCTACCAGTAACATAGCAAGTCTCGCGCCATCTATCCTGAGAACAGGGAAGAAGAAAAAAAGAAAAAATGGAAAACCTCTCATTCTTGTAAAAAGGGCGCGAAGTCTTGTGACAGAAGGTTCAAGCAATACAATATCGCTTTAGAGAGGAATCAAAGGTATTAAATTTTTACTAACTGCAATACGTTTTTTTTATGCAAAACGTATTTATGATGGTCTAAATTGGAATTACTGTTTCTTATCCTTGGCAACTACTCTGAGATATAAAATAGTAAAGGAAAAAGATTTGACAATCGATTTATTTAATATAAGCTCTTCCAATTTGAAAAAAGCCATAGCTAATCATCATTTTCAATGCAGTTAGGATCTGATAACATTATGTATATTACACATATATATGTATATATTTGATATATATAAGAAATGTTATTTAAATTACCTATAAATTTACTATTAATCTCTTATATATTTTTTTAAAAATATTATTTTTATTTTGTAAAAGCTGTTGTTTTCCATTAATAAATAAATATAAAACAAGAAGTTAAAATATGAATGAATAATTAATCAGAACTTATATAAGTTATGGGTGGAGCATATCAAGTAAGAGCGAGTCAGATAATCCTATAGATCTTTCGTGTCCTAAAAGTATATTCGAATGAATATAATTTTATTTTAATGAATGAATTTTGTAAAGGTTATGAGAACCGATTTTCTAAGACAGTACAGTATAACAGTTACATTCACCATATTTTTGGCTTGTCGCAAAAGACGTCAAATACGCGCTGGTAATATTCATACATATAAACAATTCCTCAGCCACTTTTGGAAGCTAATTGGGGAACTATGGTAAAGTGAATGTCGTTGGCGAAGGGTCCCCAGTACATCGCTCAACAGCCACTTAAAGTCCCCCATACATACCCTTATTCAACTCGAACGCCGACACTACTAAACAGCTGGTTGTATCCAAAAGCAACTAAAGGAAGTTTTATTATGTGTGTTTTGTTACTAAATAATGTACGTGTCGTGATGTTATACGTATTTTTTGCTAAGTACAGACAGATTAGAGTCTAAGCCTTACACTATTAATAAGCAAATAAATATCAACTTTAAAAATATTGTTGTATTTTGTTCGATTATATTAAAATTGTGGCACAGAGCCGGAACGTGTAGACTCAACAAGGCCTTTGGCCTCAAGGGGCCTTTGCCAGTACAGGCTTAATAAAATATATATATAATAATATTAAAATATCTAAAGAAAAGAAACTAAGGTGAATTAACTTTCGAATTTCTGCAAATGCAAATTTGTTTTTAAACTATGCTTTTGATGTTTGCAATATTAACTCCACTCAAAAGCAACTCGAAATAAGTACTAGCAAACATAGCCTAATTAAAAGCTCAGCACGAGAATCCAGCTAAAACATTTGAAAGCTTTTTCATAATAAAAGTTGCTGAATGTTGAACAACATGTTTAGGATTATCAAAGTGGTGTATTATTCAGACAACACAAATGGCATAAAGTTACGAACTAGTATTATGAGCAGAAAAGTGGTCGGCGCGAAAGTTTGCCCCTCATTTTCATATATCATGAAAAAGCTCGTACTTGCGGAGCGCTGGGTAACAGTTGCCAAACCAACATGATATATTGCAGTCATTGACATCGTTAATGGGGCCTAGTCGATATAACAAGAGCTACGTTCCCGGTAATAAGACTGACCATACATCAACAGCCATGTTCTTGTGCTACCAAAGGAAAATCGAAGACAATATTGCTTTTTGATCCTTGGCGAAGATGTCACTGCTTTGTAGGTTACGGATACGGCCTTTTCATATACAATCCATAGATTTTTCTTAATAAATATTCTAGATTCAACATCCAAAAACGAATTGCCAGAGCTTCAGAAATAAATATTTCACAGCTAGTTTAGGAGTGTAAGAAAGGATTGCACAATATTTGGTGGTTAATTAACACCCAGCAATACCGCCCAAAAATAAGTCTCCACGAATGACACTGATAGAAACAAACCGTTAGTAACCCACTACCATACAATGTGCAGCTTACATATAAACTGTAGTACGAAAAAAACGAAGTTTTGTTATATTTCCTAATTCAGACCCACTGTTAAAAATATGATAATAATGGGATAAGAAGGTGCAATAATACGTTGTTGACAATGCCTCGCTAGCTAAGAATATCGTGTTTCATTTTCTTCTATTTTCAATAAAATACATACAAACATATACTCAAGGCAATAAATCCCTAGAACGGGTAGCCAGAGCCAAGAAATTCCTCAGCGACCTTTGGAAGTTGCGTGGAGAAAAGGTGGTGAAATAAAGGTTGTTGGTGATGGGTCTCCAACCGCATTGCCCAAAAATCCCTTAAAAGCCTTATTACTGTTAGTCGCCTCTTACGTACACTCACCAGAAGATATAGGGTAGTGCTATTCTAAGACGACACTACACAGCATTCAATAAAATACAATCACAAAATTTAGAAAAGAAATAGCCGTTTGTCCACTAGGGATGGAAAATGTGATGAAAATATCGAGAGAAGAGTGAAAAAGGGTAATGCGATTAATTCGTTCTTTTTCACTCTTATTGATACTGAGCACTGGATAGCCAGTCGGTGTCCGAAAAGGCCTGCTGTTCTGGTTCCTACGTTTATGTATGGTAGTGAATGTAGGGTGTAGCAGAAGAAGCATGAGAGCAGAGTGAATGCAGTAGAGATGAGGTGCCTCAGAAATGTTTGTAATGTAATAGTGTGATCGTGTGAGCAATGAAGTGATTCGTGAAAGGTGCGGCGTGAAAGATGATATTGTAAAAAAGATAGAAAAAGAAAATCTTCTATCCTTTGTTTCTTTTTACACTTTTAAGCAGTAAAAGTTTAAGTTCCGAATTTGTAAAAAAATCGGAGGTAGCAAACGCAAAACACTACGCAAAACACTACTTAAAAGTGTAAAGAGAAACAAAGTATAGAAGAATTTTGTACTGGAAGCCATTGACACTGTAGCTCAATTGGCAGAGCGACGGGGGCGTATACCCGGAGGCCGCGGGTTCGATCCCCGCCGGTGTCGAAGTTTTTCTTTCCTTTATTTATAATTTATTTATTAGATAGAAAGTGCATGTTATTGCTAACATTCATAATGACCACGTCTGTTATATAACTAAGGATATTCCTACGCTACTCTCAACGCCTAGGGTAGGTAGGCACCTCTGTGATAAAGACACCATATATTATTAGAAAGTTATCTTTTAAATTGATATTATCATAGGAATGAATAGACTCATTGTTCGTCATTCAATTCAGGGTCAAATCGTAAAGACACATTGCAGGCAATGAACACAATAAAGGAAGTGTCCACGACTACAATAAATCTGTATTAAGTCAATAAAATGCTATTATTATCTTATTTGTCGTAAATTTTGTACTGATTCCCGATCAAAAAGCATTTTTTGAATACAAGTAAAATCTTTGTCGTCATTTCTAAGTATTATTTCAAAAAATGCTATCAGGGTTTCAGAGTTAAACTAAAATATTGATGGACATTAAGACACAAAAGGAGTAAATTTAATATTTTTATTATCTAAGAAGTTTTTATAGATATTATAATTATATTCATAATGTTTTGCATGATTGTTAAAATATAAGCTTACATAAGATCAAAAATTGGTTATTAAAAGAAAGGAATAGAGGTACCTAGTTTTAGAATTACATACTCATATTTATCCAGCACTCAGTAATATATAATTTAGAGAAGCTATGGCAAGGGTGTCCAGAGCGCCGAGGACATGCTAACTTTATAAATTAATTACTATTTCACAGGCTTTTAGCGACCTACGGTGCCTTTAATATAACTCAATAGCGTAATATAGTGCAATAAATGAACACTAGAAACTAAAACGTAGTCGTGAGAATATTACTATTAAAACAATATAATTGTGTGTTACTTTATGTTATTGTGGAAACTAATATATTAAATGCGTAAATAACTGAAAATCTTGACGCTAAAACTTATTATAAATATGCTTATGGAGAATTAGTATAAGGTCCCGCTGCATGGATCTGCAGGTATCTGTTTATTTGATGAAACTACATTTTTATGAATGACTCGTTTTTTGCCCGCGACTAAGTCCGCGTGGACTTCATTTTTTGCACCCAGTTTACATCCAAAATACCATAACACTATCTTAACTTCTGGTTTTTATATTTATATTTCCGCGGCCGTTGTAAAGGATATAAAGAACATTGAGGTTTCTTAAGTGATTGTTGGGCGATGCAGTTGGAGTCCCATTTGACTACCTTTTCTCCATTCAACTTCCAAAAGGTAACCTTTATTGGGATTAATAGCCGTTAGCATGAATGATTGATAGATGAACTTCATATATTCCTTATTGTAGTGGATATAACAGTCAATCGAATCAAGTTTCAAATTTCTAGATACTGAAATGTTAAAAATCTCTATTCTAATACATAACATATGTACTTGATATTTCAACCCCTTAGGGGGTGAGTTTCAAAAACCCTTTTTAATGGTTCATAAGAATCATGAAACCAACCATTTTTAACCAATTAACTATATTCAAAAATGAGAATATCTTTAGTAAGTATGAAAGTATTAGTATAAGATCCCGCTGCTGAATCCCTACGTTCATAACGTACAAAGTCAAACACACATTTTAACATAAGTTTATGAGTAGGAGAATACACTATTATTTCTTTCGTGAAAAATAAGACATGAACAATATTTTGTTTTCATACATACACATTTTTCCTGTTCACTTGATCATTTTTTATTTTAAAATAAATATATTATTATTTTTAGTGATTTTCCATTATATTAATTACGCAAAACTTATCTAGATCAGATAGAAAACATTCTTATAAAGGCGAGGGTCCGAAGTGAGAAGAATAAAAGAGCATCTCATACATGCTATAGAATAATTAATGTAAGGGAAGCAAGAGAAGTTTTTCAAGATGGTACTAAGTGGCGATCGATAGTCTCTGCCTACCCCAATGGGAATAATGGGCGTGAGTATAGGTAAGTAATTAGGTATTTAAAAAATATAAATATAGTTATTATATAAGTCATAAAATATAAATAGAAACAATAGCACAGTTTGTGAAATATATTTGGATATATCGCGTTTTTAACAGATGGCAACCCTAATTTGCGGCCGCTTTTTCACAGGCAGCTATGTATTATCACAGTAAGAAAAAAAATAGCTTTAATTTCATATAAGAAATATGCGTGTAACTTATGAACGTATAAAACACTCCAAAATATTACCTACTTACACCTGGCTGCGAGGTAGTTGCGGCCGAATTTGCAACGGCACCCATGGATTTTTATATTCTTTATATATGTCGCAGGAAAATCGTCAAACTCGTTAACTTATAAGTTTCCTAGGAAACTTGTAAGTTGACGGAAATCTGTCAAACAGCAAACGAATTTACATCTTACCTGATAGGTTTTAGGAAACTTGTAAAATAACGAACTCACCTCAGGAAACTTGTAAGTGGGGATAATTTTTGACAAGTTTCCGAGTTTAAAATTCTGTGTTTTAGGAACTTTACAAGTTTCCTGAATCCCGCTAGGAAAGTTGTCAATGCAGCGCTGACGGCGCGAAGAGAGGGATGTTAGTGAATGCGGATTGGCTGGCGGCGGGCGGTCACGTGACTCGACAATCGAAACTAATATTTTCCTTGCTTTACTAATGCTAATCTATTAAATTGCTATTATTTGCTGTTACTGACATAAAATTAAAAAGTTTTAAGAGTATTTATTAAATATAAATTGTTTGAGTATATTTCGTGATCGTGATACTTTATTGTTATATAGTATGAATACCTACTTTTTATTTAAAAAAAAGCGTTTTAATACCGATACATACATACCTATACTTGCGGCAATAAATCCCTAGATAGGGTGGGTAACTTGACCGTCGGAATAAGAAATTTCTTAGCTAGTTTTGGAAGTTAAAGGGGAAAAGATTGTATTGTAATGTAAACATTATTGGCGATAGGTCTCCAACCGCATCGCCTAGAATGACATCCATTGTTATAGGTTACCGCCAGAAATATGTTAGTGCTATTCTTAACCGATGCTTGTAAGATTTTAAATTGTAACAAATTTACTGCATTCATAATATTTTATCCCGCGGTTGTCCTAAGAGGAAACCAAAGGCTTTTTAAGTGATTGTTAGGTGAAGAGGCTGCATACCCAGCGCCACCTTCTGATTTTAGTAGTAATTCGCTACTGTAATGTGAGTGTATGAAAAGCAAGTCAGAAGGTTAGTTGATTAACGAATGGAAACTAGTGTAAAAATCCGTCATCGTAAAAAAATATTTGTAGTTTTCGTTTATTATTGCGTAAAACTAACGGCCAGGAAACCCTTCTTAGTCCAGTTCCTCATTTATATTTGAAAATATCAAAACATTGTCATTACTTTAAATTCATGCTTTTTTCTTTACTCAACTCAGCAACTCACATCTTAACTAATCATCATAAGTAACTGGTTCTATTAACAAATTCACTAGCAGCTCTTAGGAGGCTTACAAATTTACTAAATTATAAATTCAAAACTAGGAAACTTGTCAAAAATGATCCCCACTTACAATTTCCCTGAGGTGAGTTCGTTATTTTACAAGTTTCCTAAAACCTATCAGGTAAGATGTAAATTCGCATGCTGTTTGACGGATTTCCGTCAACTTACAAGTTTCCTAGGAAACTTATAAGTTAACGAGTTTGACGATTTTCCTGCGACATATACACTGCTATGATGGGGATGTTATTATATTTCGATAACAAGTGAACGAAATTTGTCACCAAAAAATAATAAACATTAATTAAATTAAAATTACTTGCGGCCACTTTTGCCTGGCTGCGTCTTGTCAGTGTATTCTCCTATTCATAAACTTATGTTCAAATGTGTGTTTGACTTTGTACGTTATGAACGTAGAGATTTAGCAGTGGGATCTTATACTATATGGATGGATAGCAGTTTGGCGCTGCGGTGGTGGCCCTACCCTGACCGTTGGTGATTGTGTGAGAGTTTGTAGCCGATCAGTCATAGATGATAGCTCTAAAATTGGGTTGTAAAGTAATGTATGTTAATACTTACAAACTAACTGACCCGACAGAGTTCGATCTGTCATAAAAGTTTAGTCTGAACTGAAGTATTTATAACAAAGAAAAGAAGAAATCATACCGCAATGTAGGAAGCAACTACTCGGGCCATCTAGTATAAAATATATACATTAGTAACAATTTGGTTTGGGTGGTTATGGTTTTTTGATGCTCTTGTGGGAACCCTTGCGAAATCCGGGATAAATGCCATTCTATATGTTGACCAGGTGTATAAGCTACATTCATACCAGATTTGATTAAGATCCGTCTGGTAGAATTAACGTGATGACCGGACATACAGACAGGCCGACAGATATTTTTTTCAAAAACCATAAATTTGGCTTCAGTATCGAAAATTAAACATATTCCACCGGTTTTTATTTTATTTTTCTTCAATGTACAGTTTTGAGCTCGATACAGTCTTATTATAGTATAGTTAGATAGACAATTGTTAGTAGAATAGAATACAGCAGGGTTGCCTATCAAAATTTGGCCGCTATAATGTTTAATTAAATATTTTAATCAGGCGTGAATATTTAACAATTTGGGACATTATCTAACATTATCCCATAGCTAGGTAAAAAAAAATACCAGATTTTTGAAGATAGGGAGGGTTGTGGCCTAATATGCGTCTTCTGAGATATAATATTTCATCTGAAAAAAAGTTTTCGTCAGGAGAATTATTCTCACCGGTGACTTCTTTGTCTTCAAAGTTATCGTTTGGTCCAATGTACAATATTCATCCAACTTGATTATTTTAAACATAACATATACATAACATAACATAAACGTTCACGCCGAATATCCCCGAAGGGGTTGGCAGAGGTACTAATACTTCTAAACATCACGTGACTTTGTCACCTGGTGTTCAGAGTACCCACGTTTTGCATGGACAGTGTACTCACGTGATAGGGGGCAGGCCTATCGCCGCTTTGTACGAATACACTGTCACATGACTAAGTACAACTCAACCATGTGGGTTTCCTCACGATGTTTTCCCTCACCGTTAACAACCATGATTAATTAACCACACATATGTCTTTAGAAAAGACAAATTGGTGTAGGCCCGACCCAGGATTTGAACACTAGTCGTTTGCTCGATAACCGAGTGTTTTACCTACTGGGCTATCACTGTTGTTATTTTAAACATCTTCATTTAATACCTTAATTGACTAATACATATACATTCTTAATTCATTAAATCATGCCGTAATTTTCAAAATAATTATTTAAACAAGCTTGTTGATTTTTAGAAAACAGATTTAGTTAGGACTCATTCTTTTAAAGTGTTTTTTTTTAATAACACATGATTTTCAATTTCATATTAAATAAATTTCCTCATATATATTTTTTATTTACGTTGAAAAACTAGAGTAATAGTAAATTCAATTATATTTTATCATATTTTTCCTAACAACTCAAAGTAGCGCGCGTATTCTATCTCTTTTTAACAGTCATCTAGAGTAGAAGAAAATAAATATATATAAATATAAAATATTCAATTTGGGTCAGATTGAACTAAGAGTACCGGAAAAAAACGCCTTAAGCTTTGATATAAGCAAATTTGACAGTACGGAGTTTGCCGGGTTATAAAATATTTAGCTAGTTATAAAATATTCAATTAAACCTATTAGCGGCCAAATTTTGATAGGCAACCCTGCTGTACTCTATTCTACTAACAATTATCATCCATAAAAATGTAGTTTCATCAAACAAACAGATTCCTGCAGATTCATGCAGCGGCATCTTAGTCTAAATATAAGCAAACAGCAGACAAAAATCTAAAAAAGGCTCGATAAAAATACATAATTATTAATTTAAATCCATATTTAATTTTATGCCATATATACATACACAACCATTGCCGTACATTATTAGATTAACTGACTTTAACTCAATACTGTAATTTATAACAGATAGTGACGAATAAGAATAATTCTACTTGTATAAGTAATTGGCTCGAATATTACTCGCAATCTCTGGTTCCCAACGATCCCCATTCAAAAGCAAACGCTCTTTATTATACAATAGCTCCTCGTGGGTTTCCGTGCAGTATTCGAAATTAGGTCCTTCAACGATTGCGTCAACGGGACAAGCGTCTTGGCAATAGCCGCAAAATATACATTTGGTCATATCGATATCGTATCTGGTTGCTCTTCTCGAGCCGTCGGCTCTTTCTTCGGCTTCGATAGTGATAGCTAAAGCCGGGCAAATAGCTTCACATAATTTGCAAGCGATGCATCTCTCCTCGCCTGTTGGATATCTCCGTAAAGCATGTTCACCTTTGAACCGAGACGAAAGAGGACCTTTCTCGAACGGGTAGTTTATCGTCGCTGGTTCCTTGAAAATGTGACCCAGAGTCACAGCGAAGCCTGGTGAGAAATTGCAATCGATTTAGCATGTTTCAAGTCGATAAAAGAGCTGCTTTAGATCATTTATTTACACGTTTGGATATCTTTTTGGTTGTTTAACAAGTTGGGTCGTTTGTTTCGGAATATTTCAACAGAGAAATGAATGAAGAACGAGTTAGTAGTAAATTCAGAAAAAAGGGATACATTTGTTTGAACGTTGATTTGAGCTTTGTTTTAAAAGTATAAGGTAATTTTAGATATAGGATAAATTGTAACATAAAAATATACATACATACATATTCTCACGGCTATAAATCCCTAGAAGGGTGTTGCCAGAGCTATGGAACCAGAAATTCCTCAGCCACTTTAGGAAAGTCGAGTGGGGAAAAGATGGCAAAATAAAGATTGTTGGTGATAGGTCTCCAACCGCATCGCCCAAAAATCCCTTAAAAGCCCCTATACCGTTAGTCGCCTCTTACGTACACCCACCGACCGGCAGAAATGGGGTAGTGTTATTCCAAGCCCATACACAGCGTATTAAGATATAGTTGTATGAAGATTGAAGTGTACACAGTCACAGTGGGATATGGGCTTTATATCTCTTTCATTCAACAAACTAACCTAACTTTAGTCACATTTTCACTTATAGTTTATTTAAAAAGTATTCTTACGTATGTGACACAGTAGTGTTGTAACGTAGTTGTAAAAATTAAGTTGTGATGTTTACATACAGGTGTATGCATTTTCTATTGTTGGTATTAGTCGTCTTCGTTCGTTAAAAGTGCACTAAAACGTGGTCTTTATGCTTTTGAAGGCTAATGAAGATGAATTTGCGAGGTCACAAAAACTACGAGTAGGTCGCTAAATACCTAAACTGACTGAAATTCAACAGAGATTTGAGAGCCGAAAAATACTGTTTTTGGAGTGAAGTTTCTATTAAGTAGGTATTAAATTAAATACATTTTTCGTACAATAATTACGCGCCGTGATAAATGGTGTCCAGCAAATTGGCTAACCAACATCGCTTAGTGCACGTACAATTAGTCAAGTCAAAGGGAGACGTGATTTGCGATTACGGTCATCGTGGGAGATGTCTACAATATTAATGTTATAACTTAGCAAACATATATCTAATCGGTTTTTCATTATGTAAATACATACATAATACTCACAGCTGTGGATCCTGAAAAGGGTAGCCAGAGCTTCAGTATTAGTAAAAACTCCTCAGCCATTTATTAATGTAGAGTGGAGACAAGATGCTAAAATGAAGGATGTGGCTGGCGTATCACCAACTACATCATCGTCTAAAAATTAATAAAAACGCCCCAAAAACTGTAAGTTGCTTTGTATGACACTCATGGGTTAGTGCTATTCAAAACTAACTCTACACAGCTTTATTATTTAATAACCAAAAATAATATTTTTTAGGAAAGGGTTTGATGCTACCCAAAGCAGTCATGTTACAGTCTTCAATAATCAATTTGTTTACAACTATGATTAAAGTATGTATTTTGTACTTATATACCTTCGTTAGCTAAAAGATAGGTCACAAAAAGGTAGACAGAACTTTGTCATCAGCCAGTTAAGCAGGATGTAAATTGCCACAGATATCTTTTTACCTTTAATCGACTGCTCAGGGGTGGATGCAATATGATTATCATGGCAAAATTAGAATTTTAAACTATTTGAATTTGTGAATTTGCCGTGTAGTGTCGGCATAGAATAGCACTACCCCATTTCTTCCGGTGGGTGTACGTAAGAGGCGACTAACGGTATTGGGGCTTTTAAGGGATTTTTGGGCGATGCGGTTGGAGACCCATCACCAACAACCTTAATTTCACCATCTTTTCCCCACGCAACTTCTAAAAGTGGCTGAGGAATTCTAATTCCTTAGCTCTGGCTACCCTTACCCTTCTAGGGATTTATAGCCGTGAGTATATGTATTTCTGCATGTATGTTGAATTTGTAATTAATGAATTTGTTAGGGCTATGCTAGGAGTTTAATTACGCGATCAATTCAGCAACGAGGAGATCCATAGAAGAACCGGGGTCACTGACATAGCTGAAAAAAGGTCAAAACTTAAGTTGCAATGGACAGGGCACATTGCACGCAGGACTGACGGCCGTTGGGGCTCGAAGTTTCTAGAGTGACGGCCAGGCACCGGACGATGCAGTGTGGGTAGGCCTCCCACAAGGTGCACCGACGAGTTGTTCAAGATCTCGGGAATCCGTCTGATTAAGGCAGCACAGGACCGGTCGTTGTGGAGATCTTTGGGGGAGGACTATATCCAGCAGTGGACGTCTATTGGCTGAATGATGATGATGATGATGATATTTTTTTACTATGCTTATATAAATCTTTTAAAGGAAGACAATTTACCTCTAAAGAGTTCGGTCCAAAATAATGTCTGAGAAGTTCTATCTACAAAATCTCTAGCGGCTGTACTTGGCGGTTTATCATTAACATACACAAACTTTACTTCATATTTGGTTCTGGTTGTTCCTGGTTCGCTACATGGCTCAGGGACTTTAGAACATCGGCGTATTGGGTTATATAAATTTAATGATCGTATATTCACATATCGTTTGAACATGGTTTATGAAATAAATAATTATATTGAAATTTTACTTCAATTCAAGTTTTAATTCTTCAGTACTTTTTTATATTGTATTATTATTATTATTATCTTGTTCATTGGCCCTCGTATACAGTTTATACATTCTACTTTTTTATATTGTAAACACAACTCTGTCGGGAATAGTTGACAGTCAATCTAGAAAATCTACACTATGGTATGTTGCTGCCTTCTTGCTGCATACTTCTATAGTCTTTGAAGAAAACAATCTGATCTATTTACCATCCTAAGTACCTTACAGCGTACCTTATAGCTATTATAGCATTTTAAACAAGGAATAATCAAAAACAAATATAAAAATACAATACCAAATTAGGAAGCAGATTATGACTTTAACTAAAAACGGCTAACTTATTATAATGTAATTATCCTGCACTAAAAACCTAAGCTTGAAACTTATAAGGTGTTACATACATTCATTCACATACTGACGGTTGTAAATCGCTAGAAAGGGTATCCAGGGTTTAAAAATAAAATTTGGAAAAGATTGCAAAATAAAGATTGTTGTTCATGGTTATCTGAGTAGTATCGGCTTAGGTTAGCACTACCCCATTTCTACTAGTTGGTGGTTCTAAGAGGCGCCTAAATATATTGGGGCTTTTAGATGAATTTTAGGCGATACGGTTGAGACTTTATTTTACAATATTTTCTTTTGTTAATTTCAAGTGGTAAGTGGCTGAGGAATTTCTCATTCCAAAGCTCTGGCTACCCCGTTAAGGGATTTATAGCCGTAAGTATATGTATGTATGTATGTAATTTCAAAAAGTGGCTAAAATATTTTGTCTAAATCTCTGGCTAAACCTTCCAGGGTTTCATAGCGTAAATGTATGTATGAATGTTAGTGATGGGTCTTCAATCGCATTTCCGAACAATTCCTTAAAAGCCCCAATATCCTAAGCCGCTTCTAATGAGACCCGCGTGTAAAAACTTCGTATAGAATTCAAGATTAACTTGCTACACGTTTGTGTTCACTACACACACCATACTAAAGTAATTTCTGGAGAAAAGCAACGTCGCGCGGTGGTTCATTTGACTGAAAAACCTGGCCCATATTATTTTACGAGTTATTCTTTCACAGTGTATTGTTTCTAAAACATATTCACATACATACATTTACATATACTCACGGCTATAAATCCCTAGATGGGGTAGCAAGAGCTAAGGAATGAGAAATTCCTCAGCCACCTTTGGAAAGTTGAGTGGGGAAAAGATGGTAAAATAAAGGTTGTCGGTGATGGGTCTCCTACCGCATCGACCAATAATCCCTTTAAAGCCCCAATACCGTTAGTTGCCTCTTACGTACACCCACCGGAAGAAATGGGGTAGTGCTATTCTAAGCCACAGCATATTCTCAATATTTAAAAAAAAAACAAAAACAATAAAGTTGAAAAAGCAACACTTTTTTTATAATTTTTAGAGCATTTAAAAATGAAAGTTGTGCTTACTAATAAATGAATTATATTACAAAAGATAATATTAAAAAATCACTAAAACATATCAAATTTCAGAATTACAATAAATCCTCATCATTATCGCTTTAATTACCCTCAATAATTGATTTCAAGAACTCGAGAGCTTTTTTTGTCAGTCCCGTTTTATTTTTATTATTTTATTGCCTTAAACTGCTTATATAAGGGTCTGAACAAATGGAAAGTATTTTTTTATTAACGATATTATTCATTTATTTTAAGAGGCTTAGGAGAACTTTGGAAATCATTTTTTTTATTTTATTAAATAAGAGACTTTTCGTCGTAAATTTATTTTTGATTAGTACAAATTAGTACAAAATATTAAAAAAGACTATTTAAGAAAAAATATATCACATATCAATAAGTAAATGAGGTATGATATGTAAGGTTCTTAAAATGTACTAAAATAACACTAAAAGTGTTTCAAAATCAACTAACACAATTATGCATACCTTGTTCTTCAAGATCTATGATAAATTATTCCACAAAATCCGCCAAAGATAAAAATATCTTGAAAAGAAAGTCATGAAAAAACAACGATGCAATTTACTGAATTAAGCGTATCGAACAACAGTCAAGTGTCTGCTGAGCGTGATTGGGGTTTTTTATAGTGCGAAATTTAGTTATCTATTGTGTGGAACCGGTTTTTTCACAAATCAAAGCATTGACTTTGATTTGTGAAAACGGTTAATGGCCAGGTTTGCAAGTAAAATAAACCACCGTGCATCGGTAAATGATTAACAAATCCGGATTATTATAGGTACCAGTATTATTTAGAAAATCTGTCAATATCTATAAGTTCTAACTACTAGGTTTGTAAATTAACCATGAATTTGTGTTTATCGATATGAAACGATATTATAGGCAAAGACATCCTGTTTTTGATTTTATGCATTTCTCCATATAATTCCATAAATGAGACTATAATCTAAAATCTTAGATTGCTTTTCCCGTATAGATACTGTTTTCCCGTGGGATCGTCAAGGAATAGCAACTCTTTGAAACGCGTCTCAACTTATTATGAATAAACAAGTATGGAGGAATCCCTCACTAGGTATTATTGGCTATGGGATTTAAAAGTAAATATTTCTATTCTTATAAAGTAAATAGTTCTCTTCAAAAAAGCTCAGAATGCAATCTGCTTCTAGTCGACAACTTATCACCTCAAGATTTAACTCGAGCAGCATTCCATTATCACCGTTTAATTGTCTTTCCCATCTCTTTACTCTCGGAACCCACTTTAAGCACCTTTTTCCGACTAAATACTAAATATAGAAATCGAATCTCTTGTTTCCACGGACTACTTCTGTTTTTAACACGCTTTTATTAGGTCGACCTGTATGTATGTAACTATGTAATCAAATCTAAGAAAACTAATTTAACCATCTTCTAAAGGTCATAGCGTTATGAAAATTGGCAGTTGTATGTGATTTCGATGACAATACAATAATATGGTACTGTCGAGCTGATCTGATGATGGAGCCGGAAGATATGAACTGGAACCTCATGATGGATGATCGTATCATAGCCGTGTTTGGACTTGTTAAAAAGGTCTTGTAATGAACGTTGACCATGATTAGGTTTCAAGGTCTGATGATGAAGCCGGAAGATAGGCACTAGCATTCCATGATGAAATATCGTATCATAGCCGTGTTTGGACTTGTTAGAAAGGTCTTGTACTGAACCTTGACCACGATTAGGTTTTAAGGTCTGAACACAATAATATGGTACTGTCGAAATCATCTGATGATGGAGCCGGAAGATATTAACTGGAACTTAATGATAGATGATCGTATTATAGCCGTATTTGGACTTGTTAGAAAGGTCTTGTAATTAACTTTGACCACGAAACGAACTTTGACCACGATTAGGTTTCAAGGTCTGAATACAATAATATGGATGTTTAAAATATGCCATTAGCAAAGACTAAAAAGCATAAAATAAATTAATAGTTTAAAAAACACTAAAAAACACGCTTTTATAAGTGCACTTAAAAGTCAAAAATAAATTACGGGTCGTTCAAGTTGTCTGTATTTCTGGGCTGAAGTGTAAACTATGTGCTTTTAATTATAATATTTGATTGTAAAAGCGTGGGGTGCTGGAGCAGGAAAAACTTTCTTGTAAAGAAATACACGAACAAAAACTCTACATTTTGCTACTGTTGACTAGTACTTTGAACAGACTGTTTAATATAGAGCCTCCAACTAGTGGTGCTGCAACTCTAGTTAGAGTGCCGATCTCTGTAACCTGCTTCCCGAAACATCGCTTAACTTGATTTCTTAGCAAGGTAAACAAAAAATCTTTCCTTTTCCAGCGCCCCACGCTTTTTCTATCAAATATTATAATTAAAAGCACATAGTTTACACTTCAGCCCAGAAATAGAGACAACTTTAACGACCCGTAATTTATTTTTGACTTTTAAGTGCACTTATAAAAGCGTGTTTTTTAGTGTTTTTTAAACTATTAATTTATTCTTATAATAAGTTTATAGATAATAGCAAAAAACGGGCCCATCGGTCATGATATCCAAATCTACTAACCTATTTAAGATAGTATTTTTGTGGTCGCAGGGTAAAAGTTCCTAATTTTTTTATTATTATTTGTGTTTACTACAGTTAAGATGCATTATTTTGTGTGAGTAAAATACTTAATCCAGGATAGTTGGATTGTAAGATTTAAGATCACGAAATACAGCTAAGGTGTGTTTGCATTTCAAATAATACAATTGCTATTACAATCATTTTATTAAAAGGTAATAAATTAATACTCCTGCTCCATCTCCGTGCTGCTTCAAACTGCCTCCCTGGTTTCGCGGGTATCTTGGCTTCTCATCCGGAGGTCTCGGGTGCGATGCCAAGGAATAAACTCACAAATTCAATATGTAAGATTAAACCGTAAGTCGTTAGTCTGCCAACCCGCACTGGACCACGTGGCGGACTTAGGCTAAATCACTCTTTATAGGGTAGGCTCGAGCCCCTTGGTGGGAACATATATGGGCTGTGAGGAGGACTATTTAATCTGTGTAGTGTCGCATTACAATAATCTATTACTTCGTGTGGGTGACATTTTGGACGATGCGACTGTGCATTTGGATCGAGGGCCCATTTTTTTTTCCTTTGTAAAACAAATTGAGACTTACAGGGAATTTAGTTAAAATTAGTTAAAACTCATAGAACAGCCCCATAAATTTCTTAAATATGAATTAGAGATACTACGGGCGAATTGATTGGGCCCTCAGTTCAGACGCGCGCATAAAGTGGCATCGTCAAATCTTAGAAAGTACTAAGTCCGAGTAAATAATTATTATTTTAAAATTTACCTAAGAATTTCTTTAATTATTTAAGAAATTTACAATCCGCTAGAATATGGCTTTACAGATTTATGATAGTTTTATTTGGGCCCTCAATCCAGATGCACATTGGAGACTAGAAAAAAAACCAACCATCCTCTCACCGTTCCCCACTCAACTTCTAAAAGTGGCTAAGATAATTCAAATTCTAAAACTCTGGCTATCGCTTTTTGGAATTGATAGCCGAGATTATATGTATGTTTTCTGTGCAGTGCCGGCCTAGAATGTCACTACCCCTTTCTACCCACGTAGGCGACAAACGGTATTTTTGAATAGTTTATTTAAGGGTATTTTTAATTAGTATTTTTAATAGGGCTTGTTAAATTGGTGACCCATCACCAACGACACTTTATTTCCTCCTCAACCTAGTCCTCTATCAACTTTCATATGCGGCTTAGGATTTTCTAGCTCTGAAGCTCTCGCTACACGTTTTCGGGATTCATGGTATACATACATACACTAACGGTATATGTTTGTATGTATTTTTCTCCACTTATAACAAGATGGGCAAGTGACTGAGAAATTTTTGAATCTGATGAGAGCCTGGCAACCCCTTTTTGCATTTATAGACGTGAGTGTCTGTAACTATGAATGCCTTTAAGCGTAGGAGCACACAAAATGAAACATATATATTTTTCTAAAAAATGTATTACATGGAACTTCGTTTAACAACCCTTTCAATCCAGTATTTTCTCCATTTAATTTAAATTGAAGCTGATAAGTAGACAGTCTTTTAATAAGTGACTAAAATTTGTAAAAGCGTGCTTAAATACAAAAATTTAGTTAACTATACTGAATTACATTATATAAAACTATTTCTTTTTAAATCAAGCCTAAGTTTTGATTGAAATTTTAAGTCATAACAAACTAAATAGTTTTTTTTATTAAATGGAGTTGAATCCTTTTTAATCCCTATCGCATTCCCAATACAAAACTATTGGTTATGGACGTAATCATTATAAGGGGAAACTTCGTTCTTTGTAAAACGTTTATCGAATTTTTGTAATCAATCCATATTTTCATTTCCATCAGATATTGAATGAAATTTTTATAGTCAGTGAAAATTTTACGTACAGTTACAGTTAAAATTGTGCCAATATTTTTAAATAATGTAAAAATATACTTTAGTTTTAATTTAGAATAATTTTTAAAATTCCATCTCAACTTTACCACCAAAGATTTACTTTCATCATTCCTTCGATATTGGCTGTCACAATAGCCATTCGCAAACCAATTTAATTGGTTTATGCGTATATTTTTCATCATTGATTTAATCACGTAAGAATTGTTTTTAATGCTTTAAATGCATTTAATGAAATTGTGACTCGAAAGAGGTCGATTACGTCCATCTTATACTATACACCAATTACACAAACATATAGCAAAACCAATTATAATAAATTCAACTTAAAAACTACAAAGCCTTAAAAAAATACATTTACCCATATAGATCATTAAAATTATTACACGAAAATCATAATTTGTAAAAATTTAGTAGCTATGAAAATTCTTGTGAGGTACAAAATTGCTAAACAAACAAGAGAGACTTTTAAAAGGGACTCTCGTGGTATTAAAGATTTTATAGTTTATAATCGATTTAATAACTGTTTTTGAAAATTAACCCAGTTTTAATACCGAAACGGTTAATCTTCGAATTTATTTAATTAATTATATCTTAAAAAATACCAAAACTACTTTAGCATTCAATTCGAAAACAATTTTCACTATTTTTACAATTTAATTAAAAATAAAACATGTGTATAATCAATGATTATCTGACTTTAAGAAAAGAATGTACTACGTACAAAAGTAAGTTCACTAGTTACTATTGTGGAATTTGTATTTTGTTCAACAATTTAAAATATGAAAGGTAAAAGTGAATTAAACATACATTTAATGGTGTAATAACATTAATAATAATTTCTTACATTAATTCTTATACTTCTATTTTTTACCACATACATATTTAGGGTACCCATTTAATAGGTTGTAATATTATAGGTCTGATAATTAATATTACTTTAACATAAATCGCCAAACAAGTCAAAGTAATTTCGATATGTGCTTATCACAATAGTAAACAGAAATATTTGTTATTAACGAAAAAAATGTATTGAATATGTATCATATTGGTCAAGGTTTATATCCAAGCGCGCAATTTTTCGTAGTCAGAATCATATAAAAAGAAACTTCATGTCTGTATGTCTGTCTGTCTAATTCTATGAAATTAAAAGCGTGACTAAAATACAATACATCCATAAAATAGAACCTTTTTAGAATCAATCCTTTTTCTAATTTTGTAATAAAATTATAAGCCGAAAAACCAGTTTACAACAGTGCGTATTACTGAGCAAACTATCAATCGTAGTTTTATTTTGAGCTAATAGTTTTGGTTTTTATCCAGTTATTTATGTAAATAAAAGCTTATTTTTCATTACAAGTATAACACATACAAGTATATAAGTTTAATTAGAAATATTGGATATAACCTTGGCCAAACCAACTAAAGCAATTTGTTTAATATGAATGAAAGCAATGTGATTGTAAAATTAATAAGTAATAACACAATTTGGTCGCTAGCAATAACGTATTTTTTGGTAATTGGTTATTTAAAACTCAAACAGTGTACCACACAATATTCTATATTACCTTATTTAATACATAGACACAGAACATACGATACAAGGACATCAAACATTCAGCAAGCTAGCACTTCAAAATAAAATACATCACGGACAATAATGGAACAAATATTTAAGATCCAGCATGGTGACGTCTTGAGTAGTAAAAATATAGCTAACGTGCCATAGTGCTGATTCTAAAATAATTAGGGTGGATAGCCCAAGAAGGTCGACGCACGGCACAGAAACGCGCGTCGACGGCGCGGCGCTACTAAAAGACGAGACAATGTCCCTAAAAATTTCCTTGTGTATGTGCTACTGTATACTTAAAAAACACGCTTAGTTTGCCTGGTTACATTCTTTTTCCGCCAGCATTTTGCTCTGCTTCGCTCTCTCGGGAGGACAAAGTCCACTTTCTCTGCAGTTACGCTACTATAAGGCAAACTAATCGCGTTATTCGGGGGTATAATATTTTAACATTAAAAGACAGAGGATAAACTTATTCTAGGTTATTTAAAGCCATCAAAATTAAAAAGTGTTTAAGTGAATTTGCTGCGATATGTTTTAAAAATTAGATGACGTCACATTTCAATACTGGATTCAAAATTATATTGTAAAAGCCAATACAACACATTTAAACACCGAATATCAAGTACGTTACATCACAAAAACTCAAAACATTTAATATCACTACTAGACACATAATATTCAATAATGTGCGATAAAAAAATGGTTAATGCAATGATCCGATCAGTTTTACAAGGCGTTAGTTAAGAATTTACAGTGGTGTTAGCACACTCGTCATTGTCACTACATACCACGTGGTACAAAACAGGCATGTCTTTCGTTCATACTAAGTATCGTATACCTTTATCAAATTCAAACCGTAGAACTTACAATAACATTACAGGCGTGCTTGTACCACTGGCCTGTGTCCGTTCCCGCTGCGCGTACCTCATAGATACCCTCACTCATAGTGCGCTAGAATAGTTGAATGAGCATTTAACTCCTATAAAATACAAAGTGTTGTGATCAAGTTTTGAAAAGAGATTTTTTTTCAATTATTGTTATTATGGTAAGATAAATCACGTGTGAGGATCATTGCATAAACCTTTACAGAGTATCGCACCTAATGCCGCAAAAAGGTACAATCATATTTTCAATGAATCAAAGATATATATGATTCAATATATTTCAATTATATAAGCACTTAACGCTCACAACGCAATCATGAGAAATAATTGTGTTATTATTAATAATCTTTGAAAATCATTGTTGTTTAAACACTGAAATGTCTTTAAGAAATGTGATATTGGACAAGTCACCTTTTCGTTACATAATTATTCTTAGTAGTTTACTTGAACCACTTATTGTTAATGATAATGAGTAGTAAAAATAATAAGTTTCTAGATTGTATACAGTAACCAAGTAGTAATATTGATGATAAAAAAAACCTGGTGTGAAAATTCTCAAAAAAAATATTTAAAATCCTGCTACACTAAAAGGATACTGGTGCAAACCCTTCAAACTTACTTAATTTCGTAGCTGTTATAACAAAGAAGAAAAACGAAGAGCATTTAAATTAGTCCTGATACAACAAATATAACATATTTATTAGATATAATTTGTCCGGTATTATATAATGTGGGGTGACTTGTCCAAACAATGATAAATATTATAGAACCTCCCTATATCTGATCAAGTGGTTCACATACAATTTTGCTTAAGGTTTATTCACATGTTCAAAATTCATAAACTTAAAACAATACACCTCGTTGTCTCTTTTACATTTACATGACAAAACCAAATACCAATATCTTTTTGAAATATCAGACAACATTACATTGTACAAAACAGTAAAACAAAAATCCTGCACACAACTCGAAAATATATTATAAAAAAAATATATACGGTCGAATTGAGAACACTCCTTTTTTTGAAGTCGGTTAAAAACACGCAATCAAGTAATATTTACGGATTCGTCGAGAACAGATTATCCTACGTATGAATTTTTATGAAATAGTTTTTAAGTGATTAATTATAGTTGAAATAGGCGTGGTAGAAACGACCGACCGCAAACCAGATGACGCAATGTGGGGAAGTGCCCACCAGGTTGACCTATAGTTGGTGAAGGTCATTAAGCTGATTGATGGAGCAGCGTAGGATCGGTCGTTGTATAGACCTCCAGGAAGGCTTATGACCTGCAGTGTATGTCTATCAGCAGATGATTATTGTGAATATTTAAACCAACCGATCTGTTTATCATAGCAGACCTAGAGATATTAATTTGAATCTGAGTTCTTCCGAAAAATGAATAGTTCAAAGGCTTATCAAAGAGAACTAAGAAGATGAAATCTACATCTAATGAATTCATGAAAATCTATCATCTAAATCTATAAGGCAGTACGAGGTTAAGCTAAACAGTGTTAAGACACATTTGCGATTGCGCCATATCTACGAACGAGTATTGCATCAGACACGTGTATTTGATATTTACATTTAAAACTAAATTATGCACTACTTTATTAAAATAAATCTTAATATAACTATATATTTTCAATCACGCTTACGCTATCGATCCCCATTTATTATACAATCAGAGAAAACCAGTTTTACATCCCTTATGTGCATCAACCAATCATACATGTCATTTATTCTAATCACTGCACACTTCTATTTCTTTGGAAAACTTTATTTTGTTTCTCTCCGTGTCATTATATAATTAAACTTAAATATCTACAAGTAAAGAAATTGGAAGTGCTCGCGATTTAATTCATTCTTTTTCCTATTCTACTTTTTTATTCTCTTTTATTTTTTATAGAAAACTACTTTAATTATATTAATACTACCATCAATTCATTAGTTGAACGACTTTATAGAATATTACCATTAAACAACCTATACTAACATTAATTAGAAAGTAAAGATTTGTGAAAGTAAAAAGTATTTTGTGTTCTGTTGGGACGTTTATGTATTCTTTAAATATCTTTTTGCGTTTCGCCATAGGCGGTTATTTTGTAGTTACAAACTGACTATCCAATTTTATTTTTGTGTATAGATTGATGAGTTTTTGGGTTTTTTAATATTTAACTGATATCGTTCTGAAAATTATTAACTGAGAAAGTAATATGCAATTGAACTGCAAACATATTTCATTCCACATAAGGATTCATATAATCTTATTTTAATCTCACTATTATTGCTTTATTATTATACTTTAATATCTTAATGTAGACAACTTGGAAGTGCTTGCGATTCATTTTATTCTACAATCTTATTATCTAATATTTTTTTCATTTTATTTTTTTTATATAAAAGTTATTCTATTATTATTCTAAATGCCATTAACTTTATTATTCGAAGGTAAAATTAAATTTAACCGTTTAAGAAACTGTATGAATGAAATGATTCGTGCAAATGAACAATATATAGTTTTCTATTGTACGGACATAAAAAAAACAATGTTTTATAAATAAATATGATGTCAGTTTGAGGTGTTAAAAATAGAGTTGGTTACGTTTATGCTGTGGCCAAATTAATAAATAAATAAAACACAATGGTAATAATTTAGATCACATACGTCAATTAAAAAGTGTTTTTGTGAAAATGTGTGAAAAAATATATGTTTTTATCCAAAAATCTATTATGGTTTCAGATTATATAAACGGAAATATTTAATTACTAGTGTTTTTCCCCGGCTTTGCATGGATATAAAAGGAATAAAAGAACAAAACGTTTTTCATTTCTACAAATAATTATTCATTGCTCTTTCGTATAATTTTCAGGAAAATATAACCGTATCATAAAAGTTAAACTATATTTTTTGTCTATTTATAACAGATAAATATAAGTTTGTTACTAAAAATAATTGTAAGTCTTATGAAAAATGCTTTGAATTAAATTTTATTTGACAGAATTTTTAAAACACCAAAATCATAACGAATTTTTGGGCTAAAATAATAAAGTTATTGGTATTTCACTCTTAATCCTAATCCTCTTGAAAACTGCTATATTTATAAGTTTTCATTCCAATTTCTTTTACAACTATATCCGTTATCTAGTCTTAAACTAATCCTTAACTAATTCCTAACCTATTATTTTGTTAATTTTTGACATAGTATTAGGTCTCAAAGTTTTATAAAGAAGGACAGGAGCTGAAATTTTGAAAGTTCTGTTATTTTGTAGCTCAATTATTCTTTCTCCAGACATATTAAGAAAAGACAGGCATATTTATAACGAAATTGTATGTAAAAAGAAAGAAAACTAATTTCAGAAAATATTAAGTACCGAAATTTGAAAAACTCGTTCATGATTATTTATAACACAAATAGACTAATAACTAAAATTAAACGAAGGAAGTAGCTAAGACTGGAGGTTGGGGGTTCCGTCCCCGATATAATCAATTCGAATATTTTAAAAACTTAAAGTGAAATCATGCCATATGTTGTTAATTAAAATTCAGATGTGAAAAAACAATTGCAAGATTTAGACAATTTAAGCCGGTTTCTGATTTTATTATTTTCAAAAAAAAATTAGAAGAGCTACAGAAGAAAGGAACTTTCTAAATCTGTTTTAATTTTATTTAGAAATGTATGAAAGTTTTGTTTCAAAATTAATTTCAGAATAAAGTTGTATAACTGATGTATCAAACTAAATCATTGAAACATCGTAAGAAAAGTGAATAACTATAACCGATACAAATGATGTTTGAAGAACACTGTAGATCTAGTACTATTTCATTAATTGTGTTTTTTCATGTACTGTTTTATATCAAATATAAATATTTCCTAGACTTAGATAAATCCTGTTCACGACACTGTATCTTCTAATTATTATTAATATTGCTTGTGTTTTACATAAAGACTCGTGTGTTACCGCATCGCTTTATAACAATACCTCACTAAAAGCTCAGCTACGTGCTGAAATGTCTAGTGTGGGTAAGAAGTAACGATTAAACTGATTGTAGTCAAACTATTAAAGTTACCCTTGCGACCTTTCTGGCGAGTTTCACGAATCAGCGAAATTTTGAAATGAATGAATTAGTGAAAACTTATCCTAAAACAAAGGAAGACCGGGCTGGGATAAATTAAGTGATTATATCACTTTCCTATTGAACTCCCATGAAGAAATGAGTTAGTGCTTTTAAGAGCAGACACTAAGCAGATAAAGTCATATGTATGGTTTATTATGCGTAGTTGTTAATGGTGAGCAAAAATAATGGAAAATCCTCATGACTAAGAATTACTTAGTCATGTGACTACAGAATATTGATAGTTCTGCCTCTTAGTTTTTTGTGCAGCAAAAAGTGAGTATGCTTATAGAGCAGATGACACATTGACAAATGATATTCAAAAGTATTAGTAGTGGTATAGTGTAAATGATGAGATGAAGTTTTGAATAGTTTCATGGGTTTTAGAGCTGTTGTGTTAGAAGTTGAACTAAACAACGAAGCTAAAGAAAAAACAATAACTTGTGCCTTTATGTCGCAAGAAGTATGACTTATTGATTATAATAAGTATATCTGCGAACCATCTAAGCTATTATAGAAAGTGCGAAAGCAAATGGTCAGGAAGAGTGAAAAGCGAATTAAGTCGAAATGGCAAAGGTTTTTGTGCCAACTCGTGTAATACCCGCTATACGAAGGTACAAGGGTACAAAACTAATGCCATTAAATAATATAAAATATTATAATTGTAAAATAATATACTGATTTCTTATTGTACTACTATCTTAACCTATTATTATCATAATTGTACTGATCTCAACATCCGTTGTCTGGAAGACCCTTGCAGTGATATTACTAATAATTGTTCTCCTTTTCAAGAAAACAATCTGTTTATAATGTTTAAACTATGATTTACAATAAAAAAGAGTTTCCTAAACTATTCTAAATTCTGTAAAACTGAAATTAGTTTTGGTGATATGGTTTCAAACCGATGCGGTAACGTCATCAAAATCTTAAATCTATGGAATGTTTGGTGTTTCTCCTTACAGTGTTTCTAATTATATTTATATTTTTCTTTAAACGCAATATTAGTAGCTCATCCCAGATTAAATAAATTTTTACATTTATGTTGTAAATTATAGAATCAGTAGTTTTTAATTTTGCCTGTAGGAAGACGGGTAACTAAATAAACCTAAAAAGTTTCTAAACTTAAGTGGCAATGGTCAGGGCGCATTGTACATATACCTGCTAGACGTTGAAAGAAGGAAAGAAAGTCATTTATTCGCTGTACAGAAAGATCAAATAAATACAAAAAAAATATAATAAAATAGAGACATTATCACAAATTAATGAAATAAAACACAAAATAATAATAATAAAAAAAAGTAAAACACAACATATTATTAATCAAAGTTAAGAAACATACAAGTATAATATTTCAAAAAAAAGGTATCTGTACAGCGAAACGGTGCTGACTCAGCATTACGTTGTGAACTTTGGGAGCTCACAACACTGATTTTAAGTCAGCACCGATACAAGTGACATTGCGAGAATTAAACCAAACGAAACAGAGTATTGGACATACATACAAAAAGATTGTAGATATTGAAACAACTATATGTACTAAATAAACAAAGATAACTAATAATTATAGCTTACAAATATACAGATATGGAATACGAATAAAATAGATAAAAGAAATAGTTAGTTGGGGCTCGAAGTTTCTGAAGTACGCAGACGCAGAGCTTTTAAGCATGCCTGCCTAAAGATTTGATGAAAGTCTCGGGTAACGAATAGAAGAGAGCAGCATAGGGCTAAGGAAGATTTGTGGGAACCTTTGGGAGAGGTCTATCATTAGAAGTGTACATCAGCGAAGACTGGTGATAAAACTTATATACAACAAACAAATTCATTTTATAATAAAAAGCTCTGGGTTAAGCTAGCTATTACTACCTATAGAAGGATGAAAAATGCCAAATAATTATAATATGGGCCAATATGAAGTTAACTTACATTATAAAAGTGCCTATAAAACCTCTAGAAACGGAACATGGCCACTATAATGACCATACTACCCTAAAAAGCTAACTACTGAAAAGATGGGCCTAAAATTAGTGAGTTAAGCTAAAAAATAAGTTTCAAGGTGATGATGATTCAACTATACCTAAGGTTATGCTCTATAAAAATATCTTAGCATAAAATGCGATTAAAAGTGCATACTTATATGATTATTATCTCTCTTTTCATATTATAATCTATTATTGCTATGAGAATACTCCAGAGCTATTGGGCTACTGGCCGAAAAACTGAAAATTCATATGTACAAAAAAGATTAACCAAAAAGATTTACTTGCTAATTAAATCTACAAGACTTTTTTGCAAAAGCCACTACATACTATTACCGTATTAGTCCTAGTTAGCTAGTTGAAGAAATTATTACCGAAGTAAAGTTATTCTACGTATAATTTAAACAAGAGTGCAGAATGTGATCGTTCTTGACTAATCCGCTTAACTTAATCACTTGATTGCATGTTTACCGGGTAATTCTATTGAAAGAAACATTGTAACTTGACATATCTATTTTACAAATACTTTCAAAATTACGCGAAAACTCAGATAGACGAATGATTGTTCCTTAATACTAAGCATAAAATCAAATTCAAAGCAACCATATTCACTGAAAATCGACGTAAACTATATAATTTCCGTGCAGTATATATAATATTAACTTAAGAAAATCTCATATAATAAAATTAAAATAAATTAAATTGTACCCTTTCTTACTCAGAATGCCCAAGTTTACACTTCATCTTAATTTACACCATCAATAAATATCTTATTCAATAGTCTAAAAAATAATATTTTTGGCACAACTAAAATGCACTTTGTTAGCCATACCAATAAAACATTTTTTAATTAATTTTTTTTAAAAAAACAAGATATATGTAAATTTTTCAATAAGAAGGGTTATTCAAAGCTCTGTTATTTATTCTATTGTTACTAAAGAAAAAAAGGTTATAAAATAATATATCCCTTAAAAGTTTTCGGGCAAAATTTTCTGCTATGGCCTATTTTAACTAATTGTACGTAGGAAGTAATCAAAAACACATAGGGAATATGGTAATATCTGAAAACCTAAAGATACGCAAAGAAACAACTCAGGTTGATATTAAAAGAAATACGTACAATTTCTTGATATTTATACACATACATATACCCACGCTTGGACTCACGGAGCTGAGTATCAAATTGAGAACCTAAATACATATATATACTCACGTTTGTTACCCTCTAAAATAAGTAGCCATAGCTTCAGATTAAAAAAAACTCCACTACAAGATTAGGTGGGGAAAAAGATTCCAAAATCAAAATATTCGGTAGTGATGAAGTGTTAGTTCGTCGCCTACCCAAGACTCAGCTCCTTCACCCGTTAGTCGCCTTTTACGACATGCTCGGGTATGCAGCTAGTTACATTCGCACCCAGACTAGCACGGGCAATTTGGAAAAATATTTAGAAAATAACGCAACTACGTTTATAATGCTGAACTTCACTAATTTTATTACTTACCGAATCAAATAACACAAAATTATATTGGATGTTAAATAAAATAGACGAAAACAAACAGTTGTATTAACTACTACCAAACTCATAGAGAGAGACTAGACCTGATTGGTCGTTTTTAATTGAAAGAGCACTTGAAAAAGAAAACATTAAAGAAATACTGTTTATGTATGTTATTGTGATGTACATTAAAAAATGTTTATTGGTTAGGCTTAATTTTGTAGTTAGCGATTTTTAAAATGATTTATTTACAAAAATAAGACAGCAAAACGAAGCATTTAGTTATTTCAATATTATTATTTAAACGATTGCCCGACTTGGCATTAATCATAGATAATGTTTCCCTACACTCTAATTTATAAAAATCTTTTGAAATATAAAATCTTTTTCGTAAAAATATACCCATGCCTTTAGTAGCTATAAACAATGATAAATAATAGATACTACGAACATTTATTTGAAAAGGTTCACAGTTTCAGTCATTGATCGGAGCTTTACACCATATCTTCAATTTCTTCATAATATCACATATCGTTCGAGTTGCACATCGAGTCTTTATCAATGGTGAACGGGTGTGGGGGCGGTACCAAGTACTCGATAGGAGAGTGCAGGTGCTGCGTCGTCATGGGGATGGCTGGCCGGCTGTCCTCCACTATGGAGGGCATGCTGGAGAGCGCGCGACGAGCGGCCTCGGCCCGCGGTGGTGGCGGCGGTGGCGGCAGCACCAGCGGGGGCGGGCGGGCGCGATGTTAAGGGTTCTTGCTGACAAGGTGGTACGGCGCATGGATGGTGGCCACGCTTCCCAGGTCTGTGCGCCCGAGAAGCTCTTCCGGATGATCGTGCTGGCGCTCGCGACGCTTCTCCTCGTTGGTGTAGTAGTGCGCGGTGCGGCGGCGACAGCACAGCGCCGCTGCGACGGCCGCGAGCACCGCCACGCACAGCAGCATCAGACCCGCGATCATACTCATCTGAGTCTCCTGGACACTGGGACATGACTCTAACCGATCGTATGTTAAATCCCCAAACATCACTCCGCGCAGTTTGTATGGAGAGTGACACTTCAGATGTCGTATACTTGCATTCAGAACAGATATGGACATGTACATCAACATTGCCCCGGTGGCACACTGATCACAACGCCACGCATTTTTCATCAAATTAATATGTCCTATAGCTTCCAAGCGTTCCAAGTCACGCTCCTCGAGACTTTGAATCTGGTTATGTGATATGTCTAAATGTTGAAGAAATCTTGTTTTTGTTAGTAATTTGTATGGAAACTCCTTGAATTTGTTCCAAGATAAATCTAGGGCCACCAAGCGGTCATTAAATGAAAAATAGTGAATCGGTAGTTGCTCTATTGATAGATTTGACATTCCAATTCCTTGTATGTTTGGTAAGATCTGTAGTACTATACCAATCTCACTTAGAGCTAGGTTGTTGCCACCAAAGTTGATAGTTTTGATTGTATCTACCAGGGGTGAAAAGGTTTGCACATGAAGTTTTGACATCTTGTTGTGACTTATATCCAGATGTGTAAGAGAAGTAAGATTCGCAAGGGCTGCTGGTGCTAATAGAGCCAATCGGTTTCTCGCCAAAGACAGCAAGCGCAACTCCCTCTGATGACCAAACGAATTGTTCACAATCACCGGCAACTGATTACCATCCAATTTCAATCGCCGCAATCGATTTAGACTTATAAACTCATCTGAAGCTAAGTATTTGAATTCATTTTCACCCAAATCCAATTCCTCTAAATGTGATACGAAATGATATATTTGTGTGTTAATTCTCTTCAATCGGCAGCGGCGGCATTTAAATATTCTTAGGTGTTGAATATCTTTGAATACTTCGGAATTTAGATCTTCCAAGGGATTATCGCTGAGATCCAGATATACGAGGTTTGCTAGCATTCGGAATAACCTCGTTACAAGTGTAGTAATTTGGTTATTTGATAAAGTCAGCGTTCTAAGCGCTATAAGATGTCTAAAAGTTTCACTGGCCATTTGATCGATATGGTTGTAATCGAGATGTAGCTCCGTCAAATTTATGAGTCCTCTAAAGTTGTCTTGGACCACGAATGTCAAATTGTTATGGGTTAAGTTGAGGGACCTTAAGTTTTGGAGGCCCCAAAAGGAGTATTGTCCAATAGAAGGGACGTTGGAATGGGTGATGTGTAGTTCTCTTAAGTTTGTGAAAGGGATGGGTTGTGTGAATATGGGTCCGATGGTTAGGACGTTGGGTTTTTCGGGTGGGGGGGATATGATGATGGTGTGGGCAGTTCGGTCAAGTGCGTCGACCGGGACAGTGTGCATGGCTCCCGCGGAGCAGACGACTCTCAGCGCTCCGCTCCCCTCCGTGTCTCGCCCCATGCTGCACCGACACTCGCTGGGACAGCTGATCTCCATGCCGTCGATGGTGCTCGCGTATATCAGTGTCGCACACAGCCAGTACCAGTTGTTTGCTTTTCTGTAACAAGGATACACATATAAATAAAGCTGAATTACTATTTTTTATACATCATTTAAGTATGCCTTGTATCCCAGTCTGAGTAAACGAGGAGTACATGTTAGTTGGTCTAAGATACAAGTACATACTATTCCGAAAATTATGTAAATTAAATTCAATTTCCTTATAAGTAACGAACAATAATTTAATCTGAAGCAGTTGCACCAACAACAATTACATGCTAATCTTTCCGTGAAATAAATCATCAAGTATAAAGTGCAGAAAAACTTGCCTAAATCCGGCAAGCTACTAACGAGATTAGGCTGTAGTGAAATATGTGCCTCGCTTTGTCTGCGGAATTCAAGCCCTCTGAAAAATAACGGGAAGATAACAAAGGAGTTTTGACACGGCCCGCCTAGGCGGTGTGTTTTGTATGGTTCACTAAGTTTTTGTGAGGAAACATTATGGAATCATTGTAACGTCAATTATAATTAGGGAAGGATAAGCTACTGGCTTGGTTGCTGTAGCAGAGAATTTCGAATTTCTTGAAAAATTTCAACAAAAATATCTCGACTCTTCATTTGCCTTCTGTTTAGTTTTTTTGTTATACGTTTTGCGATATGCCCCAACTTCGACGTGTTGTTTAGTGTTTTTTTAAAAATATCTAAAGATCCACTAAACAATGTCCTTCCCTCATGAATTAAGCGTGATAATCTAAAGCATATAGTAGCTACCATATGCTTTAAATTATCGCTACCATTTGCTGAAGGTTTGAAAATCATATCGATGAAATCACTATTATAATCAGTCGCGTAGATTCTGAGCCCATTCATTACAAACAAACAAACCCTCCTTTTTATAATAAAGTTATAGTTGATACACATCATATTTATTTTAAGACTGCTATAACACAGAGAAGAAAGTAAGTTAAAAAGTTTTACTTTCTTAGTACTAAAATCATGTAAGACATTCTGGAAGCCAAAAGCTATGCTTCAACTAATACACCATTACCTAGGATATCCGAATACATCTTGTATACGTGAGAACAGTACATTAAGCGAACTAAAACACCCGCAACTTTCACGAGCAAACAGCACCTTTTCCAATATATCTCTCATTTTGTATGAATCGCTGGCACGAGATTATTACTTATACAATGTTATTAGTTCGCAACTCCATTAGCAGAAAGGTATTAGAGTAATCTGTCCGGTCGACAAAAAATAAAGTTGTCCATTATTTGGCAAGTTGCTCAGTGATGTCGATTAATACATTGTAACAATTTGAATTTATACAAGCTAGTTTTATTGCTCGTAAACCCAAAGTTTAGACAGTCTGTATGCGGAACCCACTTAGCGCTGCAGTCCACCTGCTCTCAATAAATACGTTTTATTTTAGGTGTTGTGCTGTATATAGCAGTCTAGTTAGAAAAAGATTAGGTTGAATATATAAATAGCTTTAATTCAGCGCTATGTACTAGTAAACATTAACATGGAGTTAATACAGTAATTATTTATTTATACTCAATATTAATTTACTTAGCTTCTAATTATTTAGTGTGTGTATTGTTAGAAACAGTTTCTGTTATAGCTCCTTTAGGATTATTTAGAAATTATTGAAGATTGTTTTTTAAATTGTATCTTAGAAATATGAAAATTGATTGATTTTTATGTTCCACTCAATCAATGGATACCTACTGAAGACACTGAAGTGCAATTTCCATTGAAAAGAAGCAATAAAGCCTATATTTCTCAGAATATTCGATTCTTTCCTGGCATAAGAATACACGGTAACATAATTCTAGATAAAATCAAGTCCCAATTCACAGTGACAATTTGCATGGAATCAGTTCATTGTTCCCCGGGCGGCGGCGGCGGTGGCGTTGTGGTGAAAAATGACAGTTCGTTTTAAACGTTCCTTTTGTACAATTACTACATATAAAATGAAGGTTAATCGCCAAAAACCAAGGTACAGGTATTCAAAATGTTTACGATGCTTCGCATTTGTTGACATTAACTACAGCTACTATTAATTTTTTCAGCCTTTACGAAGTGGTGGATAGTGTTCTATAATTATGTTATTAACTGAAGGTATGGAAAATTTCATTCAAGCCTTTGCGACACGTGTCAAGATTTTTTTCTTTACTTCAGATTTATTGATTTGGGCTTTAACTATAAAACTATTGGCATTAAGATATGAAACGATTCAGACAACAATATGTTAAAAATTGGTGATATAAAAGTGTGATAACTATTTTTTTTACAATTGAACTGTGTAAAATACCTAGGTTACTAGTAAATAATGTCTTTTATATTTCCTATATTTAGCACCTAAATCGATTTGTTTCCGTTATTAAAACATCTCTGTTTGTGGTTAACGAAACAAAATACGAAGATAACATTTGAAATTCAATGGGTGAATAAAATAAAACTCAATTATTTCGACGTGCCCAAAGCACTGAATGTCCCGTTTGCAGAAGCAATTTAAAAATATACAAATTCAATAGACTTAGTGTGAAATTTACATTCTCGTTAAGCAAGAAGCTTTTACTTCATCCTTTTACTTAAACGTTCATGAAGATTAGAACGCCATGAAAGCCTCTGACATTGTATCGTTGTGTTGCGAACTTGTGATCATCGCATTAAACATTTAAAAGTTCTCTCTCACGACTTTGAGGAACTTTAGTTCGCTGTCCAGGTAAAGTACTATGTTTTATTTAAAACGAATGTAGTTTGAATTCTTGAAGTCCAAGAGCTCAAACTGTGTTATATTTTCGTATATTCCAACTTAGTTTGGAGCCTTACAATACATTTGTTTTACTAAGAGGCTCACGGAACACTTGAGTACTCCTTGAACATTTTCCTAATTTACAATAACAAATCTTGGAATACAATTATTACAAATAACTATTACAACAAAAATTTGAATTTTGAAATACTGTGAGCGGGACAGTAACAGTATTATATAAAAATCTACAAATAATCATCTCCAAAAGTTTTAGCAACTTGCTTGCGAAAAGAACATTAATCCAGAACCATGTTATAATTAATTATAAATCTTGTTCTCAAATGAAAAACGTGATTTCCGTAGATTCCATCAAAGTAAATTAGTTAGAAAATTCCGGCCACGTAACGCCACGTGGCGAATTTAATCAAATTGTCCACAAGCTCTTTACTACGTATGATATATCACTACACAGATTATTCAACAGATTTAGCTACCTGACCTGTCCCGCAAACACATTCCTGCTTATATGCACGTACCTATTCATTGAAAGCTCCACATTTTTGTAGGACCCTAAAAGCGTGACCGAAATACATACATATATTAAAGATCTATTTTTAATGACATTTTGGTGGTTCTTTCCAATTGTCGAAATTTTTAATGTCTACTTTTTTATTTGACATTTTGATTATTAATTCGTCTTTATTTTTTTTAGTTCTATGTTTAAAGGAATTTTTATTTAACAATTGAGTCACTAATAAATAAAGGAAAGAAAAATTTCGACATCAGGGGCATATACCCGAGGTCGCGGGTTCGAACCCCGCATTTATTAGTAATAATCCCCACATGAGGTTTTTTGGCTGTGTAGTGTCGGCTTAGAATAGCACTACCCCATTTCTTCCGGTGGGTGTACGTAAGAGGCGACTAACGGACTTGGGGTTTTTAAGGGATTTTTGGGCGATGCGGTTGGAGACCCATCACCAACAACCTTTATTCTACCATCTTTTCCACACTCAACTTCCAAAAGTGGCTGAGGAATTTATAATTTCTCAGCTCTGGCTACCCCTTTTAGATATTTATAGCCGTGTGTATATGTATGTATGTATGTATGTATGAGGTTTTCATGTCAAAGACATTCAAATTAAATTAAGTCACTGTAAGTTGTTAACAATATTGATGCTATTAGCTATAATTGTATTATGATTTCTTGAAAAATATATGGATAGAATCATATCATTATATCACTCAACTCTCTTCAACTCTATACTGTTGTGTCTTATTTTATGTCTTCTGAAGCACTTCCGATTGGAATAGAGTTTAATGGTAAGGAAACTTTATTTTCAACAACAATTTATTGAAACGCAAAGCTATTACAAATAAGTAGCTATAGTGAGTCCATGTTCAGTCATTTGAAATGGTATTTTAAAATCTAGGTATACCTGTACAAATTTCTGCTATTGAATTTCAATATCGCATTTTTTTAATTGCGTCCTTGGCTACGTTGTCGCGTCTTCGAGTTTTCGAGCACAAAGCTCATCGGTTCTGCGAAATATCTATTGCGCGATTTTATTTACGCCTTACCTTTTCTATAAAGCAATAAATATCTAACTACGCATCCTGTCGTTCTTGCTTTTACTAACCCATTTGCTTCCTACTAAAATACTAATTCAATAACAATAAAAACTGCAATAACCTACATGTTCATGTTATTTCTTTGTGTACATTTAACGACCCCCGTGTGAGAACTACGAGATAATAATCTGACCCAAAACCGACGCCATTCTACGGTTAAGGCAACAAGACAAATAGACTGTCGTGAAAAAAAGAATTACAGAATCATTAATTCTCTGTCTAGAGCATCTTTAAGATAAGTCTTGAGAATATAGTTCAGAACTTTTATCAAAGATTCTTATTTTTATGGGCTGCTAGAGAACGAAAACTAATTGAATAATTACACATTTGGGAAATTCCCTAGGCTCGGTTCCCACTAGGTAGCACATATGGGCCATTTTGGATTCGCATTTATTTTTTAATTTGAATACGGCTACCTCCTGATTTTGCCTTGTTTTCAATAATTGATTATTTTAGAGCAAGTCTTTTTATAATGATTAACACAAACATTTATTCGTCAGTCAATAGCTATAACTGAAACGATATTTTCTATTCCAATCGATATTCGATTTAGTACTCTCAGGGGTATTTGTATACTGAACTTATGTGAATTTTACTGCATTGTTATGCATGACAAATACTAATGTGTACAATATACTATATTAGTGTAAAACCTGTGTTTTTTTCGCGCTAAGTTACAAACAGAAAATATAAGATACAAACCATATTTTCCTACAATGATATTATCTTAGCAGTCGAGCAGAAAAATACCTTTTACTTCAGTGAAATATCATAGTCAATGTTCGTACATTCGGTACAAATCCCGAATGGATTACGATACAAACAATTTGTCGACTGCTCAACGTAACGTTTATTAGATAAAGGGCTAGCCAACTCTAGGATTAGCTACGTCATCCGTTTACCAACAATGTGGAACTCCCGAAACTATAGACAATGATGTTATTTGTATGGAGAGGTAATGTTAGAGATCTTACTAAAAGTGGATAGTGTAATTTTATAAGTTTCATAAATATATATGTGCCATTATTTTTCGCTGCTGAATAGCAAAAAATGAAAACCTTATAGGCTTATTAATTCTACTGATCATTAATGCAGTACTATACTATACAAATGCGTATTTGTTTATGTGTCGTCTGAGGTTTCTATACATAGGACTTTAAAAAGATGTCAAGATCGCTCAAATTTATAGTTCTTTAGTAGGTATACATTCCCATTACTACGAAACCATAAAACAATACCATTATGAAATAATATTTCTGAATGAATTTTCCGATATATGTCGTTATTATTGAAGTCATTTATAATACGAATAAGTACTATAATTAAGTACATCATAATAAATGTAGAAAACATGTTTTATTCAATTGCAATTGTCGACCAAATGTAGGAGTGGAGCTGATAATCCCTTTAGCATCACTTGAGTAGAGCCTCCGGCTATGCGATAATCTGATTAGGGCCTGTTCGCCGATGTGCCTTCATTTTTACATAACGTACGTCGAAATTACATACATTACATACAGAGTGACCATGTTATTTGTAATATGGAACATAATACAAATTAACATAAAACTTACTACTTGATTTTACGAAGGCCGTGTAGTGTCATCTTAGAATAGCACTACCCCATTTCTTCTCGTGGCGTGGCCCCTCGTAAGAGGCGGCTAAGGGTATTTTGGCTTTTCAAAAGATTTTTGGGTGATGCGGTTGGAGACCCATCACCAAAAACCTTTGGTTTACAATCTTTTCCCCTTACAAATCCCAAAAGTGGCCCAAGAGTTTTTAATTTCGAGGCTCTGGCTACTCCCTCTATGGATTTATAGCCGTGAGTATTTTATGTAATATTTGAATTGGTGACAATGAGCTGGTAAACTATATATGGGTATTTGTCACCTTTTGCTCAAAATGGCTGCTAATTATAAGTCAGAAGGCACTTTAGGCAGAAGGTTCTTGATGAGTTCCAAAAAACTCATACTTCTACAACTTTTCCTAACATCCTTAATATTTATACTTAGAAAGATTGTGTCATCTTCCTCGTCTCTCAATGTAAACAGAATATAAATTAATAAAAAACAAACTTGGCAAGAAGGCAATCTCGCTAATGAATAAAAAAAAAAGCCTGATTCGCCATTTTGTACTAAATTAGGCTGTTCAGTGTATCATTCACGGAACAGATGGCCGGTGGGACCTAAAGTCGAGGTAAATTTACGATTCAATGAAAATTAACAAAAGGTACTTTATCCAATTAGCATTACCTTCATTTTGTTTCAAATATTAATACATACATTTTTGACATACATAACTTATTAAACGTGACATGGGTGTAACCAATATTAATGTAAGCAATGTATTTCTAGAGGTTTGTCAAGATCGTACTAAGTGGCGATCGATAGTCTCTGCCTACCCCAATGGGAATAATGGGCGTGAGTATAAGTATGTAAGTAAGTATTTCTGACTCAAATAAAATCTAAACTAATATACCCCAGCCTATCCTTATCAAAACCAATAGAGTAAGTAGGTATATATGTATTTGTAAAAAGAAATTGAAATTAAAGTTACGACATTAATATAATGTGAATAACAACGATGATTTATGAAACATAAGAAATTGCAAAAGATTTTCCTGTTATGAACAATAATGCTGCTACAATCTCTATGCTTCTTAATACGAACTACAGAAAGCACATAAATCGATTAGCATCCTTTATTTTCCATTTCAACTTACAAAAGTGGCTGAGGGGTTTCTAATTCTTCACTCTAGCTGCTCGTTTTTGATATCTACTGCCGTGAATCTGTGTATGTATGCAATACAAGGATATTGTGGAATAGTATCAAATACTGCGTGTTCCATACAAAAACCACTTGGTGAAATCGATCAATCACGCGAACGTCTGAACGCCCCCTTATTCCAACTAAATTCAAGATCGCCATGATTACTTTCTACTGTAGCTGCAGTAGTTTAATGTACGGATCGATGAACTCTAATAGTATTGAAAAATACAGGTAATAGTGAAAGAGGTATCATTAACTATCATTTGTATCATTTGCTGTGTAGTGTCGGCTTAGAATAGCACTACCCCATTTCTTCCGGTGGGTGTACGTAAGAGGCGACTAACGGTATTGAGGCTTTTAAGGGATTTTTGGGCGATGCGGTTGGACACCCATCACCAACAACCTTTATTTTACCATCATTTCCCCACTCAACTTTCCAAATGTGGCTGAGGAATTTTTAATTCCTTAGCTCTGGCTACCCCTTTTAGGGATTTATAGCCGTGAGTATATGTATGTATGTATGTATCATTTGTAAATAAAATAAGAAAACCCTGACGAATCTGTAATAATTAACCTCTATATAATTTAGTATACGTAGTTTATTTAACTATTATTTGATAATAAGGACTAATTTATACAAACAAGCAATGCCATATAATCACGCCATGAATGCGTTTCACCAAGTTCAGTAAAAAATAGGACCTCCATCTTACAGCTGAGTGATGTAGAAGCATCTTAGCAAACGCGTAGTTGAGAAGAAGTTCGACTGGGGTTCTATAGACCCGACAAAGGGTTGGCGGCCGATTGTGTGCGAAAGAGCCTTTCTGTTAGACAACAATGACACTGATATATGTTCGCATAGTGTATACAAAAAGGCAAACATAAAGACGAATTTTCCTTTTTTACATTAATCTCAACGTAGTGCTGCTACTTCGGATAAATTATATAAACATAAAATATATAAATTTTATAGTATTAAAAATCAAGGAGATCACAGTTTGGTATCTCAATGAAAAAGCAACGCTTAAGGAATGGTTAACATAGCTTGGAGGGTTGAAGTATACGTATATAATATCGAAAGTTAGTATTATTACCAATTTACTTTTGGGTTTCGATAACCATCAGCATACAACTTTTTTTATAATGTATTTCCAAATATAGCATGCCATTATCTTATTCTGAAACTTCGGTTACCCCTTTTTGATTTATAGCCGTGATAACAAGTAGGTGAAATACTCACAATGTTAATGCCAATAAAATAATCGCAATATTGGAGGCTATTACAGTCAAATTAATAAACTATCTAACGGGACTATTGTCATAAATCCCTGGAATTATTGTATTCGATAAGTCCCTGGAGTACGGCGAGTAGCAACTACTCTGCGTAGTAGACGGAACAAAAACTTATTGACAGTTTATTCCGATTTTCTGTGCAATGTTTCAAGATTATAACTGCAGAATTATCAATTGAATTATTAAATTTAGACTTTATTGCTTTCATTATAAATAGTGCACACAAGCACTATACTCCTATTACGCACTTTCTAAAGACAGTGCACTTAATTCGTCTTTTATTTTGATCAGTTTTCTCTTGCTTATAAAAACATTTAAAACCAACTTTTAAATATTCGTTTCAATTGATTCTTACTTATTCAAACGGTATCTCGCAATTTTATTTAAATCGCCTTTGAGAGGAAAAGACTGAATCGCGCAGCGTTATTGACTTGAAAATTAACAAAAAAGATCACCGTTTTTTACATTTCTAAGCATCCCAAATTACATGGTACGAATTTACGTGTTATTTGAACGATAAATTTGTTTAAGTAATTACGTACGAGAGAATAAAGTTCGAAGAAAAGGTTTTTTTACCAAAATATACATTGAAAAAGCAGAACCGGTGTTTTGTGAATAGAAATTTGATTTATAGCTCTAAGTATACATTATTTAATACTCCCCGATAATTGTAAAGAAGTATTGTGGCCATGTTTGATTCATAAACTAGAATCAAGTTTTTATTGCGTCGCAGTATTATAGTCAGACTACTGGATATATTGTATATGGTCAATTCTAGTAATAAACATGTGATAGATTTTATATCAGATAGTTAGATACGTGTTTGACAAATAAATAAGAGGTAGATATTTCTAAAAATACGGAAATACTCAATGATGTATATTGCTAGTTTTTGTATATAAAACTTAGAATTGCCCTCATTAAAACTTTATGTTTTTTAAATGTTTAGTTAAAGAAATTAATACTTTTAAATCGAGCACAAACATATTTACTGTTTGTAAGAAAACTACAACCAATAATATTTTTACCATATTCTTGGACAAATATTTTGGGGGTTTTGTTGGGGTTTGAAGGTTCTGGGCTGGTGACCGCCAGTCGCCGCCAAGTGATTAGATCTTCTACATGGGGGACTGATAACTTAGTGAAATGAAGACAATAGTACGGGCAGCACAGAAGCGGTCATTGCAGAGACTAGACGGGGCTGTATGCTAATGATGATCACACCCAAAAAATTACATTAATTGCTATGTTCAAAAATGTTTCTTTAAAATGGCATAAACTCACGGCTATAAATCCCTTGAAGGGTTAGCCAGAACAAGGGAATAAGAAATTTCTCAGCCACTTTTGGAAGTTGCGTGTCTCCAACCGCATCGCCTAAAAATCCCTTAAAAGCCCCAATACCGTTAGTCGCCTTTTACGTACACCCACCGGAAGAAATTGGGTAGCGCTATTCTAAGCCGACACTACGAAGCAATCAGAATACAGAATAATCAAAACTTCTAAAATTAGTAGAATAGGCGCCGCAGCGAGAACTTCCCCTACAAAATAGTCATACTCGTATAGTGCGTATCGTGCAAGTTCGTACGAACGCTAAGCAGTACAAACGATATCGCACCCCTCCTCGTTACGTCAGTCTCCAGCGAAATGCACAGCTGCTAGTTAATAAAGCTCCAACTTTATTTCACTCGTTCAAATGAGCAAAATGAAATAGAATGACCGTTTGTTTTGATTCATTTGTATCACTGAGTGGAACTGATTTTATAGAAATTATTGTGTTGTTTCAAAAGTTTAACTGAAATTGGTGCGAGGACTTTTGTAGCTTTTTTCACATAAATATTACATAATTGTTTGCGTTTGTGACGTATGGTTAGAATATTAGTACCTCATCTACTTACGTATGTGACGCAGGCGGTTATTAAGGAAAATGGGATTCTTAAAAAATTGGTGCTTATCCTAAATTTCCCCATTTTTTCCTTTCAACATTCAAACGAGTGCCATCAGTCACAAAACTCACAAATGCATTCTTTACAGAATGTGCTATTGATTTTATAGCATAAAACATTTAAACGATGAAAAAAGAACATAAACAAAAAGGTTTTATTATACATGCATGACAGAATAGAGAACAAATGCGTTCATTTGGATTTCAAATCGAAATGAGATACAGGGATGCACGTACGGTGCAGCCGAGCGGACAGCGGGAGCATCACAAGTAGATGTTTGATTTGATATTCATATAATGTTTTACAGTCATGGGAATAGAGTGATAAGCTTGATTGTCATAGTGACAGACAAGTTTATACAAGTTCCCAAAGTTTCGTTGTTACGGATCGATGCAGAATTCTGACTGATTATAAACGATTTATTGAAATAGATACGATAAGATAATGGTAGGTAATAATAACTTATTCAACTAGGCAATAATTGTTAGCCAAATGGAATGGGAGATTAGTAAGATTATAATACCAAATATCCTCTAAAGAATTGTTGGGTGTCTGGTTCTTCTGAACATCATGTAACTTGTAATATTTGACACTTTATATATGTCGTAGGATGATTTGATGTTTGGGTTTTTTGCAAAAAACCTAGGGATTTTGCAAAATTCCGGATAATTAGATAAAGGTTATAATATTTTCTAATCTTACTAGGTTTTTTACAAAAAAACTAGTTGGTTTAGTAAGATTGTACTTCTTTACTGTACTACTGTTTTTTTGCAAAAAACCTAGTAAGATTAGAAAATATTATAACCGTTGTCTAATTATCCGGATTTTTGCGAAATCCCTAGGTTTTTTGCAAAAAACCTAAACATCAAATCATCCTACGACATATACAATAGAAAAAAACAATATTAATCAGATCTTTTTTCCTCCTACACACTTTATTTGATTGCTAAGTACACATAAATGGTTCTAATAATATAATATTATGTCTAATATACATGGCTATAATAGATATTAGTGGAACATTTTAGATTTTCTTTAACATAGAAAGGACGGATAAAAGTAAATTAGTGAAATAGGGCATATGTTATGTTAATAGAGAACCACGAAGAACAATTTTAGATTAACTAACGAGTATAATCGTCCGTATCGGAGCAATAGCGATCGGTCTCTGCCTACGCCAATGGAACTAATAAAGAATTTGTTTGCTAAACCTTGCACGCAGTTTAATTGACAGTCTTATCAGTTTGGGCCATTCGTTATTCCAACAATGTTGCACAAAAACTAAGCTCTTTTGATTTGAACAGGTCACAAAAATGCGTGGCACGCGATTGTGCGGAAATAAATGGTTAGCGGATCAGCCGTTCAGTTGTTAAGCAAGGGCCCGAACGTGATATCCACTAAAATGGTTGCCGAAATCCATTTTCACTCTAATATTATACTACTTCTATTATATTGTTGGTCGTTTGAATTTCGGTTGAATACGAGTATCGGCTCCGTACTAGGTTTGAAGTTCTGTTTGTGTAGCTACATTATTTGTGTAATTAAAATTTAAAGATTCAGCATGGCTTTCAATTTATTTTGTAATAAATAAAAATCATGCACTGGGATGATCGTTTCAAATATAAAGTTGGACACAACATATTTTTTTAATTTAACCTATAAATGGATTGTACTGTGCGTCAGTAAGAGCGATATATATTTGTTGTTGCTGTAAAAAACCTATGTAGACTTCTTTTTTCGCTATGTAATAGAAGAAAGTACATCAGCACAACCATTTTAGTACTTGCGGGGCCTTGGAACACAAATTATACTTAACCCGCTGTCTGCGGGAAAATGCCAACAAGGTGAAATGGTATTTATAGTACCCATTCCTTAGGTATGTATTTATATCTCAGTCTTTTGTCGCCATCACTGTTCAAGTATGCTCATTTTTGCCATTGTCATTTTAATAAAGTACCTACAACAATAAATTGACCTGAGAGCTGAGACAAAGTGATAAGCAAACAATGTTGACAATAACAGTTTGCGAAAATAGGTTGTTTTGTTTTGTCAGATTCAGTCAAAGTTAAAAAACGATGTTGAACTCACCTTATGGTTTTTACGTGACATATTAGCCGGGAATCTAAAAGACCACTTTCTTTAGAGTAAATATATAAATAACACATGTTTAATTTTAGCAAAGGTATTAATTTGCCTCTAGAAGTACTTGAACTAACTTTACTTCTTCTTTACTTTTTTAAAGATATACCTATGATTGATAAAATTGTATTCTGCTGTATTATGAATATCCTGTTTTGCAAATTTGAAATGCGTGCATAAAAGCAGGAACTTTTAAAGCTTTATGTTTTAGTAGAAAACAGGCTTTTCAAAGAATACCTTCTCGTGCTGGTTATTTATGACGACATCCCCTTGCCTCAAAGGCCATCCGCTTTGCAAGCAATTAGCTTTATATACCCTTTGATGCTACATTTTCAGTCATTCCACTACGTCTTTGGACTCAAAGTATTTCGTAGTAAACATTTCAGAAGAATATTACCCCATTATAAAATAATACATAATTCCATTAATTGGGTGCATCGTTCAATTTGAGAGCGCTCAACTTCTGCACATATCAATTTATTTCATATTGTTACAAAAAATAAAACTTAAGTATAAAGTATTGCATTTTCAACAGTCAAGACTAGACATTATAATTTGTTGAAACCCTCACTTGCACGTGTATGTATGTATATGGGTTCCTGATACATATACATAAACGGAGTTAGTAACAAACGTATGAAATATTAACTTGAACTTTGCTTTATAATTTTTACTACATCTAAAATATTATGAGTTTAATCAAATTTGTAAATAAAAAAATAATTATATAATTTCAAAGATATATTATTTAAAGTTAAAACACAACCATAAAATGTTAAGAAGCCATTGTTCAACACAAAGACCTTGCTTATCGGGGTATAAATCAAAACAGCACAATCGGGGAAAACTTGGGCCATATTGTGACAGAACTAATTACTAAACTTAAAAGCTAAGACGGGTCCCGGAATGAAATATAGCAGTGCTGCTATCAAAAGGTATATCTACTTTAAGAATGTATCTCGACCCAAGGAAAATAGGCTTAGCTAAATGCTTCTTTGCCGTTTTGCGTCCAATTGGTGAGGCCGAATGAGACACTAGGATTTGACCCTTCGAACCTTACTAAGACATCTGTCGTACAGTATCAACTTCTCAAATTAGCATAACCCTATTAACTATTTCGAGCGACGAGCGAGAGATCCTCTATTATTGGGTAAGATGGTGTAAGCTAGGTAACAATTATAAATGGTATGTAAATTAGTCGTTCGATTAATTTCAAAGTTTTTTGGTCACCATTGACCGTTTGTGGAGGTAAAATCCTTCAAGCAGTTGACAGTGAAACTAGATAGATCTCTCTCTCTCCCTCCTTGTATTTCAACGACTATCTCTTGCCTACTAGAACAAATAAAAATGAATATTGTACACTTATAGTAATAGTCAGTGGGTAAATATGGTTCTGTATTAAAGAATTATGGTTTTAAAATACATGGAAATGCATTAGGCACTCTACCATGTTTTTTGACTTGACAAAAGTGCATAGATGCACCTTTATTTATTGTCAAATTTTGTGATGAAATTGAGAAAGAGTTATATTGGTTGCTTGTATTATTATTTGTCTGCTTTTACTAAAATTATCGTTGAAATCCGATCAGTGGACGACCTCTGGTCTCTGAAATTTTAAATGTCCGGCGAGGCCGTTGCAGTAGCGTGCGCAATAAATAAGTCGGAGACTTTGTTTTAGAGATACTCGTATTTTACTTTTGCCCACCGTTTACGCTGCTAGTAATTCAATGTTTTTGACATGAATTCCTCATGTGGGGATTATTACTTATAAATAAAAGATGTTATTAAAGGAAAGAAAAATTTCGACACTTTTTCGACGGGGGCGTATACCCGAAGGTCGCGGGTTCGAACCCCGCCAGTGTCGAAATTTTTCTTTCCTTTAATAACATCTTTTATTTATACGCTGCTAGTGTTTTCCGCACATATTTCCAAATGTATTTGTTACATTTAGTTCAACTCCGTTATTTTTGTTTATAAAAGAACTACCCCATATCTTGCCACGTGTGCCAGATGGGGTAAATGAGAGAATAGGGGCAATAATAGATGTGGCTAGGAACCCATATCTATTTAATTATACTATAGGTTTCAAAAGTGGTTGATGAATCAATACGGACAAAGTTTTATATTAATAGCCGTTAGAGTATGTGTAACACTTTTCCCATTTGTTCGGAAATCATAAAATTTCTCCTCATTCGTCAATCACTCAAATACTGCTCGTTCATTACTCTCAAAGCAGCATCAGACAATTTGTTGAAGAGAACGTACGAGTCAAAAGTAGCTCTATAATTGGGCTACGTCTTAGAGAGCACTTGGGCTAAAAGTTTGGTGAGGCACACTAGGCATACTTCAAAGAAATCTGCCGGTTTCTGTGAGCAATAAGCGGATGAAGTATCTGGTTTGGATGGTACTTTTATCAACATTTTCTTTTAGGAAATTGCGAAAGCAATGTTTTATATTAAATTAGAGATTCGTTTATGGTTTTTATTCGTTTATTAAAGATGAATTAAAATAAAACTTAAATAATCGCTCTGGTTTTGATCGCTCAATGGGTAATATCTTTGGGGGATATTCTGAAATGTTATACTAAATGGACATACATACATACCCTCAGGGAAAGAAATAAAAAAAAGTAATTAAGAATACAGAAAGATAATTGAACCATCAATAGTTTTTTTATCAATATATTTTTTTCGTGTAATTTTATAATGTCTATTATTATTATTAGTATGCAAATGTAATTAGTAAACAGACTGAACACAAATGTTTGTCCTTGATGAAATTAACAAACACAAACATACAGGATGTGTATCGACAATATTTTACTTGTACTCGTAAATTTAATAATCAACCCAGTAAATTCCAGAGATGATATAAATTCATTTCTTGATATTCGAATATATAAGATTGTGATTTTAAAGATTACAGATACCTCCAGTTTGTTATGAAAATTAAATTACAACAGTATAAAAAAAGAGATATAAAAGAGTTCCCTGCCGTAAACATATAAAATTATACAAAAAGATAGTTGTGGTTGATATTATTATATCCTAAATTATATATTATTCAAAACAACCATAAAACCATATTTTTCTTAATTTTCTAATTAATTAACTGACCAACTCATTTCAGCAAGTCAAAAACATATCCTGTTAATATTATAAATGTGAAAATTTAGATGTTTGTGTGTTTGGGGCAAAAAGATTTCTCAAGTACATAATGTACATGAATGCAGTTTGGCAGAATGCTAGATAATGACCCAAGTTATAACGTAGGATACTTTCTATCCTGGAAAAATTTGACCCGTAAAAATTCACGCCTGATTGAACTAAGAGTGCCGGAAAAATGAGCTTTAAGCTTTGACAAAAGCAAAGACAGTACGAAGTCTGTCGGGTCAGCCAGTCTTAAATGAAACTATCAAGTCAAACCCAAAAACATATCTTAGAACTATTAAAAATGCAATGCAAAATAGTAAAACCCTGTGCATGAAACAATTCCAGATAGTTGGGTTACGTGTATATCAAATTGCTGTTGATTGCGGTCGCCATTGTGGTCGGATCGTCGGGTTTGATTGTAGTATATAGCTACTACTGGCGCAGTTTCTTCGATTAACTTACTCAGCCTGCTAAGGGACATGCAAATTTTATTGATACAGGAAATGGAAATATAATAGGATTTTATTTTTATATTGCTGTGTAGTGTCGGATTAGAATAGCACTACCCCATTTCTTCCGGTGGGTGTACGTAAGAGGCGACTAACGGTTTTGGGGCTTTTGAGGGATTTTTGGGCGATGCGGCCAACCGCCACCAACAACCTTTATTTCATCATCTTTTCCCCACACAACTTCCAAAAGAGGCTGAGGAATTTCTGATTCCTTAGCTCTGGCTACCCCTTCTAGGGATTTATAGCCGTGATTAAATGTATGTATGTATGTATGTATTTTTATAAAAAAGATTCATGTAGTAAAAGATAAAACACATTGGTTGGTAGGTAGGTCTCTGGTAATCGTCATTTCTATATCTGTGTAGAATTTGACTGATTTATGGGTCAACGATTTTTGTAATCGGTGTCTCACTCTAGCGTCTAAAATAAATTAAAAAGAAAACATGAAGTGGTGAACACACCACTACTTACTACTTACGTACTTTTTGGAATCGAAATATACGGCTTAAAGAACTGTGTAGTGTCGGTTTAAAATAGCACTAACCCATTTTACACTGTGGATGTCGTAAGAAGTAACCTCGGGTTTTGGGGCTTTTTAGTAGGCGATGCTTTTTTTTCAAAGTTATTCCTATTACTTTTTTTAATTCTGAAGTTTAAGCTTCTTTATTGTAGGTTTTATAGCTGTGAGTATATTTATTTATAAATGTATGATAATTTTTGTCGTAATTTTGCAACTTCACAGAGTTATTATAAAGGTGTACTCGTATAAGACTACAATAGTAGGACAAAAGCAGAACCTGCCGGCTTCTAAGCGGATACTACAGAGCGCTTTGTTTCAATTGTCTTAACTTTTATGGGCCGCAATTTGTCGTCATTTCAATTAAATACTATTAGTAAATAAGCCGCTTGACGTTATTAAACTCAACTAGAAATAAAACATATGCCTCAAGAATATATAGTATATATAGTTATACTAAAATGTTTCTACCGATCGGTGTACGCAAGAGGTGACTAACGGCATTGGGGCTTTCAAGTGATTTTTGGGCGATGCGGTTGCAGACCCATCATTAACAACCTTTACTTTACCATATTTTTCCCCACTAAATTTTCCAAAAGTGGCTGAGGAATTTCTAATTCCTTCGCTCTGGCTACCCCTTCTAGGTATTTATAGCCATGAGCATATGTATGCGTTGTACTAATACAAAAACATCTGCCCTTTTAGGGATGTATAACCGTGAGTATATATGTACGTATGATGGTAATAAAAAAGAATAGTAAAAGGGCATTTATGAGCAATTCTATGAATTAATTTAGTGAATTAATCTAGGAAAGGTGGCTGTAAATCTATTTTTTTCGTTGCTATAATTTTCAGTTGGATACCATTAATTGTGAATATTCGGTTATTAGTAACATGAGAACATTAAGTTTATTGCTTAATTACTTTATATATTTTTTATATATTTTTCGATTGTTTAACAATAAATATTACGTAACACAATAAAAATAACTTTTCCTGTTAAAGCTGAGTCAAAAGTCGCACACAGAAACTCAAAACTTGAAGCATCGTTTATCTTAAATTCTATTTGTTAGATCAAAGCGACAGATCTCACTGACCCAATTACTACAAGGAGTTTAGGCCGGGATTGAATATAAAACCTTAAGCTCTAATTTTATGAAGGTTCTACGTAAATTTATTTTGCATATGGAAATTACTACGCTGTGAATGACAACGTTATTTTAATATGTTTTCGGGCATAATTTAAATCCAAACGTTATTTTTGGCTTTAATTTTTAATGAAATTAAAATATTTCAGGATATACTAACGTATAACTACGGAATAATATCTTAAAATGACTACTTTGAACTTAACAGTAACTTTAAAATAGTTTTCTACATAGAGACAATTATTTATATTTACAGCATTTTTTTTAATTTATACTAATAATGACTATATGGCCCTCTACCATTTTAGATTAATAGTAACAAAATGTGAGTTTCGGACGTTGTGTAAATGAACGATTGCATTACAAAGAATGGGTGATGAGGTGATGGGTAGAGAGCCACTGAAATCTAATCATCTTCGGAAATAACCACACAATTGTATTCAATTACGAAGTATTTTTGGCAATAAGGTGGACTTGAAAGTCAAGTCAGTCAGACATTCCGAGTTATCTAAATGAAGTAATTTCGTGCTCCGATGACACGTCCATCGGGCCATACTAAATTGAGACAAGTTTTGTAATGAAGACTCCATGACTATCGTTTTTACTCTCAGTAAATTTAAAAATATTTGTTACAAAATTAAAAACAAGTCCAATTTATACACCTGCTTTTAGACAGCAATCAATAGTATTTACCAGCCCTAAAAGGATCGAATGAAGTTGGTAAATGTATGTTGATTTGTAAAGAGAGAGTTCTACGTATCATGCCAGACAGAAAATTTTGCTTGGTATTGACACATCGTTATATATTAAATTTTTATTTGGATATATTATTACATTAGAATTGTTAGCTAGCAACTTCTAAATTTAGAGATCAGCACACCTTAACTCTAACAGAAATATAAACAAATCATAATTTGATTATCGTAAAATATGTACATTCAAAATCAAACAGTTTATGTTAAAATATTACTTTATAGTAGTAATATCTACGTGATTTATTAATAATCCAAAATACCTTAATTTCATAAGTATTTAAAAAATATATTATGAGTTGCTAATTAAAAATAAAACCATTTAATTTGATTCTTAAATCGCATTGGTGGTTGGTAAAGGTAATGCTCTCAAAGATATAAACTTTTCAGCTTTGTAATTAACTATTTCTCGAACTTTGTTTAAATCATCTTGGCTTTTACAAAGATTAAATCTGTTTCAGGTTAATTATCTTCCAAGCCAATCATTCTAATTAAGACTGAGTCTAAGCCGAAGAATATTGCAAGATGTGAAAGGTTCAATATTAAAAATAGCATCACGTCTGGAACTGACCCTACGTAATATTTGCTCCTTCAATTTTAGTCATATTGGGTTTTGAAGTGAGCCATGGAATTTTTTTTCACGTTCTTGTCACGATTAGAAGTATATTTGTGACTTTTCTAAAGTCATATATGTTTGGATTATTTATCAAAATAGTTACCGGTAACGGAAAATATTATAAGTAATTCAAGATCATCAAAATTTATGATCATTATAAAACATTTTTCCGGAGTAGTCAAAATTAATAAAAAAGAGAAGTAATACTATTATAAGCTAATAAATTAATTTAGTAAAAAAAAGTTAAATGTGAGATTTGTCTTTATCATGAAAACTTGCGATATTGGTCTACCCTAATGGAAAATAATGGTGTGTGTTCTGCGTGTAAATGAGAAATTTGTATATGAGCTCCAAACCTTATTATTGTTCGACTAAAATATCTATTTCGACTGGATTCTGATTGAACTAAATAGTTCAAGCTCAAATTTATAGCACTACGAAGGTTAGGTTAGCAGCAGCAGATATGAACTGCCAGGATCATACAACGATGATATAAATTATATGATATGAAAATCACATGAATAAAATCCAATGTTTGTATATACGAGTATATCTCGATTCCCACCGCGTACTCTAATGAAATTTTGTATTAACATTTTCAAATCACTACAAATAGTACTCTCATGTGAGCCTTCACAGAAATCTCAGATCGATTATACAGCTACAAGAAACTTTGTATGGTGCCCTTCAGTTGCAGCCAAGAACTTCTTAGCGTTAATTACTAGAATTTGCAAGTCTTGGCAAGACTGCATGTGCATAGAACAACTATGGCCTGGTTTTGTTTTAAAATATGCTTGCATGGTGACACTTGCTTACGTTACTAACCCAAAACTATATACTTTATCCATTTACTGAAATTAACATCAGCGACATTTTGAGGAAGTAAGAGTAGGTGTGGATAATTTACTTTTTATCGTTAAATCAACTTCATTATCGAAAGTAAAGTGGTTAAATAAAAAATAAATGTACTAAACGTTTTACTTGAACCATTTATTCTACTAAAAAAAACTGATTTAAAAAATATTATTCTAAGTAAAGAATACATAAAAATCTTATCAAATTTCGAGTCCGAAAGCCCAAAAAATCCTTTTAATATTCATTTCAATATTTCAACACGACAACTTAAAGAACGACAAATATTGGAGTAGTAGTAACAAATCGAAACAAGGATCAGTCTGACAAATTCAATTAAACAACAAAAGGAGCTGAATCCCTCATGTAAATACAAGTCTTCAAAGTTGCGAGGCTACCGTCGGAGAGCGGGGGCGAGAAACCATTTGAGTTGGAGCAACCGTGTCACGTTTGGGAAAAGGTTTTATCATATTTTAAAGAAACTCCTTTGTGCTTTGTACTACCGGCTTAGAATGTCACTACCCTTCTTTACCCACTGTTGTCGTAAGAGGCAACTAAGGGAAGGGTATGGGCATTTTAAGTGGTTTTATCAATAAAACTTTATTTCTACCAACTTCCAAATGTGGCTGAGGAGATTCAAGCACCGAAGCTCTGGCTACCCCAGTTTGGGATTTACAGCCGTGAGTATATACATACATACATATACTCACGGCTATAAATCCCTTAACGGGGTAGCCAGAGCTTTGGAATGAGAAATTCCTCAGCCACTTATGGAAGTTGATTGGGAAAAAGATGGTAATAATTAATGTTTTTGGAGACGGGTCTCCAACCACATCGCCCAAAATTCACTTAAAAAGCCCCTATACCCTTAGTCGCCTCTTACGATCAACCATGGGTAGAAATGGGGAAGTGTAATTCTAAGCCGACACTACACGGCAGTGAGTATATGTATGTATGTGTGTATGTAACTTTAAGTAGTAGCAGTGATAAGTTCAAAACAGTGTTTTGATTAGTTTTAGTTTAAGGCCGTTATGTATATACTATGAGCTACTAAATGACCGCATGAGATATATATATCTGGTATTATATATGTGATATGCTTATACATAACGTTTGGGGCGCAATTTGCTTTCATATTGCAAAACTAATATTTTAGTTAAATTAACGGGTATCCACGAAATGCTGTTGCATTTCTAATATTTTTTCTAACTACTAAAGATCTCGGTTTTTTCAACATGAAAAAAATGATTCGAATGTTTTTGTTCATGAAAACCTCATGTGGGGATTATTATTATTATTAGGTCGTGGGTTCGATCACCGCTGGTGTCAAAATTTTTCTTTCCTTTATTTATTATGAAAAAAGTAATATTTAGACCGGAAGTTGACACAAAGCATCGTTATAAAGTACCCCTGACCCGGACGGGTTCCGGTTTTCACACTACTAAGGAGTGAGTACATCATTATTTTATTTAAGAAAACAAAGGAAGCCGCAGAATTGCGAGGCGGACTATAGAAGAACCGTCCTATCAAAAACCGAAATAACAAAATGATCTAGTGTGTGAATATACAGAAAACATTCTAAACATAAACTGTTATCGATGTTTGATATAGTATCGATAATGATAAGTATAATGCGGAATTTTTGCAGATCTGTGAAAAAAATATCTTTCTATGTATAACGTAGTTGAGATAGAGCCTTGTCATCATTAGTGGTGCAGATGATTATAATTTATTCTAATGTCCCACACACAGTGTAGAATATACTTTATCATGATTTTGCATAATATTTAAGAGAGCCGAAATGAACTTTTAAACTTATTCACTGTAAAAATATATTTTTTTGTTCAAACGTAAAACCGACCAGTTTTTTGCTGATGACTTGTAAAGTAATAATGAACGTCAAAGCTATTGAGATCAACGCCAATATATTGTCCGAATATTGAGACAACCTATTTTGTCTGAGAAACTCATATAATATTCCAAGAAGAAAGGTTTTTTTCCATCGGATATTATATTAATACGGGTATATTAATCTACTTGTACTCATAAAGTTATGTAGCTTTGATGTATAATACAATTGCTTTTCAATATTGATTCAAATATATTTATATAATTTCTTTGTACTACGCTCAGAATAGCGCTACCTCATTTTTAACGGTGGGTGTACGTAAGAGGCGACTAACGGTATTGGGGTTTTTAAGGGAATATTGGGCGATGCGGTTGGAGACCCATCACCAACAACCTTTATTTTACCATCTTTTCCCCACTCAACTTTCCAAAAGTGGCTGAGGAATTTCTAATTCCTTAGCTCTGGCTACCCCTTCTAGGGATTTATAGCCGTGAGTATATATATGTATGTATGTAACCATTTATGAAAAACAAAGATCAAGCGCAAGTTTTCAAACAGATGCATCTCTCTTTAATCAATGATTAAAAGCATTTTTTCGTCTCAGTTAGGTTAGATTTTTACAGTTATTTTAAGGAAAAGGCGTAAATATTTACTTTCGGATTTACTTGTAAATGGTTTTCGGATGAAAATTATGTAAAAAATAAAAACAGATAGTTTTTGGCATTACAGTCTCTAATCACATGAATAAACATCTAATAATTTCTATGTTTCCATAATATCAAACGAATTTTGGTCTTAAAAACCAGCAAGGCTTATTCATCCCATCGTTTGTGGAACCCTGTGAATAGTAAAATGATAATTTATTAATAAAAGGACTAACAAGTATCGCAAGACAAAGAGCCAATTACGTGAAATGACAACATAGAATAGATTACCCCACAGAACGTACACCTACATAACTCATCGTTGAAACTTAAACACGTTTTCTTCATCAATAATGTCAGCTTGTAAAATGAAAGCTTAGACGATACGTGATAACACCTTGCCTTACTAAGGGTGTATCAAGATGATGGCTTATAATAAATTAGCCTCATCTTGCTGTTGCTGGCGCGGTTTTAACGAAAGGGTAACTTTACACAGTCATTATAAATCATGATCAGATAGACTTGTTCATAAATTTTGATATTTCAAGACATCTTATGTTAGCCCTGGTTTTATTGATGTAGAATTACTGAAATGACATGGTTTTAAGGAAATACATACAAATCTATTTATACTCTCGCCATTAATTCTCATTAGGGTAGGTATGTAAAAGTCAAACTTCTCAAGCTGATGAACATTGACCACTCGAAAAATATTATGTTCCTAACAGGTTTCTAACGAGTAAAAATATTTTAAAAATACATTTATTGTTACTGGTTTTTAATTGTGATATATCATATATAACCTCTATATTAATGGTTATTATATCGAGTTATGTGTTTCATGGTCTCTGCTGTTTTAATAAGTCAATAACAGACCCATATTTACTACATTGGATAGTGAGTTTTAACCCTTAACTACCTGACTGGAGTCTGTCAGACTCTGGTGACCCTTTTTTTTGTAATTACTCATTGTGTACGCGTCTTAGGTTGCTATGCGCCTCTGTACCTTCCCCCCCAGCGTTGCCAGAATGTTACAAAAGTAACATTTTACGTTACTTTTGACCCTCTCATGTTACTTCCATGTTACATGACTCAATATGTTACTTTTGTGTTACTTTTCAGATTTTTGAAGCTTTCCTTTTCTGAAGTTTTAAGGTAATAAAAATAGCAATAAAAGTTACCTCTCTATTATTGGCTATGTGAATAATAGTACAAAGTAAGTTGAAGTTCATGAAGAAGTACCGCGCTTGTTGTTTTTCTCAATAAAATAAGGTGATGACCTTTTTTTTTTTTTAGCCATATCTCAAGCGTTTTATTTCACAGGTCATGTTACTTTCCTCGTGTAAATGTTACTTTTTGAGCTGTGTCGTGTTATATTTGACCATCTGGCACTGGCAACACTGTTCCCCCCTCTACCGGCAGTGTTGCTCCTGTGCTCGTCGCGGTTGAACGCGCGCTGATATGCATTTTGGTGAGTATTAAACTTTTTTCGGAGTCTGAGAGACTCCAGGTAGGTAATTATGTTATTTTTTACGTCATTTATTTTTTTATTGTTTCAGTGAAATATGGCATTGAACGACGATATTATTGAGCGTTGGTTAGAGGAAGAGGTTTCTGATCAAGAAGAGGCATTAGATTTTTTATGAAGTGACGAAAATATAAGCTATCTTTGGTTTTACTACAAATATTACCATTACATCTTTTGTACCGAAGCAAAATAAAGCGGTTGTCTTAGTCTCAAGCATGCATCATACACCAGAAGTTGACCAGAACACCAAGAAACCAGAAATTATATTATTCTACAATAAAACAAAAATTGGGGTTGATTTATTAGATCAAAGGTGCTCCAACTATTCAACGGGTCGTCGAACACGCCGCTGGCCACTGGCTATATTTTACAGACTGTTGGATATATCAGCGTCCAACTCATACCTGGTGTACTTATCCATGCGTCATCAAAAGCCCGAGAGTAGGTTTAAATTTATGAAAAACCTTGCAAATCAGCTCACGAGACCACACATGGAACGCAGAGAAAAAATCTCGACCCTCCAGCGGGATATAAGAAGTTCCCTTCGTCGAGTGCTCCAGCTTGATCCAGATACAGTTTCAGGAGCAGCTGGAAGTAGTTCTGATCAACCAGAAAGGTTATCAATTCGCAAGTATTGCTCTCAATGCGACCCCAAAAAGAAACGCAAGACCCAGTACTTGTGTGTCTTATGTAAAAAGCCTGTATGCCTAGAGTGTTCACGAATGATGTGCGGAATTTGCCAAGAAAAATTGTGAAGTCTAAGGCTTGCAATTTTTTTTTAAATGTTAATTTTTTGATTCTTCTTTTCATTATTTTTCTTTGTTGATTGTTCAAATTTTATATACCAATGATTAAAAGTTCCTAATGTTCGTATTTTTTTTTATAATTGCTCTGATTCTACGTAAGAGGTAAATTTTAAGTTTTTTTCAATGTTCGAAGTGATTTTATTTTATTTCATAAATAATGTTGATTTTGCATGTTTCTTTATTTTGTACGGTAATAAAAACATAAATGATTATATCATGCATTTTACTTTTAACCTTTAAAGCTCAAATTATTTTTTTAGAAATTTTTAAAGTCGGGAGTCTGAGATACTCCAGGTAGGTAGTTATGTGACTAAAATAGAAGGTAGGTAGCTAAGGGTTAATGTCCATTCGTATTTAAGATACATAGAATTGACTAGTTCCCAGAAAATATGTACGCCTTTCTTTCGTTCATTCAGAAACTATCATAATTGAATTTTTGGGTTATTCGTATGAATTTTTTAATGGAGTTTATACCTCGAAAAATTCATTAATACTTATATGAATTAACTTTCCTTTTAAACTTATTTTTCTTTAGTTTTAGTTTTTAGTTGAATTACTGCGTTGCATTTAATTTGTTACATATTAACGGCGAATGAATTTCATTTTTTCTACCTTTCTTTTCTTTATATATTATGTTAATAAAAAATTAAATGACTTTACTTTTAAATCAACCAGAAGACTTCTGTTTAATAAATCAGTGTTAATAAGTAATTAATTAATATTAATTTCAAGCTAAAAACTGAGCAATACTGAATTACATTACCGATGTGGCATTTTTGTACAAATTGCGCCAAGATTTCCATTTGAAAACCGAGCGATTTACTTCTAATGGCGTTCCATAAACCACAGGGAGCCGAATGACTAATACTCTTTGTTTGCATGATATACAATCTTAGAAATACCAGTTTATCAGATCCATGGGTCACAATAATAGTAAGGTCTATCAATTCCACGACCTCACCTAAACTCACGGCTATTTATCCCGTTTTATCATTTTTAATACGTTTGAGCACATTGGATTTGAAATACAAACATATACTCACGGCTATAAATCCCTAGACAGGGTAGTCAGAGCTTTAAAGTATTTTTTATAGGTGGTGGGACACCAACCGCATCGTCCACTTAAAAATCCCCAATACTCTTAGTCTTCCTTACGAACACTTACAGGAAGAAATGGGGTAGTGCTATTCAAGGACACTACACCGAAATCGGCTTAAAATGTGACAATAACTTAGACTAGCACTTACCGAATTCTACCCGCTGGTGCTGAACTGGTGCCCGGTGATTTTTTACCTATTTGACCCATATCCGACCATTCCTTACAATATTTTCATTTTTATCCAACATTTAAAAGAAACTGAAAATTTTTAAACCAAATCTATGGCCGTAGGTAGTTAGGTATTATGGTAACATTATTAATTTTGTACAGTGCCGTTTTCTGCCACAAACAATTGCATACGTTACAACATTGTTTTTATCTAAACGAGAATAATAAAGGGACTAATTAGACAACTGGCAAAAAATAAAGGAGTTACCCAGCATCGTAGAATGGATATTATTTCCGCTTATCTGACGAAACGACTGTTTTACGTATATTTGCTTACAATATGTAGAAATCGTTGTACTTTTATATTAAAGGGCAGGTTCTTGTGTGATGGAGAATTATTGAAATATCTAATTGACTTTATACGAATAGACTATTTGATGAACAATGTGAAGTTTATTTCAAAAGAAAACAGAAGATTATTAAAATTCTTTGGAATATCATCGGTTGAATCAAGTTACAGAACATAAACTTACAAAGAAAATTTACTCAGAAGTCTTACAACAAATATAATTTACCTAGCGCAATAAACTATACAAACATAGATAACTCAGCTTTATTTTAGTTTTATAAAGTTTTCTCGTGAAATTAAGACTTCATCAAAGAGTGAAATTACATGACGACGGGATTCATCTTACAAAAACTGCAAAAATATAAAAAAGGCTGAAGTAGAAACGCAATTCCCGCGAACTTCACTAGTTCAGCATTGCATATTTTATTTCAATTAATATTCTGAAACCAGAGTCTGCTTATTTATTTTCCTTTACAAATGGTGCTGAACTGAACTTTTCATAAAGCGCTAATTAACCCCATGTTGACTAAGCTTCATTCAACGTATTCGCATCATTTAGAATTCATATTTTTTTCAGCTTTAAAATCATGAAGTGGAATTTAAACTTCCATCAGCGAATTCAAAAACGTATATAAAACATTATTGCTTCCCAACATCTACTGCACGCCCTGCCATATTTATGTGGTAGGCATTAATTGAACACTAAGTTTTAAATAAATTATAATCTAGTTTTATGGTTGATTTAGAAGCTTATTCTACAAACCCATTTGATTTTTACTAAAATGTACCACTAAGCTATCATAAAATGTGTTGCTTTTGATGCGCAAAATCAGTTGAAATTAGTATGAATTATTGTATGAAATTATTATTATACACTTTATGTTTACTTATGATTGATTGAAAGAAAGAAGGGAAAAGAGGAAAATACATATGTTTATATTTACTCGAACTTCAATTCTTACTAGAGACTGTCTCTTACATTTATTTGCGACGACTAAAATATAACGAAAGAAATTTGTCATCCGCGTCAAGTCCTTCGGATCCTATAAAAATGTTTACTCGTCCGCACTTGCCAGTATAACGCAATTTGCTCAGCGCTTTACCTATTTCTTTATTAAAATCGCTTTAAGAAGTTACACTCAAAGCCGAAATTTTTAGAATATAATAATGGTTCAACTGCAGACAGATTCAAAATGCCTTTAATATTACCTGATATGAAACTCTTTGAATCTCTCGGTCCGTTGGCAAAAGGCAATAAACTCCGTTTGAGTTTATAGCTTGAAGTTGTCACAAAGAGGCAAGAGGGCAGAGGGTGAATTTAATACGATAGCAATGCAGCGATAAAATAAGTTTTTATATTCTTTGAATTATCACTAAAAATTCCCTTTCAAGTCAAAAAAATATTTTATTAAACCGGTTAAAATTTTCAATGCAAATTATCGACATAGAAGTCATTTAAAGCATGTAAAAATATTTTTAATCCAATTTCACCTTGAAAAAGGTTACGTTTTTTATTGTTTTTGATACAAATGTAAAACCAAACTTTGCTTATATTAGATCCTAGAATCGAATTCACCAATAAAATCAGTCACACTGTTAGCGATATCACTTGGTTAATGAGCAATTTAACCACCTTATTGTTAGATTATACACCTGATACTCAATAATGATCGAATAATAGTCTCTTTCGATTAGGACCTAAAATATTATTGTTGTATATTTGTACGTGACGCTTTAAAAAGCTGGCGCTGCCGCTGGTATTTTTAATTGATGTGTAACGATTTACGTCGAGCGCGTCGATTTGGATAGATTTGAAAACTAAATTATTTAATTTTTATTACTTTTAGTGTCTGAGTAATATTCTCAGGTGATGTACTAAATAACAAAAGTATCCAAGCATAAGCAGCGTAGAGTAAGCTTAATAACTCTCCCACCATATCCCTGGTTGACGAGCGTGGTCACTTAAAGTACAGGGTTTGATTCAATTAATAATTTAAATGTAACTTTTAATTTTTGCAACTTATAAAAAACATAGTCTACAAAATCAATATAATTGTAGAAAAAAGTATGAGACGTGAACATTAATTTACATCTAAAAAATACCTAATATATTCTTAAGAACTGATTCAGTGAAATATTAAGCCGTTTAAACAAATAGTAATAGTTAATCTACAAAGTGAAGCCATTTCCCCACTAATTAAAACTCCTCGTAGAAGTATATTAGTTGCGAGTACTTTTGTACTCAAGTTATAATCAAAGATCAACAGATGCTACATTCATGCACACTCTGAGATAATTGAATAACTTTCCAATTATCCTCTGCCATTATTGGTTCGGTGTTTACTGTATCCTCGTCAAATAACAAACTCCCTGAGAAAAATCTATATAATAAAAAGAAAAAATGCGAAGAAAAGCTTGCAACTTTTTACGAAAATTGCGCGGACGGAGGGGCTTGTAATATATAGTTCATGGTTATAGTTTATGCATGTTTTTAAATTATGCTCAATAAATGCAATCCTATATGTAGTGTATATAGGCTCAAAAAAATCTTTATTATTTAATAAACAATGCATTATCCTCTTGATTTATAACTGAATAGGCCAACCAAAGGTACGAGTAAATAGTTATAATTTATAATTACTATTTTTTTGACTGCATAAGCCAAAAAAGTAAACATTTAAAAGTGAACAAAAACAAATACACGCATATACGCACACTCACGCTCAAAAATATTAGAAAATATAAGAGACTGCATTAGACTCGTATTTATAGTATTATGTATTCCATACTGCTTCAGGGCAAAAGACTCAATATAAACATATCGGGTTTTATTGTTCTACAATGTAACCATATTTCGCCGACGAAGACGACGGGAGAAACAAGATTATATTTTCTAAAGAAATGGCGTATTAAATCACCTGTACATTTCCAGCACGTAATTTGAAGTAACTTTCCGCTCAACCTGATTGGTTCCGGAAATTTAATATTACACTCAATTAGAAGTAAATTATCCTTCTTTTAGAAATAACATTACGCCAAATGTGTTTTTAAGCAAAAAGAACATATAGAAGATGTATGTAGAAGGTTAAGTAAACGATTTATTTGAATTAAAGTTGAACTGCCTGAGTGGCTAAGAAATAAATATAGTTACAAATGTTAAGTTATTATTACCATTTTATATGCAGATTAATAAATAAAATTTATCTTTTAGCCAGCATCAAAGTTCTTCATTCCACTAAACGCTTTCACTCAAAAAGTAAATGTACTCAATATTCAATATTTTCATTACCAATAGTACGAATAAATAAGTTAACAATAAGCCTATTTATTTTAACTTGTTCCATAGAAAATATACGCAAATCATGTAAACATTAAAATGAATATTTGCTGAAGATACAAAATAAGGATTTGACTAATGTAAAAGCTCTATATAGGTCGTTCCTTACCTAATAGAATATTCCAGGTGCGGCATTGAATATTAGCTCTCAAAAAAGGGAATTACTTACTTCAGAAATTCCCAGCCCAGATACATAAATATGCTCACGGTTGTATTCTTATTAAGGGATTAATAGTCAAATATAAATATACAAATATAAACTTTCTCATACCATTTATTAACATCGGGGTAGGCATATTGTTCACCACTTTGTACAATCCATCATTTCCTCACAAAAATCTTTTCAAATTTGATATTTCATTATTCACACTTAAGACGTCTGTCTTGAGCTGCTACTCTTATTGATATGAACATGACCTAAGTCGCAGCACTCTAATAATAAAGAAAAATCTCGTAACAAGAAGATTGGTAGCTGCATCCTATTTCAATCAATTTAAATTGCTGCCGACTTTTTGCTTGTTGCCTCTGTAAAATATGTAGTCTATTCTAACCTGATAATTTTCATTATTTTCGTGCCACAAAGACTGGTAAGGTGACTGGTCACAAGTTCGATCCCCGCTGAGGACAAGCATTTGCATGATAAGTAAAGATATATTTTTCTTATTTTTGTATACTTATTAATGACGCCGTCGTGTTTGTACTCCTTAACGTAAGTTATATACAATATACTTTGCTTAGGCTAACTGGGTCTGTGTTATGTCCTTAAATGTTAAATTATTTATAAATCAAGTAACGTCATAGATCTAATGTGAAACCTATTTTATCAACATATGTTACACTATACTGCAAGTCCTATCTTCCATTTATCCTTATTGAGGAGACAACTCAACAGAACCTATAACTTAAATAAAATGAGCAAAGATACTTTTCCTCATTAAAGTCAATCCGTGATTGTTTAAGGTTTAATATTATGAATTTAAAATTATTATTCCAGTCATGTGCTATAATGCCGTTAGGCTGGCAGGAAAACGTGACCATATTTAAATTTATTAAATATTCATTGGACGTCTAGTTATAGTTATAGCCATTTAATCATACATACATACATACATACATATTATCATGCCGTTAGTTCCCATTGGGGTAGGCAGAGACTATCGATCGCCACTTTGTACGATCCTGACAAACCTCTCTGGCTTCGTTTACATCCATCAATCTTTTTATACATGCTCTTTTATTCTTCATACTGCGGACACCTGCCTTTTTGAGCATTACCTTCCACATTGGCTCTATATATCTCTTTCACCAATTTACTGTCATCCATCCTCTCTATGTGCCCAAACCATTAACCACCATTTAATCATATACAAATTTATCTAAGTATTATCACATGTTCTACCTATTCTTATTATAGAGACGAAATATTTGTTTGTGTGTTTATTTGTCTCTAATAGGCTCCGAAACCTTTAAAAAGGATTTTCAGATGTAACATAGGCTTATCATCCTAATTTTCAGTAGAGCTAAGCAGTGACTGGCAAAGCCTTAGATATTCTCATCTTAAACATTGAAAAAGTGAAACCTTAGTTTTACTATCCCCGAAAATATTAGTATAATATAAGGCCCTACCTAATAGGATCATACAATAAAGCAAAGGTTTCAATCTTTTCTTCAAAAAAAGTTCGAAGCAGCGATCGATAGTCTCGAATGGCGTAACCCTACCCTACAAAGAACGAATGGCGTAAGTAAAAGTATGTACCATTAAGTAACAATGTTAGTATTGTATAATTTTAACATCACTTATAATTTCTAGCCATTGCCAAACCATAAATAAATAAGAAGTTTAAATAATTTCATAATAAGCACTTCCAAAACACTGGTTGCTATTGACCAAATTGATGGTAATAGTGAAATTAGGATTCCCTTACAACTTGAGTGGTACCCTTTGAGGCTGTAATCTCAATAATTTGATTAGGTACGACATTTTCAGAACAATGGGCCATCCGATTATATCTTGATGACCCAAACTGTGAACATTTCCATTGGCATTTTTGCTTGAATAATACTTGCTAACTAATGGAAACTCATTTACTTTGGCTAAGAAATACATTTATTTGATTAAAATGCATTTTGGTTTAATTATTTAAACACTTTTGTTGCGACAATCGGTCTGCATGTATAATACAGTTTGCATATTTTTATTATGTTTTGTGAAAGTTATTTACTCCCATACTTCATTCAATTGCGTATTTTTGTACTGACATGGGATCCAAATTAAACTGCGTTAAATAAAATATATGTTGGCCTTTTCCTGCAATAATAAATAACAAATACGATATTAATATTGAGATTACAGATTGCGAATTTTCCTTAAACTTAAACTTCAGTTTATTGTATCACTCATATTGTAAAATAAATAAATGTATTAACAATTACCGGTCTACACAAAGTAACAGTTTAATTTCACCGGTGGTGTGTTTACAACTATCAAAAAGCATATGAAGGCCGGTTATCATTCACAAAACGCGATTTTGCAGTATTCGAGCATCTCCCCTCAATTCGTGTGTGAAACTAAATCTTTGCAACGCTATTAGTAAAAAATAGACCTTATTTCGTTTACCGGAGACTGCATTATCGCATAATAAGTGTTCCGTTTCCGGGCGTTCGTTATTGTTGACCCTTCGATTATAGCAAACGTATTTAGGGTCAAAAAAGAAGGGAACGGTTCCCTTACTAGACTAGATTATTATTATCTTAAAGTTAGGCAACGCGAAGATCACAAAACGAATATAAATGTTAATACTAAATTTTCCGTTATTCAAACATAACATTATTTTGGTTCTTAAGACAAGATTGGGGTAAGAAGTAAATAAACACTAAAATTTTACATTTTTTATAGTATTGTTCGCGTTAGGTGTCCGCTATCACCCAAGGAATATTTTGTATTAACAAAAGAAGAAGTTGTCATTGAAATAAATTAATTACAAGGTAGCATCCTGAGTTTATGAATTAATTAAATGCTAATGTCATTTTTCAATATTTATTTTTCATTTTTAGTTTATCTTAATCTGTCTCTTACGCAATATACCGCATTTAATATCTGTAAGTTCATAATATTTTAACCTCGTAACCAAAAGCATGATTTTCATCGGATCAAATTTTACTTTTTAGGAAGTCATTAAAATATTCTTGTGCTAAGATAAACAAAAGAACTTCGTTATCTTTTAATATTTGGCTTTCATGGTTATAAAAATGAAACTTTACCCGTTTTCGTTAATTTTCGTCATAATTACCAACAAACTTTTGAAGGAGTCTATAAAGTATCAAATTTGTACAGGATAGTAAAAAACTTCATTTTCCGGCTCTCAAATTAGAACCCACTGGAAAGTTAAAAGTAATACCTATAGAAAAAGATAAAGTAAAGCTCACAAAGAACACCACTTTTCAGTAAATAACCTTAAATGCAAACCGTTTGTTACAGGAAAGTACTCGTAACGTTCGTTTTTGTTGTTTGTTTTACATTGCATTCAGACTATTCTAATATTTGCATTTCCCCGCACACATTTTCTGAGTAATAATTAAATCTGGCTCATCTATCAATTAGGCGTTCGTTAAATACTATGGACTTACACGAATTTGCAATATGATTAGTTGATCGATCGCATTCAGCATACACAAGCCCCACTTATCCCATATGATGTAGATAATATCAGCTTAAGATGTAATTGCATTAATATCACTTGAGACAAACACAGATATTCCACTTTACGTCAAGTGCGAGTGGATCATTCCGCAGATTGGTAGATGTAAAATGAGCTAATAATTGTGCCAATTGGGGAAGGCAGATACTATTGATCTTAAAATGATGTGCACAACCAAGTATTAAATTACGAAACATTACTTTTTGTCAAATGTTACCAATTATCAGGAAAAAATCAAACCGACTGCTTTTATTTAACAGTAAAAAAATGCTCATATGAATATTGTCGCAGAGATTAATGATGTTTAAATAGATACAAACACAACATTCTGTAAAACTTATCTTTTGACAAAGTTTTCCTCATTTTAATATCTCGGTGCTGCAGCAATACTATTCAACTACCATTAACATCATTTGAACTTTTAATTAGTTCGTGGGTTAATTACTTTTTTAGCCTAAAAATACTACTGCCGGTTGTCGCTTCACCCTCGCTATACTATCATGCAAAGGGTTTGTCTGTAAAACTTAGTTTTATTACTTCACATACAAAGAAAATCCATTGATTAAATTAATCAAAGTTTAAATTAAATTACCAACATCTTTGGTTTAAGACGTTTTTGTTTAATTTATTGTTTTGTGTTTTTAATTATTTTAGTGTTATATTATTTTTTTTTGCTGTATACTTTTACTTTTTTATTTCATATTGTCTTATTGCATATTGTTAGTTTTTGTGCCTTTTATGCAGCGAATAAATGTCTTTCTATCTATCTTCTAAGACTTTCACGAGGTCACGGGTTCTATTCCAGTTGCTGTTGTTTTTTTTTTCTTTCCTCAATTGATTAGCAAAATAATCTTTGGTATTACTAAAAGAAAATATTTGAATACATTTTCTATTTATTATAATTTGTTCATTTGATTCTGTCTATTTCAATGATGTCACAATTTACTTATTGCATTTTTGTCGAAATGAAACAAAAGTTGTATATTATTAAATAATACAAAAGTATTATATAAAAGTACTTCCATAAAGGAGTTTCCATGCTAACCTTTATTTCCGTTTTTCAGAAATGAAATGTAACCGCGAAGTTTTTGTGAGTTATAGTTATTATTTGCATAGTTTCTGGCATAAACATTGTACGGTTGCAGCCATGAAACCTCTACGAGTTACATTTTCTGTGACTGCGGTTTCTGAACAGTGTCGGCTTTACTGTATAGTGTATAGTTTTGAGTGAGCCCTGTATTACCGGTTTCAAATGTTACTACCCATTTCTACCCGCGGGTGTCGTAAGAGGCGACCAAGGGTATGGGACTTTTTTAAGTGGTTTTTGAGCGATGCGGTTGCCGACCCATCACCGGCGATACTTTATTTCTACCATCTTGTCCCCTATCAACTTCCAAATGTGGCTGAGGAGTATTTAGCTCTGAAGCTCTGGCTACCCCTTTTAGGGATTTATCGCTGTGATTATTTGTATGTATATATGCTTTAGGTGAGATGATATAAAATTTTCCCATTTCTATTTCTTTGGACATCTGACTAAGCACCCATTCTTTAACTTTAAGGCTTTAAATCCAAGAAACATATAGCCAAGTAACAGATAAAAAAAACTCAAACGCCTATAGAAGTTGAGTAAAGAAAAGATTAGAAATTAAATGATGACTGGCAATTGGTCTTCAAGCACATTCCACAGCAATCCTTAAACCCTGTGACAACCCTAGAAACATCCGCGGAAAAATATAGGATATCGTTATTTTAACCGAAACTACACAGGGCCAGCAAATTCGGGATATTTGTGACAAATGAGTGATATCTCTTGAATAAAAATCCCTAATAAAGTAATTCCGCCAGTTTTTATTATAACATTGAGAGTAAAGTTATATTTTGGTATGAAGGTAATTGGTTAGCGAGGTGAAATATCACACCAGTTACATTTCAAGGGAAATATTATGCACATTTCAAAATGTAATGGGCAGTGGCTGTTAAATGTAGAAGTAAGCCAGCACCAGACTATTTATTTCTGATCAATTGATGTATTTTTAGCTAAAACCTAACCTACTACAACAAAACCTTCGAGTTATAATCTCTAGACTGAATATTTAGTTGTTTCATCTATGGCAAACTTTTATTTCATAGCCCCGTTTTAGTGAGACAGGCAAAATAATGCCGATTCACCCTTAATGTATGTTTATGGAAAAACTTGCAGAGTGCAATTTATTGTGATATATTTAAATGATAACGTTGAAGCACGATGAATGAGTTCTATAATGTATATGTATATCTTAAGCACTAATTCTTTAATAACATTACATCCAAGTGATGGTAAAAAAATGCTTTGATGAAAGTTATAAATGTGTCTTCAGACTCTTCCGGTTTTACATGACGTGACTAAAATATAGTTGCAGAGTGTAAGAAGTTACTTTCGGTTATGAATAAAAAATAACCTGTTTTGTAAAGAGTGCTGCCGTTTTACTTTTTGGTACGGAACCCTAAAAAAATAATGGTATTATACCTGTAACGAAATTCATAGGCCCGTTTCAGCAATGTTACATAATCGTCTATCTTATCTTCCTTCTCGTGACCTCCAAGAGACATCGATGCCCAGATCCAGCAATAAATAAGATTTAAATTTATTTCAAAGTGCATGATTCAGAAAAAACAAAATAAGAAAATATATCTTACATAACATTCAGCAGAGCGCATCATAGAACAGCAAGCAGAAAAAACGTTAAACAAAGTGAAAATACCTAGAAGTAAAGTACATACATACATACATATGCTCACGGCTATAAATCCCTAGAAGGGGTAGCCAGAGCTAAGGAATTGGAAATTCCTCAGCCACGTTTGGAAATTTTAGTGGGGAAAAAATGGTAAAATAAAGGTTTTCGGAGATGGGTCTCCAACCACATCGCCCAAAAATCCCTTAAAAGCTCCAAAACCGTTAGTCGCCTCTTACGTACACCCACCGGAAGAAATGGGGTAGTGTTATTCTATGCCGACACTACACAGCAAAGAAAGTACATGCGGATGCTTTTAATGCTATAACACTTATTTGACTGTGTCTTTATCGTGTGGTATATAGGTAATTAATGTCAAATATATACATATACTCAAAAGTATTCAGGGCTTCGCAATAAGAAATTTCTCAGCCACTTTTGAAAGTTAAGTGGGGAAAATATTGTATAACAAATGTTTTTTTGTGATGGGTCTCAACCCGCATTGCCCAAAAATCACTTAAAAGCCTTAATACCCTTAGTCGCCTCAACAAACACCCGCAGAAAGAAATGGGCTAGTGTTTTTCTAAGCTGATACTCCGCAGCACTGAATAAGCATTTTTTTAAAATCTAGCCTTTAAAGCAGAACCATATATGGTAGCCTGAAGAGCTGCATAAAATTGAGAAATAAAGTAGGACGCTTTGCAGTTATAAAATATCGCATACGTTATTATACTTATACATATATATATATCGCCGTGTAGTGTCGGCTTAGAATAACACTACCCTATTTCTACGCGTGGATGATCGTAAGAGGCGACTAAGGGTATAGGGGCTTCTTAAGTGACTTTTGGGCGATGTGGTTGGAAACCGGTCACCAAAAACATTTATTTATTATTACCATCTTTTCCCTAAACAACTTCCAAAAGTGGCTGAGGAATTTCTCATTCCAAAGCTCTGGCTACCCCCTTAAGGGATTTATAGCCGTGAGTATATGTATGTATGTATGTATGTATATATACAAATACTCAAGACTATAAATCACTTGAAAGGGTATTCAGAGCTTTGGAATGAGAAATACTCAGCAGTATTTTGAAGTCGAGTAAGGAAAAAATTGTAAAAAAAAAGATTGTTGGTGATGGGTCTTCAACCGCATCGCCCAAAAATCACTGACGAAATGATGAAAAAAGGGTTAGTGCAATTCTTAGCCGACAATACATGGCATATACTTATACTAAAAACACAAATATAAATAAAGACTTTTTTTTAGATATGAACTACATTTATGAAATAACGCATTCCCGTTTTCATGATAACCCTTTTTTTTCATATATTTAAATACGTGGCCATAAGATAGCCATTAATTAATAAAAAAAAACTATCTGTTGCGAGAAGTAGGAAGTAGGAATTTTTGTAATCATGTAGATAACTTTAAAAATCTAACAACAGTTTCATCAAGAAGTTCCGCATTTTTACTTTTGTTTTTATTCGAATTGTTGATATATTTTATCTGACAAGCCTGCCGTTCAACCAATTCGAACAAACAAAAATAATTTTTGACTATTAACGAATAATTAATATTCTGAATTTCATTTACTGCCGCATAAGCTGCCAGAATAACAATTTACAATTCATCAAATCGGAATATACAATTCAACTGTGCCAATATTAATGGTACTGATTTAAAGGTTTTTTTTATACGGTTCTGTTTTTACTTCGAAGAGTTAATAACGTACGCTGACCCGATCGTAGACCAAGCTTAGAGAATTTAAAGTACGTGTCACATCAAGTGCAAAGAATAGACCGAGTAAGATACAGTTTTGGAAGATAAATATCTTCCTTTACACAAAACATAAGAATAACGAATAGACTGTAGAGTTTAATCGATTTGAATTTTTTCCTTTCTAGATCACTAATCATTGTATTGCTTAAGTTTTAGTTATTGATGAGAGTATAAAATTATTACACAAGGGAACAAAATTTAACTTTTTTTTTGTTGCATGAAATTTTATACCCATTATTTACTAATCTGATTTTAAATCTACTCTCAGTTTTTCTCTTACAGCTTTTTTTATGATATAGAGCGGTCACACGTATTTCTTTACTTGTAAAACTTTAAATACAAATCAATCGTGCATTCCATTAAAAAATATATTTGTTTAACAATGTCAACGACGAGAAATAATTGCAAAAACGATCATAACTGTTTTTGTAACATCTGTGGTAAATATACATTTAAATATTGTAGTCTAAGTATGTCGGAGGTCATAAAACAAGTGTATTTCAATTACTTTGGATTCCCTTTGGACACCCGTGACACGTACTGGGTCCCTCATTTGGTTTGTATAACATGTGTGGAGTGTTTGAGATTATGGGCAAATAAGAAAAGTCCCCATTTTAAGTATCAAACACCAATGCTGTGGCGGGAACCTACCAAAAATCAAGATGATTGTAATTTTTGTTTGGTTAAAATTAACAAAAAACCGTTCGAAATGCTGTTACCCTAACTTTTTACCTATTACTCGGCCTGACCGAATGTTTTTTAAGAGTAAGGTTTGCTTTTTTAAAGATGTTTCAAAAAAAATTTTTACTTTAGGATCGTGATTTTTTAGTAACTCAAAAATTAAAGCTGATACAAACAATCTGACTTCAAATCTGAAGTACTTTATGATCGTGATTTTTTTGTTACTCAAAAATTAAAGCTGATACAAACAATCTGACTTCAAATCTGAAATCAGCACCCCAAAATTGCATAATGGACAAAATGTTTCATGCAACAAAAATTCTGTTCCCTTGTGTTATATTTCAAACACTTCATTTAATTAAATTTATATTTTTTACCAGGTTTAGCTACTTTTCATTATAATTCATTTATTAACGTCATTTTCCGAAAAGATCACAAAGTATTTATTAGAAGGGAAAGAAAAAGTAACCAAACTTTCAAAATAATTTAATATAATATTCTTTATTTATGTATTAATAAAACAACATACTTAAGATTAAAATTATTTCATTTGCTCACATAATTTATTTACATGCGGCTATAAAACAAAAGAGGGTAGCCAGAGCTTCAGAATCGAAAAGTTCTCAGTCAATTTTGGAAGTTTCGGAATAGCTTGTAAAATAAAGTTGGTGATGAGTCTATGTTGCCCAAAAATTACTTAAAAAGGTCCAAAACCTTGTAAACCCTAAGTTTCCGCTAACAATACCAACGGAACAAATGGGTAAGTAGCTAATATTCTAAGCCGACACCTCAATGCATACTTATTTAGTATGATATAGTATTAGCGCAGTGAATTTTTTCGTCAGATCCCCAAAAAATAACTTAGCACTTAACTTAGAAACATCTGAAATAAATTCGAGACAAAAACAAAAGATTTATATGTTTTTGTGAATCAAATACGAGCTATTTATCATCGTTACACCCTCTCGACACGTAGAGTGCTCGATAGCAAGGGAAGTAGCATTGACGGATTAATTTGTTTCGTTTACTTGCCTCTTTAATGGAAAGCGTTAAGTCTATTTTAATTTGTAAAGCGCGATTGACGTTCGATACTTATTTAAAGCTGGTGTGAAAAATTTGTAACGATCCCTGACTTATTAATCAGATTTTAAATATTTTAACTTCAATGGATGGAGTTTGCCATGAATTATAAAGTCTTGTAGATTTACAATTAAGATTATAAGACAAACCTTATTTAATGATATTATAAAACACCGTTTGTGAAGATCACGTGAGGCAGATATGAAATCAACAGAATATTATGGTAAATGAGCGTCCTATGCGAAAATGATTGAAATATAACAAGAGTATAACATAAAATTGATAACGACACAAAAGCGTCTTCAACGTTGTTAATTGTGTTTGTAATAGAATGGAAGTATACTGATGCTTATTTCCTGACCTAGCCCACGACAACAGCAGAGACGACGCGACGCTAAGGTTATTGAATATCTTTTAGTAAAGAAGTACGCAAGCAAACTTATAAAAATTTTGACAGCAGCACTAGCGATAGAAAAGTGCTTTAAATTTGGTTTCTGGCATCTCCACTATATACTTGTAAAATGTACAAGAGATTGGATGCATTGGTCCGTATCTAAAGTGCGCGCAAAATTACCGGACTATGCATCGAGTACCAGCGCCGATTTAAACTATTCATTCTATTTCGTTTCTCTATCTAAAAAACTTAAACAAGTTGTTTATTTATTTTTAAAAATTTGTGTTTGATGTGCAATAAAGAGTTATTCTATTATATTCTAGAAATTGTAACACCCCATGCAACGGAAAATAAATGCATATAATTTTGCTTATAATGGCTGTGGCGTAGAGAGTTTTTATTTTCCAGTATAAATTCATTATCTCCTGAAGTCTTTAAACTGCAGCCGTATTTTTTGTATAAAATCTCAATAGTTTTCTATAATTATAGTAAATCTGTAGAGAGGCCAATTCTGTACATGAAATATATTTTCAAAATAACAATCAGGGGGTGATTAGTGATCGATACTAATGCCAAAAATGCAATCAGTAAAATTTTTGTCTGTCTGTCTGTTTGTATGTTCCTTGTGGAAACAAAAACTACTCGACGGATTTTAACGAAACTTGGCACAATTATTTTTCATACTCCGGGGCAGGTTATAGAATACTTTTCAGTACGGTAGTAAAGGGGAATTTTGGGAAAAAGGGAGAAGTTACTACATTTTTTAAGCTTCCGTCACGTGTGCAGCCTTAATGGTTAAAGTTACATAGAAATATTGTATTACGGAAATGTTCATGAGTCAGTCAATCAATCATGAGTATATACTAACGGCTATAAATCCCAAAAAAGGGTAGCCACAGCTTCAGAGATAGTAACTCTTTATCCACTTTTGGAAGTTGAATGGGGAAAAGGTAGTCAAATGGGTCTCCAACTGCATCGCCCAATAATCACTTAAAAAGTCTCAATTTTCTTTATATCTATTACAACGCCCACAGGAATATATATATAAAAAAGCAGAAGTTAAGATAGTGTTTTGGTATTTTGGATGTAAACCGGATGCTAAAAATGTAGTCCACGCGGACGTAGTCGCGGGCAAAAAGCTAGTAACTCAATAAAAACAAGGTATTAATAAAACCTTGTCATACGTAAATAAATAAGATGTTAACTACTACACTAGCTTAACAAATACTATTATACAATAGTAAACTAGTTGCGCACGCAAATATATCTTTTAATCTTATGCATCTCCTTAATATATCCTTAAATGAACCGTCGCGCACTGATTTCAAATACCATATTGTAAGAAACCAACGGCGAAAGGAAATTAACAGGACTACTAAAGTTTCCATAGATTTAGAACCACATAATCGGCTCTTAAGGCAACTATTTAGCTTATCGTTAGATTTAATTGTTTTATTTTTGAAGACTGGATTGATACTATTTTTATTTCAACGGGGGCCCGAATTGAGAAGAATACAATAACATGTATGAGGAGTTTGATGAATGAAAGTAAACAAAAGAAGTTTGTTAGAATCGTACAAAATCACAACCGATAGTCTTTGTCTACCCCAACGGGAATAAAAGCGTGAGTACAAATAAGTCAGTTGTCGGCCATATTTGATGATCCGCCATATTGAAATAAGACTGACGTCATTTTATTTTTCAAGCTCTTCCCAGCAAGTTCTTAGTATTAATACCCCTATAATGAGAGTGAATAAGTTATATATGATCTGTCATATATAAGAGATACAAAAATCGAATGCCGATGCTTTTATTTGTAGTTTACGGCCACGTAAGACGTTTGAAGACCGGATTGATAATATTTTTATTTTAACGGGGGCCCGAAGTGAGAAAAATACAAAAGCATGTATGAGAATATCGATGAATGTAGAAGAAGCAAAAGAATTTAGTTTAGATCGTACACAATCACGATCGATTGTCTTTGTCTACCCCAACGGGAATAAAAGCGTGAGAACAAGTAAGTCAGTTGTCGGCCATCTTCGATTATCCGCCATATTAGATTTAGACTGACGTCATTTTTATTTTCAAGCTCTTCCCAGCAAGTTCTTTGAATTGTTACCCATATAATGAGAGTGAATAAGTTATATATGATCAGTTGTATATAAACAAAACAAAGATCGAATGCCGATGCTATTGTTCGTAGGTTACGGCCACGTAGGATGTTTGAAGACTGGATTGATAATATTTTAATTTCAACGGGGGCCCGAAGTGAGAAAAATACAAAAGCATGTATGAGAATATCGATGAATGTAGAAGAAGCAAAAGAATTTAGTTTAGATCGTACACAATGACGATCGATTGTCTTTGTCTACCCCAACGGGAATAAAAGCGTGAGTACAAGTAAGTCAATTGTCGGCCATCTTCGATTATCCGCCATATTGGATTTAGACTGACGTCACTTATTTTTCGAGCTTCTGTCAGCAAGTTTTTACATGGGTATCACCCAAATTTAAATAGTTTGGATCGTACAAAATCACGATCGATTATCTTTGTCTATACTCCAACGGGAATGAAAGCGTGAGAACAAGTAAGTCAGTTGTCAGCCATATTTGATGATCCACCATATTGGATGTAGAGTGACGTCATTTCAGTTTTCAAGCAATTTTCAGCAAGATCGTACATTTGATACCCATAATTTGAGAGTAAATCTATTATATATGATCTGTCATATATAAGAGATACAAAAATCTAATGCTGATGCTATTATTTGTAGGTTACGGCCACGTAAGACGTTTGAAGACCGGATTGATAATATTTTTATTTCAACGGGGGCCCGAAGTGAGATGAATACAAAAGCATATATGAGGAGTTCGATAAATGTACAGGAAGCCAAATAATTTAGTTTGGATCGTACAAAATCACAATCGATAGTCTTTGTCTACCCCAACGGGAATAAAAGCGTGAGTACAAGTAAGTCAATTGTCGGCCATCTTCGATTATCCGCCATATTGGATTCAGACTGACGTCATTTTATTTTTCAAGCTCTTCCCAGCAAGTTCTTTGAATTGATACCCATATAATGAGAGTGAATAAGTTACATATGATCAGTTGTATATAAGCAAAATAAAGATCTAATGCCGATGCTATTATTTGTAGGTTACGGCCACGTAAGACGTTTGAAGACCGGATTGATAATATTTTTATTTCAACGGGGGCCCGAAGTGAGATGAATACAAAAGCATATATGAGGAGTTCGATAAATGTACAGGAAGCCAAATAATTTAGTTTGGATCGTACAAAATCACAATCGATAGTCTTTGTCTACCCCAACGGGAATAAAAGCGTGAGTACAAGTAAGTCAGGTGTCGGCCATCTTCGAGTATGCGCCATATTGAAATAAGACTAACGTCATTTTATTTTTCAAGCTCTTCCCAGCAAGTTCTTAGTATTAATACCCCTATAATGAGAGTGAATAAGTTATATATGATCTGTTGTATATAAGAGATACAAAAATCGAATGCCGATGCTATTATTTGTAGGTTACGGCCACGTAAGACGTTTGAAGACCGGATTGATAATATTTTTATTTCAACGGGGGCCCGAAGTGAGATGAATACAAAAGCATGTATGAGAATATCGATGATTGTAAAAGAAGCAAAATAATTTAGTTTGGATCGTACAAAATCACGATCGATAGTCTTTGTCTACCCCAAAGGGAATAAAAGCGTGAGAACAAGTAAGTCAGTTGTCGGCCATCTTCGATTATCCGCCATATTAGATTTAGACTGACGTCATTTTTATTTTCAAGCTCTTCCCAGCAAGTTCTTTGAATTGTTACCCATATAATGAGAGTGAATAAGTTATATATGATCAGTTGTATATAAACAAAACAAAGATCTAATGCCGATGCTATTGTTCGTAGGTTACGGCCACGTAGGATGTTTGAAGACTGGATTGATAATATTTTAATTTCAACGGGGGCCCGAAGTGAGAAAAATACATAATCATGTATGAGAATATCGATGAATGTAAAAGAAGCAAAATAATTTAGTTTGGATCGTACAAAATCACGATCGATTGTCTTTGTCTACCCCAACGGGAATAAAAGCGTGAGAACAAGTAAGTCAGTTGTCGGCCATCTTCGATTATCCGCCATATTGGATTTAGACTGACGTCATTTTATTTTTCAAGCTCTTCCCAGCAAGTTCTTTGAATTGTTACCCATATAATGAGAGTGAATAAGTTATATATGATCAGTTTATATAAGCAAAATAAAGATCTAATGCTGATGCTATTGTTCGAAGGTTACGGCCACGTAGGACGTTTGAAGACCGGATTGATAATATTTTAATTTCAACGGGGGCCCGAAGTGAGAAGAATACTAAAGCATGTATGAGAAGTTCGATAAATGTACAGGAAGCAAAAGAATTTAGTTTGGATCGTACAAAATCACGATCGATTATCTTTGTTTACTCCAACGGGAATGAAAACGTGAGTATCAGTAAGTCAGTTGTCGGCCATATTTGATGATCCACCATATTGGATGTAGAGTAACGTCATATCAGTTTTCCAGCAATTTTCAGCAAGATCATACATTTGATACCCATAATGTGAGAGTGAATCTATCATATATGATCTGTCATATATAAGAGATACAAAAATCGAATGCCGATGCTATTATTTGTAGGTTACGGCCACGTAAGACGTTTGAAGACCGGATTGATAATATTTTTATTTCAACGGGGGCCCGAAGTGAGATGAATACAAAAGCATATATGAGGAGTTCGATAAATGTACAGGAAGCCAAATAATTTAGTTTGGATCGTACAAAATCACAATCGATAGTCTTTGTCTACCCCAACGGGAATAAAAGCGTGAGTACAAGTAAGTCAGGTGTCGGCCATCTTCGATTATCCGCCATATTGAAATAAGACTGACGTCATTTTATTTTTCAAGCTCTTCCCAGCAAGTTCTTAGTATTAATATTCCTATAATGAGAGTGAATAAGTTATATATGATCTGTCATATATAAAAGATACAAAAATCGAATGCCGATGCTATTATTTGTAGGTAACGGCCACGTAAGACGTTTGAAGACCGGATTGATAATATTTTTATTTCAACGGGGGCCCGAAGTGAAAAGAATACAAAAGCATCTATGAGAAGTTCGATTGAAGACCGGATTGATATAAATTTTTTTAAGCGGGAGCCCGAAGTGAGAAGGATACAAAAGCATGTATGAGAAGTTTGATAAATGTAAAGGAAGAAAAAAATAATTTCTATCGTACAAAATTCGTATAAGTAAACCATTTGTCGGCCATCTTGGGTGTTCCGTCGTATTGGATTTAGACTGATGTCACTTATTTTTCGAGCTTCTGTCAGCAAGTTTTTACATGGGTATCACCCAAATTGTGAGAGTGAATAAATTATATATTATCGGTCATGTATAAGAAATTAAAAAATGTATACAAGATCGAATTGAGAACACTCCTTTTTTTAAAGTCGGTGAAAAAGAGCCAATGCCGATGCTATTTATTTATTTAATTTGAGTTTAAGTCGTTACGTCGGCCATCTTGGGTGTTCCGCCATATTGGATTTAGAATGACGCCACATTGCTAACCATGCATTATCAACCAAACTAACCATGATACAAATTTGAGCGCAATCAGAGTTGCAAAATTTCACCTGGACAAAACACATATACTGCAATTTACATAAAATATTTATTAAAAATAAAAACGATTTTTCGTTGGTCCTATAGAGTATTATTTATTATAATAAAAGTATCTATCCTCATTACAACTTGTAACATTAATTTTTTTAACTTATTTATCTGAAATATGCTTATAATAATTTTAGTAAAATAAATTTCGTAGCCCATATTTTTTTATAAGGATTTTAAAGATGCTGTGTAGTGTCGGCTTAGAATAGCACTACCCCATTTCTTCCGGTGGGTGTTCGTAAGAGGCGACTAACGGTATCGGGGGCTTTTTTAAGGGGTTTTTGGGCGATGCGGTTGGAGACCCATCACCAACAATCTTTATTTTACCATCTTTTCCCCATACAAATTTCCAAAAGTGGCTGAGGAATTTCTGATTCCTAAGCTCTGGCTACCCCTTCTAGGGATTTATAATCATGTGTATATGTACTTAATAAAATATGATAAATTTTAAGGCAAATAGTACAAAGTTTATGGGTAGATACTCGTTTGCGGACTATCGTTTCTTTGTTTTATTTTTTGACGGCACTAGGAAGCCTTAATTATGTTGGTAAAATATTATAGACGATTATTGATCGATGAACATTAATATGAAGTATAACACACCTTTGCTTAGTGAAAGTTTGATGATTTATAGGGCTGATAGTAATAGTAATTGGTGGTAATGTTGTTAACTGTCTCAACCTCAACCCGAGCTCTTCCCGTGAGTTCCGTAAATGGTTATTGAGGGATCTTGCTTTTTAGGCTACGGATTTTTTGGAAAAAAAAAACGCCTTTAACAACAAAGACTGAGAAACGGCTGATTATGAGACTCTGGCTTCCTCTGTGAGTTCTACATTCGTACAGATGTAATTATAAATTATAATGCCATGTTACATGTTATCGCAAAATACGTCTATTTTAGAATACAAAAACGAAATCTTTGTACTCTATTTATTATATATTTATTTGACCCAAATAAAAAATATTACACCACGATTGTATCATTGAAAATAATAAGCGTATCTTTTTAAATAAAATATTAAATAACAAAACTAACACATAGAGCGTGTTCTGAATAAAATAAATAGAACAACAAAAAACAAGGACAATAAAGATCTAACACGCATTTCTCTCCACGTGTTCGTCCTCTTGCCTGATTAGCATTTCACTCGCAAAATAGCGTGTGAATATATTATTGTATTGACAGAAGCTATATTTTTTATGAATCCGTCAATAAACTGCCAATTTAATTTGAATGTCCTTACATTTCTTTTGTCAATATTTAGTTATATAACTGGTAGAAAGTAAAAAAATCGGAAAATGACGGGACTAGCGACGCTAAAAACGCGATTTTAATACATTTGCGGCAATATTTTTTAGGTAAAAAAAACAAAATATTTTCATCACAAAAAAAGCGCGTTATTTAAAAATATAAATCGCAACAAAATGCGGAGTCGCGTCAGCACTTTACAAAGTAAATACAACAAAGTTCAAAGTAAACGCGTAAATAAATAAAGTCTCACCTCTTTCTGCGCCTAGCGTACTGCAACTTTGTTTCACACATAGTGCACGAAAAACTACGCAAGTTTGTAAGGCAGCATTTCAAACACGCACACTGTCGAATATAGTTTGTGGGATGGTTGGCTCACTACACCGGACTGCCCCGCTTGCGAACTGTGAACCGAGTGACTGCCGCGGCGCGATGCAGCCTGTCGTGCCCTCCCTCCACCCCTGGCCTCGCCCCGCACCCACCCCTTCTAGCTTTATAAACACACCCCTTATAAGAGCTAAGCCGCGAGCGGCAGATCTGATTGTCTATCACAATACTATAAAGGATTCAATCAATCTTTCAAATGGTATGAAATAACTTGCAAGTGATTCGTGACCGTAAGAAATGTCAGCCATTTTAAAAATCATATATATAGATTTTTGGCATTGCTGTTGTCACGAACCGTAATTTTAGTTGAGGGGAATTGTAAATTGCACATGAAAGGGTTTTTCTTAAACTAATTATTTGCTAGTAGTTACAACTGTTCCACATTGCATTTGAAAGTGGGTTGTTTAAATTACATTGACATCAAAAGAAAAGATTAATACTTTATAATTTTAAGATTAATACTTTTTAAACAAATACACTGTGCTTATAGTACGTGCTCTCGTTATAATAATGGAAAATAGGTAATAATTAATAAGAGTGATTTGATGTTTGGTTTTATTTTCACATGTTAGGTAAAGAAGGGAATAAGTATCAATTATGATTGTACAATAATATAATACAATATGGATTCATGAATTCTTAAGTATGCTTCTTGGTTCTTTGATAATTAATAGATATGAGAACTATTTTATTATATCTTTCTTTGTAATGGTTTCTTTTTTGGTTTCCGTATGTTCTTTGGCTAATAATTATTTGTAAATTTTGCTATTTGAAGCTGCTACTGCTATTTGAAACTTTGAAGTTCACATCAACAAAAGTGATTATTTTTTATTTTCTTGCCTTAAAATTACAACGGCGTAGGAGAAGAATATTAAATCCTAGGCTTTACTAAATATGAGACTTTTTTTCGTGTCTTGTCTATTTTACAACCATATTATTAATATTCATACATGTTTTTTTTTGGAACCCACCGCTGTTGCCGTAAAGACCCGAAGGTGTAGTAAAGGTAATGTTTTTTTAACCCATATTTGCTAGAACAGTTTATACACGTGATGGGGGGCAGTCTTTATCGCCGTTTTTCAACAAATACACGACGTTATCCGCAGCACTAATTACTGTGATAGTTTTACAACATTAATCGATAATAGTAAACGAAGACTTCGAAGCGTTGAAGCAATTGCATTACAAATAATTCAAGACAGTACCACACACAGGTCACTCCATAATTTATGGAATTGTAAATCCTGCATGTGCATTTAATTTATCATATTTAATTTCTATTCACGTTACTATTGTTCGTATTATTATTGTTCATTAGTTATAAGAAGTGAGCTTAAGGTTTTTTACAACAAAACTTATTAACCACATTTTAATCTGAAATAACTGTATTATTATTATTAGGAAGGTTTGATGGCTTTTATAGAATATGGTATCACTTCCTTTCTAAAAATTATGACATTAGGTACAAAAGCGTGAAATGCTGCACGAAATGTAATTCAGTTAGCAATACCCGATATGCTAAAAGCTTTTTACGTCCAGTACTAACTTCCTGAAACCACTTTTACCTGCGCTGATGGATCACCATGGACCGCAGATGGGGACAGGTATTATAATTAATACGCCTCCACAAAATAAACCTAGAGGTCTTGGCAAATTATTACAAACGCAGGGGTAATGCCTAGTCTGTCTGTATTGCCAAAGCAGATACATTTAATTGGTAAATTCTTGTTTTAAAATAAAATTGATTGTACTTATTATTTTCTAAGATTTTCACGATTGTACATTATAATTAAAACAACAATTCAAATTTATAGGATTAATATAGAAATATCGAAGTTTAAACTTTTTAATGTTATTTTATTTCTTCCCGCAGAGGTACGAAATTAATATTATATTCTTGAATATCTAAGGATAATATACATTCATACATACGTACATATACTCACGGCTATACTTCCCTTGAAGGGGTAGCCAGAGCTAGGGAATGAGACATTCCTCAGCCACCTTTGGAAGTTGCGTGGGGAAAAGATGGTGAAATAAAGGTTGTTGGTGATGGGTCTCCATCAGCATCCCCCAAAAATCCCTTAAAAGCCCCAATACCGTTAGTCGCCTCTTACGTGCACCCACCGGATGAAATGGGGTAGTGCTATTCTAAGCCGACACTACACAGCAATAATAATAATATAATGTTTTGAACAAAGGGTGTTAGGTTAATTAAAGCTTGTTTACGAAGCAATCGTATTGCAACAAAACCTTAAGATTCTTTTTAAAGTTCATACATACTTCCGCGATTCTGAGTTTATCTTATATATATACATACATATAGAAGAAGGTAGAAGAGGTATTAGAAATTCTTCAGCCACTTTTGGAAAGAAAGTGGGGAAAAGATTGTAAAATAATCGTTGTTGGAGATGGGTGGTCAAAAGCCCTAGTACCCTTAGTAGCCTATTTCGAACACCCACGGTTGGAAGTGAAGTAGTGCTATTCTAAGCCGACACTACAAAACTTTCTCAAACTTTTATCATATCAATAAATCTCTTCGTTATTTATATCTCTTATTACTCTTTTATTATAGACACTGCTGCCTCTCTTTACGATCTTTTCTAAATACTTGTGATATACATAAATTTCACAATTCTAAAAATTGGTGAAAATCGAAGCTAACTTTGTGTCGCAATCAGCTTTGTAGCATTATAGGTAGTTTTAAAATTTGTGGCGTCTTTCTAACTTCGGCAGAACTTTTAGTAATCGATACAACTGTAGCCTATTTTTCCAAGGTTACTAGCTACGTGGCATTCGATTTAAAATATTAACTGGATTCATAAATATTTTTTTAATAACAATTTTTCAAATTATTACTGCCATTTCAAGTTATTGGAATAAACCTTCCAATAAAGATATTGTTGATGTAATAGTGGGTTCAAAATAGTATTATTGTTTCATCATTTTATTTCATTAGTAATATATCACTTCTATCACTTATTTGGTCATGATTTCAACTCTTCAAAAAAGCGGTTGATTTAATTAAACCAATGCCATACTAATATTGTGACAATGCTCCATCTTTTTGGAACAACAAAATTTTCCAATAAAAAATAAACATACATACATACATATACTTACGGCTATAAATCCCTAGAAGGGGTAGCCAGAGCTAAGGAATAAGAAATTCCTCAGCCACTTTTGGAAATTTGGGTGGGGCAAAGATGTTTCAATAAAGGTTGTTGGTGATGGATCTTCAATCGCATCGCCCAAAAATCCTTTAAAAGCCCCATTCCGTTAGTCGCCTCTTACGTACCGGAAGAAATGGGGTAGTGCTATTCTAAGCCGACACTACACGGCATCGCACGGCACGGCATAATAAAAAATGTATATAATATCTATTAAAAAATACGTAATAATGTTGTCATTTACCACAAAACTTAGCTGCGCAATCCATTTAGGTCACAATCGGCAATTTTTATTCCGAGTAAAAGTTAGGTACTTTCGTGTACGTAACCCGCTTTCATTCCACAAGGGACATATTGCAACCATGATAAAAAATGTATATTTGAATTGGCGAACTTTTCATGTAACATCGCAATAAACCAGTGTTCAATCAATATCAGCAAATCCTACAAAGGCTGATAGTGTACACGAACTCTGTGTTTTAGAAACCCTATATAAATATGAATAAATATTTACTTTTCTCGTATTTGAGAAGCCGTTGTTTTTCTCTTTGATTGCGTAAACTAAACTTACCAGACGTATAATAAAGTTTAATGATGAACATAGGGATTCCAATTTAATAACTCCTGCTCTTAAGAGGTCAGTTTAATACAATGATATTTAATTTGTAAGAAAATAAGTTTTTTTTTATTACTTATTCCACATATCCTTACGACTATGAATCCCAACAAGGGGTAGCTATAGCTTTAGAATTATAAATGGGTTCCACTTTTGAAGCTCAATGGGTTAATGATTATAAATTAAATTTATTGCTTTTTTACTTATTTATAAATTTATTGTTATTTATATAAACATACATACATATAATCATGGCCATAAATCTCAAAAAGGGGTAGTTAGAGCTTTAGAGCTAGAAAATCCTCAGCCACATTTGGAAAATGATAGGGGACAATATGTAGAAATAAAGTATCGTTGGTGATGGGTCTTTGCCCTTAGTCGCGTCTTACAACACCCCTAGGTAGAAATGTAGAAAAGCACTCTAAGCCGGCACTACACGGCAAAATTATATGAATTATTATGTTACATGGTAATTAATTTAAAAAAATGTATCATTTTGTATTACAACTTTACAAAGTTTTATAACATCATTATTACAGTTATAAAAAAAATGAAGATATAATAATATATCGATACTAGATTTTTTCCTGTAAATTATATTTCAGCAAAAATCATGTTAAAAGCTAAAAGAGTAGAATGTTGTCAAGTGATTCTTGTCATAGAAGTAGACTGCGAAGCGTTTTCCAGTTATCTTATTAGTTGTAGATAATGTGGAGAATTGCCAAAAGTGCACATCGTTTATCAAAAGCAGAAGCCCCGTGGTGCACTTTCAGCCCAACGTCGAGGAGGGCGCTACCATCGCAACAGAAATACTCCTTTGTTGTGAATAATACCCAATTCTTTGTTTGTTACACTTTTATGATTTCCCACTTAGCCAGGAGTAGTTTATTACGAGTTCCTCTGTAGAGTGAGACACTTCTCAAAGCACTTGATATCTCTGGTATAGATAAAGTAGTCATTCGAATTGTTTTCTTTATATTAGATATGTTTTCAGTTTTAAAAGTTGTTCGGAGATATAGCATTGCTACGTGGTGTTATACATTATTGGTTTAAGTATTTGTATTACTCTATGTAAGTTTCGATTTCAATCCCGATTTGAACCATAATTTAATCAATTAAATCTATACTAATATTATAAAGAGGAAAGGTTTGATTTTTTGTTTGTTTGTTTGTTTGAATTGAATAGGCTCCAAAACTACTGGACGGATTTGAAAAATTCTTTCACTGTTTTAATGCTACACTATTCCCAAGTGACATAGGCTATATTTCATTTTCAAAAAAATTAGGGATCCTTACGTAAACTTCAAAAATGTAACCCAAGGTGTTAAAAAAATACCAAAAAAAATCCTTACATCGCGTGCGCTGCGAAAACTATTGACAATAGAATAAAATTATGTACTACAATTTTATAGAACACATCATTATCTAAAAAAAATGCCCCGACAGCATGTCTCTAACTATTATAGTTATCTCACAACAAGCGTCATTATATAAAATTATTTAAAATTTAAATTAAAATCCTGCTTTAGAAAAGGCTCTTTATTTGTACCTATCTAATCCTTATAAAAAACGTATATATTATTTCAGACTACTTCAATACCCTTATATTACTTTTTGAATTATTCAATTCGAACATTCCATTCGAAAGTTATCTCGAATTAAAAAAATAGATAAAACTCCGCTCGATTAGCTATGCATAGTAAGTTGTTGCAGGCGTCACGAAGGGGTACGGGAGGCTGCTTATCAAAGAGTTAAAGCAAAATTTAATTGTAGCGACTATTATCACTGGCCCAGCAGCCGGTCAATTAGCTCATATACCGAGGATACCGATGATCCCAACTGATCTGCCAATTCCATTTAAACGGCTACAATTTCCGGTTAAAACATCTTTTGCTTTAACAATTAATAAGTTCCAAGGCCAAACCTTCAAATTAGTAGGGATTGACCTGCGAAAGAATTGTTTTACTCACGGTCAACTGTACGTTGGCCTGTCGCGGGTGGGAGCTCCTGAACATCAATTCATTTTGCTGCCCCAAAATACAACAACGTCAAATATTGTTTACAGGGAAGCTCTAACTCTATAAATTGAATGGCTTTTGATGTAATTACTCATTATGAATAATAAAAAAAATAAAAAAATATATCTAAATATAAATACCAAAAAATATAACATACATACATACATATACTCACGGCTATAAATCCCTAGAAGGGGTAGCCAGAGCTAAGGAATCAGAAATTCCTCAGCCACTTTTGGAAGTATGCTGTGTAGTGTCGGCTTAGAATAGCACTACCCCATTTCTTCCGGTGGGTGTACGTAAGAGGCGACTAACGGTATTGGGGCTTTTAAGGGATTTTGGGCGATGCGGTTGGAGACCATCACCAACAAGTATATGTATGTGAGTATATGTATGTATGTACTTTTGGAAGTTGTGTGGGGAAAAGATGGTGAAATAAAGGTTGTTGGTGATGGGTCACCAACCGCATCGCCCAAAAATCCCTCAAAAGCCCCAAAACCGTTCGTCGCCTCTTACGTACACCCACCGGAAGAAATGGGGTAGTGCTATTCTAAGCCGACACTACACAGCAAAAAAATATAACATAGCTTAAAACTTAAAAAAAATATATTAAAATAATAATACAAGTAATAAAATAAAAAACAAAATGTTAATGATAATTCATGCCCGAGCGAAGCCGGGACGGGCTGCTAGTAATATATAAAGAGCAACATGTTACTGTAATAGTATGCTTCACGATTGATTGTGTAAGTTTTTGATTCATAAATGAGTTTTTTGCGATTATATATTGTTTTGCAGACCATTGTATTCATTATTTTCTGATTATAGAAACTAAGACGAATGCGTACTATAGGATGATCATTCAACTGGCGATTTCAGCACGTCATCAGTGTAAGTCGTCCATGTCTGCAATCCCGCACTAGGCCCTGTGATGGATTATGTCTAAATCACCCCAATTAGCTTGGGGCAGAGTTTACAGTAAAAAATAATTTGAGTAGAGAATCAACTTCATCAGCTTTCGACTACAAGACTTGTTCTTGTGTCGAGAGTTGTCTGGGCAGTACTGATAGTAGTTAGATAGATTTGTTTACTTTTGTGTATTTTGTCTAAATTTAAAGATTCCTCTCAAATTGATAGAGAGAGGATGAAATTTTTCAACACTAGCAAATAAATAAAATATTACCAAAAATCAAAATAATTATTGCGAAACTCTTTAGTTCCTTTACATCCTTATTGGCATATAATGGTCCCCAAGGGGTTCAATTGGGATGGAATCAGATACTACTCCTTACCTATTCTATCTACATATTTTTATAAAGTTTACTAGCTTAAGGTGAAATGAGTCTATGAATATAAATGTGTGTCAAACCGTTTATTCAAATAACGTCTCAATTTTCCGAGTATGAATATTAATGTGTTTACTGCTTAACACCCTTCTAAACTCATTATCTACACTAATTTCTGCTACATTATTTAATAAATCTTACATTAATGTCCGTCGCCGAGTGGATTAGCGACTAGTTTCTGGGTCTGGAGGTTGGGGGTTCGAATCCCGCTGTGAGCAACATTTATGTTATGAGTTCAAATGAAGATATCTATATGTACATCCCATAATATAAGTTGTGCAAATTGTACTAAGTTGTCCTTAGTTTGAAGCTAACTTGATCTGTGTAATTTATGTCGGTGTATATTTATTTATTTAGGAGCTTAGGAAAAGTCTTTTTACCGGGTCGATTACAGGTTCTATACCCGCTCAAGGCAATCATTTCTACAAAAAAAAATATTATACATTTTTAGCCGTAAATGGTTTTAGATTTATTGCTTAATAACCATTGCTAAACTTACTTGTCGCTTACTTACCACTATGTAATAATGTAACTCGAAGCTTATTTCTTTACAAAGAAGTTCTGAATCGGTCCCACACCACCGTCTGTTCCTTAATGATGGAGAGATGGTGAGGAAAATTGTATTATGTCGACAGTTTAGCGACTGAAGTCTTGATTAGTTGAATATGCTATCCAGACAAAAATAACAATGAATACTTGTAAAAATTCACGTTTCACGATGTTTGTCACCAAATTTCTCCGAAACGGCTGAACCGATTTGAATTAAATTTGGCATAGACATTTGCTAGGTCTGAGAAAAGGTGTATATTTTTGTATTTCTCTATGTGGTAAGGTTTGTCCACCCCGAACATATTTTTTATAGACTTGAAATTCTTTAGAAATAATTTATATAATGTAAAACAACGTTTACCGGGTCAGCTAGCACGTATATAATTAAGACTATCAAGCCCAAACAGGGGTAGTCAAAGTTTTGGAATTTGTGTTCCTCAAGCAATAATGCAATAATTTTATGGAGAAGATGGTAAAAAATAGTTAATCGCTGGTAATAGGTCTCCAGCCGCATCCCCCAACCACCACTCAAAAAACTTGTATCGTTAGTCACCCCGTATGCCATCTACTGGAAGAAAAGTGTTATTCTAAGCTGACACAATATAGCTACAAATACCTTCTTGCCTACCAATACCCATACATCCCGAGAAGGGGTAATTGTGCAGTTTTAGAAATTCCTCAGCAACTTTTGGAAGTTGAGTGGGGTAAATTTCGTAAAATACAGGATTTTTGGTTATGGGTCCCCGAGCAAATTACCCAATAATTGCATAAAAAGCCCGAAATTCCTGAGTCATCTATATAATACTCGCAGGAAAAATTAGTTAATACTATACTTAGCCTTTTCTTTCCTCGACACTACTCCACTAAATACTATAAATACATACACATATACTCATGGCTATAAATCCCTAGAAGAGGTAACCAGTGCCAAGGAATTAGAAATGATGATAAAAGAGAAAATATGGTAAAATAATGGTTGTTGGTGATGTGTCTCCAATCGCATTGCCCAAAAACCATTTGAAACCCATATACCCGTAGTTGCCTCTTAAGTAAACCCATGGGAAGAAACGGGGTAGTGCTATCCTTAGCTGGCACTACGCAGATAAATTAACTAAATACATTGTGACTAAATGTCACGGGAAGTAAACGTGATAGCACCTTTGCAACTATTTAGCGAAAAACGGCATAGACAATAATGTCAATATCATTTGTTCTTAAATATTAGTTATTATTGCATAGTTATTTACAAATCTAATTGTATAAACATTTTTTTATCAATAGTGCTTTAACTTAGAATTGAATATAATTCGGGTAGGCAGAGACAATACGTCGCCTCTTTGTGCAATTCTGGCAAACCGGTCATTTTCAAACATTAAAACATATCCTGTTATTCTTATTTGCCTACCCCAATTGGAACTAACGGTGTGAGTACATGTTTGCATAATTTTAGATGAAAACCGAATTAAATATTGCTGTTTTTACCTTTTAGCACTGAAATTATGGTAATCTTTAGATTTATTCTTGTACATAAATCACGCAAAATCAAGGATGCTTCTGACGTCAAACTGTTTTGCAATTGCAATATAGAAAATGAATTTATCTTAGCCGCGAGCGGGCAATATAAACCAATCAAGTAGGGTAAATAGTTTTCAGATTGCATTAAGGTCCACAGTTGTATAGAAATCGGCTGTTAGTGGTTTTTCAAATGTTTTTCTTGAATACTCTGTATATTTTCAGTTTAAAGGCAGTATTGGCAAATGCAGCTAAATTAAATATTTTTTGAATATCTAAACAGAAGAAACATGAAACAATCAACTAGTTTTATTTTGTATAGCTCAGATCTACCGGTCCTCTATCACGTGATTCATTTTCAGTAGTAGTAAAGCAAACAATGTAAGGAATCAAATTTCACTGCCCAATCTAGTTTCAAACGAGTAGATCCCGCTTAGAACCACGGTATCAGAAATTATTTAAATTACAGACTGATGGCCTATGGGAAATCAGTATCGGATCATACAGATATGTGACAAGGATACGAGTATGTTGCAACATAATTTTGTACACACCATGTTAGTAACAAAGTAAACTTGATAGATCCAATCTTAGCCGGACTTACACAAATGTCCCTTTTCTCCAGTCATGTTTGGCTAGGTTATGTCCAGGTAGTTAACGCTGAAGGAAATCATGGTGTGAATAATTGTTGAGTACTAAGTCATAGGACGGTTTATTCGTAAAAAACTTGCTCCCTATCACGTGAATGCAGGACATGTTCAATGTCACATTATATTATTTTTAAATACCTGAGATCGCTTCAATAGTTGATACAGCCTATGGTATATTTTTGTTTTCAAATTGACACTCAATTTAAAACAAATAAACGCACAGTCTATTCGTTCCTGTAAGTATAAGTGTAAAAGAAACTTATGGAGTAAATTTAAATTTCTAATGCCTGAACATTGTAGTATATCTTTGGGATGCATATTCGATTAACCCACTGACCTCCATTATACTATATAAGTACGCTGGACTAATGATACGTATCAAAATGACAGCTATTTACTGTGCCAATTTGAAGCGCCCCCAATGAAGGAACGAGGAACTAAATATGACATAAACTGCAAAATGGCCAGTGTTTTTTTTACCATAAAGCATAATATATCTATGGTTTTTAGAAACAATTATAAATCAATAGTGCTGTAAAGTTTCGTTTCGATAAAACTTAGCCTTTCCTCTAAGCAGAAACATTTTATCGATATATTTTATCTTACTGTCCCATCTCTTTTATTAGTTCCTTGTTCCTTCACTGCTGCCGTAAGCGCCAAAATGGCAAAAATCAAATCGCCTCACTGTCACCCGGCCTATAATTAGTCCAGCGTACTTATATAGTATAATGGAGGTCAGTGGATTAACCGCTTGTCGCCACATGGGTACTTTAGTCCCGTTAGCAACTATATGAGCTTCCTCGCTGGAACCCTGTTGAGCATAAATAATTAGAATATACACTAGAGACGCTTGCTTTAATATTGTCATTCCCTGCATTTCATGAGGTAATATAAGACGTATGTCTCCTTATTCTGGTAAGTAAATTTCACAGTAAAACCTTAACCATATATTTAATTCTACTTAAACTCAAATAGGTAGTCAATTTCGCATTGTTATTGCTGTTATTGTTCTGGCAAAACCAAGGAAATCAAGATTATCCAATAAGTTCAAAGCACGATTAAAATAGTTACGGATATATTTTACTTTTATTTTATCTGCAGCCTTAAACCCTTAAACACCTAACAAAATTATAAGATCCTTTGGAATTTTATTTCTAAGTTCACACGAAGACCAATCACATACATACATAGGGTAGCCAGAGCTTTGGAATGAAAAATTTCTCAGCGACTTTTGGAAGTCGATTGGAAAAAGATGGTTATAATAAATGTTTTTGGTAACGGGTATCCACCAACATCGCCCAAAAATCACTTAAAAAGCCCCCTATACCCTTAGTCGCCTCTTACGATCACCCACGGGTAGAAATGGGGTAGTGTTATTCCAAGCCGACCCTACACGGCAAAAGAAGAAAGAAAGACGACCACCAGAAAGAAGACCAATTACTATCGAAATATTTGTTTCAAACAAAACACTCCGTCGTCGTGCATAAAAATTGACTCATAGATCTCTTATTTGTATCCACGTCTTTCATTGCTTTTCAAAGTTTCTGCAATATAGATATTTCAAATTTATTTAATGAAAATCTTTTTATAGCAAAGTTTTTTACTTTGCTTTGCATGTATGCTCGTCCTGGTGGAATCTCTCAAGTTATTAGACTACTTCCCCGTATCCAATTTATCTGGCATTTCGTACGTATGTGTATATTACGTTGCAATATCACGATGGAATGGAACTCCTTTGACTGCTAATTTACCTGGAAGATGGTTACAGGAATCTATCAATAAAATACACAACTCAATCGGGTACGGGCTTGTTTGAAACAGACTTTTAATAACTTTAGTTCTATACGAAAAGGGTTCGTATGATTCGTATTCACGAGTGGTTCAATTAATAAATAAAATAAACAATTATTTCGAAAAGTCTTAAAAAGATGCTTTGAGCAAAGGTACAGCTGTACAAAATCAAAATCCCCCTAGCGCAAAAAAACTGGTTTTATCCTTGAGCTGGCAATCGTCTGGTAATTCAAAAGCTCTGGCTACTTTGTGAGATAATAGCCGTGAGTATATGAATAATGACGTAATAATCCCTACGTACGTACGTAATAATCCACAATCCCACGTGTTATTTTGTATGACGCATTTAATCCGTACACCAATGGAAGTATTACTTTGGTATTGATCGAGAAGCTGTCGTGCTATTAATAGTTTTACGGAGAAAGCTCTGTGTGAAGTTTAGTATTTTTCCACAACCTCCATCTAATCATATTACAATTATTTTATTTGCGCTGCAGAAAGTTCATGTTTATGTTGGGTACACTGCATGCAATGATTAGTGGGGCAACGTTGCGGATATTTCGGGTCTGTTCGTTTCTTCTAACCAGTTGAAATTAATGGCCTCTTCTTTTGAACGGTTTTTTCATCGGTAAATCCTAAAAAGGGGTAGCCATAGCTTTTTTCGTCAGAAATTCATAACCTCTTTTAAAAGTTGAGTGGGAAAGGATTGTAAAAATTATATTGTCGGCATGGATCTTAAACTGCATCGTCCAAAAATCACTTTTAAAGACTAAAACTAAAGTCACCTACGACGACACCCGCAGGAAAAGAAAGGTTAGTGTAATTCTAAAACGATACTAAATAGCTCATGGCAAAAATAGTTTGATAGGTTGAAAGAAATTTGAATCACGCTTCGCCATCTCTTCTTTAAGTTGTCGTTGAGATCATTTAGAGATTTGAAAAAATTCAAAATTCTGAAATGATTTAGAAAGGATTTAGTTTTACCACCGTTTTATCTTCTTAACATCATAAATAGCTGATGGATATTTCTACTTTGGAAGCTCTGTTATTTTTTTTTTGCTCAAGAAAATGCTTATTAGCTAAGAATTTAAGTTTCACTGGTTAACATACGAATAATCATGAATTACCAACTCTCAAAAATCATGTCATTTAATTTAATGAGTGTGAGCAGAGGCCATCTTATGAGATCTTAACAAACATCTCTCGCTTTCCTCACATATATTAATCTTTCGTACATAAAACGAAACATATATTGCATCACTGTAACTAAGAGTAAAATACGAAACGTCTGCACGAAACTTTCAAATACACTACCAGGCACTTTTGTACGAGCCAGTACGAGGCCGCCACTTCATTAGGCCCCAAAGACTATTTATTCTACGAGTGTACATTGCTTCTTATAGCCAGTTTATTTTTATTACTAGTCTTCCAAATATTTGCTCACAGCAGAGTCTTAATGATTTTTGTGCTCTAATTACCAATATAAAGTAGACGTAATAGTGTATGTGCTTCGTATAATCTTATTTTATCTACATATAACCACTATGGAGTTACGCAACGTATTCGTACTATTAGAATAAAAAGTAAATAATAATGCATTTTTATAAAATTTTGGTGCAGCGAGCAAATACAATAAATATATAATACCTACATACATATACTCACGCCCTTAGCTGCCATTGAAGTAAGCAGAGACTATCGATCACCACTTTGTACGATCTTGAATCTTGTCTAAAAACGTTTTACTAGACCGCCGTAGTAACTAAGTATTCGAAGTACCTACGATTTTCAGTAAAATAATTTTGGTTTCTTTCCAAGTTTGAAACAAAGAACAAAAATTTTAAATTATGAATAATCTTGTATGCCCCCTACTATCAATATCAGTATTATTCGCAGCTAAATCTTTGTTAAACTTGATATCATAAAAAAATATAATTCTAAACAATATCGACATAGGATTACATAAGAGAACAAATAGCTAAAACTTCATATGAATAGACATATAATATAGTTACTATATCTCTATGTTCTTATGTTTCAAAGAGAGATTTCTTGGAAATCATTTCACGCTTGGGATCTGTTATACTATAGAAAGAGAGACAGATAAAAGAAAGATAAACGAGACAGACTAAAGTTTCCAACACTACAAATTTATTTTCATAACATCAGCAATTGAATCTAATAGTATACTTTACCTAATAAAACATAACTGAGAATAGAGGAAGGCAGTAAAAGTCACCGGAAAATATATTGTTATATTATAACCAGGTGTGCGTAATCGTTTTTCGCTGCGGTAAATTCTTTGAATAGCTAGAATCCGCTGTATAAAATTTAATATTCAAAAGTATGCAGAGGAAAAATTTCCAGCTTTTTAGCTCCCTCACAGCTTGGTTTACTTTAGTGGCAGATTTAACGGAACTTGAATGAAATGTATAAAGTGCAACGTCAAAAGGTACGTTTGATATTAAAAGAAGCTCTTTTGTCCATTTTTATATTAAATTTTACATTGCAGTTCATATTTCAAAAACATGCCTTAAAACTCACGCATAGCACTTAAATAACACATTTAATAAATTTATAAAAGACACGCTGTGTTTTTTGATGAAATAAATGTAAAGTGATTGAAACTTAAAGAAAACTAGGTTCTTTATTAAAAATACTGGGTAAATAACAAGACACAAAACTAATTACTAGCAATAATTATAATAATACTAATAATAATGCAACCAACCAACAAACTTCCCCTCACAACATAATTGAAATCAAACAAGATTCCGTCGTTATATTTTTCCATATTGTATCCCATACATCGCGGTACTAAATAACAGTCAATATCGAGCATGGCGCAAGCTGTCACCGGGTTGCAGTCGACGATGCTCCCACTACCAACCCACCGTGCACCCGGGACAGTATTGTGTGCTTACGGCAATTAAGCATACAAGTGTACTAGTATACCCCTGAACTACGACAAGCCAATGCATCGGGAATTCAATTGACTTAAGTCCCACTTAATGCGGGCTTCATCGATATATCCGTCGAGAACCTAGTCTCTTCGCTTATTCATTTCCACTTCCACGTCTGTCAAAATGGAATCACCATTTATTTTACATAGCAGACATAGACAAATAAATAATTTATCGTATTTTCGCTTATAAATGAATACATTATGCATTGTTTCGTTTCGACAGTTTTTTTGACATCAAAGCTGATTCATAAATAATTGGTATAAAAAAGGATGTTTTATGTCTGATATATGTAATATCCTCTTTGTTGCTGCATGTAAATTAATCTGTGACCTCTGTCGACGCTATAGGCTGAGTATATCTCCGTCGATTCAAATGCAAATTGAAAATCGACCTACCCATACCTACTCCGTTCCCGCTCCCCCTTCCTTAATTACCGATCCGACGACGATTCCGAGTCGACAACAGAAGTTGGTCATTGCTCGATTCCTACTTTTTTCTATATTAGGTTATCCGAGCGTCGGGCCCTGACATGTAGGAAAATTGATTTCTCCTTCATTTTATTTCCGTTTGGATTATCCAATTTTTCACAAAAGAGTTACATGGAAACTGAAGTATCCTTAGTTAACGGGAATGTTTTTGAGCTAGTTTTTCGGTAAAAGTTTTGAGCTTATAAATTTTAATATTCACTTACACAAACAATTATAATGATGTCTATTGTCCTCCATGTGAACGTTAATTAAACTAGTATCTAATCTCATAACGATCCGTGCGTGCGGATTGGTGCAATAGACTTAGACGTTTTGACCTGTAAGGCGAGAAATTTGTATAGGGATGAGTTCTTACGTGCCAAGTAGGGTAATCATCGCCTGACAGCCAACCTCTATGTTTTGGAAAGGGTAGATACAATTTGTTTTTTACTTTGCGCTGTAAGATTGAAATATAATATGTTTTATAGAATATAATACAATACAAAACTCTTTATTGTACATCACAGATACAGACATTTTATACAGGTAATTTCTTTAATAGAAGTACAATTGGCGGTTTTATTGCTTAACGCAATCTCTTCCAGACATCCTTTGAATGGTTAGATCAGTACGTTAATAAAAACTAAAGGTAGATGTACAAGACATAATGAAATGGGAGTAGCAACTATCTTACATTACTTATATTAAACAAAAACTTAACAACTATACTTATATCTAGTGACGAATTGTTAAATTAAAAATAAATTTTAATTAACACTAATAAATGATCATAGTTTACAGTTTACACAAATAAAAATACGTAAATATATATACATACATATCAATATATATACATATATGTACACATACTTACATATATGTTAAACCTAAATATCTACTGACTCATGTACTTATATAATGTAATGTAAAAAAATACTGGCTTGTTCGATAAGTACACGTTCCAGACAGGCAAACAAAAAGGTATGTAATTTTACATCAAAGTAGGTATAGCTTGTTCAGTAAAGTTTAAATTTATAGATGTGTTTGTTTGAGCGAATTAAAGTAAAGAAAGGTAGATTGACATTCATATTTAGTTAGCGTTACATCTCTAATTGAAATTCGATCTTAATTAGTACTTAATCCTTATCCTAATTATGGCTGATGTCTCTTCGTATAACGTTATACTATTTTTGCTTATCTGTTCTTTTTGAAGTTCATATTCCACTAGAATCACACCCAACTTAAAAAGTCTGAGTCAAAGTTAAGTATTAAAAATTATATTTGCTGGACAGCAACTTCTTTGCTCACCAATTACTTTAATAATTCGATATACGTATGTCATATTTAGGCTCGGTTAGACAAGAATTAGTGGTAATGCTATTTTAAGTCAAGTCTATCTCAGCTAGTTTGTTGTATTTGAGAATTTAACCGCTTTAAGGCTGAGTAGATCCGGCTTAGTGGGTTTCTTAAGAGGCATCTGAGCGTATTGAACGAATGTGACTGGAGATCCATTACCCACTAGGCTTTATTTGTCATCAGTTCTATACTAAACTTTCAAAAGTGGCTTATATATTTCTAACATTGATTCTCTGGCTACCCTTGGAGTTTATAGCCGTGAGTACATATCAGTTTGTAACGAAAATAAAAACGTAAAAATATATACGAATAATGTGTTAGAAATAAATTGTAGACTACATTAAGTCACGTCTAAAAGGTTACAAGCTAACACAACCATTTTGTTCCCTCAAATAGCTTTATGAAGACCACTTGATATTATCTTTCGGCTGAAATATTGCACTCAAGCACAAGTGGATAAGTAACCCTTCCTTACTTATAGTCGTTTCATAAATAGTTATGGTAAGGCGATCCGACGTCAAGATATTTTTGGACGTTGCTAAACTAGTAATTTGTTACGAGTACTTAGCGCCCTTGTTTGAAGCATTTCACGTTTTGACCGGTAATAGTTATAAACTTACATACATATACTCACGACTATATAGTCCGGTCAATTTAGGTCTAAAATAAGGAGGAAGGTTACATAAATTCATAAGAAGCTGAAAATTGGCACAATTGTTCAAAACATGATTATAAATGAAACCTCAAAAGTCCCCATCGTTCCGAGGTGTGCTAAAAATTTTACACGAGGTCAAAAAAAAAAAAAAAGAGTTTTTTGCGATTTTAAGCGAAACGGTGAGTTTTTCGCAAAAGCACTCCAGTACAAAATTGTAGATCAGAAAATTTTCTACAAAAAAGATATCAACAATGTTTTTCCTTAAAGCCACCATTTTGAAGATATAAAGCGTTGAAAAGTTCGATCATTGGTAATCTTCATACTTTGCACATGTACGCCACGTATGAACATCATTTATAAGGTGTTTAAAAAAATGACTTACTTCAATGTGCTGAAGTTTTTAAAAATAGTGACTCAACTCAACCAGACGTTATCAACAGCGGAATTCAATTTCTTCTCTCTATGTACGGAGCTCCTAAAAAAAACACTTGCTTAGATAAGTTGCGATACGCAACTTTTGTTAAAAATACGCGTTATAAAAAGCAAGTGCAACTAGCTTCTTTACCTCCAACCTCAGTAGCTGCTCACCAACATTTATTTCGGGTATATTACCAAGTTCAAGTGTGCTTCGGTAATCAGCTGGACCCTAAAGACTGGGGTTGGAAGTTGGTCGACAATACATTAGAGCCAGTTCTAACTTTACTTCCACCAGCACCTGAGAAACTTCTCAACTCAATATTTTGCAACTGTAAAAAAGGTTGTAATGCTAAATGTGGATGCAGAAAAGTTGGACTGTTTTGTTCCCTGGCATGCACAAACTGCCAAGGCCGATCGTGCTCTAATGTTGAGTCAGCTAATCTAGAAGACTCATATGATACCAATGAGGAATCGCTAGTGGGACAGTTGATCTGTGAAATAGAAGAAAAAGAAAAAGAACAGGAAGAAGAACAAGAAGAAGACGAAAAACAAGAAACAGTAATCCTGGAAAATTACGAATCAGACGAGGAATATTAATCATTTCATTTTCTATTACATCGCCATTATTTTAACCAACCGACATGTACAATAATATTTTACAATAGTTTTAAAACAAATGAAATCACTGCAGACCCGTGGAATAGGCCAACAGGGTACCACGTTAAAATAAAACGCGCTAAGTACACTACCTCATAGGTGGCGTGGAAACGTGTGCAAAGTATGAAGATTACCAATGATCGAACTTTTCAACGCGTTATATCTTCAAAATGGCGGCTTTAAGGAAAAACATTGTTGATATCTTTTTTGTAGAGAATTTTCTGATCTACAATTTTGCACTGGAGTGCTTTTGCGAAAAACTCACCGTTTCGCTAAAAATCGCAAAAAACTCTTTTTTTTTACCTTTGACCTCGTGTAAAATTTTTAGCACACCTCGGAACGATGGGGACTTTTGAGGTTTCATTTATAATCATGTTTTGAACAATTGTGCCAATTTTCAGCTTCTTATGAATTTATGTAACCTTGAATGTATAAATTGACCGGATTAATAGATCCCTAGAAGGGGTAGCCAGAGCTAAGGAATACAAAATTCCTCAGCCTCTTTGGAAAGTTGAGTAGGGAAAAGATGGTGAAATAAAGTATGTTGGTGATGGGTCTCCAACCGCATCCTCCAAAAATTACTCAAAAGCCCCAATACCGTTAGTCGCCTCTTACTTACACCCACCGGAAGAAATGGGGTAGTGCTATTCTAAGCCGACACTACACAGCTACTAATAGTTAATAGTTGTAATATAATATAGTATTAAATTTTATATCATACATGTAGTATAGATTCTTTTTTATATAAACATATTGAAAAACGTTGACAGTGGATATTGTAAAAGGAAAAAAAATAGACAAATAAAGTTTTACGGCGACAACCTTGCCTGATTTGATAGGTGACTAGCTTTACGGTCAGGAGATTGCGGGTTCGAATCCCGCTGAAAGCTACATTTTTATGTGATGAGCGTTAATAATTGTTTCTTAGTATTGGATGTTTTTTATGTATGTGTCTTATAAAATATTAAATGTTGACGGCTGTGTAGTATCGGCTCAGAATAGCACTACTCCATTTCTTCCCATGGGTGATCGCAAGAGGCGACTTGGGCGTATTGGGGCTTTTTAGGTAATTTTTGGTCATTGAGGTTGGAGACCCATCACCAAGAACTTTCTAATTCTGAAGCTCTGGCTACCCCTTGTAGGGATTGAAAGCCGTGAGTGTATTTATAGTAATTATTGTGGTCTCACAGTAGAGCGTTTTGCTCAAAATCCGGATATTATGAGTTTCACTCTCGAGTCGCGGGGTTGCAATCACAAATTCAATTGGATAAAATATTGCAGACTTAATCACTTGAATATTCCGATATTTAATTCCTGTCGGTTAAGCTATCTCTCAACTTGTAACTGTTGTGGTTGGCTGTACATATAAACAAACATATTGTAAAGAAGAAGTTGAGTAGGGAAAAGATTGTAAAAGGAAGCAGGTTGGTGATAGCTCGCCAATCGCATCACCAAAAAACCACTTTAAAAGCCCGGTTACCCTTAGTCGCCTCTTACGAACACCCATGGGAAAATCGTTTTAGACCTTTCAACTTATTATGACAATTTGATAGTAAGGAGCTACCAACAAGCAGTATTATTTTATTACCTCATCTTCACCCCGGTATGAATCATGAGGTGGCATATACAGATGGATATTAAACTGTTAAATTCAAAAGAGAGTGATGCAACACAACTAGACGTTTGTTTCTGAAACTTCAATTCTCTCAACAATTTCTTTATTATCCAGTCTCTAAAGTTCTTACAAAACCTTTCCTTGCGAAATTAATAGTTAACTAAAATATAAAAATAAAACAAGCATTTTCACTGCCTCTATGGTCGAGCGGTTGAGCGCTTGGTTTAAAGTACGGAGGTCTCGGGTTCAATCCCCGGAGGGGTAAACTGACAAGTTTAATTCTTAAGATTTATCCTAGTCTGGAAGGATATTGCAGGCTTGATTCACCTTGTTATCCGAAAATTTTGATGATTCCGTGCTTCGGATTGGAGGGCAAGTTAAGTCGTCGGTTCCAGCTACTATTACGGTCGTAGTCGTTAGACTGTCAACCCGCAATTGGCCAAATCATCTAAGCCAAATCACCCTATATAGGGTAGGCTCAAGTCCCTTGGTGCGGACGTTTATGAGCTGTGAGGAAGCATTTTCAGATCTCATGTAGAGCTAAGACTCTAACTCTACACGTCCTAACCTAACTCTACAAAGCTTATTTACAAAAACTCGACAGATTAGAAAAAATATGATCTATGAATCATTTTATTTGCAAAAAACCATAGTTTTAATTTAATTTTTATTATTAAGTCTCAACACTCGTAAAATAAAGATCTTGAAGTACGAGCACTCCGTAGTGTCTTCGTTCAGTGGTATTTCAGTTAGCTGTACCATGCAATAATGTTCGGAGTCTGCATAAGCATATTCCAGCAATAATATTAACAAGTATCTTGTACACCATTCTCTAATGCAAATATATGAAAAGATGTTTCTAAGAAATATTGCTTTCAACAAAATCCTATTCATTACCTATTACAAAGAGCTACATAGACATAAAGCAGCTTTGCTATGAAGACGAGTAAATGCGGGCTCGTCGGGAAGCGTCAATAATATTATACGTAATGACTCCTGAGTGAGCACTACGCTCCTGTCAGAAAGCATGTCTCTTATTTTATTTCGGTGTGCACTTCCAGTAAATTGGATGTTCTGAAAAGGTACTGCTTAAGATGCTCTGTATACATTCATCGAATAGAACAACAAATTTAATTAGCATCAGTTTTTTGTAAAAGAATGAACGTGAATTTAGAATTCGTGAATAGAAGACAACTAATGAATTTCACGTAAGGAAGCGAATCCCTGGTTGTAAAAAGTCCGGTCGTTGGAACAATGCGTTGCCGAGCTTGCACGGTTGCCATAATATAGCCTGCGAGAAGTGAGGGCTTAAGTGTGATTTATATTCACTGAGCAAACTGGCTCCGCGCTCCACACCTCGGTTGGCATCCAGCGGCCGCAGGGTTGCCAAAAACCATTTCACGACAAGACAATCACCCTGCACGCGCAATCTAATAAAGGTTCAACATGCTGTAGACACATCGGATAATTACAGACATTCTTGTTTTTCACTGATTCCGAAAAATCAATAAATTTACTCAACCTCGCGCAGACCTGAAAATTAAAGACGGAACTCGAAATAACAACCCTCGATCTCCGTTTAATTTGTGATACGGTTAAATTGTCCACGCCTTGCTAGAAAGTTTGAACATCAGAAACTTTACAAATGAGTTGAACAGTAGTAATTCTGGATAAGTTTTCGTATAACGTCAGTAGAAGTGGTTTATCGCCTGTAATAGATTTGGAGTACTTGACCATGATAATACCGAAAATGAAAGTTATAAATGTACTACATATTTTGCAATCAACTCTCTCTTTTTATTTAAATCTCTTTAATTACAATTAAAAATGATTTCAATTGTGAGTGTTATTTGTCTTTTCCACATACTGTGCAAAAACTTAAACTTTAAATTATCTATACTTATAATAAATCTGTAGAGAGGTCAATTCTGTACATGAAATATATTTTCAAAATAACTATCAGGTGGTGATTAGGGATCGATACTGATGCCAAAAATGCAATCAGTAAAATTTTTGTCTGTCTGTCTGTCTGTCTGTCTGTCTGTCTGTCTGTCTGTCTGTCGGTTTGTATGTTCCTTATGGAAACAAAAACTACTCGACGGATTTTTACGAAACTTGGCACAATTATTCTTCATACTCCTGGGCAGGTTTTTGTATACTTTCCAACAGAGTAGTAAAGGGGAATTTTGGGAAATTTTGGGAAAACGGGAGAAGTTACTCCATTTTTTAAGCTTCCGTCGCGTGTGCAGCCTTAATGGTTAAACTTACATAGAAATCATGTGTGACGGAAATATTCTTCATAAAATTATCTAAAAAAAAATCTTTAACAGTTTATGTCTATCTTTTACGGTTGACTCACAATAACACGTGTAATTCCTGATAGCTTAGCAGTTCGGAACATTTTGATTATATTTGTTTACTCTTACGTTTGTAAACCTCTCACTCATCTCTAATTTAAAAAAGGTAACATTATTACCTATTCAATAAAAAAAGAATCATAGAAATCGATAGAGAAACACCGAAATTATACATAAAATAAGCCATCGCGCCCGTGACCAAATCCAAATCTTTACTAATTTACATTTAACATACTATATGGCGCCAGTAGTTGCATCCTACATCACGTAATGATTTATTTTTTAGATTGTTATACTTCATAGCGTTTTATTCCAAAATTTGCTATTAAACGGAAATACTGAACCGTTCTTTAAAGCGCATTCAAAATCACCAAACTACACTGTTTAGGGAGTGCTATAAATTTAATAAATTGAAAACATTGCGCTGAATTTCGCAATGCTTGAGCAGTGACTGAAGAAAGAAACCTCAGATATTTAAAAAAACAACGCTACCCGTGCGAAGCTGGGACGATCCACTATTTCGAAATAAAACGTGTTAACCGAAAAATTCTAAGGTAATTAACATAGAAATAATAAATTTTGCTTCGTACGACTACATTATAACAATAATTCCGAACCACTACGCCTGACAAACTGAAACCGTAGGTTATGTAAATTTCATGCTGTAACATTCTGTGATGACATTCTCACATAACAACTTCACTCAAGCCGTAGTTTTTAACTATGGCTATTGGACATACATACATATAATCACGGCTATAAATCCCTGGAAGGGATAGCCAGAGCTAGGAATTTAGAAATTCCTCAGTCACTTTTGAAAGTTGCGCGAGGAAATGATGGTGAAATAAAAGTTATTGGTGATGGGTCTTCAACTGCATCTCCCGAGAATCCCGTAAAAACCCTAATACCGTTAGTCGCCTCCTATGTTCACTGATGTAATGAGATATTGCTATTCGGCTATAATAAATTACTTTATTTCTTTTTTATTGAATGGGTTGGTGTCAAAAGTTAACATCATAACTGTAAAATATTATATAATGTATAATGTATATGTGCCTAATATTGAAAATATCAATACAAAAATTGTACTTGTTGCTTGCTACATAGCCTATTTTCATATGTATTTGATGTTTTGATGTATTGCTGTGGGTTATGAATAAAGAAATTTTATTTATTTTATTTAATGTAGCCGCGTAGTAATGTCACTAACCCGTGAAAATAAACTAACTTACACAAAATATAATAATATCAAACTATATTTTGAACCAAAACGATGCCACAATATTTTTTACTGTTCATCATTTTGTTCCAAAAGTACTGTTTAAGACAACTGATTTACAATTAAATTCTACATGAAATTAAACGATAATTCTATGAATCATAAATAATGAACATGAGGTAAAAATCTGCTGTAATATAATTTAGCCTACCAAGCTATACTCCTGACTATAAACTCAAAAAGTCAAAGTAAATAGAGGAAATATCACTTCCAATCACCCTAACAATAAATGGCCAAATACTAGTCAACCTCACCTCTAGGTTTCATAGAAAAGTAAGTAATACATTGAAATGCAAATCAGAACAAATCATAGAATCGATTAACAATTACAATCATACATACATTATAATCAAGCCATTTGTTCCCATTTGAGGTAGAAAATGTCTTTCGATCGCCACTTTTTTCGATCCTTGCAAACCTTTCAAATGTTACTTATCTGCATCAATCTTTGCATACATATTACATGCATACATATATTCACGGCTATAAATCTCTTGAAAAGGTAGCAAAAGCTAGGGAATCAGAAATTCCTCAGCCACTTTATATACGGTGAGGGAAAACATCGTGAGGAAACCCACATGGCTGAGTTGTACTTAGTCATGTGACAGTGTATTCGTACAAAACGGCGATAGGCCTACCCCCTATCACGTGAGTACACTGTCCATGCAAAACGTGGGTACTCTGAACACCAGGTGACAAAGTCACGTGATGTTCAGAAGTATTAGTACCTCTGCCAACCCCTTCGGGGATATTCGGCGTGAACGTTTATGTTTATGTTTACTTTATATACATACATACATATTAATGTGGGTCCCCGCCTATAAGGTAGAGAAGCATGGGTTCAAATCCCGAGTCGGAGATACACCAATGTGTCTTTTCTACAGTCACGTGTGTGGCTAATATATCATGGTTGTTAATGGTGAGGGAAAACATCGTTAGGAAACCCGCATGACAAAGTTAGTCATGTGACAGTGTATTAGTACAAAATGGCGGCCTCTGTCACGACCGTACACTGTCCAAGCAAAACGTACTCACGGAAGTACGTTCCTGGCAAGTGCCCTGAACACTAAGGGACAATAATGTCACGTGATGTTCAGAAGTATTAGTTACTTCGTCACACATTTGTTTTATTTTTTTTCTATTCTCATTTAATTATATTAAAATGTGTCGTCTATAGTACATACATACAAACATATACTCACGGCTATAAGGGGGTATATATTTGGAATGACAAATTCCTCAGCCACTTTTGGTAGTTGATTGGGGAAAAGATGGTAATAATAAATGTTTCTGGTGACGGGTCTCCAACCACATCGCCCAAAAATCACTTAAAAAGCCCCTATACCCTTAGTCGCCTCTTAAGATCACCCACGGGTAGAAATGGGGAAGTGTTATTCAAAGCCGACACTACACGGCAATCATCGTCTATAGTAGTGCTATCAATATTGGCTCTTCTATCTTCTTATCACTTTTTGAACAGCGTATATACTCTCTCAACTATACATTAATGATTATCATCAACAACTGTAGTGCATACTACATACATATCAAAGCATAGATTTTTTTCTCAGCATGGGGAGTAACAATCGTTTGAACGATAAAAACTCCTGAAGTGATAACGCGCCCACAAACATTTTTCTACCTGAAAAGTTTATACCTGCAAAAAATAACATCATCAGCCAATAGTTATCCACTGCTGGACATAGGCATCGAATCATCAATAATATCAACCTATATAATCTTGATATTTGTTGAGATCATTTCAACACTCAATCTTATTTTACGCTAGACAAGAATAACTCACATTAATCACTTGTACAAACAACAATGATTCCCTTACAATATATCTTAAACTTAAGTAATATGTGCAAAGTCTTCCCAACTCCTAGATTGAACTTCAGACACGTTAAGCCATACCTTCTACTAGATACAGAGTTGTAGTTGTATTAAAACAAGAGAAACAAGCTTGGAAGTTTCCACAATATCTAGTTAGGTGCTAGCCAGTTTACAACAAGCGACTCGGAGGCATCATATTAGAACACGAAATTTCGTTACTGCTTCCATCGCGCGGAACGAGCAGATTGACACAACTTTTAGTGCTTGCTGACTCTCGTATCCTCCAACAAGTCGATTTACTTCTCGGGATGGAAACGGAAAGGAGGTTTCCTAGTTTCTATCTACTTTCTTGGTGTAACAGTCAAACGAATTATCATTTTGAGATTACGGTATCATTTTAAGTTATCTATTCTTACGATTTAGACATAGATTAAATACATATACTCACGGCTATGGATGTAGCAAGAGCTTTGGAATTTTAAATTCATCAGCTGTTTTCAGAAGTTTTGTCGGGAAAATATTTTGAAATAAAAGATAAATAAAGAATAAATAAAGGAAAGAAAAATTTCAACACAGGCGGGAATCGAACCCGCGAATTAGTAAAAATTCGTAGGTAGGAATCGCAAACACTACTTAAACGTGTAAAAGAAATGAAGGATAGAAGAATTTCGCGCTGGCAGCCATTGACACGGTAGCTCAATTGGCAGAGCGAGACGGGGCGTTTACCCGAAGTCGCGGGTTCGATTCCCATCTGTGTTGAAATTTTTCTTTCCTTTATTCATTCTATGTTTATTAGTAATAATCCCCACATGAGGTGTTCATGAACAAAAAGATTTAAATTACGAGTATGAAATAAAAGATGTTTGGTGAAGGGACTCCACTCCAGCAACATCGCCTTATAATCACTTAAAATTAAAACCCTAATACCATTGGTTGCGTCAAACTACATCCATGTCAAACTAGAAAGACACAGGTAAATGATAGAATTTACGATTACATTTAGACTATTCTAAGCCGAAACCAGATAAAGAAAATTTTAAAAAAATGATGTCACAGATTTAGCTATGGTTGAGCAAAGTCAGTTCAGAGGGCCTAAATGCCTAAATAATGACCATGCTTTTTAGCCTTTTTCACATTCGTTTTTTTGGCGCATATTTAATTTCTATGACTCGCACGAGACTTTGTCTAAGAGTATAAACTCTGAACAAGGATTTGCATTTGGAGTACGGTATCGGTTTTTTCGTGGATTTTTCACATGCACGCGCATATCAAAGCGTTCAAAGATGAAATTGTACAAATGTTTGCGTAGCCCACTTCAGTTGCTTTCGAATGCATTGAGTTGCTGCAAAAGCGGAATATGTATTTTGATTCCAAAAACTAAACAACAAAATTAAAACATGAATGTAGCTTTTAATCTGCAAGGGTATTACGTTACTCGTACAATAATTACACGAACAGTAGAACCCGTTTAAAACGACCACGCTTAATAAGATTTCTCGCAATAATTTACCATAGCCCTGCAACTTGAAACATATTTTCAATATTCGTCTTCCCGTTTAGTACGCCTGCCTGTCCGATCGCCATTACTTGACTTGTCGCACACGAACGCTTTGATTGTTTTGTACTCGTAATAGAATATGACTATGTCACTTCAAAGAATATATTAAATATTGAAAGTTTTCGATAAAAAGTCACAAACAACGAATCAAACTCAGTTAGCTGCTGAGCTTCCCTGACCTGTTTCTACATTAAGTACCATTTTAAAGAAATTAAAGAAATATATAGATTGGGAGGTGTGCGGAGAAAAAAAGCGAATGGTAGGAAAATTTTATGAATTGGAAAAAGTTTTGGTAGAATGGCTTCATCAAGCACAAGCTTTAAAATTGCCCATAAGTGGCCCCATAATATGCGGCTAAGGTATTATCAGCTAGATTTAAGACGTTATGTTGCTTTTTTGGATGAAAGTGAAGACGCAGCAAATGTTTAATTATGTTGAAATTTTTTAATTGCTAATGCGTCAAAAATCTTTCAGTCAAACCAAAATAAGTGGTTATTTCAAATAATGTATTGAATGCACATAATATCACATTATTATGAACAAATACATAATATGTATTCGTTTTATTATCCCTATCCATCATATTATGATCTTTCTCGATTAAGACGCATTTTTAGTGGGGTCCCTGAGAAATCGTCTTACCCGGGTTATAATGAATTCTATAGGCACTGCGTGTTCATTTATATTTGTCCATCTTATTTAGTTTTAGTGCATGTTAGCAAAAAAACAACACTTTTTTATCGTGATAAACCTGGATCGGCCCAGCTTCGCACGGGTAGCGTAGTTTTAAAAATATCTGAGGTTTCTTCAATCACTGCTCGCCCTTTGTGAAATTTAGCGCAATGATTGCAACTTATAGCACTCCTGAATAGTGTAGCTTTGAGATTGTGAAGCGCTTTTACGAACGGTTCATTATCTCCGAAAAAACACCCTTGCAAACAACCAGAGTTGTAAACTTTGCATACATCATACATATACTCACGGCTATCTTTCACCCGCGCAACCGGTACACAAAAATAATCCTCATACCATGATTCAGTATTCACGTGCGACGACGGCACGGTGGCTTATTTCATGTTTAAGTTTGGTGTTCCTATACCGATTCCTATAATTATTTCTTTATTTAGGTAATCATGTAAACTTTTTTTAAATTAGAGATGAGTGAGATTGTTATAAATGTAAAAATAAACAAATACAATCAGAATGCTCGAACTGCAAAGCTGTCAAGAGTTACACATGTTATTGTGAGTCAACCATAAAAAATAGACATATTATTATGCTGTTGAGGGATATTTTTTAGACAATTTTGATGTCAAATATTTCCGTAATACGTAATTTCTATGCAACTTTAACCATTAAGGCTGCACATGCACACGTGACAGAAGCTTAAAAGCTGGAGTTACTTCTCCCAAAAATTCCCCTTGACTACTCTGCTGAAAAATATACTATAACCTGCCCAGGAGTTTGAAGATTAATTGTACCAAGTTTCGTTTAACTCCGTTGAGTAGTTTTTATTTTCAATAAGGAACATACAAACCGACAGGCAGGAAGAAAATAATTTACTGATTGCATTTTTAGCATCAGTATCGATCACTAATCACCCACTGATCGTTATTTTGTTAGTTTATACTGTTCATGTACAGAATTGATCTCTCTACAGATTTATTATAAGTGTAGATGCTTGCTATATTGTTTTATAAATGATTTACCTAATTTTATATAGGATTAAATATGTCGTTCAGTTAGTATCTTATACCACTAGTAATTAAATTTTAAATGCCTTTGGGCTAACTTGATCTATGTTATACATTCATATACCTACATTGTTAAAAAAATATTGGTACATACCGAAGAAATTATTTAGACTAAGTTATATGTTTGTAACATACATACATATACTCACGGCTATAAATCCCTAGTAGGGGTAGCCAGAGCTAAGGAATTAGAAATTCTTCAGCCACTTTTGGAAGTTGCGTGGGAAAAAGATGGTGAAATAAAGGTTGTTGGTGATGGGTCTCCAACCGCATCGCCCAAAAATCCCTCAAAAGCCCCAATACCGTTAGTCGCCTCTTACGTACTCATGTTTGTAACTTACGATCAATCCAACTGAAAAGAGATAGATCGTTGGAACCAATATATAATGAAGTGAAATTTATTGAAACCCAATCACTAAAACCGCCGCCGATTCTTGCAGATTAAAATGAATTAAATGAATGAACCTAACTTAACTGCTTAGGAAACAGTATATTTTAACCTACATGCACTTGCACCACTTCAAAGTCCTCACAAAGGTAGCCATAGTCAGAGCTCAAGAGTTAGAAATTCCTCAATCACTTTTGGAAGTTAAAAGGGAAAATATGGTGAAATAAAAGATGTTTTACGGGCAGTCCCAAATGGGACCCATGGGAAGAAATAGGGCTTTCCAAACCGACAATGTTTTGAACAGAGTAGGAAACATTTGAAAAATAAAGTGTTACTAAGAGATTTAGACCATGAAGAAGTTTCTAATCGTTAATGGATGTTGAAGAATGTATTGTAAAGGTGCTGTTTACTACTGCTGCTAAACTGTATTCCGTGGAATTGGTAGTAGATTTTTTAATCTACTTTGTACATTTTATATCAATTATTGGCATTAAGACTCAAGACTTTGGGTAATTTATTGTAGATATATAGGTACAGGTAAATTGTGCAGGTTTTTTTATTTATGAGAGCAATGAATATACCATAAATGGTAAGCAAACAGAACCTAAAGTAAAATAGTTTATGAACAGGCAACTTCAACGAAGCATCTGACGCTCTGGTTACCGCTTTTAGGATTTTTTAGCCGTGAGAATATGTATGTAGTTAAAATATTATTTGTTTAATGTGGTTTGTTTGTCCATTTATGAAAAACTTAGATAAATACTAATTGGTTGATATTGCAATCGTCTATCGTTTAAGGAGTGCTACGTAATCATTTATTTAATTCCTATTTCTGGAATTTATTATAAAAGCGGCATGAGAAATCGTGAAAACTTGAACGCTCTAAAGATTACTATGATGAATGGAATGGATGATGGACAGACTGACTCTTCTCAAAACAATAGGATCCTGTTTATAATTTTTGGGACGGAAACTAGAAAGCATAAATATTGTTACTGCTAGCGTCATCTAGTGAGAAGCTTTGACAACTGTAACCGGGGATAAAAAACGCCATCTAGTAATAACTGATTAGACAACTTTGTCTGCACCATAACTTCATTGCAGTAATTTTTCTTTATATTTTGCTTCAGTCAAAGCCAAACTATTTTTGAATTTGAACCTAGCAATATAGCCAAAGTAAAATACACGGCGTTATCATCTGGATACCATTTTATAATATGTATTTAGATTACGATAATCAATTTTCTAACTTGGATCGAGTGTGAGATGACTATTTGTTTAAAAATAAGCTTAGCGTCAGAACAACGGCCTAACTTTAACACTTAAAAACAACTTTTGTTTTCTGCATTATAAGATGTGGTGTTCCCGTTGAGTGGTTTTTCAATCAATCAATACCCATAAAATTTGTCGTAAACTACTAAATAAAAAGTTAGAAAAGCCGTGTTGATATTATCAAGGCACACTTTGTTTGAAGGACTGTGCCGATTAGTTTACTCTCTTAAAATTTATCATTGATACCATACAAAATCGTTTCATTTGCATTGATATTCATGCAAACATGCAAACTCCAAGTTGTTATTACTGATTTAAACTATGTGTATTAGGACAGTATTCACTTATGAGGAGGTAATATATTAATAAATAGGTTAACATATATTATCTTTGAGCTGAGTTTAATAAATAATGAAGTCGTAGACCGTCTTTTACTTTTCACCAATTGGCCTAGACCTCGCTTTTATAACATACCCTTTTTATATTATAAATCGATAAAGAACATCATACTTAAAAACTTTGCCCATGGAATGCCTATCTAAAATATTGTAATTTTCAAAAAAAAAATGATAATTAAAAATTGTCGTACCTAGTTCAAACTGAGAATGTATAGAACTAGATTCTTTGCTTCAGTGAAAATAAGAAACAAAAAAAAACATTTGATCTATGCTTTTCGCTCTGTAAACAAAAATATAACTTCTTTCGGTATTTTCCAGTTGTATTGATCGTCGTTGAAAAATAATATCATGAAAATAAACCGGTAAGCGAGCGATTGAACTGGAAAATATCGAAAGAGGTTATGTTTTTGTTTACACCATAGATCAAATGTTTTTTTTTATTTCTTATTTTCACTGAAGCAAAGAATCTCATTTTATACATTCTCAGTTTGAACTAGGTACGACAATTTTTAATTATCATTTTTTTTTGAAAATTACAACATTTTAGATAGGCATTCCATGGGCAAAGTTGTTTAGTTTGATGTCCTTTATCGATTTATAATATAAAAAGGGTATGTTATAAAAGCGAGGTCTAAGCCAATTGTTGTAAGCTGGATGAGAGAATATGATCGTGTACCAACTTGGATATTACTTTACTCTATGACCAACTACTAACTGGTACCGCGACACTTCTTTTTTCATAGACCATCAGAAGTCTATGCCATGCCTATGCAAACTATGATTATTTACGACGTCATAAACGGAAACGTATGTTCTATGTAGTAATTTAAAACAATAAATATAGTTTGTTGCTTGTAAAATGGACATACTAATTTAGTTGTATATTTATTAAATAATTTCAAAATATAAAATTTTATTATATTTGATTATTAGTTTCAATATAAAGTTATTATACATAAAAGTTTTTTATTTGACAAACAGACTAGGCAGGAACTGTGGATGTCAGATCAAGGTCAATAAGGTCACAGCAAATGTTTGTTTTCATATGCAAAATTTACTTGACACTCAATTTTTTTTGTCGTTTCAACCAATCACAGGTCATATAATTTGTTAAGCTCCAATAACGACTCGACTACAAGTCATGTATTTAGTAATGTTCTGCAGTGTAATGTAATAAAATCGAACAGCGGCAACCACGGCATAGCAACTCATTCATTCCAGTAAAATTTTCATAACTCGAACACTCTAAAGTAGTAGATACAGGATTTTCGTAAGAAAATAAACTTTTTAAATTATTTTAGAAAACCGGTGAGCTACTTAAGTTAATGTTAATTTATAACGTTGTGTTTTAGGATTTTTAATCATTAATTTTGTACTTTATCCGACTTATTTATTTGGTTATTACGTTAGCTCTTTCTTAAACTTTTGAATAGGTTTTATCTCTTTTCTTACTAAGAAAACATTACTGGTGAAATAATTAATTTCTATAGCTCTTAGTTTATAAGTTTGACCTTTTGTCCTTAACCTCTATAAGTATTTAAAACTTTTTTAATTTTACCTACTTACATGTATTAATTATTTTAATTGTTCAGGTTGAAAAACTATAACTATGGGTCGCAAGTTCGTGGTTGGAGGAAACTGGAAGATGAATGGAGACAAGAAGACTGTCGATGAAATAATTGAAACCCTGAAAAAAGGTCCATTGGATCCTAATGTTGAAGTAAGATATTAATATTCTCAGCTGTATTTGTTATTAGAGCAGTTTAGGTAATTATGCTCTTCAAGTTTTGCTTTGTTTTGTGTATCAGTAATGTGGTTTTATTCATTTAACAAAATATTTTTCCATCGTACCCTCAAATTCAATTGTTAAATTATATTTTTTTTATGCTTCAACTTAGTAAAATAATCATATTTAGCTTTATATGTTCTGAGAGCAGTTGGGTTATTTATTCTCTTCAATATTTGCTTCGTTTTGTAGTATATAAATCAGTAAAGTGATATTATTAATTCAACAAAATAATTTTTCATCATACCCACAAATAAATTATTTCATTATAATCTCTCTGGGTGCTAAGAGGATTAAAAGGGTTTTAATCTGAAATAAAACAAATAAAAAGTTCCCTTCCTAGTTCCGTGTTGTCCTCAATTCAGGCAGCCATTGTTGCATGTCATGAATTGTCCCTAAACATCTCTCTTTCCTATACATATGCTTAATTAAGCGAGAAAGCATCATCCAGAGATACTAAGCATGTGAATCATAGCGCAAAAGTAGGTATACTGGACAAATGAGTAAAAAAAGAACATTTGTGAATTCAAATAACTCTTAACTTACATGCTGATTCAAAAATTTATTTTATATGTTGCTGCAAATATGTGCCTCTGATATGTAAAATATAAATATTGTTATCTTTTATAGCGACGGGGGCGTATACCCGAAGGTCGCGGGTTCGAACCCCGCCAGTGTCGAAATTTTTCTTTCCTTTAATAACATCTTTTATTTATGAGTAATAATCCCCACATGAGGAATTCATGTCAAAAAAAAAAACATTATATTGTTATCTTGTTTATTTAGCAATTTATAATATTGCTTATAGTATGTTATTGTTACTTGTTTTAATTGGCCATTTTATTTTGCGAGATAAGGAAATTAAGATCAGTGTTTACTGAAATGTTTTTGTTACTTTGTTTTTTTTATTGAATTTTATGGTACAGCACAATAATATATTTTGTTTAATTAAAATATATATATATATATATATATATATATATTGTATTAAACTGGTGCTGGCTGAAAACAAGAATGCAGCAGTGGTTGTATCCTTCAAGATACATGGCTGGGGCACATATGCTAAGGCAGAACCAATTGGGCCAACCTTTGTTATTTACCTTAGCTCCTTCTCTCATGAAGCTACTAAAAAATGATGCTACAACAAACAAACTAGTAAAAACCGTACCTCGCACAAGATGCTACTCAAGTTCCAAACTTGCGGTGACGCTCAAGCAACTGGTTGGTAATTTAAGTTTGTGAAATAGTTTTTTTTTAAACTCTGTGAGAGGAGGGCCTTCCTGTTGTACCATTTATTTATTTGCCATGTATATTTTTTCTTTCAAATACAATTAGGTGTAGACAATTATTTTTGTAGTATGTATTGTGTGAATTGCTCAAATGATTCTTAAGCCAACTTAAGCCTGATTGATGTGACACCCTCTACTCTTGTGACATAAAGTATTTCTACCTCTACAACAATTTTCAGGACAAACTTAGAAATAACAAAATACACTAAACTTAAACTATGACAATACACCAAATAAAAACCATGATTAATGATACCACAGCACTTACTTCAACTGAATGCATCAACCTATTGTGCTGTACACTTGCAGATGGTCTCCTTTTTAACCGACTTCAAAAAAAGGAGGTGGTTATCAATTTGTAAATTTTTTTTTGTACATGCAACTGTCTTACTGTCACGTTGATGTATAAGAAGTTATCAAGTTAACCTCCTTCATATTACATGCATTACAATTAATGTGTTTTATGTTAAATATGAAAGTCCAAAAGTGGCTGTGCCATCTATAATTCTGAAGACCTAACTACACTTATTTTTGGATTAATAGTCTTTAGTAGATGTATGTATTATTAAATACTTCAGTGTATATTCCAATATCTTATATTTTTATCAAGTCATTCATATTGTCTGACAACAGGTGATAGTGGGTGTGCCAGCCATCTACCTGGCCTATGCAAAAACCATTATTCCAGACACCATTGAAGTCGCTGCACAAAACTGCTGGAAAGCAGCTAAGGGAGCTTTCACAGGTTTGATCTTTAACTTATTTATAGTCACACCCTTTAATATATAGTTTTTGAAATTAATATTGTAGTTAGGTGTCCGAAGTATGAAGAATAAAAGAGCATGTATGAAAAGATTGATGGATGTGAATGAAGCTAGGTAGGTTTGCCAGGATCGTACAAAGTGGCGATCGATAGTCTCTGCCTACCCCAATGGGAACTGACGGCGTGAGAATATGTATGTATGTATGTATGTTAGACTTAAAATAACTATACTTGATAGCTATAATTATTTGGATATTTGCTAACATTATTATATCATTACTAATAAATAAAGAATAAACAAAGGAAAGAAAAATTTCGACACAGGTGGGAATCGAACCTGCGACCTCGGGTATACGCCCCCGTCGCTCTGCCAATTGAGCTACCGTGTCAATGGCCGCCAGCGCGAAATTCTTCTATCCTTTGTTTCTCTTACACTTTTTAAATAATGTTATTTATTAGTAATAATCCCCACATGAGGTTTTCATGAACAAAAACAATTAATTTTATTAATTATTATACAAAGAATAGATATATATTATGCAAAGAAGCTAAATTTAAATTTACTTACCATAATTTAAATCTCTTTCAGTTAAAAGATTAAATGATTGAATACATAGTATAATATAAATGTGGTACTCTGTAGTGTTAGCTTAGAACTGCACTACCCCATTAATTACCGTGGGTGTTTCTTAAGAGGTGGCTAAGAGTATTGGAGATTTCAAAATGATTTTTAAGCAATGTGATAGGAAACAAATCACCAACAATCTTATTCCCACTCAAGTTCAATATGTGGCTGACGAATTTCCCATTGTTAAGCTCTGGCTACGCCTTTTAGGATTTAAAGCTGTGAGTATATGAGTGAATGTAATCTGTTAATGAAACAATCAAGAAAACTTTGGTATTTCCCAAAGTTTAAATTTTAAACTATTTTCTATGTAAATGTCATAGTAGCTTAATAGTTTGTAGTTTTTGGCTCACTATCTTTATTATATATTTTTAAAATCTATATTAGTGATCTTATTACTAATTTTATCGCTTGGTTTATGATACTGAATATTCTAATTCAAAATAAATGTGACATACCGTCTCCGGCCCTCATACTTTGAATTCATACATTGGGATATTCTGTTAATTTTGCAGAACTATGTTCTCTTCATGTACTACATATAACTAGCAAGATTTTTGTTTAAGTTATTTAAAGTACCCATGATTAATAAGCAAATTAAATTACAGGTGAAAACTCTCCGGCAATGATAAAAGATGTTGGCGTTAACTGGGTTATTCTGGGACACTCAGAAAGAAGGACTATTTTTGGAGAGAAGGATGACTTAGTTGCAGAAAAGGTTTGTAAATGTCTAATATGGTTGGTATTCATATGATACATATTCTATAAAATTCAAGAATATTGATAATGTTGGAAATTGCAATAGTGCTAAATGTAATAGTGGTTGCTTCACGCATACTACGTGATAGGTACCTCATACATAAATTTATATATTGGGTAAGGTAGTAGGATAGTTAGGTAAAAATTTAAATTAAAGGACCGATAAGTAAAAATTTCTGCTCTGATCCATGCATACGTCTGAAACATCTAGTCCTTAGCTGACATTCATCCACTATTCATTCTTTTTATTTCCAATTTATATAGTTGGATAAAACATGTTTAAATTCAAAGTAAAACATAAAAATATCACCAAAGGGTAGCTAATACCTTTAGAAGAAACACAGAGTATATAACATCATACTAAATATCATAGTAAGAGGTCAAAAATTGTATAGCTTATAATGACATTGTACCTAATGTTTGCCTAAAACATAAGTATTCTTACAACTACTTAAAGTTTGCCTAAACATATGGTTTCCTTAAAGTCAGAAATATAAACCACAATATTTATGTTTCAGGTTGCATTTGCCCTTGAATCAGGCCTGAAAGTCATTGCCTGTATTGGAGAGACCCTTGAAGAGAGGGAAGCTGGCAAAACTGAGGAGGTGGTCTTCAGACAAACCAAGGCTCTTCTCCCAGCTATTGGCACCAACTGGGCTAATGTTGTTCTGGCCTATGAGCCTGTTTGGGCTATTGGCACTGGAAAGACTGCATCTCCACAACAGGTAAATTTATCCTTTAAAATATCACTGTATCCAAGACGGTAACATAAAACTGAGTGGGCCAAGGTTGTATAAAGTGGCGATCTATAGTCTCTACCTACCCTAATGGGAACTAAAATATGTGTTTGTTCCTCTGAGTAGGTAGCTTCTTTGAAAATTGAGGTGCTAATATCTAAAAAATGATGTTCTAGATCCATCTGTTCAGTTCTTCCTCTTTTCTTCTTTAAACCAAACCATATTACTTTCCATGTACCTACATACATACATATGCTCAGGACTATAAATGCCAAAAAGTGGTAGCCAGAGATTCAAAATTAGAACTTTTTAAGCCAATATTTGAAGTTGATTAGGGTTAAGCTAGTACAAATAAAGTATCTTTCTTAATGCTTCCCCAGCCTCTTCTCCTAGAACCACTTAATCCTCATACAGTTAGTTGCTTTTTAATGATAAATTAATAATGATTTCAGGCCCAAGATGTCCATGCTTCCCTTCGCAATTGGCTGTCCACAAACGCTTCTCCAGAAATCGCTGCCTCAGTCCGTATCCAATATGGAGGTTCCGTGACAGCTGCCAATGCTAAAGAACTAGCTGCTTGTCCCGATATCGACGGTTTCTTAGTAGGAGGAGCCAGTCTTAAACCCGAATTCGTTGACATTGTTAATGCTACCAAGTAAATTGTTATTTAAATTTGTAGCTAAACCATATTTTTCTCGTATAAGATCAATGTAGTAAAGTTATGTATCTTAAGTGATATATTGTATGACTGAATCATTTTGTAAGCCACTTGTGAAGTTTGGCCTTTTGTTTAAATCATGGAGATTTTTTGAGTTATTTAAAGTTTAAGTATATACTTTTTTTGTTTCTTTTCTAACCGTTTGTTTAAGTATTTAATACAATTGTTAAATCATAGAGATTTTCGAGTTTAAGTATATACTTTTTGGTTTCTTGTCTAACCTTTCGTTTAACGTATTTAATACAATATTTGATTGTTATTGATGGTTTTTTCATTTAAATACCTTGTTAAATTCGTCTAGTCCGTTCTGTCCTACCGTTTGTTCTACCGGTAGGACAGAACGGATAAAAATAGTCCGTTCTGTTCGACTACGCTGTCGAACAGAACGGACTACGAAAAAAGTGTCCGGTTTGTTATACCGGTGAGTTTGACAGGTAAATAGTGTTGTGCTACACAATAAATATTCTTGTGACTGGCGGGACTTGGGAAATTTTCACGAGTGAGAAATCATCAAGAGATAAAAAAACATAGGTTTTTTTACCAGAAATATTGGAATAATGCAATGATTTTGAAATGTTTCCCTCCAACCAACTGAATCTGTACAACTTAAAACAGACTAACCAAACTGTGCCCCACTGCCTAATGCCGTGTTGACCTTTATAAGTTGTAATACGTTAGATTAAAACTATGAAGTGGTAAAATAACTTAGACATTTGCTTGCTTGCATATTGCTTGTTTTTCGTGTTTTTCTTAGCATTCATGAAGCCATACATATATTTTTAATGAACTAGGACAATTGTTGACCGAAAATACAAAAGCCATTTATGTTTGAAAATATGAATTTTATTGCAACAAAAAATAAGTAACTTAAATAAGTAGACATTTTATTACTATCGTCAGTAATAAAGTCACGAAACAAATGTGTTTTGGTTAAACTAGATTCACAAATTTATTTATGTACTTTACTTACTTAGAACTTTTCTAGCAATGAATAATTAAACATCCTTTTTTTTTTAAAATAATTATGATTTAACTAATTTTACACTACACATAGCAAAACAAATATGAATGTTTTTATCAAATTAAAATTTGATATGGTCCAGCAAATCATCATCAGAGGGAGTGCTCTTTTCCATTGAGCTATCAAGATCGTTACTGTATTACCTCGGAAATAATTTGGGGCATTATTAATTTTTTTATAGAAATTATTCTAAGTTTTTCTTTCTACTGATGTTTTTACACTCTCGAAAATTTCACAAGTCCCGCCAGGCATTAAAAATACATACAAAGTTCAAAATAATTTCTAAGACTTTTTACCCCTTTATGTTTTAAACATGGTAGAAATTTATGAACTATAAGTATAAGTTAAGTTTAGAAAATAATTTACTTATCGGACCTTGGTAAATACCCATCACTCAAAACAATCTCTTGTCGAACAAACCGGACTCTTTTTTCGTAGTCCGTTCTGTTCGACAGCGTAGTCGAACAGAACGGACTATTTTTATCCGTTCTGTCCTACCGGTATGACAAACGGTAGGACAGAACGGACTAGACGGTTAAATTTGCTTAAGCATCACTATGCTTAAGCAAATTGAAGTGAGTCCAGAATCATTTACAATCAGTAATAGTATAAGATCCCGCTGCTAAATCTCTACGTTCATTACTTATTGAGTCAAACACACATTTTAACATAAGTTCATGAATAAGAGAATACACTGACAACACGCAGCCAGGCAAAAGTAGCCGCAAGTAATTTTAATTTAATTAATGTTTATTATTTTTCGAAGACAAATTTCGTTCACTTGTTTTCGAAATATAATAACACCCCCATCATAGCAATGTATATAAAGAATATAACAATCCATAGGTGCCGTTGCAAATTCGGCCGCAATTATCTCGCAGCCAGGTGAAGGTAGGTTATATTTTGGTGTGTTTTATACGTTCATAAGTTACACGCATATTTTTTATATGTAATTCAAGCTATTTTTTTCCTAATATTATATATAATACATAGCTGCCTGTGTAAAAGCGGCCGCAAATTAGGGTTGCCATCTGTTAAAAACGCGATATATCCAAACATATTTCACAAACTATGCTACTAAAAGATCTACTAAAAGTGATTATAGTATAAGATCCCGCTGCTAAATCTCTGCGTTCATAATGTATTGAGTCAAACACACATTTTAACATAACTTTATGAATAGGAGAACACACTGACAAGACGCAGCCAGGCAAAAGTGGCCGCAAGTAATTTTAATTTAATTAATGTTTATTATTTTTCGAAAACAAATTTCGTTCACTTGTTTTCGAAATATAATAACATCCCCATCATAGCAATGTATATAAAGAATATAAAAATCCATAGGTGCCGTTGCAAATTCGGCCGCAATTATCTCGCAGCCAGGTGAAGGTAGGTTATATTTTGGTGTGTTTTATACGTTCATAAGTTACACGCATATTTTTTATATGTAATTCAAGCTATTTTTTTCCTAATATTATATATAATACATAGCTGCCTGTGTAAAAGCGGCCGCAAATTAGGGTTGCCATCTGTTAAAAACGCGATATATCCAAACATATTTCACAAACTATGCTATTGTTTCTGTTTATATTTTATGACTTATATAATAACTATATTTATATTTTTTAAATACTTACTTATACTCGTGCCCATTATTCCCATTGGGGTAGGCAGAGACTATCTATTACCTCTTAGTACCATCTTGACAAACTTCTCTTGCTTCCCTTACATGCTCTTTTATTGTTCTCACTTCGGACTCCCGCCTTTATAGGAACGTTTTCTATCTGATACGGAAACGTTTTACGAGGCCGTCCTCTACTAACAATCCCATCCACATTGGCTCTATATATCTCTTTCGCAACTTTATTAGGCATAGACCTACCTCAATGGGAATAATGGGCGTGAGTACAAGTAAGTAAGTATTTAAAAAATATAAATATAGTTATTATATAAGTCATAAAATATAAACAGAAACAATAGCATAGTTTGTGAAATATATTTGGATATATCGCGTTTTTAACAGATGGCAACCCTAATTTGCGGCCGCTTTTTCACAGGCAGCTCTGTATTATCAGATTAGGAAAAAAATAGCTTTAATTTCATATCTATACTAATATTATAAAGCTGAAGAGTTTGTTTGTTTGAACGCTAGGATCTCAGGAACTACCGAATCAAATTGAAAAAATCTTTTTGTGTTGGATAGTCCATTTATTGAGGAAGGCTTTAGGCTATATACCATTACGCTGCGACCAATAGGATCAAAGCATAAGTGAAAAATGTTGCAAAAACGGGGAAAATTATTCATATTTAAAGGCTTCCGTTATGTGCGCTGCGTAAACGGTTTAAGTTACCCAAAAAGTATTTATAAAAGAATTATTCCTGTTTAAATTATCCACAAAAATGTCTGAGACAGTATATGCCTATCTTTTAAGATTGACCCAGTCATTGATTGAATCAAATTCGGACGAAATGAATGCATTATTGCCAATTATTTGCCATAATGTTTTATCAATATAATATTAATCCTTATCCAAATAAATATGTTGTTGATTAAGAGTATTTAATTGTGAACAAAATTGTCATGACATCACTTAATTTAAATTAAAATCTTAAAAGATAATACAATTTTAAAATTACTCCGCAACAAAATTGACACGCGTGCATGAAGCGCAAGACAAGACGGACTGACTGACTCAGAATCAATGCTCAGCCGAAGCTACTATACTTATAAACTTAAAATATATAAAGTAAAAAAACTGTGAGGACACTATGAAAAACACTTTTCCTCAGCGCATGACAAAGACTCTCAACGGGTCAGTTAAATAGTTCAGTTTGACGACGTGAAAGTTTACACTTTTGACAGTACGAAGTCTGTCGGGTCAGCTAGTAAGAAATATGCGTGTAACTTATTAACGTATAAAACACACCAAAATATTACCTACTTACACCTGGCTGCGAGATAATTGCGGCCGAATTTGCAACGGCACCTATGGATTTTTATATTCTTTATATACATTGCTATGATGGGGATGTTATTATATTTCGAAAACAAGTGAACGAAATTTGTCTTCGAAAAATAATAAACATTAATTAAATTAAAATTACTTGCGGCCACTTTTGCCTGGCTGCGTCTTGTCAGTGTATTCTCCTATTCATAAAGTTATGTTAAAATGTGTGTTTGACTCAATACATTATGAACGCAGAGATTTAGCAGCGGGATCTTATACTATAATCACTTTTAGTAGATCATCATAAATCAGCTATGGTTGCTATGGAAATGGTTCTGTTTATGTAGAAAGCGATATCCTATACAACATAATTAAATGCTGGTGGCTCCCAATTAATAATGGTAATCACCTCGAAGGTGAAAACATTCGAGAATACAAAAAAAACTCGCAAGCAAAAACAAAGTTTTATTAAAAAAGTAAACAAATTAAGTGGTAACTTATACCAAATATACAAATGAGGTCTTAGGTCGATCTAACATACGTATGATGACTGGTTTCCTATTGAGTTTTTGCTGAATCAGCCGAAACAATACTGCACATACTTCCCGTACCTATTCTTATTTATATCCTACACTATATTAAAATCTCATTCCTTGTGTGATCTTGTGGGACCACAGCCTCAAACCTACTTTTGTTCAGTTCATATGTACAATAAGTGACAAGCAGCTTACAGAATATTTCACAATACTTTAATGGGTTTAAGATTTGTACTAATTTGTTCTATTAACATTAAACAGATCTTGCCAACAGCGTCAGAAATTTAGGATTTTTTTAAAATAAGTTGGTGGATTAGTAGTCCAATTTAAGTTACTCTACTGCTTTCCAATAGTTAGTTTTATAACATGTTTATATATTGTAACCTTTTAACCATTACTATATATACGTTTAAAAAATGCCATATGGTAACTTTTGTGCTTGTAGGTATAATTTTATATTTAAGCGTAGCTTTGTTTCACTCCTCCTTAATTAATAAAATAAGACACCTTCTACCCGATACAAGCGGTGGATGTTATGTTTATATTATACGGTAGATACAATAGATTGTATTCAGTTAGACAATAACAAAATTGAATAAAATTCTTCTACCATACTAACAGTGGCAGTCGCTTATAAACTTTCTACCAAATAATAATAAGTAAATAATTTTATTGATTTTACTACACTTAATATACTATTAGATTCGAGAAATTTGTCAAAAATAAGATATTATTCATTTAAAAAATAATATCATTAACCACCTATCAACCATTATATTTACCACTTAATGTCAATAATCGAGTATTAAAGTGAAAATTTAACATTTATTGGGACTTGACTTTAGTCCCAATTATATATCATTTAAGCCTAGTAAATGCTTCGATGATAGAAAAACTAAAAATGTACTTCGCGAAATTCAATAACGATATCTCACTGTTTGAAGTGTCCTTGTTATTTCAGCATTATTATCTTTTAAACAAGTAAAAAATTATAGAGTGACGTTTAATATAACTCTAGTCACATAGTCGTACACTGGGATACAATCAGCATTTAGTTATTAGTAATTATTATAAAGCTACTAATGGTCCAAGATGGAACTTAACCAAAAAAAGAAAAAATGTAGCATAAAGACATTACGAAGGAGGTTGCAAATAATGGTTTGCGTAATTATAAAGAAAATGTAACAGCATTGGTAAATCAAAGGTTGTACATGATTAATTTCAGTATAAGAAAAGTAACTTATTTGTATGAATCTTATGTTTTTCTATCATCGAAGTGTATAATTACATACCCGTTCACTTTAATGATAATATTGTCTAAAAACAACGTTTAAAAATTACGATAACAAGTACGTAAAATATCTTGCTACAATCACTCACGAATGCAAGGAAATTAGTTATTCGTCGAATACGGCCTTGCCAACTAAAGGCAATGCCTTAACGACTGGTCCTCCCAAAGATAGAACACTTTTCAGTGGAGTGAACCAAGAGACGAGCAGAGAAATGACGAAGAGCCAGAAGAAGATCTTCACAATCCAGTCCAGACCGTATAAACTGTAATAAAATATATAAATTAGGCAAGAGATAACTAAAATAATATGTAGCGTATGGCAACTGGTGGTTGCGTATTTATGTAACCTTAGCCTTAGTTTGACCGCCAAAACGGCTGTAATGAATGAAATATACATACATACATATACTCACGGCTATAAATCCCTAGATGGGGTAGCCAGAGCTAAGGAATTAAAAGTTTCCTCAGCCACTTTTGGAAAATTGAGTGGGGAAAAGATGGTAAAGTAGAGGTTGTTGGTGATGGGTCTCCAACCGCATCGCCCGAAAATCCCTTAAAAGCCCCAATACCGTTAGTCGCCTCTTACGTACACCATATGAATGAAATATATGATTAAATTTTGTCCCATCATCTAATTCACATATATTTTTTTAAATTGAGCTATAGTTTGATCACGAACTCAAACCATCAACTTTCCGATTGAATTTCCAATCTGATGACAGTTTTTACGAGTTTATTGTTAGATCTGTTTTAGAATAACCGATGTGTTATAATCGTGTATCCATCTACGGATCGTAATTTGTCTTTACAACTGCTAACGCCTTTGCTATATTGTAATTCTATAAATTTTTAATGAAAACAAATTAAATACTACCCGGCGTAGAATAATAAAGTTATTCTGTACTTACAAGTTATGAACAGTCCTGTTCAATGGGATTTTCTTGGGATCCTCCTTGAGACAGTAAACACGACCTCCTTCGACACAGCCAAACATGTATGCATCAGCATCATTTTGTGCCAGATCAGTGTTGAAGATTTCCTTCTCCTCGTCATTTAAAATTGTATGAATTTTGTCGAATTTCTCACTCGGGAACGACCACTGCCTCATAGTAAAGTATTGCAAAACTTCTAGCCCTTGGCTTATTCTGTCTTGAATGCGTACCATACTGAAACACATTATTTATATTGTTGTAGAAATTAATTTAAGATTGAACAGATAAATTAAATTCTAGAAACAACAGTCAGGGGCCAGGCATTTAAGATTGGAGGTGAATTAACTGAACAGTAAAATCAATATTATATTAAGTAACAACTGAAGGCTATAAACAAAATAATTCTGTTCAATTAGAAAAAAATGGGATTTCTGTCTCTTTGCAATTATTTAGCACAAAATTAAACGCAGTATTTTTTAATAGCTCATTAAAATGAGCAGAGCGACCGGGAGGTCGTGGGTTCGAGTCCCGCTGGATTCGAAAATTTTTCTTTCCTTAATTGATTAGTAGTACTTTTCATTTTCGATAACTTACAATCTCTTTTGTCCCAATATCATCATGAGGAAATCGATAAAGTAAGCAGGCATAAGATGGAAGAAGATCCGTTTGAGCTCATGGGCAGTATGGTTTGTGGTGATGTCGCCATTAGGGTACCAAAGAGGCCATGCGAGGGGGTAGTCCCGTCCATACTTCTTCGCCACTTCTAAAACTTCACCCCACGTTGTGGGCTTCTGGTGTCCAATGTTGACATTGTACACCGGAACTAGTTCAGACCTGTAAATAATAAATGATGCGTGAATTTAACTGACGGTTTAGTTAGTAAAAACCCCAAAAGGGTGGCAGAGGAAGAGAACTAATGGCGTGAGTATTTATTTGCTTTTACCGTGATCTAAAATATAGTGATCAAATAATGTGAGTGTTATGAAGTACTTGAACTAACATGGTCAATTGTATGTCTTATCATTAATAATTAAATATGCAAATATTGTAATTTCTGACATACATACATATACTCCCTCCATCAGTACCACTGGGGTAGGCAGAGACTGATGTAGAAAATCAAATACGTCCTAATAAGAATTTCTAGGGTCATTTAAACTTTTTGGCGCGTATTTATAGATTCACTGAATTGACTAAGACATACCTACATAACATCTTGTTTTGGTGAAAATTGCATGTTCTGTTCATTTATCTGCGTGACAGGGTTTTTACCGCTGTTTTTTCCTTATTCTAAAGAACACTGATCAATTAAAAATTGTGCTCAAAAAGGCAGGTGTCCGCAGTATGAAGAATAAAAGAGCATGTATGAAAAGATTGATGGATGTAAACGAAGCCAGAGAGGTTTGCCAGGATCGTACAAAGTGGCGATCGATAGTCTCTGCCTACCCCAATGGGAACTAACGACGTGAGAATATGTATGTATGTACTGATCAATTAAACTTAACATTTGATTAGAATCTTTATAATTTATACGATATTGAGGAAGTAAAAACTTCGGGTGTAGGCTCTATCCCGACTTAAGATTTCTCTTACTCGATAGTATAATATTAGTACCTCATTCTAGTAAACCAAAGAAATTCTAAGAGTTACCAATCATCAAAACAATGGTTCCTATCCTCGCCCAAAGCCCTCCCATTTACCTTTCTTTCTTTACGCTCTCAATAGCACCAATACATATGAGGGCATTGATTGCTGTGTCCACCGGGATTACTTGAGCAGTTAATGATCCGTCACACAACATTGTTCGGATGACGCCTTTACCAGCACCCAGCATCACACCTACTGGGCCGTTGAGGCTGTCCACCCATCCTACTACTGGCTCCTTCACTGATGGGCACACTGGAATAGAAAAAGTTGTCTTGTACTAACAGTTAGTAGGATAAACAGTATTTTCTAAGACTTTCACGTTTGCACATTATTAACTTTCGGATATTTTGATCGCGTGTTATTACATGGTTTAAAGCCCGACGTTTCGAAAACTTTTCAGTTATCATGGTCACGGGAAGATTTAAAAAAACCATGTAATAACACGCGATTAAAATAGCCAAAAGTCAATAGTTGTTTTTATTATAGTTGGATATACGTTATAAATGGAACGGCAAATTCAGTGCGAAATAATAGGATCTATTAGATAACATTTCTTTCAAAGTACTATGTTAAATTCCTTATGACAACCAATATAGCTCATGGCGAAAACTACCGCTTGTAAAAAGAGAGGTGTGGATTACAATCTATAGTCACGCTTTTGTCTTTTCATAAGTCATATGTGTGGTTAATTTGTTAAGTTTACTAACGGCGAGGGAAAACATCGTAAAGTAAACCTCGAAAAAGCACGTGGATACTCTGAACACCAAAGTGGCAAAAACCACACGTGATTTTCTGTGTAATTAGTACAAGGTTCTCAAGTAATAAGGTGTACCCATATTGTCATTTTGACTAATACACCATCCCAAAACAAAACATAACTCAGTCATGTAGGTTTCCTCCTGATTTGTTCAATACGGATTTTTTTTAATTGTTCATTCTTTTCATTCACTCCCTTTTGTGTTCAAGAATTAATTCTAGTTTAAGTAGTGTACATAAGCAAAACTATAGATCAATTATGCGCTTACCAATACTGGGCCGAGCTATCACAGCGGGAAAACCTTCGTTGTAAGCCCGCAGGACCAAGTCTTCAGCAAGCCGTTTGGAGTAAGTGTACGTATTAGGATGAGGTCCCAACAAAGAGGGAGTCAAGAGAGCCAACTGCTTGTCATCCAGCCAGCCTACTAGCTTTATCACGTCATCAGGGTCGGCTGGTGGGGCGTATAACTGTAACGTGTTAAAAAGTAGTTACGTTTTTTTTTAAATAAACCCACACTGGATAATTACACTCAATTGATTATTTTCCGGGTTGCAGTTATAAATAGATATGCTCAATCTTTTTAAATATTTGACAGGTACCACGTCCTGGGGTGATACTCGTAGTTACTTAAAGGAACCTCTCAGCTATTTTATCACAAATTCCTCTGATGCTATATAAGTAATACATGTGTCACTCAACGATTTGAAATGTATATCAATACAATATATACAAGTCTCGTTTAACAATGTACAACATGTTAAAGATTAATTCATGTCTTATGTCTTAGAAAAATGTCTACTAGACAATATTTTTTCCTAATGAACTATTTTCTAGTCAAATTTTGTTTCTTTTAATACAATTTTCACAAACATAAAACATCGCTATGACACTCATGATTTCACATATTACTGTGAAAAAATACCTTCAACCTCTTAATAAGGGCATACCTTATTGCAGATTATTGGTAAAATAACAAGTAATTATCATACATACATATACTCACGGCTGTAATTCCCTAGAAGGGGTAGCCAGAGCCAAGGAATTATAAGTTCCTCAGCCACTTTTGGAAGTTGAGTGGGGAAAAGATAGTAAAATAATGGTTTTTGGTGATGGGTCTCCAACCGCATCGCCCAAATATCCAATAAAAAGCCCCAATACCCTTAGTCGCTTCTTACGACACCCGTGGGTAGGAAGGGGTAGCAACATTCTAAGCCGGCACTATACGGCAAAGTAATTATCGTGACGTTAATTTATTAACAATGGTATGAAATAAATTCAGGCCATTTAACATGAGATATTTTGATCACCATACTTTTTTAACCATATCGCTTCACTTTAATTTCATTATGGAATTCTTATATAATTTACAAATACGAAAAAAATATATCCATACCTTTTCTCCCAAAACTTCATAATCCGGATAACAGAAAGCTGTTGATAAGTGGACGAAAAGCACCATGTTTTGAAATTTCTTTGCTACGTTTATAGCTCTTAGGGTTCCTGAAGTATTCATGTCAACTCCACTCTTCAATGGTGCCTCCAATCTCAGGGTCGCAGCGAAATGGAAGACCACATGAGCTTCTCGTGATAACTCCTCAATGTCGGAGCTGGACAAACCAAGATTCTCAAACAGAACATCTCCTTGTAGTGGCTTCAGCTTCTTGAAATCTTTTGGTCTCTCATTTCTGATTCTATCAAAGACCTGAAGATAAAAGTATATTGTTGGTTTGCATGGTGTTAAAATATTAACAAACTTAAGAAACTACATAATGACCCATCTAGGTATCTATAACCGTGAGTATATGTATGTATGTATAATGATAATATTTGGTTTGGAGACATCGTTTGATTTATTATATTCATACAAGGCGTGAAGCATCGGTTAACATTGGAGAACATTAGAGTTTCTTCTTTTCAATCCTAATCACTTCCTTTTTAACATACATAGGGTAGCCAGAGCTAAGGAATTAGAAATGTCCCAGCCACTTTTGGAAATGTGAGTGGGGAGAAAAGTAAAATAAAGGTTGTTGGTGATGGGTCTCCCACCGCATCGCCCAAAAATCCCTTAAAAGCCCCAATACCGTTAGTCGCCTCTCACGTACACCCACTGGAAGAAATGGGGTAGTGTTATTCTAAGCCGACACTACACAGCAATTAACCTTTTTAACTTTAAAAATATTTAAACTAAAATTTCTTACCACTGAGGAAAGAGTATGTCGCAATCACGTTAAGTTCAAGTTCGAAATCTAACATTATATTATGACCTTATCCAGGTGAAGCTCATGAAACTTTGGGTACATAAATGGCTTACGTTGTAATGTTTACAGTAGTGTGTATGGAACGTTTGATGTTATTATGCATCATTATCATCCAATAGAGGTTCATTCCTGGAAATAAGCCTTTCCGAAATAAAACACACATCCCCTGTCCTAAGATAATACACACGGGAGACAAAAGTACCGTTTTTAACAGAGAACTTACAAATATGCAGAATCAATAATAGCGTGATAGTTTTTTTTGTGGATTTACGAATTATAAGGCAGGATTTAATTATTTTTGCCTCAAAGTTTTATTATTTATATTCTACTTTTTAAGAAACTTTAGTTTCTTATAAAGTAGAATATAAATAATTAAACTTTGATATTGTTTATTACAATTTTTTACTATTTATATTCATCATACCGCGATGTACAAATCCTGTAGTGCCGCCATCTAGTGTACGAGCATAAAAACAAAACTCCCTATCGCTAGTATAGAATAGTCACCTTCAGTATAGTTTTGTTGTAACGGATATGAATACCATATACATACCTACATACACACATATACTCACGGCTATAAATCCCAAGAAGGGGTAGCCAGAGCTAAGGAATTAGAAATTCCTCAGCCACTTTTGGAAAGTTATGTGGGGAAACGATGTTTAAATAAAGGTTTTTGGTGATGGGTCTCCAACATTTAATAAATTAATAGTTATTTGCGCAATACAAAGCGAGTATATATACTTACTGCACGTTCTTACTGGTAATTCTATGACAAAATCAACCTCGGTTTTATGATAGTCTTTTTCTGTTGCGACAATATTTAAGAAAATGTAAATGAATTTGAATGATGCTCGAGAAATTTGTCTAGATAATACAAAGTGGCGAACGGTAGACTCTGAGTACCTAATGGGAATTAATGGCGTGAGTATATTTATAATGGTATATGTGTGTATGTATTTTGTTCAAATACTTACTGGAAGTCGCTGCAAATCCTCCATTCGTTGGTTCACAGACTTGCCTTTCTTAGGTCTGAGTAGAACATAAATATTTCCGATTTCCGGAACTGAGTACAGAAGTTTCTCTATGAGCACTTTGCCCATGAACCCGGTTCCACCGGTCACAAAGACATTCTTGCCTTTATAAAACTCACGCACTGAAAAGTTCACCATTTCTGTAACAATAATAATAAAATAGCTTAGATTGAAATCTTCCAAAAAAGTAAAGCTTTTATTTACTAGAAACCAGAGCACCCATACGCTGTTATCTGATGAAAAACATACAATATAGCTGGGCTAATTCTATTCTATGAGTTAAAAACTCTTAGTAGAATGACTATAATGCATCGTATTTTTTACATGAATATTGTTGCAAGCACGTAGTTAGTACAGTAAATAATCATATATCACAAAACAAAACCCTTAAATATAAATATAAATATAAAAAAAAATTAGCACAATCATGGCTCTGAATTTTGCTTACAATTGCTATAATATTTTGCATATGCACAATTTTATAACTAAGGGTAATTGTGTAATTGGATGAGTTATATTCAAAAATATTAAATTCATAATTTATTATTAGGTTTGCCTTATTATTTAAAATCTTTGATTTTATATATATAATTTGTCAGTCATCTATAATAAATACAAATAACTAATAAAGTTTCAACGATAAAGAAAAAACATATAAAAAATTATTTCAAAACAGTGCTTTCATATATTTGGTTGATTTAAAGTTGAACTCCTCAGTAACCAGCGACCAAAAAAAATAATCAAAAATAATTACTTTAAAATTGAAAGCTTAAAAGTTTAGGTTGTCTATCAGGCTAGGAAATCAATTTACAATGTCAGTATTTATTCGCAGGTTATAAACCAATGGTCAAAAATTAACGTTTTTAAACTAAAAATGTCCTTGACCTACTGTTTTTTCGTCTGCGTAAGCGTATAACATATGTCGACATTAACATTCACGTCAAGGTTACCTACATAATTATCACAGAGTTGGTGTATTGGTTGCAATTACCATTTTAAGTTAAGCTATGTTGTTTGATAGTGGCATTCGAACTAATGAAATGGGGTTGCTATGAATATCATACGCGTACATATAATTATCATTAGAACATGGCCAGTTGTCGCAAAAAGAAATATTCGCTGCTTCGGAATCGAAGATTTCTCAGACACTTTTGAATGTTGAGCCGAGGGACGTAGTGTTCACGGTTTAATAAGATATGACCATGTCAACAATAAAGACGTTCGGGTATATTGCTTGGCAACGACCTTACCTACCGTACTAGTTGATCCAGATTCTAAACGAATATTAAAACAGTAATGATACCAAACACACGACCAAACAAATAAATCAATTTCTTACACCCTGCAATAAGATAGTATATTACAAGTATTTTTTTTATTACAAAATCATCAATTATATATTATTATATAGAGCGGATGAGAGTATCTTAAATGGTGAAAGATGTGTTAGGAGTCTCAGCTAGTCTACTTCGTAGTACGAGGGGCATGCAAAATAGAAGTTAGATACTCTTTTCTCATTTAATTGACACTGGCAAGCTATACACCATCCTATAGGCTGGTTTTTTATTGACATATTTGAATACAGAACACACTTCTTTTATTTATTTTTTATTTGAATGAGCATTATTTTACTGAGAATCTGGCGGTAATTCACTGGCAACAATGGAGCTCAGTGGACGTGATTTTCGCGCTATGATTTATTATGACTTTAAAAAAGGTTATAAGTCTCAAGAATGTTTTGAACTTTTGGCTTCTACTTTTGGTGAGTCTGCTTGTTCCCGAGCAACAGTATTTAATTAATTTGCTGAATTCAAAAGAGGACGGGGATGTCTCGAAGACGAAGCGAAGACAGGACGGCCGCCAACCGCGGTCACGCAAGAAAACGTTCGTGCAGTCGAAAAACTTATTCGCGGAAACCGACGAATTACATATGTAGAGCTAGAGCGAGAATTAGGAATTGGATCAGCAGCAATGCAAACCATAATTCATGACCACCTTTCTCTCCGTAAACGTTGTTTGAGATGGGTGCCGCTCAAACTTACCGATGAGCAGAAAGACCGTCGGGTGGATTGGTGCCTATACATGATATCTATCGCCTCCGTTGAATTTATCTAAATTCAACGGAGGCGAGAAAAAAACATATATGATATACTGACTGGTGATGAAACATGGCTATATAACTATGATCCCGAATCAAAGCGACAGTCGACTGTATGGTGCTTTGAAGACGAGCCAACTCCAACGAAATGTCGCCGTGCACGAAGCACACAGAAACAAATGGTCGCCTCGTTTTTCTGCAAAACGGTAATATTGGTGCATATTGAAAGAACGGTGAACTCCGAATAGTATGTGACAGTTTGTGCTCCAACAGTAATATCAGCTTGGTGTGACAAGCGACCGAAATCAGGAATCCGGCACCTTCTCTGGCACCACGAAAATGCGGCGCCGCGCACTTCTGCCAGAACACTAGACTTTTTCAACTCGAAAAATGTGTCAATTCTCCCTCACCCGCCATATTCCCCTAACCTAGCGCCTTGTGATTTTTACTTGTTTCCAGAAATCAAAGAAAAACTAAAGGGGAAGAGGTTTGAAAGCGAAGAAGATGCGCGGATTGCCTATAATTTCGAGATTTCTGAGGTATCTAAAGAATGGTGGTCACAGGTATTTTCCAATTCGTTCAGACGTATGGAAAAGTGTATACGTGCTCAGGGTGAATACTTAGAAAAGATCGATACTTGTAATAAAGAATAAATTTTATAATTTTTGAGTATCTAGTTTCTTTTGGCATGCCCCTCGTATAGGCTAGGCTCTAGAGGCTATATAAGTGCGGTGCTCTAAAAATAGAAATGCCAAAAATAATCTATTTCAATTTCGCCATTTGCATGGACTAATCGACCATGATTATAAAATCAAATCGGACAAGGTTAGTATTGCGTTAATTTTAAACGCCTACGAATATATTTTTTGCAATTAGTGGTTAGGATAAAGAGGGTCTATGTAGAAAAATAATTAACTTACTTTGACATGGAGAGGACCAACAAATTAATAGCTTTGCATCTAAAAAGCCCCGTGAAAGTTTACTTTGCTATACATCATTGTTACTGTTTAAAATGGCACCAAAAGTTATTTGGTTTTTTGCTAAAACAAACAGCCAGCATTCGTGATTTTAATACATTAAGTTCCCAGTGACATTAATTAATAATACGGTGTGAAAACTAAATTTAGCAAGATTGGCTTGTTATAAGACGGCAAATTGATGTCGGTTAAGGTGGCATTCACTTTATATTAACCCAATTAAACGAGATCACTTTAATTGCATGATTCTAATTTCTTTTGTTTTTTAGTATATTTTCATAAAAACATGTCCTGGATCATTGTGTCAAAATGTATCTAGATCGATCGGCCTCACTGTCTGGTCAAACTGGTCAAAAAAAAAAAAGTTGGGTAAAGGAGCTTCGCTCCAACTAAGGCACGATTTTATGCTCGAACTGTTTGGGTGTTTCCCAATCTAGCACTATAGGAACATTTAAAATTCTGCTAAATAAATCTCTACGATTGTTGTGATCCTTGGAATAAAAATGACTTTGGATATGCAATTTTTGGGCCCCGACCGTTAATTGATACCGACTCTGCTACTTTCGAAACGGAAACGCTGGTTGTGCAACATAAAAAGTAAATGTGTGATGAGATTGTGTCGAGTATTTTCGAAACAGACTGCCCTTTTATAAATTCCGGCTTTTTAAATACTAAGCAGTCGTTGAATAAACATCAATCAAGATTGTAAGGATGTCGTTTTAAGTCAACTTTAAACACGATCGTAATCACCGTATAGGTTGCCTTTTATTCTGAATTTTAGTCATTTTGGCAAACCAATGTTTGTACAGATGTATATTAAAAATGAACGATTAAAAAATATTACTAATAAATAAAGAATAAATAAAGGAAAGAAAAATCTCGACACAGGCGGGAATCGAACCCGCGACCTCGGGAATACGCCTCGACGCTCTGCCAATTGAGCCACCGTGTCAATGGCTGCCAGCGCGAAATTCTTCTATCCTTTATTTCTTATTTATTCTTTATTTATTAGTAGTAATCCCCACATGAGGTTTTCATGAACAAAAAGATTTAAATTAAAAAATATGTAAAGTAATGCCGTGTTTAAGTAGATAAGCGTAGCTAGAACATTCGGTACCTCTACTTAAATTGCCTCTTGTTACGGTCAATGACCCTATAACTAGCGTTTTTGGACGGAGTTAACTTGAATCAGCGGACCGTGTTCTCAGACATAAATAAAATGTTGTTTTTTAAAAATAAAGCCTTAGAGCATTGTGAAAGTAAACAAGCGTCTTGACTTATACCGAATATTCTACTATGTCTTTATGTAACAGTTTGAAAATGACACAAGAAAAAATTCACAATTTTTAATTGAATTTAGTCGTCTGATATTTTATTCTATTCTGCTTAGATCTTCTTAGTTTTCGTTGATGTTTAACTCGTTTTATTATTAATATACATTTGCTTACAATTTAAAGATACCATTTAGAATATGTTTTTTTGCCTAATATACTTTCTATAGTTCTTAGAGAAATTTTCATATCCGAAGATTTGGCTCACCTACTTGGGATTTATAGTCCTAATCAAATGTATGTATGATGTTTCTGTGAATCTTTTATATTTTCCATACTTATCCTAGCTCCAGCTGCTTTTTTTTTATGAATAACATATAGATCAAAAAGAACGAAAATGGCGTAAGCTTTTACGTTTATCTCGGATGCAGCATTTATAAGTATGCTACAAGGCAGATGATAATAATTACCTTTGCTTTAATTTGTATTATGTAATTATAATCACATTCACAAAACATTGATAAAAAGGATCAAAAACAAAAAATGATTCATTCATCAATCAAACTACGATTTGACCTTTTGCCCCGAATATAACTTGAGGTATTTCTTTCTATTTTTATGATTTTACTTATGAACACTGTGTACTTTAACCGTTTAGTTTTATCGATAGGTATACCAGTTATATATTAAAATCTGCGATCATATCCCGTATTTATTTTTCTTATGTATAGTTACTCGTATTATTGTTCAAAAAAGTAATTAATTTACATGCATAAAAACATGTTTTACAAGTTCCTAGCCTTTGAAATAATTATACACGATCAAATCTAATTCTACGTAAGGAAAGTAAAACTATTGCAAAATTCAGGTATTTTTAGTACTTTAAGGATCATCAGGTTCTATGAGGGCAACACAGGTCGTTATGGAGATCATTTGAGGAGGCCTATGACTAGCAGGGGATGCCTGTTGGTTTATGATGATGTGGCAATTTGCGACCAAAGTAAAGAAATCCTGGCCCCTATTTAACCAGCATGACAATTGTCAGTGAGATATGTCGGCTGACATATGTCAGTGACAAGTGACAACTAATCAATTTGAAAAATATTTCGTATAGAAGTTGATGTTGTTGAGGACATGTAAAAACAATGAAGAACTACTTTTTAATCAGTTTTAGTTTTAGAGTATAATTATTTTACGCCCGATTTCTGAATTGAGTATTCAAGCTGAGAACGACTTAAGTATCGTTTTGTCTCATTCAGTTGTTAAGATTTCAATGCGACAGAACGATACTTAAGTTGTTCTCAGCTGGAATACTCAATTCAGAAATCGGTCGTTATTAACTCTTGTGTATCTTGAAATATTACCATGTAAAGGTTGCCTTTTATTCATTACTTTTATATATGATAAGGCGTTCGTATTATAGAATGCCTATGTCGTGCAAAAAAAATGTTTTTTACTTTTTATGCTGTAATAAGAAGTATATGTTTAGCTACAGTTCATATCTACAGATGTGTACCAGCGAAGTTTTGGTAAAAAACACATTTTATAAAAAAACCTTGGATCTAAAACATTTAAACAAAAACCAGACACCTACTTAAAGCGCGTTTATATGCTGCCACAGCTAAAATATTTCGTAATCTCGTAAACCACTCAAAATTTAACCATAGCAAAACAGCCACATAATTTATAAACCTTTTTGCTATACTATTTTGAAATCTCGTCTTAAGGTATCAATTAAAAATCTTATATAAATAGCATTTTCGTACTTCATATGTAACTAGCTTTTTGCCCGCGACTACGTCCGCGTGGACTACAATTTTTTGCATTCAGTTTGCATCAAAAATACCAAAACACTATCTTAACTTCTGTTTTTTTAATATTTATATTCCCGCGGGCATTGTAATAGATATAAAGAACATTGAGGCTTTTTAAGAGAGCGATGCAGCTGAAGAGCCGATTGACTACCTTTTCCCCATTCAATTTCCAAAAGTGGATAAAGAATGACTTTTTTGGGATTTATAGCCGTTTAATAAAATACCTAATTAATCCAAAATGGAATATATGTATAAATAAACATTAATTTATAAAAATTTATGAATATCACGTATTTAGTTATTAATAATATCAGTAAAATCTTTATTATAACAGTATGTTCTTCCATTTTTATTTAATTTGTTTGTAACTCTGAAAATCTATTTAATACAACAACGAAAACGTATTTTTAGTAAAAATAATAATCAAAGTTTAGAATTAATGTATGTACATTAATCTTGGTTGAACTTTGACCAGCATTTGTTAAAGAAGCAGGAAATTCCGTTTCTGCTGAACTGAAAATTAATTATGAGTTGCAATTGTTTTGTAATTTAATTTTTAAATGATATTAACATACCATAGGGTAGAGGTGAATTTTTATCTTACAATAAGAGTCATAGGTACAATTATTATTAAGGTGAACAACGATCTATTGTATTTGTAGTTAACAATCGTGTAATTAGTTATATGAATTAAAATTATCTCATTAGGCGTTCATTATTTACATTATCAAGCATAATTCTCTCCACTAGACCTTTTTTAAGCATTTTTGTTAATAAGTTCAGGTGGAATAATAAGATACTACAGAGCATGTCGAGTACATTAATACAATACGTATATAATTTAGTACGAAAAACATTTATAACACATTTTTCCTCATACGGTGAATTAATATTTGTAAATTACTATTATTGGCCGCAAATATAAATGTTTTTAAAGATTTATTGTAACTCGATTGTAGGGTTGTCGTTATCCTTCATAAATAAATATTCACTCTCTTACAATCTTACCTAATAGATTAGATTAATTAGTAAGTTGGTATTCATTTATATTGATAAATAAAGTAAAATAGGAAACGACACTTGGAAAGACAAGTTTTACTGGAGTTCTCAAAATAAAAGAAATGTTTCGAGTTTCAACAAACTTTTAAAAAGAGGCTACATTTTTTATTTTTAAACAAAACAAAACACTTAAAATTTTATCTCACTAATACTTTTTTGACCTCTAAATGTTCGAACTCTGGCAAACACCACTACTATTTAAGTTAAAATACTATGTATATCACAAAACAAAGTACTTTTCCATTTCAAAGCATTTCATTCCTTATTTATGGGGTAGGGACCTCATCAGTAATTTAATTTTCTTTAAATATTCATAAGTTACATTACAGTGTATCATGCCGTGTAGTGCCGGCTTAGAATACTACCCCATTTTTTCCGGTAGGTGTACGTAAGAGGCGACTAACGGTATTGGGGCTTTAAGGGATTTTTGGGCGATGCGGTGGGAGACCCATCACCAACAACCTTTATTTCACCATCTAATCCTCACGCAACTGACAAAAGTGGCTGAGGAATTTCTGATTCCCTAGCTCTGGCTTCCCCTTCAAGGGATTAATAGCCGTGAGTATTTGTATGTATGTATGTACAGTAACATAGCAATTAATTCATACGAATATTAACATATTTTTACATGGTTCTTGAACAGCTTAGGATGTATAGTATAGGGTCAGGGTATATGTAGTTCACCGCGCGAGCCTCGGACGGGTGCTAAAGTTCAGGTGCAAGTTATGCTATGTACATACATACATACATACATATACTCACGGCTATAAATCCCTAGAAGGGGTAGCCAGAGCGAAGGAATTAGATTTTCCTCAGCCACTTTTGGAAGTTGCGTGGGGAAAAAATGGTAAAGTAAAGGTTGCTGGCGATGGGTCTCCCACCGCATCGCCCAAAAATTCCTTAAAAAACCCCAATACCGTTAGTCGCCTCTTACGTACACCCACCGGAAGAAATGGGGTAGTGCTATTCTAAGCCGACACTACACAGCAATATGCTATGTCTTGTTATTTAATCAATTGTTAACAAATAATACTCATGGACACATACGATATAATGTAAGTAAGGTAAATATTATGACTGGGAGAAGGTTTTTTGATATATCTTAAAGATAAAAGTTACCATTTAACATGGATATTGTAATAAAATTTTAAGACAATATATATTAAACGCGATAACAAAACGAGACAAACAAGCTTTTTTCCATAACATCAAAAGGGAAAGTTTTTAAAAATAGATTTAAACAAAACCAGAGTAAAGGTATGTGATCAGTAGTGACCGGCGGCAGCGGCGCGGCGGCGAGGTGAATGAAGGTGAATATAGGCAGCACGTGTAAGTCAGCGAGGATGAGAGCGTGCGTAGGCAAACACCGGTCAACAACAAACCATCTTCGATAACTTCGATCGAGACGATAACGGTTAGAATGAGATGGCAGTATACTACACTAAGTAAGTGCGCGCATGCGTGAGGGCTGCCCGGCTAGTACGAGCGGTGTTTAAACTATTTATCGCGTCGGGTAAAGCAGCCATCTCTTCCGCACTTACTTAGTATCGTATACTGCCATCTCATTCTAACCGTTATCGTGTCGATGAAATAGCGCTCGTGCTTGCCCATGATGTGTTTTTTGAGCATTATAAATGATGGATGACGAAAATATTTTAGGTTTTTGTATCTTAACTAAGTATTATGACCTACTGTTTTCCTGTTACTTCATTCGAATCTCAGAAACATCAATATACTAAAACATGAATTCAAAGATAATTTAGAAACTTTAAAAAAAATATCTTAAAGAGTGAAAAGAACATACCGGTACATGTAATTTAAACATAAATCCGATCATGCTAAAGTCCGATTCATCCTGAAAATAACCATTTCAAATACTAATTATATCAAAACAAACCTATTGTAAAACAATTCGCAATGTGGTATTTATAAATTTAATGTATTTAGAGCCTATTATATAATCATATTACTTTGAGAAGACAAAAACAATTCAGCAAAAATTGTGTCTACTGTAAAATTTAATTTTATTAGTATTCATTTAATAGTCCTATCCTTTCAATCTGTTACCTAACAGAAGTACCATACAAAGTACCGCATACGACACAGATAGAGGTATTGGTATGTATAATGCATTGGTACTAGTTCTACTAGAAACAGCAATTGTAATTTGACCTATCGCTTTAGTATGAATTGGAAATATTTGTCACCGACTTGCTTAATATACACAATTCTATGACTTTTTATCGCTGATCTCTTATTTTTCTCTGTATTTTAGTTTGGAAGGTAAAGGTCTCAGATAGGTATGTATCTAGTCACATTCCACTAGAAATAACCAACAACAAGTTTCGTAGTACGATGTTGAATCCTTGCATATTTCTTTGGTATAAATAATGTTGTGCTATAAACTTTGATAAACCGGCCTTTTAAAAGTAAAAGTACTCTTAGAATTCCAGTATTTTTAGCAATATTTTCGCCAGTTACTGGAGCTAAATGTGAAACGAACATCTTATGATAATTTAAGCGATGTTGTCATTTGTTATGTCATGACGGTAGTTTTAATATAGGAAATATTAATTGCATAATAAATAAATCTATAAAGAATCGGGCTTTAGAACATAATAAAAAAAAAACGATTTCCAAATAGTGTCTATTTAAATTTGGCTTTCGCTCAGGTCTATTCAAGATCTGGTTATTTACCTAGTTATGTGTGATGTAGAGTGTAGAAGGCTGCAGCTTGTTCGCGACCGGATCATCAGTGAGAGTGTGTTAGTATAGATTAAGATTTGAATTGCATAAGCCGCTCCCTCTTTTTTGCAACATTTGGTGTTCAAAAATACTCCAAGGATTATGGTAATTAGCATACATACATATACTAAACAGTTATAAATCCTTGAATGGGGTAGCCAGAGCTGAGAAATTAGAAATTCTTCAGCCACTTTTGGAAGTTGAATGAGGAAAAGATGGTGAATAAAGGTTGTTGGTGATGGGTCTCCAACCGCATCGCCCAAAATTCCCTTGAAAGCCCCAATACCTTTAGTCGCCTCTTACGTACACCCACGGGCAGAAATGGGATAGTGCTATTCTAAGCCGACACTATACAATAAATGGTAATTTAAGAGATAAAACTGATATGCACAAAGTCGTATACCTAACTGGCTGCAAGCAATGGCGTCCTGCCATTATTGTCTAAGTCGACGATGCAAAACAAAGCGTTGCTGTGGTTTTTGCGGTTTTGTTGTATTTTGTACTATGTTTTTAACCGACTTCAAAAAAGGAGGTTCTCAGTTCAATTGTTTGTATGTATGTATGTATGTATGTATGTATGTATGTATGTATGTATAATTGTCCGCGATTATCTCGAGTTTGGCTTAAGCTATTTGGATGCGGTTTTCAGGAAAGTATTCGTTACATTTAGGAGAAGGTTTTAGTGCCTCAACCGACCAAAAAAACAAAGGAGGTTCTGTGTTTGACCTGTATGTATGTCTGTTGGTCCGCGATTATCTCACGTTTGGCTTAAGCTATTTGGATGCGGTTTTCAGAAAAGTATTCGTTACATTTAGGAGAAGGTTTTAGTACCTTAACCGACCAAGAAAAAAGGAGGGGTTGTGTTTGAACTGTATGTATGTCTGTTGGTCCGCGATTATCTCACGTTTGGCTTAAGCTATTTTGATGCGGATGCGGTTTTCAGAAAAGTATTCGTTACATTTAGGAGAAGGTTTTAGTGCCTTAACCGACCAAAAAAACAAAGGAGGTTCTGTGTTTGACCTGTATGTATGTGTGTTGGTCCGCGATTATCTCACGTTTGGCTTAAGCTATTTGGATGCGGTTTTCAGAAAAGTATTCGTTACATTTAGAAGATGGGTTAAAGTTCTTTAACCGACTCGAAAAAAAGGAGGTTTCTTAGTTTGAAATATAAGTATGTATGTAAAGTTATCAATACTAGACAGAAATTTATCAATATATGTTAATAAAGTTTTTTTATTAGTAATAAACAGAGTTACTAAATTATTGAACAAAAAAGTATATAAAAACATGAATAAATTACTCTTAATTATAATAAACAAAAAAATATATATTGCAACATCATGTTTTTCATCCTGGTCATTTTAATCAAGGCGCTTTCGTCATGGGGAATTTCGCGCTTTCGGAATAGTCTTAACCATTTAAGTAATTTTTTTGAATCCATATCACTTAAAGCCATCTCATCAAGGGATTTTACTCGACTCAACGCTACATATATATAAGAGTGTTTCTTCGCATTTGTGATAGGTGAACTTCTCTTTGCTCATCTGTTTCGGCAGCAAGAGCAGCACGCTGACGATCTCTCTCATTCTGAAGGGCAAGCACGAGTTATCGACACGATAACGGTTAGAATGAGATGGCAGTATACGATACTAAGTAAGTGCGAAAAGATGGCTGCTTTATCCCACGCGGTAACTTGTTTAAATACGGCTCGTGCTTGCCCTGCTGAAGTCTTTGTTTTTTTCCGATGGGTGTTTCGTTCTCCCTTACGCGACTTTTCCTTAAAGCATCCTTTGCTTTTCTATCTAGGCCCGCAGGTAAACAAAATAGTAACAAGTAGGCTAAAGTCATAATAACAAATATTATAACTACCTGTTAAAAAAACTATAAAATAAACGGACAGTAAAACTTATCTCTCAAAAACTATCACTAATTCACTAAAAAAACTCAGAGTGATTTAAGAACTTATCACTAAAAAGTATAAAATAAAAAAAAAAACAAAAACTTCAAATTAAAAACTAAACAGAAAAATTAAATATTATTATTTTTTATTTAAAAAAGAACCGCCTTCAAAAATCCAACTGAAAAGTATAAAATAATTTTTATTTATTTTATTATGTACAACTCTATTCAACTTCTTCTTTTTGAAGTCGGTGCCAAACAGACAAATCCAAAATGAAAATTGCTACATAGAGAAAACCATACGAATAATAAATCAATCGATAGTGCCTCAACAACAGTAGGTAACACAATCGCGCTCAAAAATCAAGAAATTTCTTCCGCTCGCAACGACGTCGCTTTATATAGGATGGAATTGGGGGACAGTGAGCGGTGCTCAGCCTGGTGTGCATGCGTCGCACTCCGCAGAGAAATTATCATAATATACATGTCACCGTAAAACTGTAAATACTAGTAAATTATAATTTTAGATAGATAGCGAGATAGTAAACTAACGTTAGGTTAAGTTATGTAAGATTATCAGATTTCAAACTAACAGAATTAACAATACGACAGAGACATGCATGCACCGAGTTGGCACAACCAATACTTCTAACACTTTGTAAAAAGACGATCGAGAATCTAAATCACTACATAGTATAAAACAAAGTCGCTTTCTCTCTCCCTGTCTGGGATATACGGACATCCTTATGTATACTTTAATCTGTAAAACTACGAAATGAATTATGATGCGATTTTTTTTATTAATTGATTAAAAAGGAAGGTTTATAAGGATGACATACGCTGATGGGGTGGAAAACTCACTCAACTTGGGCGGGCGGGCCACTAATATTCGTTCTTCTTTGTCATGAAAATTGGTTTGGCACCGACTTCAAAAAGAAGAAGTTGAATAGAGTTGTACATAATAAAATAAATAAAAATTATTTTATACTTTTCAGTTGGATTTTTGAAGGCGGTTCTTTTTTAAATAAAAAATAATAATATTTAATTTTTCTGTTTAGTTTTTAATTTGAAGTTTTTGTTTTTTTTTTTTTAAGTGTGGTCGATTAAAGAGATATTTGGTATGTGATTACAGTGCGTATATATTTTATGATTTATTCTTTATTACAAGTATCGATCTTTTCAAAGTATTCACCCTGAGCATGTATACACTTTTCCATACGTCTGAACCAATTATTGAACAGGTATTGACCTGTGACCACTCTTCTTAAGATACCTCAGAAATCTCGAAATTATAGGCAAGCAGCACATCTTTGCTTTCAAAACTCTTCCCCTTTAGTTTTTCTTTTATTTTTGGAAACAAGTGAAAATCACAAGGCGCTAGGTCAGGGGAATATGGCGGGTGAGGGAGAATTGACACATTTTTCGAGATGACAAAGTCTAGTGTTCTGGCAGTCGTGTGCGTCGCCGCATTGTCGTGGTGCCAGAGAAGGTGCCGGATTCCTGATTTCGGCAACCGCATCTCACAAAATTCCAATAAAGCCCCATTACTGCTAATCACTTCTTAGGTACACCCACCGGAAGAAATGGTACTTGTTATACTGTATACTATATGGCTCGATCGTAAAATTAGAAGAACAAACATTGGTATAAAATGAAAATCGTCATCATCTCCCTTAGACAGATCTCGATGCCCTTTGTTGCGTTCATTATCAAAATCTTCATTTGATCATTATTGTTGTCATCAAGGCCATCTTTCCTGATAGTTTATAAACTGCAATTACAACATTAGTTCTGGTTTTTAAACTTTCATTGCTTCTTCGAATTCTAAGTGTGAGATTGTTATCTGCACACATTAACGATGATGAGAGATGAGAGGATGGTGCTTTATGAAGGATTTAAAATTCTTGTGTTTTTATTATCCAACTGTTTTTTTTTATTGTTTGAGATCTAACTGGATTTCGTATAGCATATATATAATCGATTTTCTTATAGTGAATTGAAGAGATTATCATTAACTTTATTGCTTGAACCAGGTTCGACTTCTAGATGTCGTATTTACTTAAGCTTATTATTTTGTAGTAAGTTCTCTTAATCTCTTAAGTGATCAATAGGTTTTAAAATATTTATAACAGACATTTTATAAATTACTATGTAACAAAAAAAATGATTGTTAATTACTATCAGTTGTTCAATAAAGTTGAAAAACTGGTTTGTAAACCTAAAAAACAAAAAAGTCGTATCTCACAAATGTTCTCTAAACAGACTTATTAACAGCCTCATAATCAAACATTTTTAAGTTTGATATTGCACCTTCAGTTGATATACCTCAATGGAGCATTTTAAACCAGCATTTTGGGACACGTGTTTCAAGGTGAGATGTTGTAATTTAGTTTAGTTGCTAACATGTTTATGATAAAGACTTGTACAAATACAATCAGATAGAGGACAATACCGTGACCTTACTGCATTTTTCACCGCAAAATCGTTGTTTTAAATCTTGATTTCTAATTAGCTCTTTGATTTTGAAATCTTGTTAATTGGGGGTGCAATAGTTTCATATCAATTGACAGTACGAAAAAGCAAGTACTGTCAGCGGAAATAAAAGTTACTTGATGTTGAGAAGATTTATACCTCTGACACCCTTCCAGACATGTACGACAGAACATTGCGCTAAAGTTAAGACCATAAAAAATAAGTTGATTCCAAACTAGTAACTTTTTACTGCTTGCCACTCAAATGTCCCCTAAAATGTAAGGTTATTCTACAACCTTGAAATAAACTAGTACCAGGTATATAAGATTTGCATTCGGGTTTTATTATATTTTTTCTTGCAGTGTGTCATTTGATTTATTTGGTCACTTTATACGATATTGGCAAACCTGTTGAGCTTCAATTCCATTTATCAATCTTTTCATACTAGCTTTATTGTTCTTTACAGTTCGGATGCCTTCCTTTTTCTACCAAATATATGTTAACCGAATTTGGTAAGCAAAGTGTTTTTTTGGTATTTATTATATATTTTTATTTGATAGCAAACATAAAAATAAAAGACTAATTTAAATATTTTTCATTAAAATGAGTAATTGCAAAGTTATGATTTTTTAAAGATTATTTAACTTTTGTACTTAATGACGTCATCGATGGATAAAATCACGTAGCCACATGCAAATGAAGCGAAATGTTTAATAAAAATTGCACTACATTTCACGACTTTGTGATCTCAAATGAAATTATTACGATAATCCACTAAAGAAACCTTTGATTTTCGATATTTTATTAATGAACTGCAAAAACGAATGTCTTTGAAATAACACAGAAGGTCAAATACTGTTCATACGGTCATCTTAGCTTTGTTTGATTTAATTTCAAGAAAACATTGTTTTAAAACATAATATCTCGAAACGGTTTCGCAATCAGCACTACTTTTGTAAAACTTTGCATACCGAATTCTGAGGGAATAATGTTATCTAGCGAGAGGCTTAATGTTGGCTTAGTGTAAACAATATAACTACAGTCTGAAGACCAAATGAATTCCAAATTAATTGAATTGATTTGGAATATAATTGCTTTGAAAAAAATCATGTTATATTTGGAAGCCCATTACTATTAATTGAAGCGTAGGCTTATGTTTTTTTAATAGTTCACTCATTCGTTCACTATCGACTCGAATTGCTAATTCATAATTTTAGCACTAATATTACGAGTTTAAATACAGGTTGTAATCCGTGAAGAGCTATTTATTAAAAATAGCACCTAATCACGAAAAAAATTACCTTGGAATAAGGATAAAATATTGATTTAGTTGATTGATTGACCGAAATACTAGTTTATAAGGAAATAAAAATATCATCAATCGAAATTAATTTCTTGTAGGTGCACCTATATTAATTTAGCCTAGACTAGCATGGTGCTGTGTAGTGTCGGATAGAGTGTCGTGTAGTGTCGGCTTAGAATAACACTACCCCATTTCTACCCGTGGGTGATCGTAAGAGGCGACTAAGGGTATAGGGGCTTTTTAAGTAATTTTTGGGCGATGTGGTTGGAGACCCGTCACCAAAAACATTTATTATTACCATCTTTCTCCAATCAACCCTTGCTTTATATCTGTGAGTATGTGTAGGTACCTATATGTATGTACTAGCATGGCTAAAAAACTTGAATAATGTGAAGACAGCGGGTGAGGATGGCATAACGGCTCTGCATTGAAATCGGGAAAACCTATGCTAAGGGCTTTTCTAAACTTAGTTATAAATATAATGATGATAATGAAAATCACCAAAACATAATCATTAACGTCATATTTATCACCCTTCGGAATTTATATAAGCTCTTGTTTATTAACTTACGGATATAGCTTGCACACGAATATTTCCGATAGTAATGTTAAACCATATTTTTTTTAATATCTCAGAACCTAAAAACCTTCGAAACAAAACTTTTGCCAAATTACATTTTTCTTATCAATTAAAAAACTTATTTAAGTTTCCGTTCAACATATTATAATTAATTGTTCTTTGTACTTTCGAAAGCTCAGAAGTGTCTCACAAAATGTAAATGTACACCTTGATTCAGTGATTTCGGAGAAAGGTGCATGAAAAGAACGATTGACCTAGTTTATTATCTCTACGACATTAGCTTGAAGAAATATTTAAGTTAAGAAATTAGTGGGCTCAGTGATTTAATTTAACCCACTTAAATTATAACTACGAAGTTAAGAATCTTTAATATTATACATACATACATATACTCACGCCATTAATTCCCATTGGGGTAGGCAGAGACTATCGATCGCCACTTCGTACGATCCTGACAAACCTCTCTAGCTTCGTTTACATCCATCAATATTTTCATACATGCTCTTTTATTCTTCATACTTCGGACGCCAGCCTTTTTGAGCACACTCTCAATTTGGTCCAAGTGTGTTTTCCGTGGTCGTCCTCTACTAACATTATTAGCTCGCCACTCATCACGCCATGGTTTCTCACGGGGCGAAAAGTGGACTAAAGAGACCCGCTTCTTTAATATTATATTTATAAAAATATATATGTAAACACAATGATTTATGTTAAACAAACAGCGGACCTGTCGAAAGCATTAAGTAATCTTTTTTTATTTATTTGTTAATGTTATAGTAGCTAGTTAAGCTATTTTCGATTTTTAACCAAAATAGTATTATAAAAATGAAGACTGATTTTACTTCATGAGTTATTAAATAGCCGCTTCTCTTGAAAAAAAATATTAGATTTTACAATATTCTGTGACAGTTTAGCTGCTCCTTAAACAAGAAGAGAGACAGTGTGACTTTTAAATAAAAAGAAGAATCTTTACTACACATTAGTTATGATTGAATGCGTCTCAAAAAAACATTTACTCTATCATGTGTATTAAACTCTATTGAAATTTGTGTGTCTCGCGTCATTTTTCATAAGATAATAATAAGTTAAAGAGATTGTTAACCTTACAAAACTATTAACACGATTGGATTGAACAATATACAGAAAGTACACTTGATAAAAACCAAACCATTTTAAATTTGCGATTTATTTCAGCTCAAAGGCCTGAAATACTAATGTGTTATATCTCTTATGGAGGTGTAGAAACGCAAAGGTCTTCTTCTTTATGGTAAATTGGTATCTGTGCTAATATTATTCCAACTAACTTGTCGATTTCTGAAACTGATGCATCTTGCAAAATGATGACAGCGAAATAGGCAGCATATTTGTTAAGTAAATATTGTTCTTCAAAGATGTTTTATTAAATATCATAAAACTAGAATTCTTCTCTTTTCTTTGCAAATTTATTTATGTATAAGTGAAACGGAAACTTTGAAAATAATAGAAAAAAGTTATATATACGTCTTTTATAAGTTAAGTCTGAGTCATATATTTTTTAAGAGAAGCAAAAAAGCATGTTGTATCCAAAGAAACAACATCACATTACTGAAGTTATTAAGGAATTTATGGCCAAGTTTCATTAAGTGCTCGACCTTTAGTCTTCGTAATTAAATGTTCAGCAGTGCATTTCACATCAAAAACATTCTGACTTATAATATTTAAGTCAAACTAACTGACAAAAATATATACCGAATCCACTGCAGATCGCCACGAGACAGCACGAGTATTTTATCGATGCTCTGTCGGTTGGTTAGAATGAGACACAAGTATAAGTCACTATGTAAGAGCGAAAGAGGTGGCTATTTTATACCAAGCGATATCTTTTAAAAAGGTCGCCCGTGCTAGCTATGCAGATCGGGTCATACGAAAATTGTCTAGGTACCAAAATTGTACAGTCATTGTCTGTACTTCACTCCGTCTGATGAACTTTACTTTCGAAAATCATTTTTACCTACACCAAAAATTAGGGATCTCTAATTAATACTTATTTTTTTTAACGAAAACTACCTTTCACAAGTTGAAAAATCACTCTATTTATATTTGTATGTAAGAATGTTTTAGAACCAGTGTTACGGTAGCGCGTTAACTTTTCATTGCAACCGATTTTATAACTAGGTGTCAAAATAATTTATATCTTTTTGTTTATGAATCCTCATGTGGGGTTTATTACTAATAAATAAAGAATAAATAAAGTAAAGAAAAATTTCCCGCCTGTGTCGAAATTTTTCTTTCCTTTATTTATTCTTTATTTATTAGGTGTCAAAAGTTGGAATTAGTTTAGCGGGCGACACAGGCTATTTAAATCTTTAATACGTCAGATATTATCGTCAAAAAACCGATACTGAGATCCTTTTGGCGTGTTTGCCATCAAATCTAATGGAAGGTTTTACTAGGCGAGATTACAAGCATATTCATTGCGATCAAAATATCCGGAACTCAAAAGTTGTTTTAATAATAATGTGCAATCGTGAAAGTCTTTGAAAGTACTATATACAATTCATTAAAATTGTATAATATACTAAATGTATTATATGCGTGGACACGAAACCAATTATAAGCACGTTTAATAATCCTTCATTTCATTCTGATTTCTGCCATCGTTATGTTTATTTTATTATCATATTGGAAACTATCATATGGAATATATATCATAAATTTATCATATGGAAATAAATACATCTAGAAATTTCATCCCGACGCGACGGTATGGTTAATGGTATCTAGAATACACTTAAAATGATTTTTAATGAGGACGCTGCAAAAAAGATTTCATCCAATAAATCAATTTTAACATTCTTTAACATTCGCAATCAATAAAATAATCGCAAAGCAATTTTATCATAAAGTACATGTATATATAGTCACTGCGAAAAGGAACAAAAAGTGAAATATTAATTCCTCAGCCACTTTTGGAAGTTGAGATGGGAAAAGATTGTAAATTAAAAGTCATACAAACATATACTCACGGCCATATATCCCAAAAAGGGGTAGCTGGAGCTTCAAAGCTAGAAATTGCTCAGCCACATTTGGAAGTGGGCTTGGGAGAAGATGGTAGTAATTTAGTATCTTTGGTGATGGGTCTCCAACCGCATCGACTAAGAACCACTTAAAAAGCCCCACAGCCTTAGTCGCCTCTTACGACACCAGTGGGCAGAGAGGGGTAGTGACATTCTAAGCGGGCACTAAATTAAAGGAGTTTTACAATTACACAAACGTAATAGCTTATCAGGGACCTTCGTGGCTTGGAATCCCGACTTGAGCTTTCACTAATGTGTCTTCATTAACGTCATACGTATGATTAATTTATCATTGCCGTTAAAAATGATGGAAAACATCCTAAGGAAACCCACAAACCATAAGTTTTAGTTAGTCATGAGTATTCGTACATAAATGGTGATTAACCTGCCCCCTATCGCGTCAGTACAATGTCTTAGCATAACATGGGTAGTCGTAATATTAGGTCTGGACTTCAGGAGTCACTTTCTTCTACATTTGAGTTGAGTTTGAACTTAAGATCCCCTATAACCTCAGCCTCCTTGTTCGACACACACAAGAGGAAACAGGTTAGGTGCTATTTGAACCCAACTAAGAAGTGATCTCGCGGTTAAACGCTTGGCTTCAAGTACGAAGGTCTCGGGTTCGATCCCCGGGGGTGGTAAACTTACAAATTTAATTGGTAAGATTTAACCCAGTTTGAAATGATATTGCAGGCTTGAATCACCTGATTATCCGAAAATTAAGATGATTCCTTGCTCCGGAGGGCACGTAAAGCCATCGGTTCCGGCTACTATCATGGTAGTAGTCGTTATACTGCCAACCCGCAATTGGCGAGCCTAGTGGACTAAGGCTAAAACACCCCATTTTATTTATTTTATTTTATTTTATTATCTTTGGGGGGCTTACAGCAAAATTTGCAATATGAAATAATAACAAAGGCAGAAATAGGCCAATAACAAGCTCCCACACATGCATAAAAATAAAGAACATCGAAAACAACAGAGAAACAGAAGGCTTAACTAAAAAAGGAACTTAACTAATTAATTAATTAATTAAAACAACAGCAAGAAAAATGCACCGAAACAAATGATGTGATAAACCAATTTTCGGCAACAGCAACCGCTAATTTGAAATACTAAAATTTAAAAAAAAGTCATTTGCAAATGATCGCTTAATGTGAGCTATATTGTTATGGAATAGATCCAAAGTGAGTTTATCATTATAATAATTAAATTCATTGCAAGATCTGATAAGATAGGCATTACGTCTGTAATTTGTTTTGGCTGGGGGGACATGAAGCAAATCATTACAACGCAGTTTTTTTAAGGAACTCTCAAGCTAATTTTACTGAGGAGTTCAGGACAATCAATATTACCTTGAGCAATCTTGGCTAGTAGACAGATATCTGCTATATTCCTAAGCAAATGAAAAGGCAAAAGGTGTTGAACGATGCAATCTAAGTATGCAAGTTTAAATTTGAAAGACAGAAAACGGGTCAACTTTTTTTGAATTCGTTCGATTCTATCAGAGTATACGCCATAACAGGGATTCCAAACTTGAGACGGTAGGACTCTATATAGGGTAGGCTCGAGTCCTTTGGTGGGGAAATATATCGGCTGTGAGGAAGAAGTACAACTAAGAATCTTTTACCCATATTTGCTCCCATTTTGACAGTCCAACTCTATTAAAAATCTTTGATTTCAATGTGTGGATATTTATTTAGACGATCATAGTCGTAATTATATATATATATATATCATACCTTTTGTCGTATTTTAAGTCATCGGTCAAGTAACATGCCATTTATAAATTATAGACATTTTTGGATTTTTTTATTAGATTCTTCTTTCAAATAATCATAGAACAGCTATATTAAGTAAGATCATGATACCTATGTGTATTTACTTTTCTATATATTAGTAAAATTTGACTCGAAATTCATGTGTTCACACACTTGCCAGCAGAGTTTTTGTAAGTCATCGTCAAGAATCACGTTCATAGTTTCAAAACCATCAATAATACGCTCCTCTGAACTTCAATTAAGAAGGTATAAAGGTTGTGTTGTTATTGTAGGTTCTATTTACTCAATAACAACCTTACATTTTTATAAGATATGGGATATCACTATTCTATGCCAACTCTACAAAAAAATAATCATAACATTATTATAATTCACTTAATTGCCTCATCGCAACTCGGCGTTATAAACATGAAGAATTAATTTTAATATGACGTTTTTCTAATCTTAAAATAAGTAATGACCCATATATAATAAATATGAAATGTATATAAAAAATATTATGTGTGTATGACTTACTGAGTGCCTGTATGTTTCCTTACGAAGACGGCAATTTACGTAGTGAAGAGAAGGCGTTTTGTCGGAACCGGCAACTGAGATGAACACACCTCAGCAAGAGCGTGACATCGACTGACTGATACCGCACTCGAACTTACCGAGTAGATATGTTGCTCCGAGCCAAGATCCGGTACCACCAAATACTACCACCAAAATAATAAGGCTCACAAATGCAGGACGTGGAATCATTCTAGAAATTCGTGGCCATAACTTTATTCGTTTTTAAAACTATTGGCATTATTTTGCGTTGGATCCATGCCAAATGATTTTTAATAATACTTATTGAGAGGTAGAGATCGTTTTCCTCTGAATACGTTTATGAGTGACGTCACGGCTTGACTTCATATCTGACGTAACTTTATCGACGACATATCTTTTGGAAAAACGTAACATATGAACTTAAACAACTTGCTAACCTAATTGCACAGCCATTACCAATTACTTTTTCTCACCCATGGCTTAAAGGACTTAAAACATTAATAATTCTCGACATAGTAAATGTTCTCAAAAAACGGGGGTCCAAAGTGAGAAGAATAAAAGAGCATGTATGAGAAGAATAATAAATGTAAGGGAAGCAAGAGAGGCTTGTCAATATCGTACTAAATGGCGATCTATAGTCTCTGCTTACCCCAATGGGAATAATGGGCGTTAGTATAACTAAGTAATAAATTCTAAACACAAGTAAGATTTTCCATTATTTATTAAAGCATATTAATATAATGCAAAATGGCTACTTCACACTATTCGTAAGGTTGGTTATTAAATTCAATTAACATTGTTATAGTAGTATAATTGTAATAGGTTGAAATCAATGACAGTTTATGAGTGTATAGCGCCAACAGTTGTATGATCTTGCAGTAGGTTTACGTATGAAGATCCATGTCCCCGAGTCGGTGTATAGGCCACATGCACTCGCAGCCGGCAGGTACTACCATTGTCTTGCTCTCCCAACAGTCACTGCAGAAACAATAAGAAATATTCAATTACCTATATGCATGTGACACTAATTAGATCTCATTGTTATTATGCTTATAGAATATTGTTTGGGTTCGAAGGCGCGGGCCTGTCTTGTTGGATAAAACTATAAAGACCAATTTGAACTATTTAATATTTTTGGTAATTTATCCAGTACGTATATGTTACCGTGATAGCCCAGTGGGTAGAACACTCGGTTATCGTGCAAACGTCTAGTGTTCAAATCCTGGGTCGGGCCTACACCAATTTGTCTTTTATAAAGACATATGTGTGGTTAATTTATCATGGTTGTTAACGGTGAGGGAAAACATCGTGAGGAAACCCACATGGCTGAGTTTGTACTTAGTCATGTGACAGTGTATTCGTACAATACGGCGATAGGCCTGCCCCCTATCACGTGAGTACACTGTCCATGCAAAACGTGGGTACTCTGAACACCAGGTGACAAAGTCACGTGATGTTCAGAAGTATTAGTACCTCTGCCAACCCCTTCGGGGATATTCGGCGTGAACGTTTATGTTATGTTATTATGTATATGTTACCATATATGTATATGTTGCTGTGTAGTGTCGGCTTAGAATAGCACAACCCCATTTCTTACGGTGGATGTACGTAAGAGGCGACTAATGGTATTGGGGCTTTTAAGTGATTTTTAGGCGATGCGGTTGGAGACCCATCACCAATAACCTTTATTTTACCATCTTTTCCCCACTCAACTTTCCTCCCACTTTCCAACAACTCAATTTCGAATTCCTTAGCTCTGGCTACCCCTTCTGGGGATTTATAGCCGTGAATATATGTATGTATGTATGTATGGGTCATTCCCAACATGAGTATTTTTTTTAATTACTTCCTGGGAAGACTCCGGTGATGTATCAATTGTTGTTTTGTGCAAATAAATTTATTTTTATTTATTTATTTTTATTATGTATGTACCTACATGTTACCAGAATTGCACTATATCTTTTTAGCAATTTATAAATTCATCCATGTATGAAAATATTTGTGGTGTTGTTGACGTAAATTTAATGTTGTGACGTAATATACATACATAGGAATGATGATATTGTGAAATCACAAGTTGAACGCGTATTATAATATTAATGATTATATTATTGATGTGACTGATATGACAAAATGGCTTGGTGTTACTAGGATACTGTGAAGGATGGTACCCTGACCATGATTACTAAATTCACTATAGGGATGGTTAGGGACTAGTACCAAAATTTTACTCTGTTTTTAATTGGAAAAGATGTACCTCAGTGAGTTTCTCATGGGTTATACTTACAATAATACAACTGCTTTAACCGGAGTAGAAAGTTTTTTTAGGACTTTATGATTATGATGAGCTATTATACAAATATTGTAGTATTTAAACTCGGAATAACGTTCTAGGATTATATTCTATTTAATTATAACAACTTAATGCATAATTTTGTAACCGCGATAGCTCAATGGGTAGAACACTGGTTATCATGCAAACGACTAGTGTTCAAATCCCGGGTCGGGCCTACACCTATTTGTCTTTTCTAAAGTCATATGTGTGGTTAATTTATCATGGTTGTTAACGGTGAAGGAAAACATCGTGAGGAAACCCACATGGCTGAGATGTACTTAGTCATGTGACAGTGTATTCGTACAAAACGGCGATAGGCCTGCCCCATATCACGTGAGTACAATGTCCATGCAAAACGTGAGTACTCGAAACACCAGGTGGCAAAGTCACGTGATGTTCAGAAGTATTAGTACCTCTGCCAACCCCTTCGGGGATATTCGGCATGAACGTTTATGTTATGTTATGCATAATTTATGTGGCATACATTTTACCGGAATCACCAGATCTGACATATATCTATATGAAATACAATCTTCGCGAGAAAAATAGACTATCCCGACATACTAAATATCATAAGAAGTGACCAGATATTGGACTACTGATTGACTTTGACACGAACACATCGTGCTCAATAAAAATATATATTTAAAAATATTTATACAAGCCAGAATTATAATATGCCACAGATATTTATTTGTTGAAGAGTCTGCGGTTCATTCAAACATATGGTTTGCCATAATTGACCAAGCTGAGGGAAAGAAATCCACAGAAATAAATTTCAAATATTTTGACAATTTCATAAATCAGAGTTGCGCAGTTGTCGCCTTTATCCATAGTTACCGAGGAAAATCACCAAGAGAACATCAACAAAAATTTGACGTATCTATAGAAACAATTATTCATGACAACGAAAAATCAAAACAATAAGAAGAAAATTTTATAAGTGCTTGTAATTTTTTATGATATGTTTTTTTGGTGTTTTTTTTAGTATGCTTTTAAATGCTTCTAAATGATTTAAGTGCCATTTCTCAAACAGGAGCTTTGGTGTCCTCACAATCAGAAAAATGTCCTCATTGTTCTCAACCAGGGTTTTTTAAGGGAAAACGTGGTCTTAATATCCATATTTCGAAATGTCACAATTGTCATCTCACTCCACAAATCACTACAACAAATTTACCAGCATCATCCCTCACCTTACCTAGTGCAAGTTATCATGTCGACTCAAAATTATTTTGGAAAGAACTGTCTAAATTAAAATCATCTGTACCAATAATCAAGAGAATACCTCGTGGTGCACGTGTATCAGTTGCATCGTCACTCACTAGAACTATAAAAGCAGTGGTTGAGAACAATGATTTTGAAAGCTGGAAAAATTTGCTTTTATTTAGTTTCAAAACTCTGCATGCACCTAAAAATTCTAAATTATCACTTACACAGACAATAAAACATAACTGCTTAGCTCCTTTAGATACAGATTTTATAACTAAATTACCACAAAACAGTTTCGATATAAACCGTAAAATTAAAAGTAAAATTTCAGATGGCGACATTAGAGGTGCTGCACAATTAATATTTTCTAGTGACACCTTAGCTCCCGACACCCCAGAAACGCTGCTATCGCTGCAGTCGAAGCATCCTACTTCAAACAGAGGCTTGACCATGCCAGATGCGCCGGACCAATCTATCGTCGCACCCGAGGCGACAGCACAGGAAATCCTGGCGGCGATACTGTCTTTCAGGAACGGATCTGCTGGTGGCCTTGATGGTCTTACACCGCAACATCTGAAAGATCTTTTGTGTGGGGCCGTCGGGGAACACAGAGATGCGTTACTTGCTCAGTTGACCCGCTTAGTGAACCTCATGCTGTCGGGTCGGGTCTGTGACGATATTTTGGATATCTTATATGGCGCAAACCTTTGTGCATTAAAAAAAAAAGACGGTGGTATACGGCCAATAGCTGTCGGCAACACAATTCGCCGCTTAGTGTCAAAAATTTGTTGCAAGTATATTCTACCGGATCTTGCAACATACTTTGAACCGAAACAGCTGGGTTTTGGCACTCGCGGTGGTTGTGAAGCTGCAGTACATTCGGCTCGCAGTTACGTCGTACATGGGGCGGGCTAAGTCCTTTTGAAGGTGGATGTTAAAAATGCATTCAACTCAGTGGATCGGGGAGCCTTGTTGACTGAAGTTAAAATAAAAGCTCCGCATATTTACAACTATATTTGGCAATGTTACAGCAAACCTTCGAAATTATTATACAAAGAAAATTTAATTTCATCTTGTATCGGCTGTCAACAAGGAGATCCCTTAGGACCAGCAATATTCAGCCTAGCTATCCATCCATACATTGAATCAATCGCCTCTAAATTCAATGTATGGTACCTAGACGACGGGACCATAGGTGGTGAAGCGAATACAGTATTAAACGACTTTCAAAATTTAAAATTATCTTTTTCATCCATTGGCCTAGATTTTAATTTCAATAAATGCGAATTATATATTAAAAACTGTCTGCCCAATGAAAAAAAAAAGATTAATAAATAAATTCAACGAAATAGCACCAAACATTACGGTCCTAAATAATGATTCGCTTCGTCTCCTTGGAGCCCCTCTAAACGAAAATTCTCTACCAGGTTTTATTCAAGACAAAATTTCAAATTTCAACCAATATTCGGAGCGTTTACAATCTATTAATCCCCATTTGGCCTATACAGTTATAAAATTCTGTTTGTTCGTCCCCAAATTCACCTATTTTTTAAGATGTTGCGACACTTGGAGGCTTGTTTCGGCTTTAAACGATTTAGACAATATCATACGAGATGCGTTAAGCAAAATTCTAAATTGTAAATTTGATGACAAAAACTGGGATCAGGCTACCCTACCAGTTCGGTTTGGAGGTTTGGGCGTACGCAAACCATCTGACGTGGCTTTACCAGCTTTCTTGTCATCAGTACATTCTACAATTGATCTATACAAAAAAATTGTCACTCCCTCTCTAGGTGACACAGAGATCAGTGGAATGGACGATGCCAAGACTGCTTGGATTGCATTGCTTGGTCCAGATTCGAGTGTTCCGACAAACATGGCTTCTCAGAGGTCTTGGGATGACATACTGTGCGGGCGGATTCAATTAAACCTCTTGAACTCTGCTTCTGATCCTGCACAGCGTGCTCGTCTCATGGCCTCTATGGAGCCTGAGTCGGGATACTGGTTGAATGCTTTACCTTCTGAGGCGATTGGTACGTTACTGGACAGGTCAACTTTTTGTTTGGGAGTATGTTTGAGAGTTGGTGCCAAAATCAATAAAATTCATCGTTGTCGTTGTGGAGTACAGGTTGACCAATGGGGCCACCACGGATTTTCATGCCCCCGCAGTGCAGGTCGCCTATCACGACATGCTGCCTTAAATGATATCATCCGTCGGGCTCTTGTCAGCGCCCACGTGCCAGCCACCTTGGAACCTCCTGGATTAATGCGGGACGATGGCAAGAGAACTGATGGTATGACTTTGTTGCCTTGGAGAAATGGCAGGGCGCTGATATGGGATGCAACCTGTGTCGACACTCTGGCGCCTTGCCATTTATCCGGGTCGGCGGCGCGTGCAGGTACTGCTGCTGCCAACGCCGAGAGTTTCAAACGGCGTAAATACTCAGTTTTAACAAATGACTATCATTTCATACCTTTCGCCGTTGAAACTCTCGGCCCGTGGGGCAACGAGGCGCGGCTGTTCTTTAAAGAACTGTCCGCTCGCCTTGTGGAAGTGTGTGGTGATCCCAGAGCTGGCAGCTACCTCGGCCAACGCATTAGCTTGGCCATCCAAAGAGGGAATGCTGCTAGTATATTGGGCACGTTACCCTACACTGACAACGATGAATTTCACGAAATTTTTCGTTTATAATGTATATATTTAGTTTTAATTGAATGTTTATACCATGATTGTAAATATTTGTACTATAATGTAAATAAATAATATAAACTTTGACGATATATAGATTCTGGAAAAATAACTATCGAAACTATACGATCGTGCCAATTGATGGTCTTTGCCTTGTACGAGAATAATATGTATGTATCTTTAAATTTTGTAATAACCTTATATTTCAATTTTCAATATTTAAATTTGCTGTGTAGTGTCGGCTTAGAATAGCACTACCCCATTTCTTCTGGTGGGTGTACGTAAGAGGCGACAAACGGTATTGGGGCTTTTAAGGGATTTTTGGGCGATGCGGTTGGAGACCTATCACCAACAACTTTTACTTTTACCATCTTTTCCCCACTCACATTTCCAGAAGTGGCTGAGGAATTTCTAATTCCTTAGCTCTGGCTACCCCTTCTAAGGATTTACAGCCGTGAGCATATGTATGTATGTATGTTTCAATAAGGTTCATGGTATAACACCGTTACCAAATCTTTATTCTTGCTGTTATATACCCGTACATAGGCTTTCTTTTTTATTATTAAATTTTTTAATTGTAAGCTTTGTACACATCACAGTCGTTCTAAAATTACCTAAATGTTTCACAAGTTGAGAAGATATGTTAATAAGTTGACATTTGAATGATCATCCAGTGTTCTGCCATTATACACAAATATACTCACGGCTGTAAATCCCTAGAAGGGGTAGTCAGAGCTAAGGAATTAGATATTCCTCAGCCACTTTCGGAAGTTGCGTTGGAAAAAGATGGTAAAATAAAGGTTGTTGGTTAGTGCTATTTTAACCCAACTAAGAAGTGGTACATACATATACGCATGGCTGTAAATCCCTAGAAGGGGTAGCCAGAGCTAGGGAATTAGAAATTCCTCAGCCACTTTTGGAAATGTGAGTGGGGAAAAGATGGTAAAAATAAAGGTTGTTGGTGATGGGTCTCCAACTGCATCGCCCAAAAATCCCTTATAAAGCCCCAATACCGTTAGTCGCCTTTTGCGTACACCCACCGGAAGAAATTTGGTAGTGCTATTCTAAGCCGCCATTACGTATAGAAAAATTATAGTCATCATGTTATATCAGCTCGAAGTGCGGTAAATATATAATAGTTCTCTCAAAGGTGTCAAGGCTTTCGAATAAAGCCTATGGTATCATGGTAATAAACAATAATGAAAACCATTAGAGGCTCAATAATTGAAGTGATAAAATAACCAATAAAATGATTATTATGTAAAATTTTCCTCGTGCACTTTAAAAACAGTGCCTTATTTAATTCAAAAATATTTAGTAGCACCCAGTAGTTGCCGTGTAGTGGCCGGCTTAGAATGTCGCTACCCCTTTCTACCCACTGGTGTCGAAAGGGGCGACTAAGGGTATTGGGGCTTTTTATTGGATTTTTGGGCGATACGGTTGGAGACCCATCACCAAAAACCTTTATTCTTACCATCTTTTCCCCACTCAACTTCCAAAAGTGGCTGAGGAATTTATAATTCCTTAGCTCTGGTTACCCCTTATAGGGAAATATAGCCGTGAGTATATGTATGTATGTATGTTTTAGTAGCAAAAATTATTAGATTACTTTTGCAAGTGAATTTAAGTTAGGAAAAAATCTGCAAATAAATGTTTGTGGATGGTGGTTTAAAACTGGTACTAGGTTAGCCTAATAGTCAACGTACTTAGCGAGGCTAAAAGCTTTAAGTGCTTTAGGCTAGTCTTTTGAAAAAACCTTCCTTACTGTACATGAAGACTTTAGGCTGTTTTAGTTTCGGCGCGACACTTAAAGTTTGAAATACTATGAATATTTTCTTCTGTCCTATCCGCCCGATTTCTGAATTGAGTATTCCAACTGAGAACAACTTAAGTATTGTTCTGTCGCATTGAAATCTTAACAACTGACTGAGACGAAACGATACTTAAGTCGTTCTCAACTTGAATACTCAATTCAGAAATCGGGCGATAGACTATTAGATCCATTAAATCTGCTATAATTTCAAAAATATGTTTTAGGTAACATACAATCTTTAGTGTTTAAGACAGTACCTTTTCGAATATTCCATAAGTGACTTAGTTATTTAGACAAATGATTCTACAAATAAGAGGCTACTTAGTTTAGGGTTCAATGTCATGTGTATGTGGATTAACTTGAAATAATTAGCTGCAAACAGATAAATAAAAGAATAATTAATCATACATACATATGCTCACAGCCATACCCATATAAGCCCTCTCCACTTAGTCTCCTCTTACGACACCCGATGGCAGAAAGGGGAAACACATTTTAAGCCCATACTACACGGCACTGTAAAATATTATTACATATATATATATATATATATATATATATATATATAAGGGGTTGGCAGAGGTACCAATCCCCTCTGAACTCACATGGCAGCGCCATCTTGTGTCCAGAGAAGGTACCCACGTTTTGCTTGGACAGTGCACTCACGTGATAGGGGGGCCTTTCGCCGTTTTGTACGAATACACTGTCACATGGCTAAGTACAACATAGCATTGTGGGTTTCCTCACGATGTTTTCCCTCACCGTTAACAATCATGATAAATTAACCACACATATGAATTTTAGAAAAGACAAATTGGTGTAGGTCCGACCCGGGATTTGACCCTTATGTTTACGGGTGGGTGTTCTACCCATTGGACTATCATGTATATTATTATTTATTATTTTAAGTCTCTTGTGTCCCTCTGCTGGGGAATGGCCTTTTTCCCCTTCTTCCACTCCAGATGGTCTTGAGCGGTCTCCCACCCGTTCTTTTCTCAGAGAGCTAGTTCAACACTCCATCTTTTTCTTGGTCGGCCACGTTTTCTCTTTACACCGGGAGCCCATTGCGTGGCTCTTTTGGCCCATCGGTCCGGGTGGATCCGAGCAACGTGGCCGGCCCAGTCCCACTTCAGTTGGGCCGCCTTCTGAGCTACGTCTATTATTTTGGTTTTACAGCGCAACTCAGAATTCTGGACTCTGCCTAAAAGCCGGACTCCGAATATGCTGCGCTCCATGTTTTGTTTTCTTTTTTGGCAAACCCCGAGTTTGGACTTTTGCCCGTCAGTCAAAGACCAGGTTTGGGCTCCGTTAGTAAGGATGGGAAGAATGTACATGTCAATGAGCTTACGTATGAAAGAATAATTCATCAATATTTTCTGATACACTTTTAAATGAGTAAAAAATGTGAGAGACGTTCTAATTAGAATATTTTGCGTCGCAAACAAACAAAACCCATTGTTTATTAAAAAAATAATTATGCTAACTTCCTGCAAGATCTCATTGAGGATGGTGTCATGCATTCGTGAGCAGTAATCATTGAATGATAATTTAAACGTAGCCATTAGTTTATCGGCGTACCATGTTAGGGATTGTCGCATCGTCTTTTCTGAATAACAGTCACGGGTATTAACAAGATAATTGCTGATTGTGTATTTATGTTATAATAACCACGTATGATGTGTGTTCACGTTATCGTGTCGTAACGAAAATATCGCATAAGGTTCTATTCAGGATGCATCATCTATAATTATGAAATTGACGCTGAAAATCGTGTTTTGAGGTAGGTCAAGAAAAAAGCACGTATAAATAATTACATACAGCAAAAAAAATATAAATTAAGATAAAACACGAATGGTGCACACCTATTGCAAGACATCATTTAGAAGAAGCAGAAGAAATAATGTTGATTTCGTAATCAAACAATATTTTATTAAATAATATTTAATTATTTCGTAGTTAGTTTAGTAACCAGAAATCTATTTCTATCTAGTTCTAAGATTAATCAATTACACATTTTAACTTGGACGATCTACAAAACTTTTGGCCAATTTAACGCAAGTTAAAGTTATCTGTTATAAATTTACCATATTTTTTGTCTTTATCTTCTTTAGTTAATTAAGTAAGTAGTTCGCTTGTTTCGGAATAAATATAAAATATAGTTTAAATAAAATAAACTAAAAAACACGCTTTTAAAGCACATCAAACTTAGTACTGAATCATTTGAAATTATTTAATACTGGCAACCCTAATCAGGATAATGGGATGAACCTATGAACTTATTTTATTGTTCCTGATTCTCGATAAGTGTACAAATTTTGAATTAAATCGGTCCGTATAAAGTGGGTCAAAATCGAGTTTAAAGTAATCGGTTAAATACATACATACAGGTTAAGCTAATATAAGCGTGTTAATAAAACATCCTGAATTTTCATGTTGTTTAAGTCATTTGCTGTGTAGTGTCGGCTTAGAATAACACTATCCCATTTCTTCCGGTGGGTGTACGTTAGAGGCGACTAACGGTATTGGGGCTTTTAAGGGATTTTGGGCGATGTGGTTGGAGACCCATCACCAACAACCTTTATTTTGCCATCTTTTCCCCACTCAACTTTCCAAAAGTGGCTGAGGAACTTCTAGTTCCTTAGCTCTGGCTACCCCTTCTAGGGATTTATAGCCGTGAGTATATGTATGTATGTATGAATGTTTAAGTCATAAATAAGCTGTATCACTTTTTTTAATGTTACAATGCATTCCTCTACGGCACTATAACGACTGCGAAAAATAATGCAAACGCAGGAATAAAAGAAAAAACACCAGAAAAACACGCGAGGATTAAATTAAAGGTCATTAAAAAAATATTATTAATGATAGAAATCAGTGAGTACATATGCATTTTTCTAAGCGATGATTCTTTCAGTATCTTTTTATTTCAATCAATAATATAAGTAATTAATCAAGATAAACATTACAGGCACTAGCACATAAAGCAAAAGTTCAAGAATTTGATCTTGTAATTAAATCTCATGGCTATAATCTCCGATTTCAAGCATTTGCGGTAGAGCATTTTTGTAATAATTTAAATATTATCATACTCGTATGTTACATTCACCGCATTCAATTGCTGGATAATCTTAAATTTCAGGTACGAAAGTTAATGTGCTTGTTTCTGCACGACTTCGACGAAGCACGTAAAAGGTTATTATTTTGACGGCTACTTCTAGGTCTACCGCATTTACAGGGAAAAAAATATATTACCTTGGTAGTAGTATACTACCAAGGTAATATATTTAGTAGAAGCAGTAGCTCATAAGGTGGCAGGTCTTGATAAATTGAGACATAATATAAAGAATCCTGTTATGGATGAATGTAGCTCATAATTGGAGATATTTCGTAAGCTTGCAAAAGTGGCAATAGGAAAAAAACATAAATACAATAAAAGAGAGTTATATGTTACACCTATGATTGAAAATTTTGTATATTCATCAGCACCTAAACTAATTACTTGTTATGTTTAAAAATATATTCCTTCTGAGAAAGCTAAAGTTTGATTATTCAGGACACTGCTCCGATTTCAATTTGTAATATATTATTTCAATTGGTGTGTTCTTTTTTGGCAATGAAAGTTGTAAAACTACATTCAAAATTCAGTCTGCTTCAATAAAGCGTTTTAATTTCGGTTATCAAGGTTTCTTGGGGAAAGCTTAAAAGTTTTTGATACAATCAGTGTTAACATTTGATATTTACCCGCATTAATCTTGAAGTTTATCGTACATTGAGTATTCATTTCTACCAACTACCTTGGCATCAAGTTAGGTAGCGGAATTCAGGTTTTTTTTCTATAAAAAGAGGAAAATTTGGCAAAGCAACCTTTGACAAATCAGCATCTAAGTTAAAGTTAATGTCAAAAAGTAGATAATATGGAATAAGATAACCTTACCTAGTGTAGCGGCGCCTAGTCAAATGGATTGTTTTGTTCCATTGCACGCAAGTGAATCCCAGGCTTGAACATACCTAAAACGTTAACTTGGCATGAAAACCTGCCTCAAGCAGAAGCTGATGAAAAACAATACAATTATTTAGTAGTGTGGTGCCGGCTAAGAGTGTCGCGTAGTGCCGGCTTAGAATTTAACTACCCCTTTCTACCCACGGAAGTTAAGTGGGGAACGGAATGTAATACTGTATAGCAAGCACGAGCGCTATTTTATCGACACGATAACGGTTAAAATGAGATGGCAGTATACGATACTAAGTAAGTGCGTAAGAGATCGCTGCTTTATCCCACACGATAACTAGTTTAAACACGGCTCGTGCTTGCCCAAATGCTGATAAATCCAAAGTATCTCTCCAAATACTTAATACCCTAAGTCAAATACCCTTAGTCTCCTCTTACGACACCTGCGGGAAGAAATGGGATAGTGCTATTCTAAGCCGACACTACACAGCTACAAAATTATAAATTACTTGTAAACCTACGTGGGGCGTCACCTTATATGAGTTAGTAGGTAAGTAAGTTAATTAATTGGCCTTAATAAGATACCTAATTTCGTAGGCTGTCGTCAATCATTTTCGCGCATTTATAATAACGGATTTTATTAGAAGGACATTTAATAATATGGGCCAAATAAATATTTTTCTTTCTTCTTAAATATTTTTGAAATATGTTCTACCTCTCCTCTAATCAGTGCCTCCATCACGTCCTTGTCTCCAGTTCTAGGAACACATTTGACTTCTTCGTAATACGCTGGACGGTACTCGTACTCTTCTGTATTGAGACCACGGATACTTCTTTCTACTTTACAAATGGGATGGTACTTCTGTAAAAGAAAAAATGAACTAAATAAGATTTTTTGCGATTGAAACTTAAACTACGAAATGATGGTAAAATGGTTCTCAAACCACATCTCCCAAAAATTACTTATCATGCCCCATCTCGTAATCGTCTGTTACGATAGCAACTAGTTAACTATTATTTATTATTACTTACTTACATACTTATACTCAGGCCCATTATTCTCATTGGGGTAGGCAGAGACTATCGATCGCCACTTAGTACGATCTTGACAAACCTCACTCGCTTTCCTTACATTTGTTATTCTTCTCATACATGCTCTTTTATTCTTCTCACTTCGGACCCCCGCCTTTATAAGAACGTTTTCTATCTGGTCAAGAAACGTTTTCCGAGGCCGTCCTCTACTAACAATCCCATCCACATTGGCTCTATATATTTCTTTCGCAAGTTTATTTTCATCCATCCTCTCTATGTGCCCAAACCACCTCAACATTCCTTTTTCTATCTTGCATACTACGTCATCTTTCAAACCTACTCGTTCACGAATCACACTATTTCTCATTGTATTATTCTCTCATCATATTATTGTACCTGCTTATATAATCAAATACTTTATAAGATATAATAACTTACCGGAGGCATGAATTCATTTACGTTTCTCTCCATCATCACTGGATTTATTGAATCTGTATATTCTGGGAGGACCTGGAACAAATGAATTGGTGTTATATTGAGTGTTTCTACCAGATTACATTGTTTGTAACTTTTTACACATAAACATTTCTATAAATTTACATTAAATTTATAAAGCGTTTTAGTTGGTATCAAGCCTGGATCAGTTATTCCAAAAGTGGCTGAGGAATTTCTAATTCCTTGGCTCTGGCTACCCCTTCTAGGGATTTGTAGTCGTGAGTATATGTATGTATGTATGTAAATTAATTAAAAAAATAATAATTTGAAACTATTTATTTTAAAGGTTTTAACATTTCTAATTATAATACAGAGGGGTATTAATCTATACTTATAAACTAGATTGTGGCCCCTGGGGAGTCGAATATAAGATTTAAAAATTTTACTGGACTAAAATGTAATAAGGTAATCAATAAAAATAGGTAAAAAAACTTTTTAAGTTAAACGGTTTTATTATTAACATACAGAGCAATGTTTAAGATAAATGTACTAAAAACCAAAAAATAATAATAAAATAGATAAAGTCGTGGGAATTATATACATATGCATAGACTAGACTAAAATAAAACCGTGGGGCACGTCAATTGTCTACAATCGTTGATTAAAATGTTTGTTTTGTAATGTTACACTATAATTGGGCAGTTGTTCAACCGACAACGATGGAAATGTGATAAATAGGGCAGAATGTGGAAATAAGCAAGCAAGCTCGATTATAAGCGAGTTTTAGGGTTTCATAGTGTTGAGCGAGTAGTACTTTTATCATATGTTTTGTCGATTAAAGACAAAGTGCGAGCAGTGAACCGATTCATCGCCAGCCAGCAGTGTAAATTTCCAACGATAAACTAGTTGAAACATCTCTTTTATTTACATGAAGTGTATGACTAATGGAATTTCCATGAGCAAGAAAATAGTAAGTAATTTCTCACCGTCTGCGGGTCAACTGCCCAACGACGAATTAAACGTTTCTTCTATCGCACATCAAGTCGATAATTTGTAGACAAAATTGACGTGCCCCATGGTTTTATTTAAGTCTAGTCTATGCATATGTATATAATTCCCACGACTTTATCTATTTTATTATTATTTTTTGGTTTTTAGTACATTTATCTTAAACATTGCTCTGTATGTTAATAATAAAACCGTTTAACTTAAAAAGTTTTTTTACCTATTTTTATTTTCTAGTTTTTAGTTTTTATTTCGCATTCTGTTTAATTCATATAGTGCTTCATTATTGCAAGGTTTCTTGCCCGTTAGTTTATTGCAGTCCAACTCCTCTATACGTAGTCCCTGCAAAGATCTGACTCTACTAAGAGCCACGTAGGCTTGACCTTCTTCAAACAGTTTCGCAACTAAGTATACAGTGGTGTACCGCTAACGACGTATAATTTTTAGCCACCCTAACGCCGCACAGTCCTCAACACGATACAAAATCTTGACTTGGGTGGTGGATTCAGGCTGGATTAATCAGATACCTAAATAAATAACAGATTCAATTTCTAAATTTAAATCTTATTATTATATGCCATTTAGTGGCTGCGCCCATCTAAAATATTGATTTGGTGTAGTGCACTGTATGGCGACCATCTTAGATTTTAATTTTGCATAGTAAATTGTATTCTACTTGTTGAGAACTTTCATTTGATACCCATGTTGATGGGATTGATATAAAACCTAAGTTATCCGCCATTTTGTAGAGGCCGCCATCTTGGATTTTAATTTTATATAGTACATTGTATTCTACTGGTTGAGCACATTCATTTGATACCCATATTGATGGGATTGATAAAACCTACGTAATCCGCCATTTTGTAGCGGCCGCCATCTTGGTTTTTTTTTATAGTATATTGTATTCTGCTTGTTTAGCCCTTTCATTTGATACTTATATTGATGGGATAAATAAAACCTAAATTATCCGCCATTTTGTAGCGGCGGCCATCTTGAATTTATAATGATAATGAATAAATATAATTGTATTGTCACCAAAATCCAAAGCGTATACAAAATTTCAGATTAATCGGTTGATAGGAAGAGGGTGAAATTTTAATTACTAAATTTGACCCAAGAATAAACAACCAAACGGGGTGAGCTAAATAAAACCGTTTAATAATAAAAATAAAAAATATCTTATTTATTTAGAGGTGGTTGGCAGTGGGTTCACATATTTACCCTCAATGCAGTATTTTATTAATGCACTTTTCATTTTATTTTGTTTAAAATTAATAAGGTCAAGACTTAGTTGCTTATGCAAGTGGTGAAGTATTTGAGGCAATATGTGAGTCCACACCCTCCTCCCGTATTCATTACTACTAGTCGGACATACATACAGTGGCAGACAATTCAGTGGTCTAAGGTTATTAGTTCTTGTTACTTTATTGAGCGATTGGATTTGACTGTGACACTCTGATATGATTGCAATCTTAACTTTATCGTAAACATTAATAATTTCACAATATTGGAATAAATCATTATAATTGTTTTTAAATTTACATTTTATTTTATAGGGAACAATTACTTTCAGAAATTTCAATTGTAGGTCATATATATTTTGTAGATAGGTTTTGTATGTTCTGCCATAACTAGAGATACCATTACTGATTACTGAGTCTGCTAGTGCCATATTGCCTTAGGGTCTGGTAAGGCAATTTACATTTCATTATACTTAGTTTTGCTAGAATTGCTCTCAGTTTGTCGCATACGTGTTCCACATGGGGTCCCCAGCTAAATTTATGATCAACAACTAGAAATTAGAGTTGGTGTGTGCTCTTACGGCACCCGTGTGTAGAAAAGGGTGGTGTCATTCTAAGCCGGCACTACACGGCAAGAGTAGAAATAATTAAAATAAATAAATAATACTAAGTATAAATATTAACCTCTATATTATGCAGATCCCTGCAATTTATATCATCACTTGCAACAGATTCAGTGAGTGGTTTCCTCTGACTTCTAAGACGACCTAAAATTGAGTTCAGCATCTGCTCCTGCAGTGTCATGTGCTGTGACCTCCCTTCCTCCGGAGATGAAGGAGAGAGGAATTCCAAATGACTAGACCCCAAACAGCATGTCACGCAGATAGCCTGAAATTTGAACTTTCTCTATAACTTTGTTAAAGGAGGTTCTAAGTCACTCGCGCCTTTTATGCAATAAACTAGATTAAGGTGCGATATGGTTTAAAATGAGAGACCTTATGATTTGACGATTTTGATTAATGTATGTAGAAATAACTGGAGTAAAATAATAATTAATAATAGTTGCCGTGTAGTTGCTTAGAATAGCACTACCCCATTTCTTCCGGTGGGTGTACGTAAGAGGCGATTATTGGTAGTGGGGCTTTTAGGGGATTTTTGGGCGATGCGGTTGGAGACCCATCACCAATAACCTTTATTTTACCATCTTTTCCCCACTAAACTTTCCAAAGTGGCTGAATATTTTTAATTCCTTAGCTCTGGCTACCCCTTCTAGGGATTTATAGCCGTGAGTATATGTATTTATGTAATATAATAACAATTTACGTGTAGTGCTGGCTTAGAATTTCACTACCCCTTTGCACTCACGGTTGTCGTAAGCGGCGTAAGATAAACTCAAGCCATTAATTCCCATTATTGGGGCAGACAGAGACTTAACTTTTTACAATCCGTCTAGCTTCTTCTACCTTGATCAACCTTTTAAAACATGCCCTTTTATTTCAGACTACGGACGGTTGCCGGCCTTGTGGTGAAATTGATTCACATAGTTCTGACTCTAGGTTACTATTTAACCTAACATAGGAATATGAGCAGTTACTTATATTTTTACCTGCTTTCGCCGTTCCATAAATATGCCGTTTAAATAGCTATATTATTCCTATTTATCTTGCCCTCTTACAATAAATATTGGTGTATGTATTAAAACATCATTACTACAAATATAGTACCCTAATGGAGCTTACAAGCTTTTTTACAACGCATATAAAAATACCAAAAATCTAGTGATTATCAAAACAACTAAAGGTTAAAAATAATCTTCTTGCTAGATTTCACGGGGATAACCAGTTTTGAATTTTACATTCGTGACCGATACACTATTGCTTAAATGTCCGTGATTTCTGTTATAACTTGAAGGAAATTTCCAAAAGAACTGCCTAGATTATTGTATATTAATAGATGTATATTTTTAGGCTGGCTTACTAATCAAACTTTTACTTATTTGGTAATATGGCCTCACGAGGAGTCCACGTGAGACTTGTTTTGATAGTTAGGCGTCGATAAAATTTAAATTCCTTTCTAATGTCTTTTCTATAGTACGTCACTGCTATACATTTCATATGCATCCATTTGTTCATACTTTTTAAAAATTGATCTGTTTTAATATATTGAGGAAATGTTTGTGTGTGTATTTGTTTACCTGCATTGACTAGACCTAGCGCTTTCCCGAATAAAAGAATTATTTATTAAAAACCTACATCTTTCAGAAGAAGCCTGGAATGCACTAGTCTGTATAACGTTTAATGTCAATTTCAGCATCGCTTTAGGGCGGTCATAGTCACTGCATATTATATTCTTATGATAAATTTACATACAAGTTCCAAAAAGTTTGAATCAAAAATATATTCCAATATTAAAGCAAAATATTGTGTGTAGTATTTTAAAACTGCAATTAGATTAATAGTTAAACCTTTAATTCAGAAACGACAAATATGACTCACATCTCAAACTACACGCCTAGTGATTAACTATAACTTAGCCATGTTGGTTTCCTCACGATATTTTCCCTCACCCTTAACAATAATGATAAATTAACCACACATATGACTTTAGAAAACACAAGTAGGTGTAGGTCCAACTCGGGATTTGAACCCACGCCTGTCTGTATTACAAGCGGTTGTTCCACCCACTAAGCAGTCAATGTTGTAAACGGAAAATAACGGGTAAAGAAACATTTATTTATTTGATCCTAAGCACCTATTATCTCGCCTCTTTAGTTCCCATTGGGTTCGACAGACACAATCGATTTACGTTTTACGTTTCTAGCAAAACTCATGACCTTATTTTACATTCATCAATCTTACAAATGACTTATTCGTTTATAAAATAAGAAGAACATATAAACAATAAACGGTTATTTACAAGACAGGAGTATGTAAAAGTTTTTTTATAGTAAAGGGAACGTGCTTCGTGGTTTCGGCCGTAAAATAAAACTTAATTCTGATTAAATGTTGTTGGAATACCATAACCATGTGACATAAATAATAATTGAAATATGTCAAACGAATGTCAATAAAAGAGAAAGTTTACAATAGAATAATTAACTCGTTTAGAGCCACCGATAGGCAATAACAGAAGCATAGTCAAACTTTAACGATGTAATATAATGTTCGACTGTCTATTTGCTTCAAATCTGCATGTCTCGGGTTAGCTACCTAGGCCCGGGGGAGGTATACCCACAAATTTAATTTGTAAGCTTTTTCTTAGTATATTTAGTAGGTTTATATAGATGTTTTTCTTATATTGATAGTTAATTTATCGATCTCACCTTCCAAAGGTTGTCTGGAAGAGAACGCTTTTAGCGATAAGACCGCCAATTGTACCTCACTGTATACTGTTCGATCATATTATTATTTTTGTAAATTTTTGTTTGATGTGCAATAAAGAGTTATTCTATTCTATTCTATTCTATATATATATATATATATGTATATATAGATATACATAGACATATATATAGATTAGATATGATAGATTCAGTATGGTTAATATATATTAACCATATTGAATCACCGACTATGCGAAAACTAAGATTATTCTGTGTTTCGGAGGGCATGTTTAATAGTCAGTACTGACTTCTATTAGGATAGTAGACGTACTAACGACAGACTACTGCCAACCAACATTTGTCAAATTACCCTTAACAAGGTAGGCTCGAACCCCTTGCTAGGGACATATTCCATGTATGGGCCGTGAGGATCGAATGTTCGACGTAGAAGAACGAAAGAGGTGGAAAGGTTGGGTCAACTGACCTGGATCAGAATATAGCTATCAGAAGGGCAAGCACGAGCCGTGTTCAAACTAGTTATCGCGTCGGATAAAGCAGCCATCTCTTGCGCACTTACTTAGTATCGTATACTGCCATCTCATTCTAACCGTTATCGTGTCGATAAAATAGTGCTCTTGCTTGCCCTACAGATTAGTTTATTTTACACGGAATAGAAACCACCACCGGTTAAAAGAACCAAGCTTTAAAGTTTTAAAGAAGTACTCGTAGGCAAATAAGTAAAGGTTGCGGAAAGCTGGGTGATGTTGAATAAGTAATGAAAATACATACATACTCTCACGCCGTTAGTTCCCATTGGGGTAGGCAAAGACTATCGATCGCCACTTTGTACGATCCTGGCAAACCTCTCTAGCTTCATTCACATCCATCAATCTTTTCATACATGCTCTTTTATTCTTCGTACTACGGGTACATTTTCTATTTGATCCAAATGTGTCCTCCGAGGTCGTCCTCTACTAACATTACCTTCCACATTGGCTCTTTATATCTCTTTTACCAATTTACTGTCATCCATCCTCTCTATATGCCCAAACCATCTCAATAAAGTAATGAAAATAAACCCAGAAATCACTTATAGTTGTTACATACATTTTATGTATAAAAATATTAATGCAATACATAACTGATATATCTATTTTTAGATATCAGCTAATCTTTTAAACGATTAGACCGATTTTGACGGTACTTTTAATGGCAAGTAGATTATAGAGCAAGGAATATCATAAATAAGTTTTTTTAAATTAAATTTGCCAAGAATTACTCGGACACTTCTCAGAAGGCTTTGTACGAAACATTAAACAAAAGGCTCTACTCATACGAGAACTTTACTGAATGGTCTTAAGGCTAGAAGAAGGCTATTTATAATCTATTATCTGAAATCATAGAATCGTTAGTTCTTGCATAAAACTATTACTTTCACAATACGTATATTTATCTATCAAATAAAAAAACCAATGATAATAAAAAAGAACAATCAACCTACAATTGCTAGTCACGACTATTAAGTAATACTGAATTCAAAATGACAAGATATCGAAGACGTGTAATTAATTTACTAAATAATTGGAAAAGAATAAAAAATTTGATTCGCGGATTTATAAAGCGCTTTTACTGTGAAATATATTCTTGCACAACATACATTATATGTTCCATATTTATGGTGAAAATATTTGAAGGTGAAAATCGAGAATTTACACCGAAAACGTTCAGTTTTCGGGGCTTGGTTCCTGAATAACAAATGATTTATTGGGTCTTAGAAAAAGTGGTTTCAATTTAATAAAATAAATCCTTATATGCATACGTGTGAGGTGGTACCGCATTATAAAGAAATTGAATGTTCAGATGTTAAAGAATTGCATTGTTATTACTCTTTAAATTTAATACTCATAGGCCGCTACATTACAATTTCCATAAAGGGAATTACTATACACCCTCTTCCTACTAAACACAGGGAGTGAAATAAAATAAAAATATTGCAGTTTCACTTTTTGTTAAGCTCTGTTGAAAATTGTTGTTAAAACGATAAAATCTATGGTTTTTAGTTCAAAGACATTATTAACAGCAAATAGATATTTTTACATACATACACAAATATACTCCCTAGAAGGGGTAGCCAGAGCCAGAGGTAGATTAAAAATTCCTCAGCCACTTTTGGAAATTTTTGTGGGAAAAGATGGTAATATAAAGGTTGTTGGTGATGGGTCTCCAACCGCATCGCCCAAAAATCCTTTAAAAGCCCCAATACCTTTAGTCGCCTCTTACGTACACCCACCGGAAAACATGGGGTAGTGCTATTCTAAGCCAACACTACACGGCACTTTAATTTATAGAAAGGCTAAAAAATAATAATTTCATTTATATTCGTGCTTTAAAATATTAGTTACTAGTCAAGATATCCCTCCTTTCCTAGCATTCACCTGCTTGCTTCTAAAAAACCTTTCATGTGCAAGTCAGCGGGCACTTTAATGTTTAAATGTGTTGTGTTTAATAATATATTTACTAGCTGACCCGGTTTTGCCGTATAAATTATTTCGAGGAAATTATATATAAATAATATTTCCCACTTAGGTGTATAAAAAATATTATAAACCTATTTCTAGACTTAGACTTTTCGTGACAAAACTGTGACACGTGAATTTTAGATATAAGATATGTAAAAACAGTCTCCCAGGTTTCAACTATGTATTTATCTATAATAAAAATTATGTTATCCCTTTTACGAATTTCGCAAATGGAGGACTATTATTGCACAGAAGAAGTGCAGAAGGCTTCATAGACTAATATAATTGAATAGCATTACCCACAATACCATGATTTTAACTTGACACACACGAATATAAACTATTATACATACATACATACATACATATACTCACGACTATAAATCCCAAAAAGGCGTTGCCAGAACTTAAGAGCTAGATACTCCTCAGCCACATTTGGGAGTTGATAGGGGACAAGATGGCAGAAATAAAGTATCGTTGGTGATTTGTATTTTTGTCGTCTCTATCCGCATCGCCCAAAAACCACTTAAAGAAGCACCCTTAGTCGCCTCTTACGACACCCGTGGGTAGAAAGGGGTAGTGACATTCTAAGCCGGCACTACACGGCCAAACTATTATATATTTTCAAAGTGGCATTCGATTACTGAAAAACCTGAATTTAAATGAAATTTAAATACTAGCCGTTCATAAGAATGTTGCCTATATTGTAAGAAGATTTCGCAATAAGAAAACCGCAAGAATTCGCTTCTATACATTAGTTCGTATTAAAAGTAATAAAATCTACATATGTAATATAAAAATATTTGTATAACTTTGTGCCGTGAATTATTTTTATCTATTTATTACTTACCTGCAATAAAAATAAACCAAATATCATTGTTGATTATAATAGGCCACCTTTCGTCTGTTGTCAACCCTTTTTACTGAATTAAAGATGGGAGAAAAGTTCGTTTTTATAGAACACACAATTCATTATCAGACGAATTAGTGAAGTTCAGTATTAGGCTGGTTTTCCTGTTTCAGCGATATCGCCACGATTAGATAGAAAAGTAAAAAGAGTTTTATTACACAGATTTTTAAAATTTTCTTTGGTATATTAAAAATATTGTTAAAACGTTGCCATTGACATTGTTATATTATGTAATGTATGACAATACATAGTATAAAACAAAGTCGCTTTCGCTGTATGTCCGTATGTATGCTTAGATCTTTAAAACTACGCAACGGATTTTGATGCGGTTTTTTTAATAGATAGAGTAATTCTTAAGGAAGGTTTGTATGTATAATAAATGCATAATATAGTAGAGAAACACTGATAAATTTAAAGGTTTCTAATGTGATGTCGTAAATAAGCACGTTTTTTTGCGCTTATATTGCAAACGCTGGCTGAACCCTACGAGATAGACCAAAATAATGTACTACAGTATTGTTTACCTTAAAAAGTTCAACAAAAAAGTCCGCGATGGTATATGTCTATCTCTTAGGGATAACCCAGCATAACCATTTTTATTCTTTACTAAATAATGGTTATTTAGTATAATATTTTATTTACGAAGTGATTTTAAACAATACAGCATTAATCCTTATCCAATTAAGTAAGTTAAAAAAATTGTGCATTTATTATAGATCAATATGCTTTTTACAGCATGTAATTTAAGTGAATATTACCGAAGATATTACAAATTTAAAATGCAGGGTCGTAGTTGTTTGCGCCGGGCGGCGCGTGCCTATAAATAGCGCGACGATGGCCGCGCTTCGCCTTAACCACGCGACTCCCCAATGTTCGCGGACCCGCGAGTCAGTCGACCCGCCCGCATGTGTGCTCTGCAAGAGTGTAGGGCACACAGCTAACTATAAAGGGTGCCCCAAGGCACCCAAGGCTAAGAGCCAGAGGGGTAAAACCCTCTCCTCACGGCCCGCCCCTCGCACCGCCGCGCGCCCCGCTGCTTCTCAGCCTGCGCCCGCGGCTATAACACCATTGGTGCCCGCCCCCGCCCCCAAGGCTCTCACTAAGAGCTTTGCTGCGGCTATCTCAAAGCCTACAGCAGTAACAACACCCGCCGCCCCAAAGACGCGCCCTACCCCTGCCCCTCAGGCAAAGCCCTCCGTGGGGTCTAACAACACCAACCCCATAGACATGGACCGCCTCCGTAGCTTCCTTAAGAAGCTAAAAGAGGCGGACGCCAACGGCGATATGATCGCCAAACTCACCGCCTACTGCGACTACGAGGACATCGTAGCCGCCGTAGGCAAACCGTTCTAAACGGTTAGTCATATCAGCCCGCTTGTTTAGTAGTCTCAATGGCTACACAAAGTAGGATAAAGCCCCATTCATTAAACGTAGTTTTCTTCAATGCCGAAGGCAAAGTACGTTCCCACAAAGAGGAAATAGGCATGTTTCTTAGAGATCATAGTATCGATGTCTTTCTTGTGCAGGAATCCTTTCTGAAACCTCGCACTAAGAATCCCAATATTTCCAACTATAGACTCATACGGACTGACCGAATAGGTAGGCCTGGAGGAGGCACACTCATATATTACAAAAAGACACTACACTGTGTCGCACTCACTACACCCGCACTACAACACATGGAGGCCACGACATGCCGTGTAAGCATGTCGGGGCATCCATCCATTGTCATTGCGTCAATTCATCAAACCGGCTCCCAAGAGGTGTTACGCACCGACTTGGAAGCCCTACTCGCGCTCGGTAGCTCGGTTATTTTGGCAAGCGATTTCAACGCCCACCATCTCAGTTGGAATTCAACCAGAATCTGTCGAAACGGCCGGTTATTAGAGAAATTTTCAGAAGATCTCGATTTCGAGATAATTGCCCCAATGACACCCACTCACTACCCAAACAATGTACTCCACAACCCCGGCATCATTGATTTCGCGCTTCTGCGTAACGTAACCTTACGTTTACGTTCCGTAGAAGTTATACACGAACTTGAGTCAGATCACCGCCCTGTACTACTATCACTAGGCCCACCCGAACACACTCCGCCCGCCACTCGTCCCAGAATTAACTGGGCGAAATTGACGGACGGCCTACAAACTTACACTTCACCCCACCTCGACTCAATTCCGGATGACATCTCGTCACCGGATGACGCCCGCCGAGCTGTCTGTGCCTTAACAAAGCACCTCTCGGCGGTCGTACAAGACGCCACGTCGCAAGTCGTTGTCGATGACTACCATCGCCAACGACTCCCCGACGACATTAAGGAACTTGTCACCGCGAAAAACCGTGCCACTCGCGCATACGATTCTTTTCCATCGCCTGATAACCGCTCTCGGCTGTGGGCTGCGAAGCGCGTCCTTCGGGAGCGCCTAGTCGAACACAGAGGGGAGCGGTGGGATAAGTTCCTTGGTGATATCCGTCCGTCCCATAACGCCTACTGGGACGTGGCGAGGGCGCTCAAGTCGGACGGCACCGATCTTGGTCTTCCTCCCCTCACACAACCGAACGGCCTACCACCGGCCTTCGAAAACGATGAGAAAGCGGAATGCCTGGCTGAGAGTCTGGAGAAGCAATGCTCTCCGAGCTCTCAGCCATGCGACCCACTTCACATCGAGGCCGTTGACAAGTTAGTCAACGACCGCGCCTCACTCCCTCTCCTCGATGATCTCGAACCGATCACCGAGGACGAGGTGAAAGACATCATTAAACACCTCAGACCCAGAAAGGCCCCGGGGCCCGACGGGCTGACTAACAGGGTCCTTAAGATCCTACCACAACACATTATCACACTACTCACAATCATACTTAACACATCACTCATACACGGCATCTTTCCAGATTCATGGAAAGATGCCGATGTGATAGGTATATTCAAAGTCGGAAAGCTCCGCACCGATCCCACGAGCTATAGGCCTATCAGCCTATTAAGCTCGTTAGGAAAGATCTATGAGCGACTAATCCTCGCTAGGATCAGACATTACTTGCACACTAGCGGCATTCAGATACACGAACAATTCGGGTTCAGGGCTCAACACTCATGCGTCCAACAAGCACATCGCTTTACCGAGCATGTGCTTGATGGATTCAATGACACATACATCAAACAGACGGGCGCCGTCTTCTTTGACGTGGCTAAGGCATTTGACAAAGTCTGGCATAACGGTCTGCTATACAAGCTATACCAGATCGGTATGCCAGACAAACTCGTGGCTATAGTCCGCGACTACTTGTCGGATCGCCGATTCCGCTTCAGAGTGGAGGACGCCCACTCACAACACCACCCCATACACGCGGGAGTCCCCCAGGGCTCTACGCTCTCACCCACACTCTTCAATATATACACTAACGACATCCCGCGTACACCGCTGGTGGAGTTAGCTCTCTTTGCAGACGACACTCTACTCTACACGAGTCACCCCAACCACAACTTCATACGGCTTCGCCTTCAGCGAGCCGTAACACAACTCGGAGAGTGGTTCAGGAAGTGGCGGATCGAGGTTAATCCCTCCAAAAGCGCAGCTATGCTCTTTCGGAAGGGAGGCGCCTCACACGATCCACCTCCGCCTGTTGAACTCTTCGGTACACCTATTCCGTGGGTGAAAAAGACCAAATACCTCGGTATTGTCTTTGATCCCCGGCTTACATGGTCACACCACATCAAATACATACGCAACAAAGCCTCATTCGTCCTGAATAGGCTATCACCGATGCTTTGTGCTCGCAGTAAGTTACCACTGCGTCACAAAGTTACACTATACAAAACATGTATACGCTCGGTCCTCTCGTACGGTAGTGTTGCGTTCGCACACGCCAGAGAGGGCTTGATACACCGCCTCCAGGTGATACAGAATAGGTTCATGCGCAAGGCGGTAGGGGCGCCTTGTTATGTTAGGAACTATGATCTCCACAGAGACTTAGGACTCAATACTATCAGGGATCATTTCAAACAAATCTCACGTAGATACTTTGATAAGATCCCTGATCACCCCAACCCCTTACTCCGAGCCTCGCTCGACTACACGATTTCCCCGGACGCCGGGATTCGACGCCCACGTAGCGTGCTCTCGGATCCCGACGACGACACCACCCGCGAGCTCGAGGCCTCAGGGGCCACCGGCGCTCGCGGTCACACCAACAACTTCTATCACTCCAGACACCGACCCCGCCGGCGAGATCGTAGAACCCTACACTAACTTTAGAGTCACACCAGACTCAACTAGAGTCTATTTTATTTTTATACTCACCCTACTCGACTTAGCTTAGGTACACTCCTATTCCCCGCCAGGGCGGCCTTCAGCCGCCCGGCAAAAACACCAAGGTGACGCCGCACAGGCCGCAGGGCCAGCAGCACCGAACCGGTGGGGTTTTAGTCGGTAAAAGTCCGACATACCCCCGTCGCTCTCTCGAGCGACGGGGGATCCATGAGGATTTCCCCACCGGTAAACAAAAAAAAAAAAAAAAAAACGCGTCGCTTTATATCACTTTATGATTTGCAGCGATCGCATGCGTTTATCGGAGCTCTCTAGCGAGGAAAATATCAAGAATTAAACATGTTTGTATTGGCTAATGACAAAAAAGCTGTGAACGTTGTGTATAAGGACATTCTGTAGTAGGTATATTTTGCATTGCACCCGTGCGAAGCCGGGGCGGGTCGCTAGTGTATGATAATATATGGAATTTTTGTTGTTTAATATTTATGATAATTAACACCCCGGCAAATCATTAATGAATTTCACTAAAAATATATAAAATTACAATCACTGCACGAATACCGGATACAGTTAATTTAACATGGTTTTAACGGCTCCTTTGTGGTTATTTATTTAAATACCTTTTTGATAATATGTTTTTCGGACGTCTTAACGAGGTTATATAAATATAAAATATAATTATATAAATATAAATACCTGCAGATTCATGCAGCGGGATCTTAGCCTACTACTCAATACACTTTCATTTGTAGTAGTTTTTTTTTTATATTTACGGCTAAGATTGTTTTTCACTCGGCCAACTATATGTCGCATTGTTAAGATACGGTTGCGGGGAAAAAATAATAATAACTTTAAGATGTATTAATTATTATTTAAAAACACAAAATGACACAGAAGAAGTCGCGGGGAACAGCTAGTTTTTTATATTTTGTCTTAGCTTCTGTATTTGTAGGGTTAGAACGCTAGAGTGGGAGGCAGCGATTATTTAGAATTTTACGAAAATTTAGTGTGGAATGTTGTTTTTATATTGAATGATTTTATTCGTTAAATTTAGTTATTTACTATTTTACTTGACTGTAAAAACAACTAACAATTGATTACGATGCTTAAATTAACTGCTTTTTTCAACAAACTTCGAAAGAGAAAAAAGTTTACGTTAGCCGACAATTCTGTAAAATTCTGAGGTCAAATGTTATCAGACAAATAGAAAACAAAGTCAAACTAAAGTTATTATACGGCTACTTTTTTCTGCGATTTACGCGGTATAGACTCCTTGAAATAATTTGTGGGCATAAACAACTAATACCAAATATTTATTTGAACTACCATCATAAGAAACTATTACCTCTTACAATTATTCTGCGGGCGTTTTATAACCATCATATTTATTCATATCTTTTGTGCTGCAATTACATAAAAAAGTCTATTCCATACTTTTACAACTCCAGTCCAATATCAATTTTTATTACTCTTGTTGTTTTTATCACAGATGGATTATTATTATCGTTCCAGTACATTTCGTGATTATTTTCGCCCGAATCACAGCTTTTGTAACCTTTACTATTTAATTGGTAAATTTCCTAGATTAGGAGCAAGCGTAGGTCGAACTTGGGCGGTTAGCCGACTCATTCACTTTGGTGTATTACGCCGCCATATTTATTAATAGTATTTTCGGTGTCGCTTGCTGGCTTTTGAAGTTGGCTTTTTTACTTGCGTTATTTGTTTTAATTATTTTGGTACGCTTTATGCTATTTAGGTTCGCCGCCGAGATTTGTTTTTAGAGATTATTTTAAAGGTTATCTAATCAACAAGTCAGTCATCTCTCGCATTTAGTTTTTTCATGGATTAGTATATGTACACTTAAGGCTGTGGAAAGAGAATGTTTGCGTTTGATTGTTATGTATGTATGTATATATTTATATAAGATCCCGCTGCTAAATCTCTACGTTCATAACGTATTGAGTCCAACACACATTTTAACATGAGTTTATGAATAAGAGAATACACTGACAACACGCAGCCTGGCAAAAAAGGCCGCAAGTAATTTTAATTTAATTACTGTTATTTATTAATCGAAGAAAAATTTCGTTCACTTGTTTTCGAAATATAATATCATCCCTATCACAGCAATGTATATAAAGAATATAAAAATCCATAGGTGCCGTTACAAATTCGGCCGCAACTACCTCGCAGCCACCTGGCAAGTAAGTGTAAGTAGGTTATATTTTGGTGTGTTTTATAAGTTCATAAGTTACACGCATATTTAACATAACATAACATAAACGTTCACGCCGAATATCCCCGAAGGGGTTGGCAGAGGTACTAATACTTCTGAACATCACGTGACTTTGTCACCTGGTGTTCAGAGTACCCACGTTTTGCATGGACAGTGTACTCACGTGATAGGGGGCAGGCCTATCGCCGTTTTGTACGAATACACTGTCACATGACTAAGTACAACTCAGCCATGTGGGTTTCCTCACGATGTTTTCCCTCACCGTTAACAACCATGATAAATTAATCACACATATGTCTTTAGAAAAGACAAATTGGTGTAGGCCCGACCCAGGATTTGAACTCTAGTCGTTTGCACGATAACCGAGTGTTCTACCCACTGGGCTATCACGGTTGTTATATTTCTTATATGAAATTAAAGCAATTTTTTTTCCTAATATGATAAAACATAGCTGCCTGTGAAAAAGCGGCCGCAAATTAGGGTTGCCATCTGTAAAATAACTATACTTATAAAATATATATATAAAATTTTATATACTTACTTACTTACTTATACTCACACCCATTATTCCCATTGGGGTAGGCAGAGACTATCGATCGCCACTTAGTACCATTTAGACAAACTTCTCTTGCTTCCCTTACATTAATAATTCTTCTTATACATGCTCTTTTATTTTTCTCACTTCGGACCCCCGCCTTTATACGCGATGTTGTTTGAAGGGTTTTCACCTCGCAAAAATTAAAGGCTTTTTTAAATGATGTATTGTAAAAGTAATGATGAAACAAAATAACTTCTATCGTTGAGTTAATGTGAAGTATCAAAATGACACAACTACTACATAAATATATTTACAATGACACTAGAAAATATAAATTAAAACAATGTAGGTTTATACACTGCACACGAGAAATGTTTAATTAATCCTTCTCGGTTTAGGGTAACGTGCCCGATATACTATATAGCAGCATTTCCTCTTTGGATGACCAAGGTTTCAAGATCACAACATACTTCCATAAGGCGGGTGGATGAGTTTTGAAGAATAACCGTGCATCGTCGCCCCACGGGCCCAGAGATTCAAGGAATAAAATTATAGACATTTGTCAAATGTTATCACACGTTGCATTCTATATCAGCTCCCTGCCATTCCTCCAAGGCAACAAAGTCATACCATCGGGGCTCTTACCATCGTCCCGGCTACTTCGACGTCTACGATGTTACCAACTAGGAAGTTCCAAAGTCGTTTGTTCATGGGCGCTGACAAGAGCTTGACGGATGATATCATATCATACATGGTTCATGATATTTCGCTTCGCTTTCATATGCTTGATGAGTCTATACCTGTATACTTTACTCGCATAAAAACTTCTGTAACAATTTAATTAGGAATATTTTGTTAAGACTATTACCAAAACCACTACAAACATAACTGTTCGCATAGATTTAACTGGCATGACCAAATGGGGCATATAATTTACTTAGGAAAATTTAAACATGCATTAGTTTAGTTCAAAGTTACATACATATACTCACGGCCATAAATCCCAAAAATTTGAAGTTAATAGGGAAGAAGAAGATGGTAGAGATAAAGTATCTTTATATATTATTTCTGTAAGCCTCTTTCTTGCCCGGAAGCCTGTGACGCGATGAGTTAAGCTGGAAATTTGGTACAGGTATCGTTTTGTACAGTTCGCGGCCGTGGTGTGCACAAAATTCAGACATCTGATGTAACTGGATTAAGTTAATTGTTACAGAATTTCAAAGTTTCGATTTTGGCCCATAGACTTTGCTTGAGTGTCATAAGCGCGCGCAAACTTTAGTCGTTCAGAGATGCGCTGTGATTGATGGGAATTTTTTCAAACCGGCCAATCAGAAAAAATCTTTAGAAATTCAAAAAAGAGAAAGAGGAAAATTTCAAAATAAACTCATTTTATAGGACGCGACGTAGTCGCGCCAGGGTTACTCACTAGTCGTGGGTGATTGCTCTCCAAACGCATCGCCCAAAAACCAATTGAAAAAGGCCCATACCCTTACTCCATACCCTTATTCGCCTTTACGACACCTGTAGGTAGAAAGGTTTAAAGTCATTCCAAGACGGCACTACACGGTAGTAGAATACAAAACCAAAGTTAAACATTTAAAATGTATAATGTTGAGGCTTACAGTTATCATTTTGTATTACATTTAGTGCATTAAGTCATTTAGTTTTTGCCATATTCGTTATATGACAAAAACTAAATGACTAAATTAGGAACAAAATATATGCTCCTAGGAATGCTTCCATACTTGGTTCTAAGATATCATCGACGGGCAGGTCCAACTCATATTTAGCGGTTTTTTATAACGAGTTATAGGTGTACTAGTATTAACTTCCATATGTGGCTGAGGAGTTTCTATCTCAGCTAAAGCTCTGGCTACCCGTTTTTGGGATTTATGGCCGAGAGTAAATGTATATTTATGTATGAATATAATATGAATACGCCACACAAACAAACATCTCTCCCTGTGTCACCACTAACTGCGCACAAAACTCTATTAGCTACCGTCTGCCATATACTTACAACCGTAAATTTTATGAATTGGATATATTTTACCTAAGCAAACCTCCAATTAAGAAACAAATTAAAGTGCTCCCCTCCTCTCGCTTTTAATTGATTATGATTACCTACCAAAAATAAAAGCACTTAATTCGCCTAAGTTCAGTTAATATTATCTCATAATAGTGAATTATACTTGTGCTGTGAGCTTATTGTTGAAAATAAATAAATAAATCTGGAACAAAATATTGGATAAGATTAAGGAATTTGATCCATTTTCATCAAAATAAATAAAACATAAACGTTCACGTCAAATATCCCCGAAGGGGTTGGCAGAGGTACTAATACTGTGTATTTCTGAAGATCACGTGACTTTGTTTGATGATTTGCATGGACAGTTTACTCACGTGATAGGGGACAGGCCTATCGCCGTTTTGTACGAATACAGTGTCACATGACCAAGTACAACTCAGACATGTGGGTTTCCTCACGATGTTTTCCCTCACCGTTAACAGTCATGATAAATTAACCATACGTATGTCTTTAGAAAAGTTTAGAAAAGACAAATTGGTGTACGCCAGACCCGCGGGAATATATATATAAAAAACTGAAGTTGAGATAATGTTTCTGTATTTTGGTTTTAAACCGGATGCAAAAAATTAAGGCCACGCGGAGGAAGTCGCGGGCAAAAAGCTAGTAATCAATTAAGATACCATATCAAGATATCTTGGATTTACATCTGCACTGTTATTTAATCATACACGGGTCTTATTCTGTCCGTTTTCTTATTTTGTTGTTAATGCTGCCCTCTATTAGAACACAACGTAACTAACATAAATTATAGGTGTAAAAAAATTGTATTGTGTTAGTTTCAGGTGATGAAGAGAATATAAATAATGTAAAACTACCAAAGAGTTAACAGTGATGGGTTGGTAATTAGTAACACTCTTTCTGAATAATCCATAAAGATACCAAAATCATGCTTTTTTAGCTGTGTAGTGTCGGCATATAATAGCACAACCCTATTTCTTCCGGTGGGTGTACGTAAGAGGCAACTAACGGTATTGGGGCTTTTAAGGGATTTTTGGGCGATGCGGTTGGAGACCCATAACCAACAACCTTTATTTTACCATCTTTTCCCCACGCAAATTCCAAAAGTGGCTGAGGAATTTCTGATTTCTTAGCTCTGGCTACCCCTTTTATGGATTTATAGCCGTGAGTATGTACGTATGCTTCTTTATTTTTTATTCATATGGGTCTTATTTTGTCCGTTTTCTTATTTCGACGTTAGTGCTGGCCGCTATTAGAACAACGTACGAGTGTAATATTTGAGTCTAAATTCTCTTATTTTTAAAAAACGAGGTTGGTAATGGGTTAGTATTAGTACTTCTCTTACTACATTATCAAAAAAGAATCCCAAATCTGGGTTTTACATAGGCGTTCTTATTTATTTAAGTAAATTGTTTATATTTTTGTACAAAAGACACACGTTTTCGATTTTGACGTTAGTTCTGCCCTCTATTAGAAATTAGCGTAACTAACATAAGTACGTTAACAGTGTACGTTGCAGGTTGATATTGAGTGAGATTTTAAATTATGATGTAGAACTACATTATAACAGAAGTGTTTGTTATCAACGATAGATGCCGTTATACCTACTTATTTTCTTTTAGGCACGTTTCAAAAAAATTACACCCCTCGTTTTTGCACTGTCTCACAAATTTGATGATTTTGGAAAGTTATGTGTAGCTACATTTTATTGCAGAAGTATTTTCAAATGAAAGCTTATTTAATAAACTAACACTACAATTACATTACATTCTAGGGCCGCGGCGGAGATGGTAGCGCGGCAAAAATCAATTAAATACGCGCAGCTCATGGGGAGTTACTGGTTTCTACCATTAGCCGGCGAGACAATGGGGGTGTGGGGATCGCAGGGTAGAAACTTTGTTAGGGAAATTGGTCGTCGTTTGAGGGATCGGGGATTGGACTACCGCTGAGGGGCATTTCTGGTCCAGAGGATTTCGCTCGCTGTGCAGCGTGGAAATGCTGCCAGTGTGATGGGAACCTTTGGGCCGGGTATGGCTTGGTGCGGTTTGTTTGCCTAATTTTGTTGTGTTACTTTTATTTTAATTACTATTTTTGATTTAGTTAAAGTTAATGTTTATTGAAATTTAATCTTATAACAAATATAATGTAAAAAGTACAAAATACCACGAATTCTGTTTTCTAACAAATATTATTAGTTGCAATGTTTCTGTCAGCAAAATTTGATAGTAATGAAGTTGGTATTGTATTACTTATATTTCCCACGCTTTTATTATACAACACTACAATAAATATCAAATAATTACAATGAGAATCAGTAGTAAATAAACATATATTTTCGCTCTGATGAAATCACTTTTTGAGTGTCCCACCAACAATTTAATAGAAATAAAACGTGTTTGCTATTTTTTTTATATGAAACCCTTCCTAATTTTGAGTTTTATGTAAAGGTTGTACCCAGCTTCACGTATTTTTAATGCATTTTTCCCTAATTTATACATAACTTCTCCATTATTTTCTACGATAGTACTGTCCCAGAATTTACGAAATCCTGACTAATCAGTTTGGTGACGGCTCAAATAGTTGACTTTTTACCACTATTTCAAAACTGTGCATTATACATAGCAAGACTGACATAATAAAAACACGTAAAGTCAACGTCTGCAAAGAGCTGGATGTGTTTTATGCTAAATTACCGGAAAGTCATTTTTGGAAGTCAATTTGGTGTGCTTATTTCTTCCTAATGGTGGCGAAACACTATTTCAAGGATTAATCAAGTTGATTGAGGTGGTCATAAGGTTCCAAAAACCAAGAAAATATATAACAATTCTGAGATTTTTTCAAGTGAAAAAAAATACATTTGTGTGGAACCAAACGGAGGTGACGGTCAGTTTGCTGACGTCAAGTATAGGATGACAAGCAAAGCGACCAAACTGACGCCATTAGGATAAGCAAACATTACTGCAAAAAAACTTACTTTGAGTTTTTCTTTTTTGATTAATATAACGTAAGGTTTATAAAATATGTTTAGTAATCAAATATAGTTTATGTAAGCAATTTCTTTAAATATATATTTTATATTGCAGTGTAGTGTCGACTTAGACTAGCACTACACCATTTCAATCCATGGGTGTACGTAAGAGGCGACTAAGGGTATTGGGGCTTTTAAACGGATTTTGGGCGACGCGGTTCAGAAGGCTCATTACCTTATATCTTATCTATACATATAATAAATCTGTAGAAAAGCCATTTTTGTACATTGAAGAAATTGAAAAAAAACATAGCCAGCGTGTGAACAGATAAGTAACAGAACCCATTTCCATCATTTTTTCAATTTTTGTCTGTTTGTCTGTATGTCTGTTTGTCTGTTTATATGTTTGTTTGTGCGCACACCACGTAAAATCTACGAATTCAATGCTGAAAATGTTTATATTCAAAAATTATACGTAACTTAAGGTATAACTTAGTTTTTGTTTCATCGAAATCGGTTCACTCTATCAAAAGATATGATTAATTTTGTGAGTTCAATATAAAAATATCACGTTACGCAATTCAGTATAGTACTTGCAACGACATCTTAAGTCTAAATATAGAACTAATGTTGATAGTTGGAATCCAAAGTCCGATAGATGGCGTTGTGCAAAAATAAAATAAAGAACCAAAATAAAATAAAGCAAAAATAAAATTTGCATTTTTTTAGCCCCTTTAACCCCTTATTTTAAAGTCGGTTAAAGTAATAGAAGCTGCAGGAAACAAGTAAGACGAAATTAATACAAGCTGCCAATGTCAAGTGAATTTGCCGACTATGAAAATAAATAACTAAAATGCTTTTAAATATTATCTTTACTTAGTTTCTTAAATTAGGCTTATTAAAATTAATATATTATGTAAATAGTCTGCCTATTAGTAAATCCAATTTGGTGAGCAGAATTTTGAAATTCTTAGCCATTCTTCAAATGCACGTCACTTCACAACCAGTTTTCGTGAACGTTTATAATAAAAAACTGAATTTTGGTCTACATTAAACACCAAACCTTTCTTCGGCTTCGTTTACATCCATCAATCTTTTCATACATGCTCTTTTATTCTTCATACTGCGGACACCTGCCTTTTTGAGTCCGTTTTCTATTTGATCCAAATGTGTCCTCCGAGGTCGTCCTCTACTAACATTACCTTCCACATTGGCGATAAAAAAAGTGTAAAGTACAAAGTGGCGATCGATAGTCTCTGCCTACCCCAATGGGAACTAACGGCGTGATAATATGTATGTATGTATGTATTAAACACCAGAAACATAAGACATCTTTTAAGTTCTACTTTTTTAAACACTAAAATGATGTAGTGACCTTAGTGACTAACCTTAATTTAGTTATATTTGCATATTATACATACATATACTCACGACTATAAATCCCTAGAAGGGGTAGCCAGAGCTAAGGAATTAGAAATTCCTCAGCCATTTTTGGAAAATTGAGTGGGGAAAAGATGGTAAAATAAAGGTTGTTGGTGATGGGTCTCCAACCGCATCGCCCAAAAATCCCTTAAAAACCCCCAATACCGTTAGTCGCCTCTTACGTACATCCACCGGAAGAAATGGGGTAGTTCTATTCTAAGCCGACACTACACAGCTATTACAGTGCATATTATGCCACTGATAAATCGATTTAATGCAATATATTATCATAGTACAACCAACAACCGTAAACCCTAATAATAGTAAAGTACCTTTTTTCAGCGGTTTTATTTAGCTTACCCCGTTTGTTTTATTCTTTCTTGAGTGAAATTTAGTAATTTAAATTGCACCCCCTTCCTGTCGCCCGGTTAATATTTCTTTTCGGAAGGAAAAGACGTGATGAGCTGGAAGCAAAGAGTGATGAGCTCAAGGCCCGACCACCTGCGGCCATCAATAATAACTACCTATATATTGGAGGGTTACTGATTTTTCAACATACGTCATAGAACATTTGTCGGAAAGATTGGCTATGTCAGTCAAATGAGAGCACATGAACACACTCTTAATAGCCGGATACCAGAAGTTGCCGTGGACGAAATCGGGCGGGATTGATATATGATCTATATGCAAAATTCCTAAGTGTTAAAAACAAAAGGGCTTTATAAATATATTGATGCATTATGCAGCTCTGCTAGGATCATACAAGGTAGCGATCCATAATCTTTGGCTAACCCTGTAACTGTATCTAAATAAACACTAATTCAAATGAGATACACACAGTTACGACCTTTTATTATTTCAACTGGATAATGGCTACTGTAATTAATTAAATATCATTATGAAATACTCAATAGTTCCTACATCACAATAAGTGTCCGCATTAGATTTCATTGGTTCTTTATTTTATTTCAAATAAGTGATATACTCTTAACTAAACGACGTTTTTTGTTCTCGACAATCACGCGAACGAAGTCGCGGGCACAGCTAGTCAAAAATATTTCCCCCACTTAACTACCAAAAGTTGCAGAGGTATTTCTCTTTCCTCAGCTCTGGCTACCCCTTTTAGGGATTTATAGTCGCAAGTATATGTTTGGTGACATGTGATGACACCAGGTCTAATATTTTTCTTACTTAAATACATTATTTTCTTTTAGACAAAAAACTTGTGCGATTAACAGAAATGTGATTTTATTTTACAAACATGGAACCCTACCTTAATTTTATCAGCCTTGTCCGATTGCTGACGGTCCCACCAAGATTTTTGTAGATATATATTTCATTTGGGTCGTAATATTCCTCTTTCCTTAAACGATTTTATGTTATATTAAAGATAATAGTCTCAATTAAAATTTTAAAAAAAACCTCCTAAATTTAATGTTAGAAGAAAAATATTAGACCTGGTGTCATCACAGTCACGAAACTGAAGAACAAAGCTCCATAAAGTGGAATTAAAAAGGATCTGCATTTTTTAATGACATACAATTTATGTAAATAAAGTATATCTTTTATAATAATATAAATTTAATCACATTTATCGTATACTATTCCCAAAAAACAGGTTTTTACACTGTCAGCAAACGGCTCCCAAGTTTCTGCCACATCAGTGAAAAGTAGAATTTTCTCTAAAAACTAGACAATTTAAGCTGAAATACAACTATTTTCATTAACTATAACTCTTAGAGAATATTTTGAGCCCAAAACTAGCAATAGATATCACAGTTAAATTTTTGGCTATAACTTTCATGGGGGTGTACATTTTTTTGAAACGTGCCTTTTAACATTTTAAAGAATGAGAGTACTAATGAGTTAATCTCTCTAACTACAATAATAAACTACACCGATGACACAGTTGTGATCAAAAGTTTTATTTCATAAGAAAGAAATTAAAGTTTTTACATAGCTGTGTAGCTTCGGGTTAGTGGAGCAAAACAAACATACAAACATATACTCACGGCTATAAATCCCAAGAAGGGGTAGCCAGAACTAAGGAATTAGAAATTCCTCAGCCACTTTTGGGAGTTGCGTGGGGAAAAGATGGTGATATAAAGGTTGTTGGTGATGGGTCTCCAACCGCATTGCCCAAAAATCCCCCAAAAGCCCCAATACCGTTAGTCGCCTCTTACGCACACCCACCGGTAGAAACGGGGTAGCGCTATTCTAAGCCGGCGCTACACAGCATTTATATCTCGTAGAGTATCCTACAATAGGCGACCACGATACGAGTGTGGGTTGTATGGGAGTATCTGGGCTTTCTTTTTGTATACTCGTCTATAGTCACGTACTTAATGGAAATAAATTACACTCCATGACACATAGAAATCATTTTATTTCGAAAATTATTCATTACGTCTATGATCTTTTACTATTTTATGATACTTTAATGTATATTAACTCAGTGATAGTAAAATAACTCATATACTCGTACTTTTTTGAAAAATCTTCATTTTGGATGGTGGTACACCTAAAAGTAAATTGGCCCATCTGTTAGGCGATATGGCTGGATACTGATGGGTTCTGGAATCAGCAATATAGCATTCTAAAATAAAAAAAAATATCTTCACCTTAGCCATCTTCAAAAAGTAGCAGAAAATTTGTTAAGTCTGTCTACCCTCAAAAGATTTACCTATAGCGGTAAGTATAGGTAGATATGTAATTTCTTTTAAAATTAGTATCTAGTTAGTAAGTACAACTCCAATATGAGTGATAAGGTGTTATTTAGAATTAGTGTTGATCACAAATAATATGATATACCTTGTTTTTAAAAAAAAATATGTCGCAGCACAGTATAAGTTACAATACTTAAAAATAAAAGACCATGTATGAGGAGATTGATGAATGTAAACAAAGCTAGAGACGTTTGTCAGGATTGTACCAAATGGCCTATCTAATTTACTTTAATTTTTATTTTGGCTGTGTAGTGTCGGCTTAGAATAGCACTACCCCATTTCTTCCGGTGGGTGAACGTAAGAGGCGACTAACGGTATTGGGGGATTTTTGGGCGATGCGGTTGGGGACCCATCACCAACAACCTTTATTCTACCATCTTTTCCCCACTCAACTTCCAAAAGTGGCTGAGAAATTTCTAATTTCTCAGCTCTGGCTACCCCTTTTAGGGATTTATAGCCGTGAGTATATGTATGTATGTATGTTTAATTTTTACTTTTAGGTACCCCAAACTGCCTACCCCAATGAGCTAATGGCGTGAGTATATGTATGTACGTATGAAGGTACCTTTCCGAAACGGCTTAACCTATCATTATGTAATTCTATCTTTATACTAGCTGAGCCAGGCAACTTCGTACTATAAAAACATGATATGATGCAATCTTCTATAGGTTGAAACATAAGAATATCAAATATCAAAATCCAAGTAAAAGATAGCAAAGCAATGGAAAAGCCGACAGGACAGTTTAATTGAATAGCGCTAATCATGATATACTTGTAAAATTGTTTATAGTGTAAAATAACAAAACTGCTTCTTTGATAGAAACTTGAAACATTTCATTCGGACGTAAAAGTACATGAATTGCTATTTAATATATATGTCGTAGGATGATTTGATGTTTAGGTTTTTTGCAAAAAACCTAGAGATTTTGCAAAAATCCGGATAATTAGACAACGGTTATAATATTTTCTAATCTTACTAGGTTTTTTGCAAAAAAACTAGTTGGTTTAGTATGACTCCGAAACGAAATGTCAGTTTTAATGAATACTGTACACTGATTGGTCGATTGCAGTGCCCCATAAACACGTCATCTCTGATTGGTTAATTAAGACGTACATACTTCATTGTTCCTACCTACATTTAATTTGATTGTTATTTTAATATTAATTACAAAAAGTTCCTAAGTATAAAAATAGTATTGTTTCCCTTTATAACTCTAGCTACGGTGACTAGCTTTTCGGTCTGGAGGTTGCGGGTTTGATCCCCGCTGAGAGCAACATTTATGTGATGAGCATATGTGTATTATATTATATTAAATATATCGCTGAGTTAGTATCTCATAATACAAGTGTTACTTAGTTTGGGTAACTTGATCGGTGTATAATATTTCTGAACGTGATTGTAATTTCACTCCAACAAAAGGGTTAAAAAAATATATTTAATTCCTAGTATCAAATAAGTGTTATCATTTCTTACCCTTTATAACTCTAGCTATAATATCTCAATACCACAATGACGAACCAATCAGAATAAGTGTAGGCGAGCAATCAGAAATCAGCCAATCAGCATTAAAGAAGTACAATCTTACTAAACCAACTAGTATTTTTGCAAAAAACCTAGTAAGATTAGAAAATATTATAATCGTTGTCTAATTATCCGGATTTTTGCAAAATCCCTAGGTTTTTTGCAAAAAACCTGAACATCAAATCATTCTACGACATATATAAATAAGGGCCGGCGCTCACTGCCAGCATGGCATGGCAAAGGATTTCGGTACAGATACAGCATTTTTAGTCTTATTGCCATGCATATAGAATTCATTTTGACACAACGATGCCGAGGGAGGCTGCGGTAGGACAGAACGTCGGCATCGTTGTGTCAAAATGAAGTAAAATGAATTCTATACTCATGGTAATAAGATTAAAAATGCTATATCTGTACCGAAATCCTTTGCCATGCCATGCCACGCCATGCCGGCAGTCAGCGCTGGCCCTAAATCGATAATTTTTGAAATGAGACCTAAATGGTCGTCAGAATTGTTCAAAGATGAGTCGATAATCTCTGCCTAGGCCACAAGACTCAAGCGTTCACGCCTCATATCCCCGAAGGGGTTGGCAGAGGTACTAATATTTCTGAATACTTACTTACTTACTTATTCTCACGCCCCTTATTCCCATTGGGGTAGGCAGAGACTATAGATCGCCACTTCATACGATCTTGGCAAACCTCTCTTGCTTCCCTTACATTCATTATTCTTCTCATATATGCTCTTTTATTCTTCTCACTCTGAATATCACGTGATATTGTCACCTGGTGTTCAAAGTACCCACGTTTTGCTTGGACAGTGTACTCATGTGACAGGGGTAGGCCTATCGCCGTTTTGTACGAATACACTGTCACATGATGACTAAGTACAACTTAGCTATTATTATTATTATTATTATTAGACGGGCGGTAAACGCCACGGGTTTCCGCACTGAGCCCGACATGGCGGACCATTGTACGTGGACCAAGTGGTCAACTAGCTCTCCCAGCCTAATTCCGTCCAGAAGGCAAGTAGCTTATCCAGGTCAGCTACCGCCCCTGGGAGCGACTTTATTGTTCCTATAGTGTTCTTTCGGATATCAGCCACTCCAGTGCATTCCTGGAGCACGTGAGCGACCGTCTCATCAGCCTTCATGCACGCACGGCATAGAGGGCTGTCGGTGATGCCTATAGTGTGTAAGTGTTTGTTTAATGTGGTATGTCCTGTGAGTATTCCCGCCACTGTCCGCAGGTTCTTCCTACTAAGTCGTAGTGCGCGCCCGGTCAGCTTTATGTCAAGGGTTGGCATAGTTTCCTTTGACTGTCTGCAGCCAGGCTCTTCCTGCCAGTGTGACTTGGAGAGAGAGTGTGTGCGTTCTCTTAGCCACGCACGCAGCTGACCAAAAGGCAGGGGGATAATCGGTTCAGGACCCTGCAGGTTCCTGGCCGACCCCGCCCTAGCCAGTTCGTCAGCCGCGTCGTTTCCCAATGAGCCGCTATGACCTTTAATCCATTGAAGGGTTATAATGTTTTTCCCGGCTACCTCCTCCAGAGCACCGTGGCACTCCAGGACTAGACCTGAAGTGAACACACAACGATCCAGAGCCTGTAGCACAGATGCACTGTCCGAGATGATTTTGACATGCATATCGGACAGCGCACGGGCTTTGATTGCCATTGCCGCCTCAATTATTCCAAGACACTCCGCTTGGAATACCGTATTGTGGTGGCCTAGGCTTTTGGAGATTTTGATATTGAGGTCTTGTGAGTATACGCCCGCTCCAGTCCCTTGGTTGGTCTTGGAGCCATCTGTATACACACGCACCTCTTTAATATCGGAGTAGTCATGTTGTTCCTCTTCGAGTACAACAGTGTAATTGTGCTTGGTTATAATGGTTTTTGTTATCCTATCACATGGTGCAGTAAGTAAGGGCTGGTATTGGATGGCCGCTGTATAAATATTAGTGTGTAGGATTCTGGAGTCATTTTTGAGGTGTCCTGCCTTTTTCAGCCTAAGTGAGGACATCGCTGCCTCTTGCTGTATGTGTAAGTGTAAGGGCGGCAGATTCAGTAGCACCTGAAGAGCTGCCGTGGGTGCGGTTCTCATACAGCCCGTGATGGCCATACAGGCAAGCCGTTGCATTTTTTCTAGGTCGTTTTGGGCTGTTGTTAATCTAGTTCTCGACCACCAGACCAGTGAGCCGTAGGTTATCACAGGTCTAATAATGGTGGTATAAAGCCAGTGTACGATCTTAGGTTTTAATCCCCAGTTTTTACCTAGTATCCGCTTGCACTGCCATAGCATAGCGCTGGCTTTTTTTAAAGTGTTATCTAAATGTGGTTTCCAGCTCAGTTTGTCATCTAGGGTAATTCCTAGATATTTAACAGTCTTGGAAAGAGTGAGTTGGGTTCCAAAGAGTTTTGGAAGTTCAAAAGGGGGGAGTTTCCTTTTGTGAGTGAAAAGAATTAGTTCAGTCTTTTTAGGGTTTACTTTCAGGTCGTATTCGTTACACCATGTCTCCACTACTCTTAATGCTTGACCCATTTGATTGCAGAGCGTGTTTACATGATTTCCATTTAGTAGGATAGTGAGATCGTCCGCGTAGCCTACAGTAAAGTAGCCTCGGGCATTAAGCCTCCTAAGTAGAGAGTCGACCACCATGTTCCATAGGAGTGGGGAGAGGACCCCCCCTTGGGGGCATCCTCTTGTCACAATGGCTCTGGTGGTGTCTTTTAGGGTTACTTGGACCGCTCTGAGTCTCAACATGTTAACAACCCAACCCCTGAGTGTGGAGTTAACACGGAAGTCTTTCAGAGTTTTCTCGATACAGGGTATGTTAGTTTTATCGAAAGCACCTTCAATATCTATGAAGGTGCCTAGTGTGGATAGCTTGGTGCTGAGTGCACATTCAATTTTAGATATAACGTTGTGTAGTGCAGTCTCAGTTGATTTATCTTTAGTGAAAGCGTGTTGGTTTATATGGAGGGGTTTTTTCGCAAGTGATTTTTCTCTTATATGTCTGTCACAGAGTCTTTCCAGAGTTTTTAAGAGAAAGGATGTGAGGCTGATGGGTCTAAAGGACTTCGGGTCGGTATAGTCCGACTTACCGGGTTTGGGTATGAAAGTTACTTTGACTTCGCGCCATGGTATCGGTACATATCTGTAAGCGATGCATGATTGATATATTTTGACCAGCCAGGGGGATAGGATGTCTCTTGCCCACTGGAGCAAAGCAGGGAAGATTCCATCTAGGCCTGGTGATTTGAAGGGGTTGAAAGACTTAACCGCCCATTTAATTTGGTCATTAGTGACAAGGTCTCGTGAGAAGAGCCTGTCCGCTTCGGTAGGAGGCGTAATATGCTCCTCATTCCAGTCAATATCATCAGTATGATGACAGTCTGGGAAGTGGCAGTCTAGGAGCAATTTATGTGTTTCTGTATCTGTCGTGGTGTATGTATTATCAGGTGTTTTGAGCGGCCCTACGGTGAGGTTGTTATCGGTAGACAGAATTTTTCGAACCCTAGCCGCTTTATTGTTCGATTCTATTGATCCGCAAAACTTTCGCCAAGCTTGCCTTTTGCTAGATCGGATTCGTTTTTTGTAGGTGGCTAACATGTTTTTATAGTTTTCCCAGTCTGTAGGTAGCCTGGAGTTTTTAGCTTTATTGAAAAGTTTGCGTAGTTCACCGCGCATTTTTTCCAACTCCGGGGTCCACCACCTACTGGTTTCTTTCCCTGGGATTGTTGGTTGTTTAAGTGGGCAGGAGGCTTCATAAGACTCGATTATAGCTGCGGTTACTACTTTAAGGTCATTTTCAATTTGTGTAGGGTCATCTATATTCTCGTTGGTGAGTGTATTTAGCTTACTTTTTAGAGACGATCTATATGAGAGTACATTCGTAACTCGAGGGTTACGTTTAGGAGGGGGTAGTGTGTAGTCACTGGTAATGTTGAAACAGATCCGCCGATGATCAGCGCAGCTTAGTTCTTTTGACACGTGCCAATTTGAGACTAAGTGGGACGCCCCGGTGCTAACTAGTGTAATGTCAATGATAGTTTGGCCCCTGGATGTAACCCATGTGGGCTCCGATCCTATATTTGCTATGCTAAGGTTAGTAGAGAATAAATAGGTTGATAATACCTGTCCTCTTTGATTGGCCGCGTGGCAGCCCCACAGCGGATGATGCGCATTTGCATCGGCTCCGATGATGAGCTCAGTACCGGACTGCTCACAGTACTGCACCAGGTCGACCATTTCTTTAGGTGGGCAGTCGGCGTCACCGGGCATGTAGCAGGACGCTAGGACCACATCTGGGATCACCCTGCTAGCTGTTGTGATCTTGATAGCTATCAGGTCTCTGGAACAATATTGGGTGAGTGGCATGCTTTGAATATATTTAGGAATATAAATGCATGCCCTTGGGTTTGTGCATGTGGTGTCGCAGATTAACTTACCTCCGATGTTACTGAGACCACATATACGGTTTGCCCTGATCCACGGCTCCTGAATCAGAGCAATACTGTTGATGTTTTTATCCAGCACTGTGCGTAGGGTAGCCGTCGCCGCTTGACTGTGCTGGATATTGGTCTGGAGGATTGAGATGGTTTTAGGAGGGGGGAGCATCTTTAAGGATCTCCGCTTCCAGCTCCTCATCCAGGTCCAACTCGGAGTGTGTCCTGGGCGATGAAGTCATCATGGCCTCTTCCCAGGGATCCGGGACGAGGTCATTGCATGCCAGCCGACCGAGCTGGTCCACGGCCTCTTGGAGAGCTTCTGGTTCCTCCACAGGCCTGCTGGTGGAGGGTTTCGGCTCATCCGGCCTTGGGGGCGTGGGGGCAGGTTGGTCAGCTGGGGTCTCAATCGGCGCCTTCGGATCGGGCGGCGTGTCACTAAGTTTACCCCTCCCTACTATAAACTTAGCGAACACCGACCCGAATCCAAAAGCGATTCGGCGGTCGCGAAGAAGCAGCTTCTCCACCTCCGTCGATGACAGGCCCAAAGTGAGGAAAGTGCCCCTATTCTCTCCCTCGACAGTCGTCGCTTTGTATGGGTGCCACTGTGGTATGTCATACCAGCGTCCATTTTGTTTGCAAAGCAAAATCTGGAGCTTTTTCAGTGACCCCATATATCTAGGGAAGAAGAGGGCAATTCGTGTGCGGGTGGGGATATCAGCCTGGTTGACCATCTGAATCTTGTCGCCCGAGGGTAGCGTCGCGGCGGATGCAAATTTCTGTAGCCAGGTAAGGGCGAAGTCGTCCTCACACTGGATCTTCAGCGTACCCTCGGACAGTTTTGGGCAACCCCGAAAGGCTGGCGCTATCTCCACATCATCGGAGTCCATAGCCGCGAAGACCTGTTCTTCGATACTTTCCCCAAGGTACTCGGCCTCCGAAGTGGTCAAGTCCCTCAGGGACGTGGTGATGAGCGCCACCGAGAGTTTGGAGCGGTCTACCGTGGCTTGCGCGTAGGTTCTCTGTCCCTGGATAGTTTTTGCCCGTTTGGGCTCGACCATCTGGGCAGGAGACCTACTGTCATCAGGTTTTCCTCGTTTGGATGCCTCTGGGACCTTGGAGGGTCCAGATTCATCAGCGGGGCGACCGGACTGACTGACGCGCTTACCACGGTTTCCGCGTGGTGTGTCACGCCGGTAACGGTTGCCGTCACGTTCATGTACGGGGTTTTTTACGCCGTGTCCCACACCCGACCCCCCGGCACGCGGGGGTGAGCCCGCGCTCCGGGGTGATCGGGGGCGAGAGAACGGCGCACTAGGCTTCGCCAGCCCCGCACCTGAAGCCTGCTCGCAGGGGACCTGGCTCGCACCCCCTCGCAAGGCTTGGGGTTGAGGGCCATCTCCCCCGCCGCAACCTACCTGGCTCTGGAACGGCCGCGCGACATCCACTGGGTGCTCGGCAGCTCTTCGGGCTTTGGCGGCGCGGCGATAGGCACCGCTCTTCTGTTTTCTATGGCGGGTCCTCCCCTGGTCGGGGCCGCCTATAGGGTTTTCATTGCCACGTCCCTCGCCCCCGTGGTGGTTGCGTGGTTCGGGCAATGATTTTCTGGCGTGAGGCTTTCTAGCCTGCCTCACGGGCACGGTTTCCCACGTGCCGTAGAAGCGCTCCGGCTTGCGCGCCGGGGGCACTTCGGAGACGTCTGCATCTCTTCAGTCTTCCTCTCCTCTTTCTCATCAGGCGAAACTTTGCCCCCCCCAGAATACGAGGGGCGGCCTGAAACCTGCAAACAGGGTTCAGGGAGGGATTCCCGGTCCCGGTTGGGACACGTACCCTCCTGGGGTAAAAAATCTTTTTTTGGTTGCGCCATTTTAAGTTGGGATTGGGGGGTTTTCGGCATAAGTTTTGGTTAACGTCTGCATTGAAGTAATGCAGACGCGTAACGGGCAGCAACGACGTGAACGATGACTATAGCCTTGTCCTGGAGGTTCTAAAACCGATACCTCCAGGACCATTCGCCAACTTTGGGTACTTAAAACTAGTTTAACTAACCAAAGCTAGGGAGGTTCCCAGCCTTGGATGACAAAAGGTCTTAAAAAAGAAAATTTTCAAAAGATCTGGGAGCCCCCCCGCCCTACAACTTAGCTATGTGACACCCCTCACGATATTTATCCTCACCGTTAACAACCCTGATAAATTAGTGCTGCCGAAGTCTATGGGACCTAATTGCTTAAGTATATGAATGTAAGTAAGTAATTGTAAGCCGTGTAGTGCCGGCTTAGAATGTCGCTACCCCTTTCTACTCACGGGTGTCGTAAGAGGCGACTAAGGGTATTGGGGCATTTTATTGGATTTTTGGGCGATGCGGTTGGAGACCCATCAACAAAAACCTTTATTTTTACCATCTTTTCCCCAATCAACTTTCAAAAGTGGCTGAGGAATTTATAATTCCTTAATTCTGGCTACCCCTTCTAGGGAAATATAGCCGTGAGCATATGTATGTATGTATATGTAAGTATGAACTGAGAACATCGATACTAAAAGTAAACCCTACTAAATTTTTAGGGCACACAAATTGACTCCTGATGTCTAAAGTATCGCATATACTTAGAACTTAGAAATAACCGTCAAAAGTATTAAAGACTTTATAGTTTGTCGCACAACCTTAACTACAACTGCAAATACATTATACATATATTAAAAGGCGTTCAAAACTTTCCTAATCTAGAATTCAGAATACCTTAATCAGCTTTTGAGTTGAAAAACGCTGGTAAGACCAAAACATAGCTGACAACTTAAATATTATTCCTATAAAAAAAGAATCTTCTAGGGAAATATAGCCGTGAGTATATGTATGATGTATGTATGTATGTATAAAAAAAAAATGTGATATATAAAAAGCATACATACATCCATACATACATATACTCACGGCTATAAATCCCAAGAAAGGGGTAGCCAGAGCTAAGGAATTAGAAGTTCCTCAGCCACTTTTGGAAGGCGCGTGGGGAATAGATGGTGAAATAAAGGTTCTTGGTGATGGGTCTCCAACCGCATCGCCCAAAAATCCCTTGAAAGCCCCAATACCGTTAGTCGCCTTTTACGTACACCCACCGGAAGTAATGGGGTAGTGCTATTCTAAGCCGACACTACACAGCAAATTCTAAGCCTCATAAAATACATGTCTCCAGTTAAGCGTATGTATATAGATACGTGACCAATTCGTAAACATTCAGTACTTTAAAGTCACGTAACATGAAAAAATGCTCTATAATTTATATTAGATAAATTGCGCTGATCTTTAGATACTTTGAAAACAATCGGGAAAAGGCATAACTACTTTTAATAAGTGAATCGATGACTGCTGTGGTTTGTTTGTTTTTACAGACATTGGATCTTAACTACAATACATACATATACTCACGGCTATAGGCTAGAAGGGGTAGCCAGAGCTAAGGAATTTGAAATTCCCTCAGCCACTTTTGGAAGTTGCGTGGGGAAAAGATGGTGATATAAAGGTTGTTGGTCTAGGGTGGTGAAAGGTTGGTGATGGGTCTCCAATCGCATCGCCCAAAAATCCCTCAAAAGCCCCAATACCGTGAGTCGCCTCTTACGCACTCCCACCGGAAGAAATATTCTAAGCCGACACTACACAGCTAAGTTCAATAATAAATAATTAATATGGAGTACAAACGCTCAAACACAAACACACATTTAAGTACACATACACTTGCATCCCCCACAACACACTCATACGTGACCATACTTATGCCTAAACCTGCTAAGTAAAACCATTTTAGAGTTAAATTATGTTGTATGGTAGTTGACGTTTTTCAATGAGCAAACCGTAGTAGCTCAATGGGTAAAACCCTGTCTTTCATCCAGACAGGCCTAATCCCGGGTTTGGCATACAACAATTGTTAATTGATTATGGTAACCCACATGGTTGTACAAAATAGACGATAGTCCTGGCCCTATCACGTGAGTACACTACCAAGCAAAACGTGGGTACTATGAACACCAGTATCGGGGACAATGTCACGTTGTTTTCGGAGTATTAGTAACTCTACCACCCCTTCGGAGATAAAGGGTGTAAATGATTGAGTCTTTTGAGTTTTTGAAGAATCTGTTTCCCATATAAAATCATTTTGAGAGACCGGGTCTCTTGTGTATTTTTGTAACATTGTACATATATTACATATTATGTAATATTTAACAAGAAATGAAATATTTAAAAAATACTTGCTATTTAAATCCAAAAACGGGTAAACTACAAACAACTAATAACAAAAAATGTACGTTAAACAATTTCTAAAGCTAAGTGAAAATAATAAACTATTGGAATACGATTGATCGTGATGGTGATATTCCAAAACGCCACTAGTTTCATTAAAAGTTCCAGATTTCTTAGTAGCCGAGATAAAATTGGTAACTTTAAACAAACAAGAACAATTTAGTTTCCTATAAAAAAAATGAAACTTTTTATACCTACATAAAATAAGTAGGGGATATTCGGCGTGAACGTTTATGTTATGTTTATATGTTTATAAAATAAGTACTCGTTTACGTCTCTCTAAGACGAGTTTCTCATTTTGATTATTCATAATTGCCGTGTAGTGTCGGCTTAGAATAACACTACCCCATTTCTACCCGTGGGTGATTGTAAGAGGCGACTAAGGGTATAGGGGCTTATTAAGTGATTTTTGGGCGATGTGGTTGGAGACCTGTTACCAAAAACATTTATTATTACCATCTTTTCCCCAATCAACTTCCAAAAGTGGCTGAGGAATTTTTCATTCCAAAGCTCTGGCTACCCCGTTAAGGGATTTATAGCCGTGAGTATATGTATGTATGTATGTATAAATGTAAATGAAGCTCAAAAGACGGGAGGCTCTGCCTACCTGAATGGAAACTAATGGCGTGAGTATAATGTATGTATGTATATCAAAAATCTATACTATTAGAAAAATATCAGTCACTAGTCTGCCTAGTAACAGCTATAAGCAAAAGTGTGAGTATAAGTAAAATTTAAATTGCTGTAGTGTTATAATTGCTTAAGGAATGTTAGTTCTCTTTAAATGTGACGTGACATCGCTTTGGCAATGTAAAACGTTTGTTCATCAAAATCGTGTATATTGCTGTAAATGCAAACCTCAGCGTCATTCGCGACACTCAACAGTTGTAGTTGTTTCTCTAAATTGAATTGCAACCATTGTTTTCAACCGTCATCTTACATTTTGTAAAACGTAAGGTACAACTGAAAAAATCATTTTTGATTGCGTTTTATTGGTTCCTTACTAGAATAAAGAAATATTTAATAAGAAAATAAATTAAAAGCGTATTTAATCGATGTGTTATACTTAATTGTTGGTATTGCCAGTGAAAATAAAACGCAATTTTGAATTTCTATTATAACTACACCGGGCCACACTAGTTTGGTTAGTGGGAAATAAAGTACGGAACGGCCTCACAAATTTTATATCAGGAGACAGAATGGACCTAAATGACAAAGTTCCGAGCACAATTCCATGGCCGAGCAAAGCAGAGGATTACCAATTAAATGATTTCATTGGTAAGTGAAGTTTATTAAAATAAGGAAATAGTTTGTTCACCATACTAAAATCCATATTTATCATAAGGAGAAGAACACATTTTTTTCGTCAAAAATTTTAACGAGAATTGTAGTCACAAACATTTTTACCTATTTTAGAGCAATATATTTTTAATGTTTCAGTAAATAAGTTTTGAGAATGTTATAACGACATTGAAACTGAGATTTGTTTTTCTATTTGATAAACACTAAATGTCAAAATTACAGCAGTTACACTCAGAAATAAGATAGACACAAAAAGTATTTATTTGAAAATGTCTTTCGTTTGCACAGAAAGGTGTAGTAAAAATATAATACGACAAATATTTTTCGATTTATAAAAATATTTTGAATATACCTTCGGGTTTTTTATAGTATTTCATAATGAGAGTTAGTCTCTTTTAATTGTAGTTGACGTGGGCTCGAATATTGTCGCGGCCTTACATTTACGTATATAACTAACGCCTTTAGTTCCCATTGGAGCTGACAGAGCCTAGTGATCATCACTTTGTACCATCCCGTGCCCTCGCTTCGTTGCTCAAGTATCTTTGTAGAAACACCGTGATTGTTCAGTCAGAGGGTTCAAATCCCGGGCCTGATCGATTTGTATTTACTAAAGACATTTATGTGGTTAATTTATCAAGGTTGTAAACGGTGAGGAAATACATTGTGAGGAGACTCACATGGCTTAGTGGACTTGTATTGTTGTAAGTGGAGTGGTCCTCTATCACGTGAGTACACTGTCCAAACAAAACGTTGGTATTCTAAGCACCAGGTTACAATGTCACATGATGTAGAAGTATTGGTACCTCTTCCGACCCCTTCGGGTATAGACGGCGTGAAAATTTGAGTTTGAGTTGAGTATATTTTTACCTATATAGTAACCTAAGTATATTTTTAGGGTTCTGTAACAAGATGTCATTTCATGATGCGATATAATCCTGGCAAAATTTGCATTTCTATAATGCCGAAGTTAATAATAACAATGCATTTCTGTAAAGCAATTGTACATGTTTCTATTACGTACACATTTTGCCAGTTCTAGAAAATAAAAAACTTGAAAGCGATGGTTTTAGGTGATATTACGTAATAATTAATGATGTGTCATTGGTTTTCTATCGTCAGTACTTACTTACTTTTAACCAGCTTAGGTTATAAGTAAGTGCCCTGTTTAGTTTACAATAGTACAAGTAAGATAAAACTGTTTGGTTGAGAATGACAATATGTTTAGGGAATAAAGTGGTAATTTAGTGGAGGGGTGGGCATTCCAAAGCAACCGCTTCTATCACATTTCATTTACCAAAATTTATCCATCGTTGTCATCACCACGTCCAGTGTTATAAATATAAATACATACATATTCTCACGCTGTTAGTTCCCGTTGGGGTAGGCACAGACTATATATCGCCACTTTGTACGATACTGGCAAACCTCATATATATATATATATATATATATATATATATATATATATATACCTCCCCAAAAGATCTCCATAGCAACCGGACCTGTCCTTCCGTCATCCGCCAAGTCATAAGTCCACCTTGAGGCCCATTGTAACTTCATCATTTGGTATGTGACGGCCACGTAGAACTTTCTAGCGCCAAAAGACGGCAGGTCTCCGACAGTCCACGTGAAATATGCCCTGCTAATTTCCACTTAAATTTTGCAATGGTCTGGTCTCCTCTAGTTACTCCGGGTCTCCTACGGATCTTTGCATCACGAATTTAAGCACTCTGTGAATTTGTTATATAGCTATAAATATAAATGTACTTCTAGCCTTTTAACCCTAAGCTAGTCATACAACTCTGAGTGCATTGATTAACACCTGGAATGAACGGACATGGATTTGACTGAATGTTCCATTTATTATGTCATTTCAACTCAACATTCACGCCATAAATGGCAGAGGGCTTTAGAATATTACGTAATATTTTGGTCACCTTGTGTTCAGAGAACCAACCTTTTATTTGAATAGTTAATTCACGAAATAGGGAGCCTATCATAGCTTTGTACGGACAAAATGTCGCATGTGGGTTTCCTCTGATTTTTTCCCTCACTATTATCAAACTTGATAAATAACCACACATATGCCTTTAGCTGTGTAGTGTCGGCTTAGAATAACACTACCCTATTTCTACCCGTGGGTGATCGTAAGAGGCAACTAAGGGTATAGGGGCTTTTTAAGTGATTTTTGAGCGATTTGGTTGGAGACCCGTCACCAAAAACATTTATTATTACCATCTTTTCCCCAATCAACTTCCAAAAGTGGCTGAAGAATTTCTTATTCCAAAGCTCTGGCTACCCCGTTGAGGGATTTATAGCCGTGAGTATATGTATGTATGTATATGCCTTTAGACACGCCTTTACACAGGGCTGATCTATCAGGGCTGTTACTGGTGTTTCTCTCATTTCTAAATCAATGGCAGTTCATGTTTACACAGAATACCGATGAGAAACCTGAACGTTGGAATGTGGAATGGAATGTTATTATTTAATAAGTAAATATATACGGACATATTATTACACATATAATGAAACACAGACTATAATATTCTAGTTAGAAATGATTACGACTACAAACATAAAAATAAAGTTCAGAACCTAATTGATCCAGACCTCAGAATCGATGAGATTTTAAATAAAAAAATTGCCTAAACTTTTGTATTATGTTTGGATGAATCAAGCAATTTGCATTTGGTATTAATCACACAAATTTATATCTGATATGTTTATACTTATACTCAAGTTATTAATTCTCATTAGAATCATAAGAATGTTAATCGCCACTTTGGAAAATCCGAATAAACTTCTTTCACATGTTGATATACATGCACATTATCCCTCGTTTTTTAAATAACATTTTTGCTAGATGGTAATGGTAATGCAAAGTATCGGCTAAACTATATCTAGACTTATAACTAGGCACGAATGCTTCTCGATGCCAAATCGGATCGAAGTGGCGATTTATTATCGAGTACTATAAACTAACATGGGACATTTTTAACTCTGGTAAGTCCGATCTGGGAATTTGGTTGTCTCAAAAACTTGTCATCAATGTAGATGATCATCGTGCAAAATTATGTCCTGGTGGGTTTGGGAGGAGTTCCGTGACAAACGAAACAAATTCGGGGGTAAATAGAGCTTCTCTCCAATAAGTATTTGTCAGGATAAAGTTTTATAATGATATATGTTTTTCAATTTCTAGGTGTCGGGGCAAGTGCTGTGGTGGTGCGGGCGCTTTGCATTCCAAGAAATGAATTATGTGCAATAAAAGTAATTAACTTAGAAAAATATAACAGGCCCATAGAAGACCTTTACAATGAGATTCAGGTATGTTATTTCAATTTCATTATTATTAACTAACTTTCTGATAAATATTTTATGACCTCAACAGAATTTCTGCTCTCACGATAGATTTCGGTTGAGCGTGATTGTTGAATGGACATGAGTATAAGTAATCGAAAAGGGGTGAAAGTAGTTTGTGTTTTTCTAAACCGACACTATTCGGAGGATCTATGAAGATAATGTCATTTTAGACATATAAGGGCTCCACATTTATACTAAACCAGATAACCTAATACACTGCAAGGTGTGATTTAAAATTGAATCCACGAATACACTTTAGATCAACCGTCAGAGATGTAAAATACCAGACAGTTCTGCACAGATATGTATCTGTGTAGTGTCGGCTAAGCACAGCATTTGCCCGTTACTTCCCGTAGGTGTTGTAAGAGTTAACTTATCATTTTGGTGCTTTTAAAGCAAGCAACACTTGCTTTGTTTAGTTGGGTGACGTGGGTGGAGATTTATCATCAACCATATATTTTTTACAAACTTCTACAAACCGCTTAATTACTATAAAACGGATAGGAATGTATGAAGCTTTGGCTGCCCAATATATCTTTGGCCGCCCAAAACATCTGCAGCTGCCCATTATAGTCATGCGTAATAAGGTATAGAAAAAAATAAATTCATCGCTATTTTCTAGTTTTAAAGAAGTCGCTGGATCCGAAAAAAATAAAAGCAGCTGCTATTCCTTCCAAAATGCGTTTTATCTTGGTCTCGCTTTAAACAAATTAAAGTTCTAACTTCTCATACCTTTTTGTTATGATACTCATTGCATGGTTTTTATGATAGAATCATAAGGATGAAATAAAAGTGGGATAAGTCAGAGAAAGGTTTTTTTGGACAGTGTACTGAGTGTACTGACTGAGTATAACTCAGCTATAGAAAACATCGTGAGGAAACCCACATGTTTTCCCTCACCGTTAACAACCATGATACAATAACCACACATATATGTCTCTAGAAAGATGCATTGGTGTAGGCTCCACCTATGATTTCATCTCCAACCCTCACCGTCTGCAAGATAAGCGGTGTTCTACTCACAACTGAGCTATAACGGTTGACTGTACATACAAACTCACGGCTATAAATCCCTAGAAGGGGTAGCCAGAGCTAAGGAATTAGAAATTCCTCAGCCACTTTTGGAAAGTTCAGTGGGGAAAAGATGGTAAAATTAAGGTCGTTGGTGATGGGTCTCCAACCGCATCGCCCAATATTCTCTGAAAGCCCCAATGCCGTTAATCGCCTCTTACGAACACTCACCGGAAGAAATGGGGTAGCGCTATTCTAAGCCGGCACTACACAGCATTCTAAGCCGGCACTACACAGCATTCTAAGCCGGCACTCCACAGCATTCTAAGCCGGCACTACACAGCATTCTAAGCCGGCACTACACAGCTTATGATTGACTGTAAAAAGTAGAAAAACACGCATGGATATATTGAAGCTCAAGAAGTTTTCCAGCATTGTATAAAGAGGCAATCAATAATCTGTGTCCACTCCTATTACGAATAGTGTGAGAATTTTCATAAATGTACGACATAGTTCGGTTGGACTGATATATGGTGGTACATGTCATTATTCAAATTTCATATCATATTTTGACTAGTTGGCGCTTTAAGTCACGTTTCTTGCATAGCTCAGCTTACATTTACATACTCACACACATATACTACATACATACATAAACTCACGGCTATAAATCCCTAGAAGGGGTAGCCAGAGCTCAGGGATCAGAAATTCCTTAGCCACTTTTGGAAGTTGTGTGGGGAAAAGATGGTGAAATAAAGGTTGTTGGTGATGGGTCTCCAACCGCATCGCCCAAAAATCCCTCAAAAGCCCCAAAACCGTTAGTCGCCTCTTACGTACACCCACTGGAAGAAATGGGGTAGTGCTATTCTAAGCCGACACTACACAGCAATACATACATATACTGTCGGCTGCAAATCATAAAACGCAAATAAATATACGGACATATAACACGGCCCCAAACTAAGAAAGATTTATAATATGGGACACTTACACAACGCCGTGTAGTGTCGGCTTAGAATAGCACTACGCCGTTTCTACCGATGGGTGTTCGTAAGAGGCGACTAACGGTATTGGGGCTTTTAAGGGATTTTTGGGCAATGCGGTTGGAGACCCATCACCAACAACCTTTACTATACCATCTTTTCCCCACTAAATTTTCCAAAAGTGGCTAAGGAATTTTTAATTCCTTAGCTCTGGCTACCCCTTCTATAGCCGTGAGCATATGTATGTATGTATGTACTTACTCAACGATGCATTAAAAATTCACATTTAAATTACATCCAAGACATAGGAACAATGATTTATACTCATCATCACATAAATAGTTCTCTCAGCGGGGATCGAACCAGCTGCCTCGGGACCGAGAAGCTAGTCACCTATCCACTCGGCCATGGACGTCTTATTTAGTCACTTTTGGAAGTTGACAGGAGAATAGTTAGTAAAATAAAGGGTTTTGATGATATGCCTCCAAAAGCATCGGAGCAGTTTAACGTGCTCTACATACATATATATACATACATACATATACTCACGGCTATAAATCTCTATTAGGTGTAGCCAGAGCTAATGAATTCGAAATTCTTCAGCCACGTTTGGAAAGTTGAGTGGGGAAAAGATGGTAAAACAAAGGTGGTTGGTGATGGGTCTCCAACCGCATCGCCCAAAAATCCCTTAAAAGCCCCGATACCGTTAGTCGCCTCTTACGTCCACCCACCGGAAGAAATGGGGTAGTACTATTTTAAGCCGACACTACACAGCAACATCGCATGACAATTATTTAAAAAGCGCCACTATGCTTTAACTGCATTTATTAGACATTTGTTAAAGAAAATTACAACACTACGTTAGGTCAGTTGATATTTTTAATATTGCTTACTCTGCGTTTATATTTGAATCAAAGATTTGATCGGTTGTTTTGTTCAGTAATTCTTGTGATCATGAGACATTGTTTTAAATTGTAATAAGCACATTTTGTGTTGCAATATATCGGTTTACATTATGTTATTTTTAGCTGGCCGTATATTGTTTTTACTATTTATAAGGCTCTTTAAGACAAAGAATGTCTCAAACATGATATTTTTTTATAATATTTTAATTTAACTGTGTAGTGTCGGTTTAGAATATCACTACCACATTTATTCCCGTTGTCCGTAAGAGACGACTTTTCCCCCAATCAACTTTCAAAAGTGGCTGAGGCGGTTCTTATTCTCAAGCTCTGGCTACCCTTCTAGAGATTTATAGCAGTGAGAATATGTATTTTATTTATATGTATTGAGAAGTATAGGAAATATATTTGGTCATGTCAAAATCATACCAGAATGAAAGGTCTACTTTTTAAATCTAGCGTCCACTTTACTTACAACTTAAATCCATCGCAACTTCCCTTATTATACTACACCTTGGACTGATAGTTACAGAAAATACATACGGCGTTTGGCGACGGGTCTCCAACCACATCGCCCAAAAATCACTTAATAAGCCCCTATACCCTTGGTCGCCTCTTACGATCAGCCACGGGTAGAAATGGGGTAGTGTTATTCTAAGCCGACACTACACGGCTATAATGATATACAGAAAATGGATATTACATTATTAAAATAGTTATGGTCTTAGTCATCTATACATATAATAAATCTGTAGAAAAGTAATTTTTGTACATTGAAGAAATTGAAAAAAAAAATAGCCAGCGTGTGAACAGATAAGTAACAGAACCCATTTCCATCATTTTTAAATTTTTTGTCTGTTTGTCTGTTTATATGTTTGTTTGTGCGCGCAAAACGTAAAATCTACGAATTTAATGCTGAAAATGTTTATATACAAAAATTAAACGTAACTTGAGGTATAACTTAGTTTTTGTTTCATCGAAATCGGTTCACTCTATCAAAAGATATGATTAATTTTGTGAGTTCAAGAAGAAAAATATTACGTTACGCAATTCAGTATAGTACTTGCAACGACATCTTAAGTCTAAATATAGAACTAATGTTGATAGTTGGAATCCAAAGTCCGATAGATGGCGTTGTGCAAAAATAAAATAAAGAACCAAAATAAAATAAAGCAAAAATAAAATTTGCATTTTTTTAGCCCCTTTAACCCCTTATTTTAAAGTCGGTTAAAGTAATAGAAGCTACAGGAAACAAGCTAGGCGAAATTAATACAAGCTGCCAATATCAAGTGAATTCGCCGACTATGAAAATAACTGAAATGCTTTTAAATATTATCTTTACTTAGTTTCTTAAATTAGGCTTATTAATATTAATATATTATGTAAATAGTCTGCCTATTAATAAATCCAATTTGGTGAGCATAATTTTGAAATTCTTAGCCATTCTTCAAATGCACGTCACTTCACAACCAGTTTTCGTGAACGTTTATAATAAAAAACTGAATTTTGGTCTACATTAAACACCAAACCTCTCTGGCTTCGTTTACATCCATCAATCTTTTCATACATGCTCTTTTATTCTTCATACTGCGGTCACCTGCCTTTTTGAGCACGTTTTCTATTTGATCCAAATCTGTCCTCCGAGGTCGTCCTCTACTAACATTACCTTCCACATTGGCGATAAAAAAAGTGTCAAGTACAAAGTGGCGATCGATAGTCTCTGCCTACCCCAATGGAAACTAACGGCGTGAGAATATGTATGTATGTATGTATTAAACACCAGAAACATAAGACATCTTTTAAGTTCTACTTTTTTTAACACTAAAATGATGTAGTGACCTTAGTGACTAACCTTAATTTAGTTATATTTGCATATTATACATACATACATATACTCACGACTATAAATCCCTAGAAGGGGTAGCCTGAGCTAAGGAATTAGAAATTCCTCAGCCACTTTTGGAAAATTGAGTGGGGAAAAGATGGTAAAATAAAGGTTGTTGGTAATGGGTCTCCAACCGCATCGCCCAAAAATCCCTTAAAAACCCCCAATACCGTTAGTCGCCTCTTACGTACATCCACCGGAAGAAATGGGGTAGTGCTATTCTAAGCCGACACTACACAGCTACTACAGTGCATATTATGCCACTGATAAATCGATTTAATTCAATGTATTATCATAGTACAACCAACAACCGTAAACCCTAATAATAGTAAAGTACCTTTTTTGAGCGGTTTTATTTAGCTTACCCCGTTTGTTTTATTCTTTCTTGAGTGAAATTTAGTAATTTAGTTTTCACCCCCTTCCTGTCAACCGGTTAATATTTCTTTTCGGAAGGAAAAGACGTGATGAGCTCGAAGCAAAGAGTGATGAGCTCAAGGCCCGACCACCTGCGGCCATCAATAATAACTACCTATATATTGGAGGGGTACTGATTTTTCAACATACGTCATAGAACATTTGTCGGAAAGATTGGCTATGTCAGTCACATGAGAGCACATGAACACACTCTTAATAGCCGGATACCAGAACTTGCTGTGGCCGAAATCGGGCGGGATTGATATATGATCTATGTGCAAAATTCCGAAGTGTTAAAAACAAAAGGGCTTTATAAATATATTGATGCATTATGCAGATCTGCTAGGATCGTACAAGGTAGCGATCCTTAATCTTCGGCTAACCCTGTAACTGTATCTAAATAAACACTAATTCAAATGGGATACACACAGTTACGACCTTTTATTATTTCAACTGGATAATGGCTACTGTAATTAATTAAATATCATTATAAAATACTCAATAGTTCCTACATCACAATAAGTTTGCGCATTAGATTTCATTGGTTCTTTATTTTATTTCAAAAAGGTGATATACTCTTAACTAAACGACGTTTTTTTGTTCTCGACAATCACGCGAACGAAGTCGCGGGCACAGCTAGTACATCCATAAATCACTAAAAGGGGAAAACAGGGCTTTAGAGCTAGAAACACCTCAGCCACATTTAGAAGTCGATAGATAAAAAATAAAATATATTTATTTGTTACCAAGCACAATGACAGCATATAGAAATATTACAAGTTAAAAAGAAAAGATGGCAACAAAAAGGCAAAGTACATCAGCTAGGTTCCCAACATTATCCGCAGGACATTGCTGGGTATATATAGGGTATATTATCTTAAGTATCTAAAGTAATTACCCAACTACACCTACATTATGTTTTTATCATGTTTAAGATCTGAATAAAATGTGTCTCTTCTGAACCGATAATCAATTAACGTATATATGTTTTATTTTCTTACGTTAATTACCAGCTAAAGATTACATCAACACTTAAGAAAATAATATTGTTTTGGATATGTATAATCTGAATGATCCATTAAAATATTTATGATTTTCTCAGAACAAGTCGAGACTGATAATTTTAGAAGCTCAAAGTATGTTTTTCGAAAATAAACCTAGAGCATTAATTATGATCACAACCCTTAAAACGGCATACCATATGCATGTTTTGATTCATCATATATATATATATATGTATATGATCGATAATGTGTGAGAACAAACTTAATTCTTTGTGACTCAAGTCTCTAGTTTGCCCCATGTAAAACAGCTAATTTACGTAACTGCATTAGTTGTGGTGATCCACTTTGTCTTTCTGCCTACCTCGATTAGAATTAAACGCGTGAAAATGAGTACCTATGTTGAAAATAGTCTTATCGCACACAAGAGCAAAGTCATTAATCGCTCGGTTACTTATAGAATCCCCTTCGGCTATAACTACTAAATTTGCACACTTATGAAATCATCATATATATTATAATGACCCAAGTGACGAATTTTCAAATGGAAAGAAAATTTATAATCTTGAAGGGAAAATATTAAACCAGGGATCACTCCAATGATTCTACTCCAAAAGGCTTGATTTCTTCATCTTCCCTTGTAGTAGCGATACCATTATTCTTTATTCTTCCTAATTATGATGCAATCCTTAACCTGCAATCAAGTAAAGATATAATTCAAGCATTATTTCAAAATTTACAAAAAAAAAGATTTTTCTCAATTTATAAAATGTTTGGTCACACAATGCTATATTTAGCATTTAAATCAATAAAGCGCCTACGCTTTTGAGTCAAGACAATATTCATATCAGTTTTCTTCGGCATTCATGGATTAGGCGTAGTATCTTGTGTGGTGCTTTAACTTTTTCATAAATGTAAACAGAATATGGTTTACTATTTGGTTAGCCATTCGACTAAACTTAAATTGTGGACAATGACAACATGGAATGATTTAGTACCTATAATCGAATGCTGGTGGATAAGATATATACACGTATTGTACCGGCTATAAATACCAATAATGCTATGAACACCAGAATTCGAAATACCTCAAGCACTTTTAAAATCAAGGGTGATTCACCTACCACATTGTCCCCAGCCTCATCGCCCGACAATGACATAAAGCGCTACACTGAGCCCGCCGGGCCGCGGACATTAACCGGCGACACTACCCGGCGGCCTATGTTGATAGCATTATGTCTTTCCTATGTATTAAAATTAGGTTGCTGACAAAAAGTTGCCGGCGCAATACACACGGCCTGGCAGGCTCAGCGTGTATAGAGAGGATGGATGAAAATAAAGTAGCGAAAGAGATATATAGAGCCAATGTGGATGGGATTGTTAGTAGAGGACGGCCTTCTAAAACGTTTCTAGACCAGATAGAAAACGTTCTTATAAAGCGGGGGTCCGAAGTGAGAAGAATAAAAGAGCATGTATGAGAAGAATAATGAATGTAAGGGAAGCAAGATAGGTTTGTCAAGATCGTACTAAGTGGCGATCGATAGTCTATGCCTACCCCAATGGGAATAATGGGCGTGAGTATAAGTAAGTAATACCTCGAGGTAAATCGTATCATAAATCAAATTTACATTTTCATTTTACAAAATTGCGTAACAGCAAAATTTTCTCTTGATAAAACGCAATGCGACTTCAGACATAGCCCATCAAAAGTGTAACTGCAAGGGAGAAAGTTACTTGCGCTTTCTTATTTGAGTTTACACATGTATAGCACCGTCTTCCGGTCTTTGCATCCAATCATGTGAGGAAATATTTGTTTAAGAATTGTCTTTTTTTTGTCTTTTGAGTTTGTAGTTGTGACCCCAACAATTTTGTATGCTTTTAGTGCCCTTACAAATCCTATAGGCGGCTATCTTTTTAAAGACTTCAATATAAGTCTTGTAAAATATAACAAGAATATAACATTAAACATTCGGTTAATTTGACTGTATGACTCATATTATGCCATAGTACAAGTTATCTGATATATGAAGCTAGAATTACGATAACCATATTTGAATAATCTAGAACATCGCTTTAATGGTTTCATGTCGGCAGGTCATGACGAGCTGCTTGCATCCGAACTTGGTTTCGTTCTACACAAGTTTCTGTGTCAAACATGAAATATGGCTGGTCTTGAGATTGTTGGAAGGTAAGTTGTAACCTCATCTTATGTACTTCTCATTAGTTAAAGCTACAACCAGTATAGTGCGGCTTTTACTAAATACTAATTACATACACATATTATATAAATAATCAAAAAGTATATCAGAGAAGATTGATGGATGTAAACGAAGCTAGAGAGGTTTATCAGGATCGTATAAAGTGGCGATCGATATTTTCTGCCTACCCCATTGGGAACTAATGGTGAGTATGTATAACAATACCTGCGCAGTTAGTTTTTTTACCTCTGTCGATCCACTGTATGAGCCAAAACCATCTTAAGATTAATTTTTCTATTTTATTGCCTATATTAAAATAATACACTGTTCACGAATAACACTACTTCTTATTATATAACTATGCCGAAGAGTATTACTATTTCCGAGGAATCTCACCTCTACTGCATGAATTTTAATGTCATACTTCTTTCGTCACTCTCAACATTCTTTTCCCTACAATAGCATAGGAAATAAAACAATATCGATAGAAGAACTCTCATGCTCTTTTTGAACACCAACTAATTCAACATTGAGCGATTCACAGCTCCATTTGGCGCGTCAAATGTTTCCAATCATCTTGCAATTACTTTATCTCACTTCTCTCTAAACACATTGAAAATATTGAAGATTTTTTGAAGTTGATATTAAGAATATTACAGGCTGTATCAAGAAAGAAATAATATACTTTATTATCCTCGTGAGGACTCAAATTAAAAATATAAGCAAAACATTAAAAAAAGCAGATCACAGAAATTGATATAACACCGAAATCAAAACTTATATAAACATACACCAAACATGGGATACGAAAATAAATTTGTTTCGTGGGACAAGTGAAGCCGTCGGGTCCTAGCTACTATCATGATAGTACGAGTTGCTACCAACCCTCACAGGGCTAGTATGGTAGACTCGATTACCTCATTATGAGACGACTTGATCCCCTAATGGTGAAGACATACATTTGCACTGTTTATGTTTTTTATGTTCATAATATAGCAACCGTGATAGCCCAGTGGGTAGAACACTCGGTTATCGTGCAAACGACTAGTGTTCAAATCCTGGGTCGGGCCTACACCAATTTGTCTTTTCTAAAGACATATGTGTGGTTAATTTATCATGGTTGTTAACGGTGAGGGAAAACATCGTGAGGAAACCCACATGGCTGAGTTGTACTTAGTCATGTGACAGTGTATTCGTACAAAACGGCGATAGGCCTGCCCCCTATCACGTGAGTATACTGTCCATGCAAAACGTGGGTACTCTGAACACCAGGTGACAAAGTCACGTGATGTTCAGAAGTATTAGTACCTCTGCCAACGCCTTCGGGGATATGCGGCGTGAACGTTTATGTTATGTTATCAATTAAACAAAGAGTTTTACCAGGACCTGCCAGTTAATGCCATTTTTTTTGTTCATAATATTGTCAATTAATTTCAGCTGGAAGTCTACTTGATGTGATAAAACACAAAATGAAAGTAGCGGATTGTAAAAACGGTGTTTTTGATGAGGCTACAATCGCTACGGTCATGAGAGAAACTTTGTTAGGATTGGAATATCTTCACTCTGGAGGCCATATACATGGGTAGGTTTTGTTTTAATTGAAACTTATATTATTTTATGTTTGAGTATATACTTACTATTGAATAATTTACTTTCACTGTAATAAAGATGTCTATGATATGCATTACAAAACTATTTGGTTTTTGTATATTATAACTTGTTTTGTTTCAATTGTGCATAACTAAGGAAAAACCATTTAAAAAAAGACATAGGTACCTACTTAAATATGGACTACTGTAAACCTATTAATATAATTTTATTTCATTGAATACTACAGGCAAATCGAAATCATTTGGTAACAATTAAAAATTATTTCTATAGATTGATTTAATTCGTAAGCAGAAATTTACCATTTTGTTTATTATATGACCGCGGTGTGTGGCATCCTTAAACTTTGGAGAGTTATCTGAAATCTGTTTATCGTCTTACGTTATTAAGTTATATATCCAGCGTCTTCCCTAAGATTCAATCTTGGGCTCGGTACTAGTATATTTGTTTAGTATTATATTATCTGCGCCGATACTTAACTTCGTTGCATAACGAACATACATACATATATACTCACGGCTGTAAATCCCTAGAAGGGGTAGCCAGAGCTAAGGAATTAGAAATTCCTCAGCCACTTTTGGAAAGTTGAGTGGGGAAAAGATGGTGAAATAAAGGTTGTTGGTGATAGGTCTCCAACTGCATCGCCCAAAAATCCCTTAAAAGCCCCAAAACCGTTAGTCGCCTCTTACGTACACCCACCGGAAGAAATGGGGTAGTGCTATTCTAAGCCGACACTACACAGCATCACAAACGTTGCTCAGAAATATAAGCATGTAAACTTATTTAAACTTACAATACAAGGGATAAATTAGGTGAAGTAGATATTTTGTATGAAATATCATCTATAAAATCGATCATTTGGGAGCATTTTTCAAATACGTTTTTTTATTGTTGCTATCATATTAATTATATTTAATCTCATCTTTCTTTCTTCACAGTAAAAATCTTATTTATAAGGTTTATGTTACAACATGCTAGCGGTTCCTTATGTGTTAAATGTTTTAGATGTAAATAAAGCATGAACTATATGCACGTAATTTTTTATTTGAGCGATGATCAACTTTCTGAGATATTTAAACTTAATGTTGTAGATGAATACGTATCGTTTAACTTCAAATGAATATTGAGATATCTGCATAGTAGGAGCGACCTTTTAACTAGATATCGCTTGGTATAAAGCAGCCATCTCTTTCGCACTTACTTACTATCGTATACTGTCATCTCATGTAAACCGATATCGCGACGATAAATTAGCGCTCGTGATAGGCCTCCAGCCCGGCTAGTACGAGCGGTGTTTAAACTAGTTATCGCGTGGGATAAAGCAGCCATCTCTTACGCACTTACTTAGTATCGTATACTGCCATCTCATTCTAACCGTTATCGTGTCGATAAAATAACGTATTTTAACATCATCCTTAGATAAAAATACTATTTAATATAGCATATTCCTCCAAAGTATGGATATTTGTACACACCTTTCTTTAATTTCAGGGATATAAAATCAGCCAATATTCTGCTAGGAGAAGATGGTTCTGTACAGATTGCTGATTTTGGTGTAACGCGGAGTTTGGCAGCATTTAAAGGGAATGCTCAACGATTCAGAGAACAATTTGTGGGGACTCCATGTTGGATGGCGCCAGAAGTTATTCAACTAGTAAAACAAGTCAATTCTCAAGTCATCTTTACTAGAATTAGAATGTTTTTGTTCATGATAACCTCATGTTATTATTTCTAATAAATAAAGGAAAGAAAAATTTCGACACCAGCGAAGATCGAACCCGCAACCTCCGGGTATACGCCCCCGTCGCTCTGCCAATTGAGCTATAGTGTCTCCTAGCGCGAAATTGTTCTTTCCTTTGTTTCTTTTACACTTTTTAAGTAGTGTTAGTGTTTCGTTTAGTAGTTTTAAAGAGTTATGAATGTGGGGACATGAAAAAAAGGCAAATATCGCACGAAATTACTATTAATAACGGTGATTGCAATAAGTGGCATAAGTATATGTAAATAGATTTTGCTTCTGAATAATTAAAATAGATACCTCTTTATTTTACGTGGGTTGCTTAAAAATGAAAAAGGATACTAAAAGTCTATATATTTTTGTTAGGTATGCATTTAGTGGCATATATTTTTTTGTCAGAATATAATAGGAATAGATTTTGTTTAAGACTAGCTATATTAAACCATGTTCTAAGAACGTTTTTCGCATAGTCGGACTGGCTTATGAGGCATAGGCTAAAAGAGGCATAAACATTACTTAGAATAATTTATCATTTAATCATTTTAGTGCATAGGAAACCCATATAAATTATATAATTTGAACCTATCTTTAAAAGTAAATTCATATTATTAAAATTTGTGTTTGTATGTTGTTACCAAAACAGTCTTAGGTAGTTAATGTTAATTACCCAATTAGATAGTACACCAATAAACAAAGTTGTGGTTTAACAAACCAGTTACTTAATAATTATTATTTATGGTTGAAAGAACTTACTTAAGTGAATTTCTTCCAAAATTATTCGTAATGTTACATCCGAAGAGATTTAATATACCATGCAGTGTATCCTGAAATGGACTACATGGTATGTTAAATCTGAAGGATATAACATTAAAATATAATTTAATTATCTACTTAACAGGAAAACGACTGCGATTTCAAATCCGACATCTGGTCTTTGGGCATAACTGCTATCGAGATGGCTACGGGCACAGCACCATACCATAGCTATCCACCTCTGAAGGTGTTACTGATGACCGTTCAAAACCCAGCCCCTACTTTAGAAACTGGTATGTGTATGACTTGTCTTTAGACGCTGTGTAGTGTCGGCTTAGAATAGCACTACCCCATTTCTACCCGTGGGTGATCGTAAGAGGCGACTAAGGGTATGGGGGCTTTTTAAGTGATTTTTGGGCGATGTCGTTGGAGACCCGTCACCAAAAACATTTATTATTACCATCTTGCCCCCAATCAACTTCAAATAGTGGCTGAGGAATTTTTCATTCCAAAGCTCTGGCTACCCTGTTAAGGGATTTATTGCCGTAAGTATATGTATGTCTGTATGTATATGTTGTCTTTAGAAAAACCAAAGTGGATATTACACGACGCGGTACAAAGAGAAACTAATGTTCACGCCGTATATCCCCGAAGGGGTTGATAGAGGTACTAATACTTCTAAAGATCACGTGACATTGTCACCTGGTGTTTACAGTACCCATGTTTTGCTTGGACAGTGTACCCATTCGGGCCTATCGCCGTTTTGTAAGAATACACACAGTGTTAAGTGAAAGTGTCCCCAAAGTAAGCTGAAGTAATCACATCACACAACACGTTTATTTGATACTTTAGTCTTTGTGCCGTATCGTGTAGTACCAATTTAGACACTTGTTTATAACACATTGTTATTTCTTACTAATATTTACGACTATTATCTTGTAAAGGGGTAACTAGAACGTCGGGATCGATAATGTCTTAAAAAAGATCGATGGCGATGGGTCTCTAATCCAATCGCCCAATTTTTTACTCTTCGTAGTAGGGAACGTAATTGGACATACTGCATCGACACTTGAAGATTCAATAGAAGTAATAAGTGAGGTCACCATCGGAATTTATGTTTGCCGGTCTGTTGACGGTACTATTTAGTATTAATTGAATATAGTTACATATATGTACTCATGGCTATAAATCCCTAAGCCGGGTAGTCTGAGCTTTGGAATGAGGATTTCCTCAGTCACTTGGAAGTTTATATTGTATTTGGTGGGTGGCAAAGTTGGTGGAGGCCTATGTCTAGCAGTGAACGTCTATAGGCTGATGATGATGATGATGAAAGTTAGCAATAACAATTTCACATGTGAGTAGTCTGTAGTACTTCACTTTATACATCTAGTTATATTATATTAGTATATTATTCTTGTCTTAGTTCAGCGGTCGCACTAGGGTTATCAGGCCTGACTAAGTAGAACTACTGTGTTTATTTAGAACAAAACAGGAAAAGAGGGAACAAAATTATTTGTTCAATTTTAATTTTTATTTCATACTCTTAGAATTATACTTGATGGTAAGGACATGGTATAAGCTGAAAGAACTGCAAATATATTTTACGCCTTTGTAATTTAAATTGCTATGTTGGTATGAAAGCCTCAGTATTAACTAATAGCGATAATCGAGTATATTATAATTTATTTTAATAGTACACAAACATCACTAAAACACGGTACCATAAATGTTTTATATTTAGTTACGGTAGGTAACAACGCCGCCAGCACTGAATGCACATAATAAAAATAGCTTTATTTCTATAAATTTAATTAAAATATACATTAGTAACCAGATAATATATTAATACAAAGGAGCAAGTGTACAATATGTTACATATTTTGGGAACAATCCACTATATATATTGAAAACAACAATTTAGCGCTATGAAAAGAATATTTAACAATCATATTTCGCCAAAAACGGAACTTACTTCTTTATTATATTTTTTTTCTACTAAAATTAGTAAAAAACTATTATTAGACGGACACCCAATTTTTCATAACATATAAACAACAGAGTCATCTACGTAGTCATTACAATATTTCTGAATATATTATATAAACCACACCCTATTAAAACTGAATGGGACCACTCTAGAAGCACATCCACCCGAACAGAAAAACATCTTTAGGAATCGATGGACTACTGACGCAGTAATCCCGTAACATACGTGCAAAATAGAAAAAAACATTCAATCGACACGAAAACCCTTTTTTTATGTTGTTTTAAAATCTAGATATGTATGAATGCTCAATTCAATTCTAGACATTGAAGTAAAATAATTACAATAAGTTATTTTTAAAAACATATCAATTATAAGAAATAGGCTCTACGAATATTCCTGGATTAAAAAGACTTTCAGTACTTGTTTTTCCTTATTTTTTCCCTTTTTATAGTAGTTTGGCATTCAATATATATGAGAATCCATTTACAGGTGGAGAAAAGGATCAATACAAACGATACGGTAGAACTTTCCGAAGGTTCCTAGCGAAGTGTTTGCAAAAGGACCCCGAGAAAAGAGCTACTGCTATGGAGCTGCTGAAACATCCTTTCTTGAAGAAGGCGAGGAATAAAAAGTACTTGTCCCAGACTATTGTCTCCAGTGGGCCGAGTATGGAAGCTAGAATTCAAGCGGTAATATTTTTTATCTATACTTACTAATCTTTACTATACACACTTAATATCAACTTCCAAATGTGGCTGAGGAGTTTCTAGCTCTGAAAATCTGGCTACCCCTTTTTGGAAGTCCTAGATTCTATTGACGGCAATAGTGGTAAACATTGGCCGAACCACCATGGGATAGCATGGTGGCAGCTTAACTACTATCCCAGATAGTAACAAGCCTTTTGATGGGAAATTTTCTGTGAAATTCTTAAAACAAATATTAGAGTAGTCTTTTTTGAAGTCAAGACGTCTTTTGTCGCTCTCAAACTTCGAAAACAAATGACTGGGCCAAATGATGACATCTGAAAATATCGATCAAATTCAATAAAAGTTTTACTATTAATAGTTTACCGTTAATATCTCAACTCACAATTGCACATAGCAATTTAAATATAAAACAGAATATTAAATATAAGTACAACTGGCGATTCTATCACTACAAAAAAATCTCTTTCAGTTTTTTTTTGTATATTTTAATTTTTATTTATAAAACAATCACTAATCTCGACATGTGCACAATATTTGATAAGATTTATGGAACTGTGTATCTATGTTATTATTATTGAAGTGACTAATTAAACTATCAATTATTGGAAACTATTTAAAATTATTACAATATGAAAGTCATGAAGTGCTCTAGATAGCTGATTAGTTTTACTTTGTAGGAGCGATAGTGACAAAGTAGTGTCGGAAAATATACAGCGATTGCGCTAAAAGGGCATCTTGAGGTGCATCGCCTTAACTTGAACTGTTTGAGTACACTTCAACAAAGCAATTTTCTACGTGATTCTTATCTCCGTGAATTAATTATGCTAATACTGGTATTGTTAACACGATTATGTGTGGCGTTAAAAATGAAAATTTATCCCGGATTTCGCAAGGATTCCCACAGGAGCATCAAAAGACCATAACTTTTGAGCGCGATGGGGTGAAAAGGCACGCTAAGTTTAGCGATTGGGGTGAATAGAAACAATCCAAACCAAATCGTTACTAATGTATATATTGTATACTAGATGGCGCGAGAAGTTGCTTTCTATATCGCGGTATGGTTTCTTATTTTCTTTGTTATAAATACTGCAGTTTAGACTAAACTTTTGTGACATATCGAAGACTGTCGGGTCAGCTAGTATACAATAATTACAAATCATACTTTTAGAATTCTGGATTTTCAAGGAAATTGTTCCTTTAGTTATAATTCTAAGATAATAATGTAAAACTACTAATATTTATCTAATCCATTTATATAACATGTAAATTGGTATAAACCAGTTAAAAGTACGCACCCCGCGCATAGTACAACGGCTCCATCGGGTCTCTCCAGGCGATTGGTTTTGGACAGAAGAAAGTGAAATTGAAATTCACACTACAGCAGACGAGCATCAGGCAAAACCAGCCAACGTTATTAGACACTTTGGAACTCACTCTGCCAGTGAGGGTAAAAAGAAAGTAAGGAGTCAGAGTTTCCAATCCTTGTAGGCTTGTGTAAATGAACATGCGTAAAGGCAACTTATACTTTCTCATTTTGTAGCGTCACCGTAAATATTTGCTTTAACTATTTTTAATAGGACATGATTTAGATGTAATATAAGATTAGACGCTTATTATTTTTTCAACCATTAACCATAGAAAGTCATAAATCATAATATTGAATTTGTAGAAGAATAAAAAGAGCCAAAACATCCTATTCGAACTTGCGACAACTGTAGCGATAGGCAGAACGTACATTAATAGTTCCGAACTAAGTTTGTTCTGTTATAAGAAATCTGTAGTACTACTGATTTTCTCAGACCGTTTATTTCCTACAGTACTTAATATAAAAGTAATCAGAGACTCCAATAATAAAAATTCTAAATAAACATTTTTTTTATTGTTTTGGATTAAATCTGAGCTGATGATTACGAGTTATTTAAAAGCCAGAGTGTACATTTAACTATCCTAAGAAGCCGATTAGAGCAAAGTTCCTTTCGCTAATTACAAACACGAGGCTTGAATAAACAAGGTATAAGAGAAGTAAGTAATAATATAATATTGTAGCATTTGCGTTCAAAGCTTGATGCATATCTTGGTTACAATGGTCAAGTCAAATCATGAACCAATTAAGAACATCAAAACAATAACGAACAACATATTTTGTTGGTGACCAAAATCGTCTAATTTCAATACAAATGTTAGGAACTTCGCGCTTATATAGACTAATAGAAAAATGACATTTTAGTTAAGCTTTTGAATAAAATACATTATTGTAGATATGACGATGCCGTGTAGTGCCGGCTTAGAATATCACTACATCTTTCTACCCACGGGTGTCGTAAGGGGCAACTAAGAATATGGTGCTAAAAGTAAAAGGTGTAAAAGAAAATTTAAATATTATTAAGATTAAAAGATTAATTATAATCTGCTTTTTAAACTGATAAACCCTACGAATGATTTTCGGTGAAACGTGATTCGCACCAACGTCTTTCGAGCTGGCGGTTTTCGAATTCACGTACTTTCGAGCTGGCGTACCACTCAGATAATTTTTCGAGCTGGCGTGCGTCGAGCTCGCGACAATCGGTGAAACGTATGACACCCGGCTGAGGAGTTTCTGATTCGTGCTACCCCTTTTTTTTAATTTATAGCCGTGGGTATATGAATGTATGCAGTATGACGCTATTTTGGTTAAGTTCTCGTTTACCAATATCAATTTTCCGTGTAACGTGCGATAAGGCACTAACCAACAATAATATTTATAATATGTAGTTCAAACACGGCTTGATATGCAGCAATAATATTTAAATATAGATTGGTAGTGTAGTCAACAAATTAGATATTATCTTGATGCACATGCCTCAGTATGGGCCGGCGCTGACTGCCGGCATGGCATGGCAAAGGATTTCAGTACAGATATTGCATTTTTAATCTTATTGCCATGAGTATAGAATTCATTTTACTTTATTTTGACACAACGATGCCGACGTTCTGTCCTACCGCGGCCTCCCTCGGCATCGTTGTGTCAAAATGAATTCTATACGTATGATAATAAGATTAAAAATGCTATATCTGTACCGAAATCCTTTGCCATGCCATGCCGGCAGTCAGCGCCGGCCCTATGTTGTACATACCTATACATATGTATGTTCTACATGCTTAACTATACTAAGGCCCCATCAGGGTTTGGTATAATTATTACTCTTCTGCTGATAGCCACTTTATAGAATCCTAGCAATCCTTCAATACTTTTAATAGACCTAATAAATGCAAGGTGGAGTGGTGGTGTTATTTATTTGAATGTTTGTAAAGAAATGTTAATGTTTTCTTATGCATTAGTCTCAACAAACACTTTAAATGTCTTAAACAATTACAATGAAAATTTTTATCTATATATTATCTTTGTATGTATTTTGTAATATATATAATTACTTATATTATGTGCAAGATACAATTAAAAAAGTATATTTGTAGTGCTTCTATATAAATATGCTGTGTAGTGTCGGCTTAGAATAGCACTACCACAATTCTTCCGGCGGGTGTACGTAAGAGGCGACTAACGGTATTGGGGCTTTAAAGGGATTATTGGGCGATGCGGTTGGAGACCCATCACCAACAACCTTTATTTTACCATCTTTTCCCCACTTAACTTTCCAAAAGTGGCTGAGGAATTTCTGATTCCTTAGCTCTGGCTACCCCATCTAGGGATTTATAGCCGTGAATATATGTATATATGTATGTATGTTCTATATAAATCTCATAAAGTGGAGATGCATTGAATAGTTCTCGTCAGATTGAATTCGTATTACTATGACATCAATTAAACAAGGAGTTTTACCGGGCCCTGCCAGTTAATGTACTGAACACTCTCCTGCTCTGCATGGATTGAATCAATTTGTTGCGAAACATATTCGGCATTTAGTCCAACCACTATTTTCACCATGTAATGTATAATTAGGGCTATTTGTAGTTAAATCACCATGAGTAGTTTTTCAACTATATGTAATAGTCATCAGAATAAATATAGCCGATAACCAGCTGTAGCTCTAGAAACACACCACAAAAAATAAGAAACGAATAAGCTCGAAAGAATGCCTATAAACAACAAGTAAACTATTTGGAGTGAAGTTTAGCGTGATGGCCAATAAAATAATTGGGATATGAGACCTCAAAGGTTGGCCATAGTTTTTTCACAATGACAGTTAAGCCACCAGATGTGAGAAGTGCAATACAGATAGTTTTTTGAAATCTTTATATACCGGTGAATGAAAGATAAACCGACTCATACAGAAAGCCAAACTAATTATTTTCTGCAATATCCTTCCAATACTTACAAACTAAATTTTGTGAGTTTAACCCCCAAGGATCGAACCCAAGTTCCCGTACTTGAAGCCAAGCGCTTAGCCACTAAACTACGGAGGCAGTTATTAATAATATTAAAATAATATACACAGTCGGATGTGCAAAAGATTATGTTTAAGTTGTAATCTTTCTAATATCAATATTGCGTTTTAAATTTTGACTTGTATTTACAGCCTGATGAGGAAACACTGACACTGACCCCAGATATGCATCCAGTTGAGCAAAATATATTGAAGATTGAAATAAAGATTAGGTAAATAAATTGTTGAATGCTGATATGAAATATAATGTTTTGCCATTCTTGTTATAAATTTTCCACAACTACAGCTATTACTAATTAATTAATTTATAAAATTTGGCTAAAAACAAAACTGTGATTAATGGAATAAGTGATGTTTGGAATCTGAGCTAATCCAATATAATCTAAGTTTTAACCAAAATCAATAAGCTGGTGATGACAACTAAACTTATATAATTTCGTTGTCTATCTGCCCAACCATCAAGAAGGAACTTATTTAATTTACTTTACCCTTCATCATTACAGGAATCACCGGCAGGAATTAAACAATATAAATTTTGATTACATCTTGGAAACTGATAATCCCGAATCAATCGCTTCTGAGTTGGTTACCGCTGGACTTATAAACCCTGAAGATTCTGTTCCGATTTCTTCACATTTCGCCAAACTCCTTCATACCTACACAACGGAAAGTGATTCTAGTCCCCACAAGAAAAATATCATATTTCATTTGGTAAGTTACATCAGAAATGGGAACTAAGATAAGCAGAAGGTAAGAATGCACCGTATTTACAATAGGAGCGACTATAGGGCCTCATGTGGAATCTCGGAGTTGTATACTCAAATTGACATAGTAAAATGTATTTTACCATGTTTAGGACATTAAAAACATAGTATGGAACATTCCGTGCACCACAGAGGACAATTTAAAATGTTTTTAGTACCGGTTACTATGATATATATACTTTGATAGTTTTCGTTATTATCTGCTGACCCTCATAATACTGGTAAAGTAGATAGCGGCTTTTCATCACCATATACTAGTTAAGCATGAGCCTAACGGGCATAGCGATGGTTCTTATAAAAAACCGCGTGTGTTTCAATTGACAAAGATTACAATGGTTCCAGATTGTTCAAATCCTAGCAGTAGTGGCTCAAGAATATGTAGCACGTGTGTTTTACAGACACTGAAATCAAATTAGTTTATTAGTCCAACTAAACTTACATAACCTTTTATTTGTTACAATAAAGCTTTAATCAAAATTCCTCGTTTTCAGAATTCAGCAGGACCTAATGAGAAGTTTGACATGAAGCTTCTTCAAGGATTCGCTACGATTGCCATTTTAGATTAGGAACTGTGACTGTAAGTGACAAAAATATATTGTTCCAAGCAGGCGTATTGTGAACCAAAGCTTTTTATTGATAATTAGAGAGATAATTGATGTTTTATTTAGGTAAATAGTTTTCATTTATAGTTTTATATATGTGTTAAAATTTATGATAAGAATCTTCAAATGCAAGCAGGTCAAATGCAAGTTTCATCTGTTGAATGCAACAAATTCAATTGCTTAAGTTCAAAAGTTAAAGTACAACGGTACTAAATATATTAAAATTGTTTGAAGTCTCTACTATTCTGATATGCTGCAATATGAGTATTTTCTTTTAGTTTTCTAATAATTTGCAATGAGAAATCTAAAATTCAACTGAAAATAACTATTGTGGTGATATTGTTCTAAGCGAATTAAAATAAATTATATAAATTAATAAATATCATTATTATGTTAAAAAATAAAAAGCAAACAGAACTGACAACATCCTAAAGTGATTTTTTTAAGTAATTAATTAGTTTAATGCTCAATTTTGGAGTGAGGGATTTTTAAATTTACAAAGACTCAGACGTCTTCGCAATTATATTTTTTTAAATTTATTTTGATTTATTATACTTATTGTTTTTATTTTAATCCATTAAGTTGAATTGTACTATTATAAATGTTTTTTTTTTCTAATACAATTTATAAAATTTTAATTTGTTTTTTATTAGTCGATCGATTCCCTATTCACGTGTACAAAGACTAAACACATGTCAACAATTATATATACAGTCGTAATTCTTCGAAAGTTTATACAACGTTGAATTGAATTTTACTATAGGGTCATTGTGGTAACAGGGGGTCACACTTTTTTTTAAATCAAATAACTCTGTAACTATACGAGATAAATACGTTATATTCAAATAATAGATAATTAGGTTACTTAGCTACATTTTTGTTAAAAGGTTTTTTGAAAATCTTTTGTAGTTACGGAATAATAAAATAGTTTTTTTAAAAAACGGGTTTTGACTTACTCTTTACTTAGGTGGGTACACAGTGGATCTATCTTGAGGGAACAGTGAATCACAAAGATTTTGGAACACAAAAAGAGAGGAAATTTCTAATATTTTTGTTTCATTTTTATCAAATTAGTTTTTAGGTTTTACTAAACATAATCAGACTTTATTACTCGAGCAAAAGCTATATGTTTATTACAAAGTACAGCTCTTTTAGACATTTTATTGAAAATCACAATATTCATTTTGATATTTCACAAACTTGGTGACATTTGGCTCTTGTTAATTTTGATTAGAATGATATTATTCTAAGATACATACATACATATACTCACGCCATTAATTCCCATTGGGGTAGGCAGAGACTATCGATCGCCACTTCGTACGATCCTGACAAACGATTATTATATTTTATTCTAAGATCTTTGATCAAATATAAGAAAAGTTCAGGAAAAAGCAACAAAATTTAAAATTAAAACTCAACAACATTAACAAGCACAAGTCGCATATTATCGATTCTTGTGAATGCAGATTTAGCTGCGTAACATTGCAGCGTTAAAAACTGATTTTTTTTCTCCTTCGATACAGGACGTATCTTTTTTCCAATATAATTTTTAATAGCGTATCCTTCATAATTTCTTAAGTATGGTTACCTATTTCTGCATATCAGGCGTTTTTTTGGCATTCGAAAAAACCAATTAGAGTTTACCTATGGCTCTTTTGTTCAGTTTTTACTTACTATAAGTAGTAGTGAATCATATGGCCTTTGTTTAGATGGATAAGTCACAGTAACTGTTTAAATAATGCAATTCATTGAAGGCCTACACTATTGAAAGATCGCTAGCACTTAATTAATAGCTATCTTCAGTAAGGTATATAGCTGACGCAACGTTTAACTTACATACATAATATTTACCCACGTCCATAAATATAAAAAAAAGGACTAGCAACAAGAGCTTCAGATCCAGAAACGCCTCAGCAACATTTTGAAGTCGATCCGGGATAAGATGTTAGAAATTAAGTATCGTTGGTGATGGGTCCCCAACCGCATCGCCCAAAAACCATTAAAAAGCCCCATACTGTTATTTACCTCTAACGGCACCCGTGGGTAGAAAGGGGTAGTGACATTCTAAGCCGACACTACTCGGCTATATTTGACTAAAGGTTTATTAGGCTCTAGTCATTAGGGTGACTATTAGATTAGTACACTTTCAATATCGATTGACTTATGAACATTTTTGATGTGCAGGACGTTGGATGGACTATATTTTCGTTCAGGTGTTAAAATAGGTTTCAAATATGCATAAAAAAATATGTATAGATTAGGGTTGTACATATTTAGTCACCGGCAGATGGTATCAAAATATATCATTTTATATGTGTTTCAAATTAACCAAGTTTATTGCTAACACTCATAGTTACTTAATTCAAATCACTCGATTGACAACGTTAGTCATAATGATCTGGCTAACCAAAAAATCGGTCAAATGTTTGAACTATTGGGACCAGTACTGTAATTGAATGTTGGCGTTTCATGAACTGACTATGCATTTAATTTAATGCATTATTTCATCGATTGACGGCGACAGATACACTCATAAATATACTTACGCATTAGATCCATTTGAGTAAGCAGAGACTATTCATCGCCATCGCCACTTTTGAGTATAAAGTCCTGCAAAAGCGTGTTTTTAGTTTTTTAAACGATATAATATTGTTTTTTTACTACTACCTACTATCATTCTAACGTCTTGTTGCCAGTCAACTACCAAATTCGGCTGAGGAGTTTCTATCTCTAAAGCTCTGGTTACCCCTTTTTAGTAATTATAGCTGTTAGTGTTTGTATGGATGTATTTTTTATAATTTTATTACTGATCGGTCTAGAACGAAATCGAATAATATATCCTATATTTCTCCATCGCGCTATAATAGTGAGTGAGTCGAATAGTCTATTAAGCGCTAAAAAAAATCTAAATCAAACTGGAAAGAAAAACATAAAAAAGGGGCAAAAACGAAACAAAAAAGTAATTGAAATAAAATCCCTACAGTGGTCTTATGTAGTGCATGATATTTTTATGGTCTGGTATATTTCTGTTGTGAACGTAGCAAAGAGACTTCTACCGCTCACTACTATACTAAAGGTCTATGACCGGAAGATATTGGTTTCGTTGAATAAAATATATCACGTACTTATTGATAAAATAATTGTTAATAAATCATAACTTAATTGTAGCTAAGAAGGCTGAATTTTCCAGTACATACATACATACATATACTCACGGCTATAAATCCCTAGAAGGGGTAGATAGAGCTAAGGAATTTGAAATACCTCAGCCACTTTTGGATAGTTGAGTGGGGAAAAGATGGTAAAGTAAAGGTTGTTGGTGATGGGTCTCCAACCGCATCGCCCAAAAATCCCTTAAAAGCCCCAATACCGTTAGTCGCTTCTTACGTACACCTATCGGTAGAAACGGGGTATTGTTATTCTAAGCCGACACTACACGGCGCATTTTCCAGGCGCCTATAGAAAAGATAAAAGCAATTATTACATAATACTAATAGCTGACAAAAATTTTACAGGCGTTAATATTGTTAGAAGCTATTTCAAATGTATTTCATATTTAGTTTCAGGCAACCCATTATTATCCAAGCTGAAAGATAGGATCACTACTTTCTTTAATGCAGACAAACTTTAGTTTCTTCTTTGACAATGTTTTTTCAATATTCTCATGTACGCTCTTTTGCTATTGCACTTCGAATTTGCTCTTAAGTTTTAGTAATAGGTATATTATTCGAACAGAAAAAATATTGTCTTCTTAAATTATAAAAATACAGCCATTTTACGGAAATCCAATTTATCATACAAAATTCGAAAATATTTCTTACATATTTTTATGATTACACAATGAAACCCCATCAAAACTATATGGGTCCACTCTGGAAACACATCGAAACGAACAAAAATATCTTTAGAAATTGATTGAGTGTTGACGGAAAAACAGCGTAACATGCATCTAAAATAACAGTTAGTCGAATTGAAATTTCCTTTTTTTTGGAGTCGGTTAAAGATATCATTTTAGAATCTATCAAGTATCGTTAGCCTAGTTTTAAAAGCTTTCATTTTTTATTAATTTACTAGTGGTCCGCCCCGGCTTTGCACGGACGGTGTTAAATATTTTTTCTGCTTAACCCTTACGATATGAAGCGTAACCTAACTACCTCCCCATCAATTTTCAGCTTAATCAGTTCAGTCGTCCGTGAGTTATAAATAGCGTTACTAACACGACTTTCTGTTATTATTGAACTTATATTATAATTAACTTTAAAAAATATTTAAATGGAATGTGTAATAACTAAGTAACAAAGATTAACAGGTGGTTATGTATCTTTTAAAGTCTGAAATAGGTTGAAGTCTTTGAATTACACAAAAATATTTCATGGTGGTCCTACATATTAACTTGATTTTCAAAGCAAGCAATCACTATTTATACACTTTACAATTGAATATTAATTATCATAACTTATCAAAAACATCCGTGCGGAAAATTACCGCATTGCAGTATGGAGAGCCGTCAAATGGCCGACGGAGATAACCTTCTTATCTACAATTGTTTCAAAAATAAAATAACAATGGATGACACGGGTCTAAAGGTGTAGCAGGAGGCCAATATTAAGGCCATCACTGATTTATTATTCCTTGTAAAGTTATTTTGGGATATTCGTCTATTTTCGAATCTAGATCGGAAGATTTTCAAGCGGGAGAGGTCGTGTGTTAATGGAGGGAAGTGAAGATAAGATTGATTAGGGTATGATTAACATAAACATAACATACATAAACGTTCACGCCGTTTATCCCCGAAGGGGTTGGCAGAGGTACCAATACTTCTGAACTCACATGGCAAGCGCCATCTAGTTTCCAGAGAAGGTACCCACGTTTTGCTTAGACAGTGTACTCACGTGATAGGGGGCAGGCCTATCGCCGTTTTGTACGAATACACTGTCACATGACTAAGTATAACTCAGCCATGTAGGTTTCCTCACGATGTTTTCCCTCACCGTTAACAACCATGATAAATTAACCACACATATGACTTTAGAAAAGAAAAATTGGTGTAGGCCCGTCCCAGGATTGGAACTCACGCCCTTCTGTTTTCGGGCGGGTGTTCTACCCACTGGACTATCATGTCATTAAATGACTAGTATAAAACAATTCAACTGTACTGACCAAGTGAGACGGTACAAAACACTTTATTCGTAAGGACAAAATAAAACCCCTGACAGTATTTGCGTCCTATGTTTACAGCGCAAGTGTGCACAAGAGCACTTATGAGAAACCTTATTTTCAGGAATCTCTTTACCCACTAAAGTGTATATTAATGTAAGTATAAGTACAAGTTAGAACCTAAGTTAATCGAACTCAATTTAACTCAAATATTCACAACAGATTATCAAGAAAGCCTCTACCTACTGTGGATATTAATGTAAGTATAAGTTCAAGATTCAGTTCACGCCGTATGTCTCCGAAGGGGTTGGCAGTTACCAATACTTCTGAACATCACGTGACATTGTCAGTGTACTCACGTGATAGGGGCAGGCCTATCGCCGTTTTGTACGAATACATTGTCAAATGACTAAGTGCAACAAAGTCATGTAGGTTTTCTCACCATGTTTTCCCTCACCATTAACAATCATGATTAATTAACCACACGTATGATTTTAGAAAAGACAAATTGGTGAAGGCCCGAACCGGAGATTGAACCGACAACGCCTCTATCCGTGATAAGCGCATGTTCTAAGCACTGAGCTATGTTGGTTGTTATATGCAATAATTTGTATTCAGGGACTCAAACTTCGCTACCTGAAATTTTAACCTCGTATCGTCTTAGTGTGTCAAAATATAATTGTCTTACAAAACCTTTAAACTTTGATTATGAACACTATAGATAGAGCGATGTTACGTCATCCATTTTAAAAAGAGAAGCCCTTATTTAAGTTCTTATGTGTTAAAAAGAGACACAAAATCTTTATTGTCATCTCTATCGCGTAACCCGTTTTGTTGATGTCACGCTTTTAAAGCTTGACAAACAAAGCGTCGACTTGTGAGCGATTTTGGTTTTCTTTTGATTTTGAGAAAGATTTTATTCATTTGTATATTGTTATTGTGATAAAAGAGACTCCATTAGTCAAACTTATTATTTAGTGAGGTATGGTTGGGTGTAGCGTGCTTGGCTGCGGAAGCCGCAGCGAAAAACACATCGAAGGATTGACTTTCTGAAGTGAGTGAGTTTTTTAATGTTTTTCTACAGATAAATACATAATAAATACATTGCGCGATCAGAAAAAAAGTGATTCAAATGTTAATTACGTTGAACTAGATTACTAGCATTTTCTTTAGTTATTTTGAGCAATTTTTTAAAAGCATAACCTAAAAATATGCAGTATCTCAGTGTTCCCATAATTCACGTTTTTCATCCTACCCTGTCGTTAGGGTAAAATTTTCAAATTAGTAAACTGATGTTAATGAGTGAGTATATTATGAATTTCGTCGCGCTATAGCGACGCTGAATGATTTCCAATTGTTATCTACGGAATTAGTAAGTAATAAATTTGTTATATTTATTTAATTTCTTCGTATTCATTACAGTTTTCCTAAAGACCCGAATCTACGAGAAAAATGGATTGCGGCCACTGGAAGATGCAATTGGAAATCAACCAAATATAAAATACTTAGATGTACGAATACATCATCTTTTGAAAAATGTTACTGAAATAGACGAATGAATTCGAAATTTTCACAAGAAACTGATTTTGTTTAAAGGTCAATAGTAAATAATGCAATAAAACTCATGTACAAAATAGTGCTGTCTTTTATTTTTCAAAATACAAACATAGACCCCACTATACCCATGATGACCCGTATGATATTTACATAACTTGCACTTATGGAACAGCTGTTTTTTTTTGTCCAGTAACAAAGTTAGTCCCGTACAAAAATTTATTCGTAATCATGGGAAGATTCATCCCTGATAGTAAGTAAAATGCTTTAGATTTCACGGTGTATTAAACATCAGTATAAATGGTAAAATTAAACAAAAAAGATTGTATAATACTAGGAGCAAGTATGTATAATTATATGATTGCAGGAAATAATATAGTAAGCAGTAAACCTTTACAATAAATAAAACGACGTAACAATAAATTGACGTAATCAATTTTAAATTAAAAAGTAGCTTTTAGAATGGTGATTATACTATTTTGGGGTAATTGTTTTCTAGTGATCGCAACATTACAGGGAAAAATATTGCTATCTAAAAGAGGTACTCTCCCGTTGCATTATGACTCTGTCTATAGTGTTCATAGTCAAAGCCTTTAAATAATATTTTTTTTTATAGACAACGGAAAAAAAACTACTGCTCTGTAAGCATCTTTTCCATACTTTCTGTAACTAAATCTTTTGCCCAAAACCTAAAATAAAGTACAATTCATCCGTCCGTTTTTAATTTTGCGCTTAGCAACACATGTAGAGATATGTTTTTATTATGTAGAGAAATATGTAGGTAATTTGTTGAATAAAGAGTATCAAATAAAAACAAGACAGTGCGAGTTTAAATTTATTAATTTTGTTTTAATAACTTAGTAGTGGCTCGACTGTTTATCATTTCATCATCATCAAATGTCATTAAAACAATTACTTATAAATATTGTTAAAAATATACGGACATGCCACACACAGATCTAGTAAACCCCACACTTAGTGAGACTGGTATTATGGGATACTAACTCAACGATATATTTAATATTATATTGTTTACAAATAAATTTTATCCAAGACTAAGGAAAAATCATTATGTTTATCACATAGTGTTGCACTCAGCGGGGATCAAGTCCGGCATCACCGGACCGAGAACCTAGTCCACTCGGCCACGGACGTCATCAAATATACATACATTCATACATGCATATATTCACCGCTATTAATCTCAAGAAGGGGCTTACCGGTGTTTTAGACTAAGAGATTTTCCGCTACTTTTAGAAGTTCAATTGGGAAAAGACTGCAAATTTAGGTGGTAGTGATGGGCCTTCAATAGCCTAGCCTAAAAATGCCTTAAAAAGCCCTTAATCATCTCTTACGAACTCCCAATGAAAGAAATGGGTAGTGCTATTCAAAATGACACTACACAGCGCCTAAATATAAAGTTCAGCCGATAAGAGGTCGAATGTAGATTGATTAAAGACTTTTTAACCATATATATAAAGTGCATTCGATAATAGGTAAACAAATGTAGATTAATACGAGCATAACAGTTTTTAACTCAAACATAACAAATGAAAGCAACACTTTGTCTCCACTCGATTCTGTTACATTGTTCCAGGGCAGACAGCGTACGTTATCTCTGATATATTCGAACAAAGCGATTTATTGAGCGGAAAGTTCCACAAATATAAATAGAATTTACGCCGTACTTTCCTTCATAGGTGACAAGGTGAACTTGGCACAACATGTGTGACAAATCTTTATGAAACATAGTACGATTGGCATATTTCTGGACTGAACTTTGGTAGATGTAGACGCCATATGTAAACGACATCATGATCACAGCTCATGTGATCAGATAAGTTTGTGTCTACCCTTAATGGTTTATTTGATCATAGCCACCATGTTAGTCTAGTTTGAATGAGCAGACAAAATAAACATGAACAATGGATCTAAGTATAGATTGAGTGCGGAAACAATTATTCAAATAATAATTTAATAGAATCTAATTAGTATTGTACTAAATCATCGCATTATGTTTGATATAAACTAGAGCTTTTATTATGTTTTAAAGTTGGTATTTTTTGTTATTATTATTATTTAAAAAATTGTATTAATATTGTATAAGTAATTCTTTGTATGAGAAGAATAATGAATGTAAGGGAAGCAAGAGAGGTATGTTAAGATCGTACTAAGTGGCGATCGATAGTCTCTGCCTACCCCAATGGGAATAATGGGTGTGAGTATAAGTAAGTACGTAAGTAATTCTTTAAAATTGGTATGATATTTTATAAGTTAAATTGATTAGGTATAGATTTGATTAATGTGTGTGTTTAATTTCAATAACGTAATTATATTTTGATTTGTATGTCAAGTGTCTTATCGGAACATGTTCTATAATTATCTTTGAGATCTTATGTGATATTCCATGCAAATAAAATATTTTATTTCATTTCATTATAATTTGTTAGCCTAAGTTCAGCCAATTTATTTTTGGATTGTTCATCCACCTACTAAGCGACGTACTCATCGCAACTCTGTGCTGTGCTTTACTTAATCAAACACCATGAAACTTGCCATGAGGGTTCCTTTACGATATTTGCTTCCACCTTATATATATATGAGGGCTAATAGTCACAGCACATAAATGCCCCATCGACATCTACCCCTAAATACGGTGGTTTGGGCATAGTCCAACAACGACTACAACGGTGATAGTTTCTGACACCGATCGTTTTACATACATACATACATATTCTCACGCCGTTAGTTCCCATTGGGGTAGGCAGGGACTATCGATCGCCACTTTGTACGATCCTGGCAAACCTCTCTGGCTTCGTTTACATCCATCAATCTTTTCATACATGCTCTTTTATTCTTCTTACTGCGGACACCTGCCTTTTTGAGCACATTTTCGATTTGATCCAAATGTGTCCTCCGATGTCGATGTCCTCCAAATGTGACAGTAATTTGGTGAAAGAGATATATAGAGCCAATGTGGAAGGTAATGTTAGTAGAGGACGATCGTTTTAATCGTTTTCGATATTATCAAATAGTCTTATTCATTACAAAATTCCGTAAAATATTTGAAATTAGGAAATTTTTACCTTGAGCATTGATTGCACATGGAAACAACATGGTCCCTGCAAATGGCTTATTAAGATTGTTTTAATACGCCGTTTTTTAGCAAGATTACTACAACTAACATTAATTTTCGGAATCTCAGTGACTCTTTTTTATATTGTATTTTTATTATGTATATGGATTGGTTTTTTATTAAAGGAGATAAATCAATTGCTGCAAAGCTCTAAAGGACTCTTTTAGTTTGAGTGTTTTTGTTCATGAAAACCTCATGAGGGGATTATTACTAATAAATAAAGGAAAGAAAAATTTCGACACCGGCGTATACCCGGAGGTCACGGGTTCGATCCCCGCCGATGTCGAATTTTTTTTCCTTTATTTATTATTTATTATTATTTATTATTGTTTTGATTTTTTATCTAATTAAGACATAAATAATCCTATCATTTATATCCCCGCATGTAGCGTGTTGATTATGATTCCCGCATTGTTGCACTCCTTCATAGTTTATAATTTTCTAACAGTAAATTATATGCATACATACTTACGTACATAGACTTACTAACGTATTAAAATCCCTTGATGGGGTAGCCAGAGCTTCAGATCAACAAATTCCTCAGCTACGGTTGGAAGTTGGGTAGGGAAAAGATTTTAAAGATGTTTTTGGTGATAGGTCTCCAACGGCATCGCCCAAAATCACTTAAAATCCCCAAATTTTAGGTACCACTCTTACGTACACCCGCGGAAAGAAATGGGGCAGTTCTTTTCTCACTCCACAGCATTATCCTTTATAATTGACTGAGTTACATAATTAAAAACTTCATGTTTGTTTGTTTGTTTTAGAACCTCAATTCAGTTCAGTGGCTCAAAACCCTAAAATAAGTAGCAGTTAATATTATTATATGAGTCTCAGAGTGATGAATAATCCAGGTTATTGGCTTAAATGCTATGAAACGCGCTAGCAGTAAACAATGACGCGCACTACATAAGAACGCTGACAGTGCAAGAAGAATCACATTACACAGCAACACGTAACCAAGCAATATACATCACACACACAAACTTAGTATTCTGTATTGTATGGTCACACACGTCATCAACACTTGTCACAAAAGTATTACATCGCGGTATCAAAGATTCTACAAAACTCAGCATACATAGAAGTTCCAATTTAATACAGATGGACAACGGAAGATCTTCCTTTTGCCTCCACATACAACAAAACAAAACAGGAAATGTTAAAGGCTGATTCTTTAAGGAACAAACTATTCTATAGATATATTATATTAGTTAACGTATTCAACGTGTTTTTTTTTTCTAAAAATATAATTTTTAAAATCGGGAACGTATCTTCTTATTTAGACAATAAAGTTGATCTCTCACATTTTGACAGCGGAAGAGTAAGAATTCACGTTCAAGGAGAGCCCTCATTATGTTCAACAGTGTGCGTCCAGACGCTTCGAAATATTACGTAACCATTTAATACACATTGTCCGATGTAAACAAATTTTTATGCGTAATTTCAGCGTTGTTCATGACCTTGGTACAATTGATTGTTATGCTCTCATATATTGACCCTGAGGACCTCGTTGTTTCTACTGGTCACAATTCTCAATTAATTTATTGAACGTTTAATCGGTTAAATTGTAAGGAAAACTAGCGACGGCCATTGCTATATTCATCATATGTATGCAAATTATTAGAAGTTCATTTTCATTCACTAACTAGGGATTCACCAGAAATCGATTAATCGTCAATTAAATCAATCAATGTGGAAGGTAATGTTAGTAGAGGACGACCTCGGAGGACACATTTAGATCAAATAGAAAATGTGCTCAAAAAGGCAGGTGTCCGAAGTACGAAGAATAAAAGAACATGTATGAAAAGATTGATGGATGTGAATGAAGCTAGAGAGGTTTGCCAGGATCGTACAAAGTGGCGATCGATTGTCTCTGCCTACCCCAATGGGAACTAACAGCGTGAGAATATGTATGTATGTATGTATGTATGTAAACCGTCGGATATTAAACAACTTTAAAATATTATCCATGTAACTCTTATGCGCTCTACTATTTAGGTACTAGTTTTACTTACGAAATCGAATCGGAACTTTGGCACTCTCCTGGCTTGTTATGGGCATCATACTAGCAACAAAGATAAATATCAGCTTAATATTAGTAGCACTAAAAAGTGTAGAATTATAACCTTACAAAGATTGCCCACATACATGTAAGGGGTTTATATCGAGCGCGCTTAAATCAATTCGTGTACATCATCATCAAACAAAAGAAATATAGTGCTGGAAATAGGCCTCTCGTAGATTTCGACATGCCCTCATCTCTCGGCTTCCTGCTACTTTCACCAAGTCATAATACCACCTTGTGGGAAGCCTACTATGGCTCTAACAGTGACCCCGGTTCTTCTACCGATCTCCTTCGATCGCGATGACGCCTAAGATAACCCTATCCATTGCCCTTTAGATAACTATGAGCCTATGAGGCCAATTGTAAAAGGCCTGGCGACGCTCTGTGCCGTGAGTCATAACTAACCAAAAACAATGGTCAAAGAACTTGGTTTTAAGATTCTGCCGAATTTCTGACGAGAAGATTTGAAGTATTTTCCCAAATTTAGCCCAACTTAGCTAGATTAGACGGGTGACCGCATTCTCAAAGTTTGCTCTATACGTATTGGTTTTTTTTATACGTAATTGGAATAGTTCGAGAGCCCGAAAGCCATCAAACTTACCGACAGACAGCCGATACGTGACGAGTCAGTAAAACAGTCTGTATACGTATAGCTCAGAAATAATATAGGTCTTTAATATTATTTCTGTAAGCCATTTCTTGCCCGGAAGCCTATGACGCGATGAGTTAAGCTAGAAATTTGGTTCATGTATCGTTTTGTACAGTTCGCGGCCGTGGTGTGCACAAAATTCAGACATCTGATGTAACTGGATTAAGTTAATTGTTACAGAATTTCAAAGTTTCGATTTTGGCCCATAGACTTTGCTTGAGTCTCATAAGCGCGCGCAAACTTTAGTCGATCAGAGATGCGCTGCGATTGGTCGGATTTTTTTCAAACCGGCTAATCAGAAAAATTCACTAGAAATTCAAAAGAGCTGCGCTGTGATTGGTCGGAAAATTTCAAAATAAACTCATTTTATTGGACGCGACGTAGTCGCGGCAGGGTTACCCACTAGTAGGTCTTTAATTCTTTAAGAGAGTATATCACCCTTCAAGGAACAACACAACAAGACTCCTATTTCATGATTTTGGTGTGGCCCCTTTAATAGGGATGGTATTAAATAGTTTTTGCAGGGCCCAGAGGATTAGTTTTCCATTCGCTTTGAAAGCTTAGCCGTAATTCTAACGTCACCTGCTGCCTTGCTCTAATCTCGAATAGGCTGACGTCTGGGAAATATATAGTGTAGTGTCGGGTCAATCTGGCTCTCAGGTCTTTAGTCAGTTAAGTGCGACGTCTTTGAGCTGAGGTATGAAACTGTTCACAATACTTTTCGACCTCTCTATATTATAATCTCTTTAGACTTCTTTAATGAAACATATATTAGTTCATAGATTCGACGTGATAGCTCAATGGGTAGAACACCGGTTGACGTGCAAGCGACTAGTGTTCAAATCCCTGGTCGGGCCAAATTGGTGATGAAAGTAGAAAAGTCAAATTGGTGTAATTTGGCTTTTCTAAAGACATATGTGTGGTTAATTTATTATGGCTGTTAACGGTGAGGGAAAACATCGTGAGGAAACCCACTTGGCTGAGTTATACTCAGTCATGTGACAAAGTATTCGTACAAAACGGCGATAGGCTTGCCCCCAATTAAGTGAGTACACTGTCCATCCAAAACGTGGGTACTCTGACTAGGTGACAAAGTTACATGATGTTCAGAAGTATTAGTACCTCTGCCAACCCCTTCAGGGATATTCGGCGTGAACGTTTATTTTATGTTTTGTTATATTAGTTCAGTGTATTAAGATAATAATTGGACCTTATGTTTATGCTTTTTATCTCTGCAGGAGTGATTGGATTCACAATGCTATTGAACATCACGTGACGTTTTATCATATATACATAACATAAACATAACATAAACGTTCACTCCGAATATCCCCGAAAAGGTTGGCAGAGGTACTAATACTTCTGAACATCACGTGACTTTGTCACCCGATGTTCAGAGTACCCACGTTTTGCATGGACAGTGTACTCACGTGATAGGGGGCAGGCCTATCGTCGTTTTTGTACGAATACACTGTCACATGACTAAGTACAACTCTGCCATGTGGGTTTCCTAACGATGTTTTCCCTCACCCTTAACAACCATGATAAATAAACCACACGAATGTCTTTATAAAAGACAAATTGGTGTAGGCCCGACCCGGGATTTGAACACTAGTCGCTTACACATTAACCGGTGTTCTACCCATTGAGCTACCACGTCGTCTCATATATATTTCTAATAATATCATATAAATTTTAATCTTTGTTAATAAGGCAATTTATCTTTAACCATAAAAATCGCATAATGTGAAAATGCCTCACCATTATACAGGATGGACAGTATGAGAGAGACTAAATTTAAATGCGATAAGAAAATCCGACCTGATAATACGTTGAGATATAAAATTCTAATTAATAAAATCGTCATAAATTAAATAAAAAGTTAGCCCATGATAACCTTTTAGTTAATAAAGATAAAACAGTTTGTATACAGTTCCTCGTCTTCACTTTATATCAAAGAGCGCATGAGATTTGGCAATTTGACTTCGGTTAATAAATTTATAATATTTTTATTCACCAGAAATAAAATAAAACGATGATGATCAGAAACAAAATAAAATGATGATGTTAAATTAAATAATTAGAAAATAATATAACTATTTGTTATTTAAAGTCAAATATAACTAAATAATGATTTTTATGTTTAACTCCCCGAATGTGCGATTGGAGAACAACCCAAAAAACTTAATAATTATAATTATAATCATAAATAGTTCTGATTTGATTTGATTGGTAACACAAAATTTATTGCCTTTTTTCCGTTGATTCTATGTTTAAAAGTCGAACTGAGATAGCTTGTATCCTGCTTGATATAAAAAGAAAGGTCTTTGCAGGCATATTACAAAAACACATTATTATGTAGTAGTCAATTTGAGAATCATTACTGGACTCGTCTACCTTTTTATACTACTATGCAAATTTCTGTACTATTTTACTATAACAAATATACAACATTTCTATATTGCCATGAATAGGATAATTAGATGATACAGTGAGAGATGTATGATACTGCTGTGTAGTGTCGGCTTAGAATAGCACTACCCCATTTTTTCCGGTGGGTGTACGTAAGAGGCGACTAACGGTATTGGGGCTTTTAAGGGATTTTTGGGCGATGCGGTTGGAGAACCACTCCGACAACCTTTATTTCACCATCTATTCCCCCCGCAATTTCTAAAAGTGGCTGAGGAATTTCTCATTCCCTATCTCTGATTACCCCTTCAAGGGATTTTAAAGTTCAGTCATTAAAGCGGTAAAGGGTCTGGTAGGCTAAGGAAGGAGCAGTGGCCACGGTGAGATTTTCCGATTTTTTTTACACGTTAATGGTAACAAACCATTTAACTAGGCAACACTCCAATTTACAGCCGGCTACCATGAATACTTTCCGAGATTTTGACAAAAACGTAAAATCTGCAGACGTTATTTTAATTAATATTTTCTCCTTAACTATATAAGGCAGAATATTGAAACCAACTAGTATCTACGTGCATTGAGTTAAAGTATACTCTGGTGTATTATTTACTTAAGGGTTGCTTGGAAAATTGCAGAAAAAAAGCACGTTTTATTTCTTGACATTTATTTTTGACAGGTCCTTCGAGAGGCACATCCATGAAAATTATAATATAAAACAAATATACAAATAGTTTTCAGCACTCCAAAAATTGTTTCATTCGGTTGGGTGCATCTACGCTAAAAAACAATTAAGGATAATAATGTAACATAAATATATTATGCATATCCATACAATGTTAATATAAGTTCTATTTCTTCTTTTAATCATAGAGAGTAACAAAGACCTTTTCTCAAGGAATGCTTCTAAGCAGTAGTAGCTATTAAAATAAAATAAAATAATCATTTATTTCAAAGTAAAAAGATAAATCTTTGTTTTTTGAACGTCAAATTTCAACTTAATACTAAGTTTATTTCGCATGCTTCGCTATATTTGCGCATGTGTTATTTATAAGACTGTCATCAAACTTTTTTTATTTTTTATTAATGATTACAATACACACATATAATCACGGCCATAAATCCCTAAACGGGGTAGCCAGAGCATCAGTGCTAAATCTTCAGCAAAATCTTGATGTTGATAGGGGACAAGATGGTACTAATAAAGTATTGTTGGTTATGGATTTCCAACTGCATCGCCCAACAACCACATAAAAAGGCCCTATACACTTTGCTTCTTACGACACCCGTGGGTAAAAAGATTACAATATTGACAAATTTGTTGCCTAAGAGATAATAATATGGCATACATACATACATATACTCACGGCTATAAATCCCTAGAAGGGGTAGCCAGAGCTAACGAATTAGAAATTCCTCAGCCACTTTTGGAAGTTGCGTGGGGAAAAGATGGTATAATAAAGGTTGTTGGTGATGGGTCTCCAACCGCATCGCCCAAAAATCCCTTAAAAAGCCCCAATACCGTTAGTCGCCTCTTACGTACACCCACCGGAAGAAAAGGGGTAGTGCTATTCTAAGCCGACACTACACAGCAAAATATATATATTAAAGCTGTTTTCTAAAACTCCCACGGTGTTCCTTAAAACCAACATGGATCCTTAAAATACAATTTATTTTGAATGCAATCGACGATTTAAAATGCATTGAGAAAAAAAATTAGTTATACTCATTTATATCACTGAACGGGAAACTGTCTGTATATTAATTTTTAAACAGCCTCTTTTCTGATGCTAAGACAATAAAAGCAACGCATAAAGGTAACTAAAAACTTTTATTTTGGTTCATTTCATTCACATTAATCTTTCAAGATAGTGTGTTGGCAAATAAATCAATTATCATAACATTGAATATCAAAGCTCATATTTGTGAATTCAACCAGTGATTATGCGAACCAGTCCTTTGAATCCATGATTAATTAGTAAATGTATTGCTTTGTGTTGGGGATGGATCGGTCTGTAGTATACACAACATGAAATAGTAACAAAGCAGATTACATTTTACTTTTACTTGCACGGCATCTATATATTTTTTTAATTCAAATTTATAATTTGTGGGATTAAATCAATTTAAATCTTTTTGTTCATGAAAACCTCATGTGGGTAGTAAAAAATCGGAGGTAGGAAACGCAAACACTACTTAAACGTGTAAAAGAAATAACGGATAGAAGAATTTGCGCTGGCAGCCGTTGACACGGTAATTCAATTGGCATAGCGACGGGGGCGTATACCCGAGGTCGCGGGTTCGAATCCCGCCTGTAGCGAAATTTTTCTTTCCTTTATTTATTCTCCATTTATTAGGATTAAATCAAGTTCGGAAGGATATTGCAGGCTTGAATCACCTGATTATCCGAAAATTAAGATGAGTCCGTGCTTCGGAGGGTAGGTTAAGCTGTCGGTTCCGGCTACTATCACGGTAGTAGTCGTTAGTCTTATATATCCAATATGTATAATAAATACTAATATAGACATATACCTATCATTATAAAATCTACCAACCTAAGGTCTTAAAAAAAGAGATTTTAATTTATCTTTAAGTATGTTTAAAGATAAATTAAAAGTAATAATAATAAGTTTAGTAAATAGGAACATTGATGCTGTACTAGGTTGTACCCGTATTGCAGCCATCAAACCTTCCAAGAGACATAGATCTTCTACTATGATGATACTAGCTGAATGTGACTTTATTTACCGTTACGCACTAGTGTTAGGTTTATTTTATTTACAAGGTTTTCTGATAAATTTCTTTCGTAGTAATGTTTATTATATTAATTTTAAAAAGAAAAATGTATTAGGGCGCCATCTATGAATAAACGGAAATAAGGAAAGGGGTTGACTTCTAGAATAAATACACTCGTCCCACTGACTAGTGACAGTTGTCTTTATAAAGAGTTAACTTGTGCAATATTTTACTCGACATTGGCGAAATAATTGTGGCAAACACGATTGAAGCCACTTAATAAAAAATGGAATTAAAATGGATACTTGATTGTGTCGGTGGAATAAATAATCTATCTCCTGAACCTGAGTTTTATTGAAGAGCTTGTTACTGAGTATTATAACAATTCAGAAGTGGAAATATCTACGCAAAACGGAGCTGAACGCAAGGAAGTACCGTATTATTATTCCTTAATATTTATGTTATTGTATAAATAAAGTTCACCAATGAACCATGATTCATGGTTTCGTATTGTATTAGTGTTATCGCGGGGCACAAGCTCTATAAATATAGCCAGCTACTCTGTTTGTGGACGGTTCATTGCTTCACTATACAAAATACGTGTAAAGTGGATGTAGATTTTGTTTCATACTGCCCTACACTTGGTCGGGGTTGCTCCCCTATAATAGAAATACCATAGTTTTATTTCTGCACACGTGTCTAATCGTTCGCATAGCCATATGCCATTGCTTACTTATATGCCTCTATCTTGTGTTATAATGTTCGGTAGTCTTTTACGTAGACGAAAATATTAAAATTTACATTCTTATATATATAATACCTATATGCACATATATGTTCGTATTTGTACATACACTGTATAGGCCCTACTATGGTTGGGGTTTGTAAAACGGGGGGTGAAATTTCGGTTATTTTTACCGTAGCGACAGCCGTTTCTGAGACACGAACAAAAATTTGTCTAATCATCTTGTATTTCTAATCATCTTATTTTTCATTCTCGGTCGAGGCATGGCGTCAACAGTTAATGAGACAAAGCAAGTGCAGACGTCAGTTCCTAGGACGTCACGTCATCGCAAGGCCTTGTTTCCAAAGATCAAGCCTAGGCCTGACCACCGCAGTCTAAGCAGTCTAAGCTGTAGCAGGGGCTGTAGGACGGCATCATGGTCAACAGTGTCGTCGTAGCTGGAGTCATCTTAGCCGGAGCCGTCTTTATGACGGTTGCAAACGCGGCCGAGGCCTCATCCATTGCCGATCTCGGCGCCCTAGCGCTAGTGATTGAACCTGATGAGTCGAATGTGTGATAGTGACGTATCGCCTATAACAGAATCGGCTGTGTAATCGCTGGATCTTCTATAATGTACAGGTTACTTATTTTTAGTTAATTAGTTAAATAATACATAAATTTATATTCACGTCATTATTTCCCATATCATATATGCTGTAACCAAACCATCTTAAAATTAAATTTTCTGTTTATATTTTTACAATGTCAAAAACAAATGCCTGAATAATTTTAACGAAAAAGAACGAAACAAAGTAAATACAATATTAATAGCAACAAACAAATGAGACAATATCAATATATCAAGAACAGCATTCAGAGTTTCCTTGTCATATGCTTGCATCAGCAATAAGAGGGCATCTGGCTCAGCACTTAAGTGCTATCCCACAACACAGATTTTCAGTCAGTACTCTATAAGTGAAATCACAGACACTGTATACCATACCGATAGTTCTATTTATATCATGTAATAAAATATAACCAATAAATATAACTATTATATATCAATAACTATATCATCAGGGATACTGTGAATTTTGAGTATATGAAATACACACATAAACAAAAGGTCGTAAGTATGCAGTAAGGAAGAATATGAATAAAATAATCATTTGTTTCAAGGTAAACGGATAGATCTTTGTTATTGGACGTGACATTAAATTTTAAATTTTGTGTTAAAATATACTTTTATATATAAATTCGGAGGGTCTTTAGTTGGGAGGGGAGCCCGAAAGAAAACTCACCCAATACCTGTGATCATCAGTATGATCACACATCTTTTTAAGTCAACTACAATGTTTGTGTTAGCCCGGAAACCTCCTGCACAGAGCTCTGACGACGCCAATCCATCTTATCATTGATGTAAAAACACAATACCCTGTATCAACTAAAATATACATAAACAAGTCATTGATTAAATTGTCAGATAAGAAATTAAAACAAAGTGCTGGAAACATTGGAGTTTGCTGAACAAGCAAGTAGCTCTTAGTTTTGCTTCAAAGTACTCTTATTTATATCTCACTCGATCACATACCTAACCTACTATTTCAAACAATACACTTACAATCATATGTATAATCTTAATACCGACATATTATAGATCGTCAAATCACTAATTACTGGCGAGAACAAAGATTTAATGCGCGTGTATCATATATTTATATTATCTTATTATATTTATCTTATTCTTATAATTAGTATATTTGTGAACTGCGCATGTGTGCGAGACAATTTGAGTTGGGAATGCGAGCTGCGAGGCAATTAGAGTTAGTTTATTATTAGTTTAGTATATTAATATTTTGTAAATTTGGCCTCGTATTTTATTCTAATTACATAATATGTCTCAGTGATTGTTTTGATAAGCAAACATTCATAGAATAGTAATCTTTATTTGCCCTTATAACATGGTACAATAAGTTTTTATAACATAGAAAAGATCAACATGTTTTACCTTTTGCAGGCATGCAATTTTTAGTTCAATAAGGTAAACAATTGGCTTTGTCACTGATTTTTAATTCAACGTGGCAGATTCGTTTTTATTTTAATCCTCCCCTAGTTTCCAAGTAGTCATGGGAAAGTTTGTAAGTTGTCAGTTTTTCCGTCGGTATAAAATCAACAATCATACTTTTTAAAGCTATTGTATTAAGTAAAAACCCGTTAATACAGTGTTAATACAGGACGTCCCTCATAATATAAATTTTGGATATAATGGTTAACTTTGTCACATTCACCTACTACTTTTTATAATTAAGCCTGCAAGATTTTTGAATTTCTTAGAAAGGGCATTTTCAATTCGTCAATGCAACATTTTAAACTAGTGGCAACGGAACAACAAAGTAGCTGAGCTGCTTATTTTATATTCATTTTATGATTGATAAAATTAATATGTTTTACTTTGTTAATTCATTACCTAAGTGAAGGCCACTATAATTTTGCATTTGGCAAAGATGACTATCGAAGTCATAACGATATTATTAATTATCAAAAACTCAAACGTAAATGAGAAATATAATCGAAACTTCACATTATAATGATTTCAAAGAATATAGAAATACATCGATAAAAAAAAAGAAGTTAAATCACAATCAAAGTAGGTCTTAAACTTTATGAAATTGAGCAAAAATTAGCCTATTTTATATCCTTTTCGAATATAAGTCCTATGAAAAAAAGAGTGCTCATGTGATGATATGGCAAAGTATTTCCGAAAAATTCGTATACAAAGCTTTTGTGGTAATTTTAAAATATATGTATAATGAATGACAAATAACACCTCAGTTTTCCCGTGACCATGATAACTGAAAAGTTTTCGAAACGTCGGGCTTTAAAAATAATGTAATAACACGCGATTAAAATATCCGAAAATCAATAGTTGTTTCAATTATAATGTGCAATCGTGAAAATCTTAAAAAAATACTATATATGTTTGAATACTACATCTATACATAATCCGGTTTGGGGTAAATTAAGATCAATTAGTGCTTCTATCCAGAATTTTACGTGATTTATGTATAAAATAAAGACAAAATTAAAAATCAAACTCGTGAGAATGGAATTGGTTCACATTTTGTCAATGCCTATGAGAATGGAATGGGTTCGTAGGCTTTGATAGAAAAAAGACTAATAATCCTTTCTTTCCAAAATTTTATACATCCCTTTTATAAAATAAAATTCATAGGATTTGATGAAAAAATAAAACTAATAATCGTTTCTTTCCAAAATTTATACATCCCTTATATAAAATAAAATTAAAAATCAAACTCGTGAGAATGGAATTGGTTCACATTATGTCAATGCCTATGAGAATGGTATGGGTTCGTAGGCTTTGATAAAAAAAGACTAATAATCCTTTCTTTCCAAAATTTTATACATCCCTTTTATAAAATAAAATTCATAGGATTTGATAAAAAAATAAAACTAATAATCGTTTCTTTCCAAAATTTATACATCCCTTATATAAAATAAAATTAAAAATCAAACTCGTGAGAATGGAATTGGTTCACATTTTGTCAATGCCTATGAGAATGGTATGGGTTCGTAGGCTTTGATAAAAAAAAGACTAATAATCCTTTCTTTCCAAAATTTTATACATCCCTTTTATAAAATAAAATTCATAGGATTTGATGAAAAAATAAAACTAATAATCGTTTCTTTCCAAAATTTATACATCCCTTATATAAAATAAAATTAAAAATCAAACTCGTGAGAATGGAATTGGTTCACATTTTGTCAATGCCTATGAGAATGGTATGGGTTCGTAGGCTTTGATAAAAAAAAAAGACTAATAATCCTTTCTTTCCAAAATTTTATACATCCCTTTTATAAAATAAAATTCATAGGATTTGACAAAAAAAAAAAAAAAAAACTAATAATCGTTTCTTTCCAAAATTTTATACATCCCTTTTATAAAATAAAGTTCATAGGATTTGATGAAAAATATAAAAATAATCGTTTCTTTCCAAAATTGTATACATCCCTTTTATAAAATAAAATTCATAGGATTTGATGAAAAATATAATAATAATCGTTTCTTTCCAAAATTTATACATCCCTTATATAAAACTAAATTAAAAAACTTACTCATGAGAATGGTGTTGGTTCACATGTTATGAATGCATGGAATTAGTTCATAGGCAGGCTTTAATAAATCAAACTCGTGAGTAAAAAAAAAAAAAAAAGAAAAAAAAAAGAAAATGATGTAAGTATGGAATAGGTTGATGTTAAAAAAAATATGAATAGACCATGTCTAAATGAATGCATTTGGTTTTTAGTCATGAGAAAACAATATACATTTATTTATTTATTACGGATTGCCAACAGTGAAAATAGTAAACAATCTTAAAAAGTACATGAATTGAAATGACACACATCAACTAAATACACCAAATCACATCAGGCTAATCACATCATTCGATTTAAAAATTGAAATAATTAACAATATTACTAACATTACAGATACAACATTTTAAAAAAATGATTATTATAAAATTTAATTAAATTGATTGAAACTAAATTAAAATTAAATTAAAACTAAATTAAAAAAAAACAATTAACTATGCCAATTATAGAAATTACAACAATAAATATATTTAGATCTACTTATGTTGTTACTTTTTATTTGTTTTCTAATTAGTTTTTTTTTATTTCATTATTGTTGCTCTATGATTTTAATTTAGTATATGAAAAAAGTTTATTTTTCCATACTTAACAACGAAATGATAATTAAATTGATTTATCTCTCCTCAATTTTAAATAGTGTTATTTTTAGTTAATGTATGTAATCTAAGTAAGTGAGTTAAAAAGAAAAAAAAAAACAAAAGGAAAAGAAAACAGTTGTAGTCTACCTGTAATGTTTTTGTTGAGCATATTTTATATTGATTAAGAATTAAATGTTGTTGTAATGGGAACTCAGATTAAAAGTGTTCATATTGTATCTTTATTTAGCATATGTCTTTGTACCTTAATATGTTAAACCCAAAATTGTACAATATATTTTTGAAAAAATGAAAAAATGTGAATGCAAAGAGTTTCTTTGTTGCTTCTTCTCTTTGCGAACACCTTCCGAAGCAACGGATTAGTCAGTAAATTTAATTTTATAACTTTAAAGGGAGATATGATAATTTATTAACTTTATTTTGTTTCTTTTTAATAAATAAAGTTTATCTTAACCGAGTGTTAGGTTAAGTAAGCTATTGAATGAAATGCGTGTATGAGGACATACACGAGGTCAGGATGGACGAGTGTTAGGTTTATTTTATTTACAAGGTTTTCTGATAAATTTCTTTCGTAGTAATGTTTATTATATTAATTTTAAAAAGAAAAATGTATTAGGGCGCCATCTATGAATAAACGGAAATAAGGAAAGGGGTTGACTTCTAGAATAAATACACTCGTCCCACTGACTAGTGACAGTTGTCTTTATAAAGAGTTAACTTGTGCAATATTTTACTCGACATTGGCGAAATAATTGTGGCAAACACGATTGAAGCCACTTAATAAAAAATGGAATTAAAATGGATACTTGATTGTGTCGGTGGAATAAATAATCTATCTCCTGAACCTGAGTTTTATTGAAGAGCTTGTTACTGAGTATTATAACACTAGTACTGTAATGTATTGTTTTGTCTGAAGTTTTTTTCATCTTCCTTGTCATCAGATAAGACGTAGAATACAAATATCTCACCACAAAAAAAATTACATAGCAAAAAATAAACAATTATACATACGCGAGTAGTCGCTGCTGTAAATCCCAAAAAAGGGTAGCCAGAGCTTAAAATAAGAAAATCCTTTCCCACTTTTTGAAGTTGAGTGGATAACATATTGTAAAATGATGGGTCTCCGACCACGCCGCCAAATAACTCTAAAAGCCCTGATACCTTTACTTGCATTTCACGAGCACTAGTGGGTTGCACTATTTTTAGCCGACACTGACCTGTGACCTGTCTATCTTTTGTTTTGATCGCCAATTCATTTTATCATTAATGTGTCCTCACGAGGGGATTAAGTCTAAGTTTTATATTAATTTCTATCGTCCCATAGAACTTAGTTCACTTCATAATAATGTTAATATAAAAAAACAAGTTCACTTTCGTTCGTTCACGAGATACAGTTTGTTCATTCAAAATCTGTACAATAAGTATTGCAATTCTCACGTGACATACTCACTCTGACAAGCTTTTTGACAGTGACAGCTGAACTTACTAGACCCTGAAACCCAGGGTCGTATCCTATAGTTCTTCGAAGAATATAAAGTAAGATACTAGAGGGTGCCAAGGGTTATTTAACAATTTTCGTCCTATGTACAAACTAAACACTACTCACTTGAAAAAACCACATGATACATTGTATTGTGTTTGATTATGATATTTTATAATATGAAACAATAAGAAATGACCGTGATAATCCACCTGCCCGTCAATAGAAACGGGTGGAAGTTCAAATCCCAGGCCAGGCCGACACCTATTGGTCTTTACTAAAGTCATATACATACATACATACAAATTGTCACGCCGTTAGTTCTCACTGGGGTAGGCAGAGACTATCGATCGCCACTTTGTACGATCCTGGCAAACCTCTCTAGCTTCATTCACATCCATCAATCTTTTCATACATGCTCTTTTATTCTTCGTACTACGGACACCTGCCTTTTTGAGTACATTTTTTATTTGATCCAAATGTGTCCTCCGAGGTCGTCCTCTACTAACATTACCTTCCACATTGGCTCTATAGATCTCTTTTACCAATTTACTGTCATTCATCCTCTTTATGTCATATGTGTGGGTAATTAATCATAGCTGTTAACTGTGAGGGAAAACATCGCGAGGAAACCTACATGCTAAGTTCTACTTAGTTAGTTGTCATTGTCTCTTGATATTCAGAAGTAATAGTTCCTCAGCCAATCCCTTCAGAGGTTTACAGCGTAAACGTTTAAGTTTTTATGTGTTCAGTTGTTGAATTAAACAATATGTTTTGAATCTTGAGACGAATCTTTCACGGTGTAAATGCTAACTACGTCACGACTATTTTTGGATTCGTAGAGCACGTTAAACTGTTAGTCCTGGCTATGACCACTGTATATGTCTAATCCGCACATCATCAGTAAGCTGCACCATGGTCAAATCACCCTGTCTTGGGTTGGGTCAAGCTCTACCAATGGTGAGCCCCATGATAATCACTAAGAGAGTGGAGTTGAAAAAAATACTTCTAATAAATAAAAGATGAATAAAGGAAAGAAATTTCGACACCGCGCCAACGCGAAATTTAAACGCGCGGTGTCATTTTTTATTTATTAGTAAAAATCCCCACATAAATAAATGAGGTTTTCATGTCAAAAATATTCAGAATACTTCTAGTTATAAGTATGACAGTGTTATGACATCAGTAAATTACCATCTTTCTTTCACACAAGGGCTAATTATCATTTAAGTGTCTAAGTTGTGTAGTATTGGGTTAGAATAGCAGTGACCCAATTCTGTCCGCGGGTTACGTAAGAGCCGTTTTGTATATGTATGTGCCCTATGTACATATACTCACGGCTATAAATCCCTTAAAGGGTTAGCCAGAGCTAAGGAATTCCTCAGACACTTTTGAAAGTTGCGTGGGGAAAAGATGGTGAAATAAAGGTTGTTGGTGCTGGGTTCCCAACCGCATCGCCCAGAAATCATGTTAAAAGACCCAATACCGTTAGTCGCCCCTTACGTACACCCACCAGAAAAAATGGGGTAGTGCTGTTCTAAGCCGACACTACACAGCTCTTCCGTGTTAGACTATTGGGATATTTTAAGTGATTTATTAATCTCAATACTTGTTTCGTAATCTCAGATCCTATTATGTGTACTATACATTATTAAATATATCTGTAATATTATTATTCCATCCAACAAAGCTATAATAATATATTTATAATAACGCTATCAGAATTATATTGGCAGTGCTACATACACATACTCACGGCCATAAATCCCAAAAACGGTAGCTAGACACGGGTACAAGATGGTAGAAATAAAGTATCGTTGGTGATGGATCTCCTACCGCATCGCCCGAAAACCACTTAAAAACCCCAAACCCTTAGTCGTCTCTTATGAGACCTGCGGTTAGAAAGGGGTAGTGATATTCTAAGCACTACCCGCTTCGATCATATATACCAAAGATGCCGCAACCCATACAAATTCGACGCACAAACAGTGGACCGCGAGAAAGACAAGACTGTTTGACAATTAAATATTTATTTTTCTACAATTATCGACCTTACCACATTTTCTTAAGGCCTATTATTTATTGCAAGATCTAGCACACGATTGCCAGTGAAACAGTGCTTACCATATAAAATAGCACTGTTTGGCCGGACCGTTTTTCGTGCTTTGTTGGTGTATCTTTGGTATATATGATCGAAGACTACACGACAAATATAATGAATGCTATATTATAAATATAAATAGATATTTTATATCAGCGATTGTAGACTTTTTACTTTTTAAATTACACAAAATTACGGAAGATTCAAATTCATTATCTAGTCAACTATTACAAAAGAGTTTGCAAATTCAAAGACGTTTATCAATAGGTGAAATAAAATTGTCACAACAAGAGCTTAATGTAGGACCTGTTAATGAATTTCCAAGGATTTCATTTCATTGTTTTCATCCTCTTCTATAAACAAACCGTTGATTGGAGAATCATTATTATTAGCCAGTTTCAATGGGTTATGCCAAAGTCAGTATAGGTCATATTTTTTATGAAGTCTACCATATACTTACATTTAAATCTTTTTGTTCATGAAAACCTCATGTGGGGATTATTACTAATAAATAAAGGCCAAAGTAGCCAAAGCTTGTAAATTAGAAATTTTTCAGCTCTTTTTAGAAGTTTTATGAGTATGTTCGTGTAATTCTGTGTGTATTTTACGATGCAACAATTCAATTCAAAATCCAAAGCGCAAGTGAAGTGCAAGTTTTTTATCTATCTGACTGTCAATCGATCTGTCAATCGCAGACTAAATAGAATATGCCAAAGCCGCGAGTACATGTCTGGCGCGAACAGAGTAAAAGATTGTAAAATAAAATATCGTTGGCAATGGGTCTCTAGCCGTATTGCCACACCAACACTAAAAAACAGTAAAGTTTAAACTTAAACTTTTTATTTTCATTTGGTGTTTGATTAATCGACATCGATCACAACTAGGAACTTCAAGAAACAGGATTCAAAAACCGATTGATTTATTAATAATTCATAAATTTAATCGTCATGTCCTAGCTAATGCTACAATAATCTCTAATTGATTTCCGATATATTTTAGCATTAATAATAGAAATATAGAATTGTACATAATATCTTAATGGTTGACAGTTTGCTTGGCTAAATTTTAAAATTCTAGAGTGTACTTTATTTTTTTGTAGTAAAAACAACTCAGCTTAAAGCCCAAACGATTCTGTTGCAGATTTTTGACAAATTAAAACGAATTACAGAAAACTGCCACCAACAGCAAACTTTTATGTCTCACTACGTATTTAGGAGAGAAGAACGTTCAAGATGACTGAATTTTATGAAAAAAAAAACTTTTGTCATGAAAACTATAACAGTGGATCAGACCAGAACAAACCGGTGTACTGAACAAATAACAATTACGAATCCAATTACGCATTGCAAAACGCGCCTATATAAGTTTAGGGCGGTACAAACATTTATTCATACGTTTGTTACGCTTCTACAGGCAATCTACCACAGTTTCAGTAAAAATGCGAACCTTGATTGTTCTTCTACTTTTAGTAGCTGTAGCAACTACTACGCCTGTAAGGCCTGAAAATCCTTTCGTACCTTACACATGTATGTATATTGAACGTTATTATATTTTACTAATCATTTTCACTTAGTGCAGTAACCAATTTTGAACCAAGTTTCCAATTGTGTGTAACGATGTTGCTTGCGATCGATGTTTTGTAAAAGCGAAGTTTTTAATACTAATGTATGAAGCCATTCAGAGTTTAATGAAAACGATTTAGTTTTATACTTAAAAAGATATAATTTTTAATATTATACTCTGTCATATTCTACGAGTATTAATAATAAATTAATTTTCAAGCAAGATACAATTATATCCATATCATGAAAATGTTTCTTTTAATTCAAGAGAGTATTATTTGTGTCAAAGCATTCTTAGATATTATAAGCTAATATATTCAAACCTCGCTAATTCTATGTTAATTTTACAGACGACACGATTGACGTGTAAGCGCATACAAAGATTGCTACGGCACTGTTATGTTTTTTTGTTGTTGAAGATATTATTATAAATCAGTAGTAAAATTTATATTCGACCAAATAATTGAATTGGTTGAAACAAATTGGTATTAATACCAAATCTAAAAATAATAAACATCATCACATAACATATACAATCAAATAAACAAAATAAACTCCATCTATTAATAAAAATGTTAAGACCAATAGGACAATTATAAACTGTATCGATTTGTAATTTGTAACTAAAAGCCTCCTACAAACGAAGTTGGGTTAAAACAAAGCTAGCATCAACTGATTTTAAAATGCACTAAAACATTTCAACATTGATAAATAATAACTCTAAAATGCTGGGCTAGAATCTTGAATTCAAATACGTTACTTTAGTTACCAAATGTGTTCAAATAAATTAAATCTTTCACAATTCACAATTAACAATTTCTTAATTTAATGTTTTTTGGCATGAATTCCTCATGTGGGGATTATTACTCATAATTAAAAGATGTTATTAAAGGAAAGGAAAAAAAGCAGAGCGACGGGGGCGTATACCCGAAGGTCGCGGGTTCGAACCCCGCCAGTGTCGAAATTTTTCTTTCCTTTAATAACATCTTTTAATTATAAGTAACAATTTCTCATTAATTATTTATATATATATATACAATTTTTTTATCTTGTCTTGTATTGAGAGACATTAATAAATTTTATTATTACTATTACATTTTTTTACAGATTTAGATATAATTGAGTTAGAAGAGCCATGCGTCCGACAAGGTGGACTCTGCAAGAAGATAGAAGACTGCCAACCCGACAACCTGGTCTCGATGGGGAAGGGGCTGCTATGCCCAGAGCAAGCTCATCTTGGGGTCGAATGCTGTTATGATAAATGTGAGTATTCTTTAAGTTCTTTGTTATTTAAAGAAGGTCCGAAGCGAGAAGAATAAAAGAGCATGCATGAGAAGAATAATGAATGTTAGGGAAGCAAGAGAGATTTGTCAAGATCGTGTTAATTGAGTAAATAAACATTTATAGTTCTACTCAGCTCTATAAAGATAACCAATATTGTTCATATTATGATTGGGATATCTAGACGACTCTAATAGGATTATATTGTTTCTTCAGGATTATCTATTTCTTCATGAACAACTGTTGCGTGACGGAGTTGCGTGGAAGGGATGGAAAGTTTGAATAAAACATCGAAAAAAGAATATAAAGCAGTGAAGAAAAAGTTAATATCTTAATGACTACTGTCATGCATTGTTGGAAAAAGTTATGTGATTGATAGAAAAAAAGTGTAGTGCTAAAATGGCGTTGTGTGATTTTTTCCTATTTTAACAAGTTATGCAAGGAATTTAAGGATACTTTAGGTGCATAGACAGGATTTATAATGAACAAAGCTTACGTGGACCGTAATGTATGATAACGGAAGGCATATTTACATATAATATAAATAGTATTCAAATGGTTATGAATAACATATGTCTAAAGGATTAATAATAAAACCAATCACGTATAAAAACATAGATAAATGTAAATTAAGCTCAACGTCGCTATTTAACCGAATGGGAACTAATGTCGTGAGTGTATGTACATCTCACATACATACATACATATACTCACGGCTGTATATCCCTAGAAGGGGTAGCCAGAGCTAAGGAATCAGAAATTCCACAGCCACTTTTGGATGTTGTGTGGGGAAAAGATGGTGAAATAAAGGTTGTTGGTGAAGGGTCTCCAACCGCATCGCCCAAAAATCCCTCAGAAGCCCCAATACCGTTAGTCGCCTCTTACATACACTCACCGGAAAAAATGGGGTAGTGTTATTCTAAGCCGACACTACAAAGCTAACATATGTAATAATGTAATGTACATCTTATATATAAAATTTACGTGTCACAGTGTTTGTCACCAAACTCCTCCGAAACGGCTGAACCGATTTAAACAAAAATTTGAAGGTCTGAGAATAGGTTTGTAACTAATTTATTCCTGAAAAAAATTTATGTGACAAAACCACGTTTGCTAGGTCAGCTAGTATGTTATATAAATGTCCTCAAACAATTGCAAACAAAACCATAAAAAACCACCATAAACAACCAACTCGGTTTCAGCTGAGGGATTTGTAGTTTGTTTGTTCCAGACTAACTAAAAAAATCTACACTGACGTAAGCACTATATAGAAGCAACTCAATACTAAACTACATACAACACAGTAATGCTACTGAATGGCGCATAATTTAAGTCTACACACACACTGCATACGGGTGTCATTTCAAATTCAAATCTTTTATTGCAAACATGTGGTGATGTTCAAGATGATACAGGAATTCACATGATGTATTAATTTTATGTGCCATAGCATTAACCATGTTACAGCATCGAGAAATATAAATAGAAATATAAAATATAAAGAATTCAGATGGTTCCGTGCATTGGAGGGCACGATAACTTTAAGTAACTTAATATACTTCATTACACCATTTGTTTTGTAAAAAGCTACAAAGGCAGAACGGATATTTTATCATTTAGACTAAACAAATATACGTTTTAGAGCTCTTGCTGTCCCTTTTAGTTGTAAGATTATATATGTATCTTCATGAATAAGCACTCACTAAGTTTTTTTCTTTGCAGAATGATGGTGCTGCAATTGAAGTGATTACTTACCGACTAATTCGTAGTTTAAGTATTGTTAAGTTTTAATCTAAGTTATATTTTGTTTTAAAAGATAATAATTAACTTTTTTTTGTTACTGAAACTGTCTATTGTTATTATAAAAAACCAAAGCAATTTTTTTTGTTACTTATTTTACTGGAAATGAAGTGGAACGAAGATAGAACAAATAGGAGAATAGCATTTTGCAAGAGTCACCTTAAGAACGCAGTTTACAACCGAGACGTATGTATGTGTTATAAATCGTAGAAATTAGCGCAGATAGTTCAGATGTGGCATACATAATTATGATACTTTAAAAAGCATACAAACATTCCAAAACTATGAATAAAAAGTTGTTAGTATGTTTTCAGTTCTTCTCACGTTCATAGTATAACGTAATTTTCTTAAGTTGCAATAATTGTCGTATTAGCCACTATAAATACTTCATACTTTTAGTTCGATAGACTCTTATTGTTAAAAATAACGTTGTACTTGTAAATAAACATTGTTTCGTTGAATTGATTTCTTTTCTTTCGATCACAATGGTAAGCCTTTTGTTCAAGTGTAAACATTTCCTCCACTTTTCACGAGAACTACAACAACCATATCCTGTATTCATCAGTATCCAAAATGGGGTAGCCAGTGAACCAACCGTGCCCCCCCAGTTTTCTAAGATAGTAAGTAGTAAAGTTTTCACAGCATAAAGACTGGGAATAAATGAATAAGTTGTTAGAATTAACTATAATAAACAATTAGATGCTCAATAAAATCATTGTGATTACTAAGAAAAGAATCTAATAAAAGCATAATGGGAATGAGAATATTCAACATTTTGATTTATTTTGACATGCAATACAATACGGATGGAAAGACAGATGAATCATTTATTTCCCTACTCAGAAACTCAAATTAGTCAAAAACAAACACAGACGAAAATGGCATAAACGGAAGTACCTAGATAAATACAGGTTGCATAATTTTGATCAGTTTGTGTGCCGCAGCTATGTAAATAGGATCTAACTCTACGTTCATATTTGTTTCCGACAAACACTGAATTTCAGTTAATTTGGATTCAAATGAGCTGCTAAACCAATAAAGGCTCATACATTACTGGTTAATGAGCTGATATATTAAAAACAGAAAACTGCAAAAATAATTGGATTTTATCCAAGCGCGGCTAAGTCAGCCTCGTTTGAGCTGAAAAGGGCACAACGGGCCTTGCTGACGAAGAAGAAGAACAACAACAACAAGTACACGTAAGACACATCTAGTAAGATTGCTCTGACTTAACGATAAGTAATAAAACGTAAGACGAATCTACTTAAATTCATACATACATATACTCACGGCTATAAATCCCTAGAAGGGGTAGCCCAGTGTTAGTAATTAGATATTCCTCAGCCACTTTTGGAAAGTTGAGTGGGGAAAAGATGGTAAAACAAAGGTTGTTGGTCTCCAACCGCATTGTTCACCTAGAAATAGCGAATAATTTCTAAGTCACCTCAGTTCAGTTTTAAGGCTACCTAAAAATCGCTGCCAGATGTGTATTTTATAGTGAAATCCAATTGTTGCCAGTGAAGAATGTATGATATCCCCTCGGAAAAATTAGTCGCCGTCGTTTTATAATACCTTAACCAGTTTTACACTGATCCCGCTTGATATATTTGAAACCTTACAGTAGCAGGCGTTTTTTTTTAGTTTTTTGATCCTAGCGTTTTGTTGCTTGTATAGTTTAATAGTTGCTAAGATATTTAATCACTGCAAAGTTAGTTTTTTGTGACATAATAAAAAGTTGCCTAAAAAGTCAGTTGCCGTGTTAAATATGTGCCTTAAAATATTTTGCTATAGGTGTGGTTGCTATAATGGACGCAATGTACGAAATTATGAAAATCGATTAAAATTGTTTAGCATATCACCCTTATCCGTTAAAGGATGACATCAAGATCTCGTATACTTTCATAACATTATCCAATCCATCATTGAATCCCTGACTCTTTTTTCTGCCCTTAACTTTAATACTCGCATAAATCCTCGCCATTCTGTTCCCTTTGTCTTGCGGGTCTTTAAAAACAACACCTCTTGTTACAACCCACTAGTACGCATGTGTCCTCTCTTTAACGAAGTGTCTGTGATAAATAAAGATCAGAATAAATTTAACGATACATTATATTCCTTTCGAAGAAAGTCTTTAAAGGCGTTGTTACCATAACTCTATCTTGTTAAACAAATCCTAGTATATAAAGTAATTATAGTAAATACACACATAAATATATAAATATTATGTATATATTAGTTATTTAAGTTATGTTTAGTAATTTAAATTGTGTATACCTGATTAACACTACTGATTGTATAATGAAATCGATCTCAAGTGTGTGCATTCTTTGGATGACAATCTAGTTCCATACCTTGTGTTGCCTGTTTTATGTTTGTCTAAGAATGTTATCTGTTTTACATTTTTAAGAAATAAATAAGTCCGAAGTGTGGGGAATAAAAGAAACATGTATCAAAATATTGGTGGATATAAACGAAGCAAGAGAGGTTTGCCAGGATCGTACAAAGTGGCGATCGATAGTCTCTGCCTACCCCAATGGAAATAATGCCGTGAATTTATGTATGTAAAAGACATTGAAAGAAATTATATCCTACTTGAGTTACATAATTGAAGAATCTCTTAAAAAAACAACTTTAATATTTAATATTTTTTTCACGCTTTGGCAATAGTTTCGACCTTTAATATTAACGTAATTTAACATACGGTTTATGTATCTGATGTTGCATTTATTTGTTTCAAGTAAACAATGTTGTGCGATATTGCAGTTCATATAGTTGAAACATTGCATAGCTTTAATTAATTTAATTGTAAATATTTCCATTCCCTCGAATACACGTATTAATTCGAACTGTATTGATTTTGCCTCCGAAAATCGAGTTGCTCATGCATGTTCGTGTTTTAAATAAGTATGTAAGGAATTTTCCGATATTTACATTTAGAAATTTTATTTAATGCATGTAACTTTAAACATTACTTCCTTAATTTTAGTACTTGATTACATTGGTTATTCGGTATACCTAATGGAAATTGATAATTCAAATATATAACAAAATGTTATACATTACTTACGTATAACAAATATACATAAATAGGATTACTCACACAACTTATTAATAAATATCATTTTTTTTAATTTGATCATTAATAATCCTTGACTATTCTTGGAAGGACGGTTGTTGATGGGTTACCAACAATCAGATAAAAAGCCCCAACTCTCTAAGGCACTTCTTAGTCGAAACTATACTAATACATATTTTCTTTTATAAATGTAGAAATAAACCATTTAGATTTAAAAAGAACGCATATTATTTACCTACCTCAGCATTACGATATTAATCCTGTCATACCCTGCCGCTTCCCCTACTTTCATATTTTTCATTGCTAACATTATTTCTTATATTATCAACTATTGCATCAATTTCCTAGAAATGACGAAAATATAATATAATTGTTTTAATTACAATCTATTTTAATAAAAGTCAAAAAAAAAAAGTCAAAAAGTTTATTTTTCAAAATAAAGTTAAAAACTAACATTTTTTGAACGTCAAAGTTTTAAATTAATCGTTAATCCGTTGCTTCGGAAGGTGTTCGTAAAGAGAAGAAGCAACAAAGAAACTCTTTACATTCACATTATTTCATTTTTTCAAAATATGGTTTGTACAATTTCAGTTTATAAACATGTTTTTACTTTACAAAAGATTTTCTATGCGACCAAACCAAACGCTAGTTTGACATAATTAAAATAAATTGTCCATCACAAAAACCAATCACATAACGTGAGAAGAAAAATCCTCACCAGACAATTATTCCTAGGAATAACGAGGGAAGATTTATAGCTTTACGGACATGGTCATGTGCGCGTTGGGTCCTTGTCGTTTAAAAAATCTTGAACACTGTAGTAAGATTTCTTTAAAAGCATGGCTTTAATTGCCTTTTTAAAAGATGCCACAGTCAATTCCAATATGTCAGAAGGAAGTTTATTGAACATTTTCAGGGATAGTCCCATAAAGGAGTTACTTACTTTATTAAGACTCCACTTCGGTACGTTAAGTTTCTCCTTATTCCGAGTGTTAACAGTATGCCTATCACTAACTTTACTAAATTGGCCTATATTCTTTTTGGCATACATTAAATTCTCAAATATGTATTGGCAAGGGACAGTTAAAATGCCAATATCTTTAAATTTTTCGCGCAACGAATACCTCGACCTCAACATGTAAATAGATCGGATAGCTCGCTTTTGTAAGACAAAAACTTTATGAACATCAGCCGCTTTACCCCATAATAAAATACCGTACGACATAATACTATGAAAATAACTGAAATAAACAATGCGAGCTGTTTCTATGTCTGCTATTTCTCTAATCTTACGCACGGCATACGCTGCTGAGCTCAGCCTTTTAGAAAGTGTTAGTATATGGGGTCCCCATTGCAACTTAGAATCGATTATTATCCCTAGGAATTTTGTCTCTTTCACTAATTCTACTTTTTCACTGTCAATAACAATATTGGCGTCAACTTGCCTAACATTCGGTAAAGTAAATTTAATACATTTAGTTTTTTTGGCATTCAGAACCAGGTTATTTACAGTAAACCAATGCAATACCAGTTTAATGTGTTACCTCTAAAATGTAAGTTTAAGTTAATTTACATATATACATAGTATATAGGTACAGTAGGCAGAGCTTTGGAATGATTAATTCCTCAGCCACTTTTGGAAGCTGAGTAAGGAAAAGACGGTAATCATAAATAACTGTTGGAGACGGGTCTTCAACCACATCATCCAAAAATCACTTAAAATGCCCTTCTACCCTTACGATCAACCACGTAGTGTTATTCTAAACCGACTTTACACCGCTAATTTAATTTAAAATAAATATTTTCGATGTAATCAAGTCTTCACACATTATCAACATCAAATAAAGCTCTACGGTAATTGTTCCGAGATATAAGAAAGTATAACGTATTTACAAGTGGTATATCACCGAGGCGCCATTCCACTTAGATATCACTATCACCCGCCCGTTCGAATTCCAGTCTCGGTGGAAATAGACTTATACTTGGAAACGCAGCTTTATCGGTTATCAACCGACTTTAATTATAATAAGCTGTGTAGTATCGGCTAGGCATAGCACTAACTTATTTCTTCCCGGGTCGTAAGAGGCGAGTCTGGTCTGGGGCTTCTAACGGTTTAATTGGGGAGGGTATTTTCGGTGGGTAGCTTTTCTACTCAATATCTTAAAGTGGCTAAGGACTTTCTTGTAATTTATGGGGTTGAGTATAATAGAAAAGAAGAAGAAGAAAGAAGAAAAAAAAACGTTTATTCGTTGCCAGTCGCCAATGAACATCTAAATATTGTTACAAAATAAATGAAGGTAAAAAAAAAAACATTTAACAATAAAAAACAGTGTCGATCTCACATAATGCGCGAAAACAACAAAATGGCGTCTGTCTCAGCGTTGTCGTTGTGAGTTTCACCTCACAACACTGATTTTCAGTCAGCGCCAGACTTGTAGTGACACACGGACCTTACATGAATTTAAATCACTACAGCCCATTGATTGTAAAACATAACAAAAAAAATTATTATCAGTGCTAAAATGTGCTGATTACATAAATAAATACACAAATATAATACAAAAGTATAAAAATAAGATATTTTAGTACTTACATACTGAATAAGAATACAAACCATATAAAGCAAATCAATAATAACTTAAATAACAAATACGTTCGTTATATATCTGTACACAAAAAATACAACTTATAATATGAATTAGTATATTTATATTTAATACATGCATATAATATATATATTATACAAACAAACACAAGATTAACATAATTAATGAAAAGAAAACAACATTAACTACTTCCAATAACAGTTGCAGGAAATAGATTGTTTAAATTAAATAATACATATCTATACTTATAATAAATCTGTAGAGAGGTCAATTCTGTACATGAAATATATTTTCAAAATAACTATCAGGGGGTGATTAGGGATCGATACTGATGCCAAAAATGCAATCAGTAAAATTTTTGTCTGTCTGTCTGTCTGTCGGTTTGTATGTTCCTAATGGAAACAAAAACTACTCGACAGATTTTAACGAAACTTGGCACAATTATTCTTCATGCTTCTGGGCAGGTTATAGTATACTTTTCAGTAGAGTAGTGAAGGGGAATTTTGGGAAATTTTGGGAAAACGGGAGAAGTTACTCCATTTTTTAAGCTTCCGTCACGTGTGCAGCCTTAATGGTTAAACTTGCATAGAAATCATGTATGACGGAAATATTTTTCACAAAATTATCTAAAAAAAATTCCTTAACAGTTTATGTCTATCTTTTATGGTTGACTCACAATAACACGTGTAATTCCTGATAGCTTAGCAGTTCGGAACATTCTGATTATATTTGTTTACTCTTACGTTTGTAAACCTCTCACTCATTTCTAATTTAAAAAAGGTAACATTATTACCTACTCAATAAAAAAAGAATCATAGAAATCGGTAGAGAAACACCGAAATTATACATAAAATAAGCCATCGCACCCGTGACCAAAACCAAATCTTTACTAATTTACATATTACATACTAGATGGCGCCAGTAGTTGCATCCTAGATCACGTAATGATTTCATTTTTAGATTGTTATAAATAATTCATATCGTTTTATTCCGAAATTTGCTATTAAACGGAAATACTGAACCGTTCATAAAAGCGCATTCAAAATCACCAAACCACACTGTTCAGGGAGTGCTATAAATTTAATAAATTGAAAACATTACGCTAAATTTCACAATGCTTGAGCAGTGACTGAAGAAAAAAAACTTCGGATATTTAAAAAAAACAACGCTACCCGTGCGAAGCTGGGTCGATCCACTAGTTTAAATATAATATGAATATTATTAATGCATATAGAAAATGGACAGGACAGGAACAGACATTTAGAGAGGCGGATTTTGTTGAGCAAGTAGGTATACTTTTAGCTTACGCTTAAAGGTACCTTTACTTGACACTTCACGGATTGGGGGAGGGAGATCATTCCAACATTTGGACGCTGCAAATTTAAATGAGCCTCGAAACGCCGCTGTTCGGTGTTTCGGCAGGATTGCTCTTGTTTTGTACTGATAGTTCATAGATGACCATTTTATTTTATTATACAAATATGCTGGTGATTCCAGTCTGACAACACCAAACATCATTGTCGCAAGGTGTAGCCATCTCCGAGCCTGCATATTAAGTAGCTTTGCATCGTTCAAATGTGGAGTGATATGGGAACGTGGTGGGACATGAAAGCAATAACGTGCACATGCGTTTTGCACACGCTGAATCAGCCTCTGTGTACGACCAAGTATGCAACTGCCATAAATCTCATCACCGTAATTTAACCTTGACAATATCAGCGATTTGCAAAGGTGAACACGCAAAGCTACACTCAGATAATCACGAACATTGTAAAGTACTTTGAGACGGTAAAAAAAATGGCTAACCACAGCCTGGATGTGGTTTTCGAACTTAAGTTCCCCATCCATTAACAGACCAAGGTTTCGCGCTTCTTCCACCCTCTCCAGTGGTTGGCCCCTAACAGTTACATCCTTGTTCGCGAGAGCTCCCAATGTATTACGTATTTGTGTTTTGGTTCCAAGTACCCTGAACTTTGACTTATCAGGATTTAAAATAAGGCAATTTTTCTTGGACCAGGAAACAATTTTATACTAATCTGCGTTTAGTTTGTCAGCAGTGAGGGCAGCATTTGTCGGTATACCAGAAATGTATAATTGCAAGTCATCGGCGTACATATGGTATATACAGTGTTCTATATTCTGAACTAGGTCTGCAATATATAGTATAAACAGTAAGGGGCCTAAAATTGAACTTTGTGATACACCTCTTTCTAGTTCACTAACCGATGAAGTTTGAGATATACCATCTCTACTACGTATCTCGACAAACTGTGCTCTCCCCGTCAGATAACTATTAAACCATTGGATCACTGATACATCAAATCCGTAATACGACAAATTGGATAGCAGCAAAGGCTTGCACAAGCAATCGAAAGCTCTGGAGAAATCCAACAGTGCCAATATTGTACTTTTTCCGTTTTCTAAATCATGGAGTATATTATCAATAACGGATCAATAACGGTGTGAAAATATTTTGCAGATGAAGATTGAAGCAAGGCTGTACCATCCTTTTACCGAACCAGTTCTGCCAATCTAAGAGTCCTAATACTCCTCACACTCAAACATTCACGCCGTATATCCCCAAAGGGTTTAGCAAAGGTGCTAATACTTCCGAGCACCATTTGACATTGTCACTTGGAGTTCTGAGTACCTACGTTTTGCTTCGACAGTGTACTCTCGTGATAGGGGGCAGGCCTATTGCCGTTTTGTAGGAATACACTGTTACATGACAAAGTACATTAAAAATTGGTGTAGGAACCCTTTGAATCCTCACTGTCTGCACGATAAGCGGTGTTCTACCCTCTGAGCAATCACGGCTGCTCCAGGCTCCTCTCCATTCATACTTCATTGAAGTTAAATAAAAAGGCTTGAATTTATAACATTAGGCATAATATTAATCCTATAAATGCAAAAGATTGGATATTGTGATTGTAATTTTCCCGAAAATAATATATGATTCCTACGGGATCATAAGTTATTCGATAGAACAGGACGTCACTTTATGTGAATAATTTGGTCCAACAATTTGTTGAATTTTCACACAGGTAACATTGCGGTAATATCACAAAACTTGACAAAACTTGGCAAAGATACTTTATTTCAACCATCTTCTCACCTATCAACTTCCAAATGTGGCTGAGGAGTTTGTAGCTATAAAGCTTTGGCTAGCCCTTATTGGGGTTTGACCGTGAGTATATGTATGTATGTTGTTCAGGTAGAATCACTGAGTCGTGAGACTTGGGTTCTATACAAAGGTATATAATGTCATACTGTTGCTTTTTAATAGTTCTCTTTCATTTCGTTGAGCTTTTAAAGCGATACCTTACAATTTATTTCCTTCTCACATGTGCATAGACACATACATACACACACACACACACACACACACACACACACACACACACACACACACACACACACAAACACGCACACACATATACAAGCCCAAATGCACTTACATATTCTGTAAACATTTTTATAATTATATATATTGTTTCTAATATTGTTTTTAATTTTAGTTTTTAACTTTAGATTTTAATTTTTAACTTTATGTTTTTAATTTTACTTGTTCTGTCATGTAACTTACGACAATATGTATTATTAGTTAACTACTTATCCTAAGTTTACAGGGCTTTGCCCTTTTTTAGGGAGTAGGTTTTATGTAGTAATTGTAAGTTGTGTTTGATCTGAAATAAACTTTTTTTTTTTTTTATCATGGCAAAGATCCTCAGAACCAAATTTTTTATGGCAAACGATACATAATTGATTTTAATAAAGTCATTATCATTATTTATTATAAGAGAGTATATTAATCTTATTGACTATCGAATAGTTATGTTTTTGTTAGTAATTCGGTTTTAGTAAAACTCTAATAATAACGAAAATCAACTAGATATCCAAGTGGAAGAAGTACTGCCTCCGGAAACAGTAATACAAAACACTTTACTAAAGTGCATTTTTTAAATATTGAAATTAATAATGGTTATGCTTTGTGATTTAATAAAGTATCCCTATATCAATTCGTAGAGCAAGACTTATGAAATAATTATAAAGAAATATTAATTATTAGAGAAAAATATATAAAATACACATCTATATCTCCCAAAAAGGAGCAGACAGAGCATCAGAGTTAGGAATTTCTCAAACACTTTTGAATAACTTAACAGACAGAGACTAAAATAATGGGTGGGCTTTTAAGCCAATACAATATTACGTTTCATTTAACTCCTGCGACACCCACGGTAAAGAAAGAAATACGTGAGTGCTATTCTAATCCAAAATTATACAGCTGGTATTCACATTTGGATCGATATCTTTTTTTATTATTTGTATGCTATCAATTCCTGCACAGCAAACATTGATAAGCTAATTATGTATTATTGAATTTTGTACAACTTATCATGTTTTGACTTTAATAAAATGGTTGCCATGTAGTGCCGGCTTAGAATGTCGCTACCCCTTTCTACCCACGGGTGTCGTAAGAGGCGACTAAGGGTATTGGGGCTTTTTATTGGATTTTTGGGCGATGCGGTTGGAGACCCATCACCAAAAACCTTTATTTTTACCATCTTTTCCCCACTCAACTTCCAAAAATGGCTGAGGAATTTAGAATTCCTTAGCTCTGGTTACCCTTTCAAGGGAAATATAGCCGTGAATATATGTATGTATGTATGTAAAATAGTTATGAAATATTTTGTGTATAATTCGTAAACTTGACAATTTATCTAAAACCAAAATTTATGAATAATTAAAACCAAAAATAGCATTGAATAATTTATATTTCACGAGTAATGCGTTATCAAGTGTTGGAAGGCGCCTCTAATTAAATAGCAACTAGACGAGCGTCAAAACAAGATCATGAGGTCAGTTGGGAATCGTATTTACCTAACAAATTTTCGACTCTGCTGTACAGTTATTGAAAATTATATCTGTGTGAACTAGTTTTGGATGATGCAGGCTAAATCTCCAAGTCGAGCGCGAAGCAAACACTGCCGTATCATCCTTTTCTGGAACATTGATTACATCTTGTTTTGTAGGCACGTTAAGACATTAGCAACATCGTATAATAATTCTTAAGTATTCGGTACTCTGCTATCTCTCACTAGACCGGCATGGTGTACTATAGTTGAAAGTAACCTTAGTTTAAATAGACTCGAGCCAATGCTTTTAGAGTAAGTTATAATGCAATATTGTATTTTTAAGCCTACTTACATACAAACATACTCTCTCACAGTTAGTTCCCATTCGAGTTGGCAGGGACTATTGGTCACACCTTCGGAAAGTAATACGGCGGATTTAACAATCCGACTACGACACCTACACCCTGATTGGTTGATTTAATCTTCTGACATTTATTGCTCATGCATTTGCTTCGCTTAAGTTAGTGGAAATACACTGAACCCCTTACGGATATTAGCATTTTTTGTTTCTTCTTCATTTCTTGTCCTCTATGCACTGTTGGCATAGAAAATGGATAAAATCATAAACATCACTGTGTCACTTTGTCAGAACGGTGACTTTACGTGAGAATTGACCACTATTGTAGTAAATTTGATAACTAGTACTAGCTTAGCACACCTCTAAACTAAACTTTTTACAGATTTTTAAAGTCTGTTTTTTTATAATACAAAAGTATTTTACAGTGTATTTTTTGTACGGGTTTCTTCAAATTACTGAAACAGATTTTCTAAGTTAATATTAGTTTTTTATTACTTTTCGTAAATATCCCAGACTATTTAAATGTTGCTGGTTGTATCACATGCATTAGGCCTGATTAGTAGACTATTGCTAAGTCAACCTATACGGGTAAGGCTCAAGCCCCTGTGTGAGGTGTAGCGTCTTCTCTTTATAATCGTTTAAGTTTAAACGTTCAAGGAACATTCGTTTTGGTTTTACCTTGTAATGGAAGTTAAAAATAAAATTATAAACTCTACAGAATAGGCAATTACTCATACGGTACTTTGAGCTGTCATTACTCATATGTATTACTCATATATTCTGGCATGTGTTCATCATTTCTACCTTCGTTTCGTAGACGTATTATGTGTAGATATTACAATCTACGAGCGCCCGTCGCCCCTAGTTGTGCGAGTTTCCTATCTGTATACGCGTAAATGTGGGTGTGAGAGGTGACCATGCGTACGGTTTGCAAATATAAAATAATTAATTCATGTTTTAGATTTCACCTATTTTAAAAAACAAATACGTCATAGTAACTTCTAATTTTAATTATTAATATTAAAAATGAATAGTTGTTAACCTACAATGAACATAAAAAAAACTGTTATCCTAAAAAATACTTCAACGAAACACAAAATAAAAATGTTGCAACTTGCAACTTGCAAGTAATAAAATAACTAATATTAACCTTCATTAAATATTTTTAAACTGTCACTGTCATAATATTCTCTGTCAACATTTTCACTATCATACATTTATAATGTACTCAAAATCATAGTCGAAATATTTCATTATACATTCTTTTTATTTTATATTTCATATATAATTTTAACTACTTTGCATTTTTATCATTTTACGAATTTCACGTGATGTGTATTTACGATGAGTACAAATAAAGGCGACGTGCACTCGTAGATTGCAAGATCATTTTTGCATTGCATTTTTTTTCTATTTGATAAAATAAAATAAAATAAAATAAATAAAATAATCATTTATTTCAAAATAAAAAGATAAATCTTTGTTTTTTGAACGTCAAATTTTAACTTAATACTAAGTTTACTTCGGATCCGGAAGGTGTTTTGTTGAGAGAAGAACCCGTAAGAAACTCGTCAACACACATCTTTTTTTAACGTCCATTACAATTTTGGTGTTAGCCCGGAAACATCCTGCACAGAGCCCTGATGACACCAAGCCACTTCATCATTAATGTAATCATTGACATTGTAATAGGCTTTCGAACTAAGATTTTTTTTAACTGCTGCTTTGAATTTTGTTTCTGTTAAATTTAAAATGTCCTCAGGTATTTTATTATACATTTTTACGCATAACCCCATGAAAGATGTATTTACTTTTGACAATCTGTATTTTGGTACTGATATTTTATTGTTGTCTCTCAGGTTTCGAATATGTCTGTCACAATTTTTCACAAAAGAGGCCTGATTCTTTCTTACATACATAATATTTTCATAAATATATTGACATGGCAGTGTCATTATATTTATTGTTTTAAACAATTCCCTCAGGGAATCTCGGGATCTCAAATTGTATATAGCTCTTATTGCTCTCTTTTGGAGAATAAATATGGAACCAACATCAGCTGCTCTGCCCCAGAGTAAAATACCGTAAGACATTACACTATGAAAATAGCTGTAATAAACTAATCGAGCTGTCTGTACATCTGTCAAATGTCTTATTTTCCTAACGGCATATGCAGCACTACTTAGCCTGCCAGCTAGTGAGCTAATGTGGGGTCCCCATTGGAGCTTGGAGTCCAGAGTTATCCCTAAGAAAACTGTGTTATCCGAAAATACTAACTTTTCATTATTTAAAATTATTTCGTTATCAACGCACCTAACATTAGGTAATACAAATTTAATGCATTTGGTTTTTTTACCATTCAGTACAAGATTATTGGAAGCAAACCATGTTTGAATCTGTGAAACCGTGTTATTCACCTCGTCAATATTCTGATTATTTCTTTCAACGTCAAATACTAAAGAAGTATCATCAGCAAATAACACTATCTCGGACATTTTCTCGACCATGAACGGCAAATCATTAATATAAACTAAAAATAAAAATGGGCCCAAAATAGAACCCTGCGGAACACCCATTTTTACATGAGTTCCAGGTGATATTGCATTATTGATTTGCACTTTCTGTATCCGATCCGAAAAGTAAGACTTTATTAATTTAAGTGCGTCACCTTGTATGCCATAATGTTCTAATTTAATAAAAAGGATTTCATGATCTGCACAATCAAATGCCTTCGTAAGATCGCAAAACAAACCAATAGCATCATTTTTGCGTTCCCACGAATCAAAAATGTGTTTCATTAAGGCAACGCCTGCATCGGTGGTAGAGCGGCCCTTCGTAAAGCCAAATTGTTTTGGATGAAACAATTTGTTTGAAGCGAAATGCAAAAGCATTTGATTGAACATTAGTTTTTCGAATATTTTACTTAAAACTGGCAGAATTGATATGGGTCTATAACCATCAGGACTAATTTTATCTCCTCCGGATTTAAGAAGTGGTACAATTTTACTATGCTTCATGAGATTTGGAAAGATTTTATTTCTTATACATTCATTAAATATATCTGCTAAATATGGAGCCAAAGTTACAATAAAATTATGGCAAACTTTCACTGACATACCCCAAATGTCTTCAGAACTTTTTAGTTTAAATGATTTAAAACATTTTTCGATATCTGTAGGGCTGACATCTTTAAAACAAAACAAAGTTTCGCACCTATCAACATTTTGTTGTAACAAGTGTTGAGCTTTTATGACCGATGTGTTTAAATATTCAGTTGTTTTTGATGGTATGTCAGTAAAATATTTTTCAAAAATACAAGCGATTTCCTCATTAGAGGTAGTCAGACCCTTATCAGATCGAACACAGAACTCCTGATCACATGGTTTACCTCGGCCTGTTTGGGTGTTGATAATATTCCACACTGTTTTAACTTTATTATCGGATGTTCGGATACGTCGGCTTAGGTATCTGGCTTTAGCCTCTTTACATACTTTATTAAATATTTTTGAGTATTTTTTTACATATTCACTCAATTTATTATTATTACTATAAGCTTTTTGATCATATAAATCGAAGAGTTTTTCTCTTGATCTATAAATACTTGGTGTTGCCCACTCACAAAACTTAAATTTACTGGTAATAGTTAAATTTTTTACATTGAAAATTTCATTAAACTCATTTATCAAAACATTATAAAAGATATCATAGCTAGTATCTGAGTTTTTATTAATTGTAAATGTAGGCAACTTAGAGCTTATTATATTTATATATTTTTCTACTTTACTAGCAGTAATATGCCTTTTTTTAATAACAATTTTTGGTTCTGGTATCTCTAGAGGAAAGCTAACAAAAAGGCCGCTGTGATCAGACTTTAGTTTATTTATAACACTTTTACTTGAAAAATCTGCATTAGTAAATACATTATCTAAGCATGTTTTGATTCTAGTCGGTTCCAAGAATAAATTTTCTAAATTGAACGATTGGAATAAACTCATCAACCGTGTTTTAAGATGACTGTCTTGTAGGAGATCCACATTGAAGTCTCCACATATTATTATACGTTTTTTATTCCTGAAAACTTTGCTTAATACATCTTCCATTACATTTTCGAATTTATCATAATTTTGGTTATAAGGGGGTCGATACACACATACTAAGAAATAGTTTTTTAACTCTATGCAGGATAATTCCACGACTTGCTCAACGCTTAACTTTACAATATCATTACGAATTTTTGATTTAATAATATTTTTTAAAAATATAGCGGAGCCACCACAGGCTTTAGAATTGCGGCAGTAGTTGCTAGCTAAATAATAGTTTTCAAAACCAAATATGAGTTCGCAATTCTTAAGCCAGTGTTCAGTAACACATAAACAATCTATTTCATATTTTTCCAAAAACAGTTCTATTTCTAATTCTTTACAAGAAAACCCCTGAGTATTTTGACATACAAGTTTAAACTGGATAAACCCTATTGCAGTAATTTGATAAAAATATGGCTAAGAGCGAGTTGGCCTAGTGCACCTCTATCGATAATACGGTTATAAAAACATGTTTGTCCAAAGAGTAGCTTCCTTACATTTTTAAAAATTATCTTAAAGAAACAGAATATAAAATAAGGCATAGGTGGTGATGTGATTTGAAAGTTTTTGTTCATGAAACCCTCATGTGGGGATTTGTACTAATCAATAAAGGAAAGAAAAATTTAGACACCGGAGGGGATCGACCCCGCGACCTCCGGGTATACGCCCCCGTCGCTCTGCCAATTGAGCTACAGTGTTAATGGCTTCCAGTGCGAATATCGTCAATCATTTGTTTTTTTTTACACTTTTTGAGTAGTGTTTTCATGAACAAAAAACTCAAATTATTAGATAGCCAGGCGCTCTCAACATTTGCATTCTATCTGAGAAGGTAGACTTCCTGTGGACTTCCTTTCCTTCCTAAATTTGGAGGTAGAAAACACAAACACTACTTAAAAAGTGTAAAAGCAACAGAGGATAGAAGAATTTCGTATTGGAAGCCATTGACACTATAGCTCAATTGGCAGAGCGACGGGAGCGTATACCCGGAGGTCGCTGATTTGATCCCCGCCGGTGTAAAATTTTTCTTTCCTTGATTATTACCCAGATATTAAGCCATATCCATGAATTTATATGAGCAAGTGGTTTAAGCTGTTTGAAAGATATGAAGTATAAAAATACATTCTGATACCAGCATACAAAACAAAGTGGCAGCCGGTGTATGCTAAGCTCAAGCCGAAGGCGAAACATCATCCACCCATACAAGATGAGTTCTCAAAACGTAATCCATATCCTTCAGATGGTTACTTTTAGTTCATAATATATTTTTTTACATATAAGGTTCATTTTAAATGGTAATTTGTTCGAAAGATAAATTTAGGTATCAAAGTTGAGAACGGATCCCTTTGTTTGTAAACAAACAAATGCAGAATTTAATTATGCCGAGTTTATCGTGCCTATATAAGTGGTGGTCGATTCAGAAATATATTTAATCGCTAGTAGCATTTCATCGGAGACGTACATATTCGAAATGAAAACACTAATTGTTTTGTTCGTCGTCGTCGCTGCCGCCACCGCCGTCTCACTGGAACCGATCCGTCCATGTACGTACACCCTTTATGATTTAGTTTACCTATTTATATGTGTACTTTTTATAAAATTGTTAACTAATTAAAAAGTTATGACTTCGGTAGCTTCGTAGTGAGGGCTTAAGCTTAAATTAAGACAAATAAAGTTCGATTGCAGCTTTGTTCTTTTGCAAGATTTATACATTCTTTGATTATAAAAAATATGTTTTTGCCTCAAATTTGCTATGTACATTTGATTTTATATATTCTTTTATTATTAATATTCAATTAAAATGGTTGTGATCTGAAGAAGTCAAAAATATATGGAAACGTGTTATTCTTTGGTTTTATTGTTTTTTGTTTTTTATTTCAACTAACACAGACAACTAAGTTTTGGGTACGTAAAATTTATAATGCTTGGAATTGAGTTGATTGGTTTAAAAAATACAATAAACCATTGCGAATTCATATCTTTCAAAGTTTTATCATTTCAAACCATATTTTCCGAGAATAATGTTCAGATAATTATTTTTTCCGTATATACAAGTTATAACAAGATTTGCATAAAATATTAAAATGTAAATGTAAAACTCAACTTATTTATCTAAATAATAACATTCTACTTGCACTTCTTATAATCTTTCTTTAACGATTATTTTGTATTGTAAAGTAATCAATGCTTGCGAAGTCAAAATTTATATTTAAAAGCAATTCGACATTTTAAGCCAACAAACACATTATGTCTTTTTTGTATTGTTTCTTATTTATTACATTATTAATAAGTTGCGTTTGTAGTAAATGCGTCAATAGTATAGTGTAGAATGTAATTGTGTAGTTTATATTTATTTATAGATAAGCTGAACCGGGAGTCGTTGTTTTGCCATTTTATTTATTTCCAGGGAACGTATGTCAATAAAATAAAATTAAAATGTTAGGGGTGCACAATTAACTCTCATCATATAGGAGCAAAAAAGATTATTTTATACACCCTATTTTCAGACCTACCGAATGCGTATGCAGAATTTCATTTAAATTGGATCAGCCGCTTCGGTGGAGTTTGGTGACAAACACTGTTACACGTGATATTTATATACAAGAAGGAAAAACAAAACTGCGAAATCAACGCACAGCCACTACTACTACTAGAACTGTATCTAGAAACAGATTTGTTTTCAACGCAACTTCGTCTGCGTGAAATAAGACATAACATCGTCAGACGTGATTGAGTATCGAAAATATAATCATTCAAAAATTATACATACATACATATACTCACGCCATTAATTCCCATTGGGGTAGGCAGAGACTATCGATCGCCACTTCGCACGATCCTGATAAACCTCTCTAGCTTCATTTACATCCATCAATCTTTTCACACAGGCTCTTTCATTCTTTATTCTTCGGACGCTTGCCTTTTTAAGCACACTTAACCGACACTACACAGCATCCATCATTCCATATACAAGCGTAGTACAATACTTAGTACATTATTAGCTGTGTACTGTCAGCTTAGAATAGCACTACCCCATTTCTTCCGTCGGGTTTACGTAAGAGGCGACTAATTGTATTGGGGTTTTTGTGGGATTTTGGGGCGATGCGGTTGGAGCCCCTCACCAGCAACCTTTATTTGACCATCTTTTCCCCACGCAACTTCCAAAAGTGGCTGAGGATTTTTTTATTCCCTAGCTCTGGCTACCCCTTTAAGGGATTTATAGCCGTGAGTATATGTATGTTTGTAAGTATTTTGATAAATCTCGTAGAGTTCAGCATGCATTTGCAATGCAAGCGGATTTTTTAAATTTATACGATATTACATTAGAAACCTCTATTTAATCACTCTTCTCCACACAACTTCCAAAAGTGGCTGAGGAGTTTCTCATTCCAAAGCTTTGGCTACCCCTTCAAGGATTTATAGCAGTTTAAGTATGAGGATTAAAATTATCTTTTTTTTTACATACAGACATGATATTTGGTTAGAGCATAAATATATAAAACATAATTAGGTCTTACGCCAAGCAGAAGAAGTTGCGCGGGGCAACGAGTATTTATTAATTTAAAACCAAAATATTACATTTAAATTAAATTTTGTTTGAAATATTTTTTGTAATATATTCGTAGGTCAGTATGATGACATATTTTTAGGGTTCCGTAGCCAAATGGCAAAAACGGGACCCTTATAGATTCGTCATGTCTGTCTGTCTGTCCGTCCGTCCGTATGTCACAGCCAGTTTATTCCGAAACTATATGAACTACATAATTGAAAATTGGTGCGTAGAACCCTTCATTAGCGAGTCCATCTCGCTCTTGGCCGATTTTTGTTTATTACAAGAGTATATCAGCGTATCCCTGAAGATAGTGCTTTTATTTCATATTGATATAATAAATAAAGACTAATATCTTGTAAGTATTTTAGATACATAGCAACCTACAAGAATCAAAGTCGTTCACTAGATATATTCCCGAAGGGATGGCAGAGGTACTAATACTTCTGATCATCACTTGACATTGTCATCTGGTGTTCAAGGTACACACTTTTTGCTCAACACTGTAGAAAAGTCAAAAGAAAAGTATGACAGCCGGGTGCTCTACCCATTGCGATATTACGGTTATACGGACACCTACAAGCTTTTAATAAAAAAAAGCTTAAAATAAAAAAAATGTATGATCCTCACTGATAACTAAATTATTTGTTACAGATGTTCTTGCGTATGACCCCGAAGCTCCGAAACCAGCACGTATGTATCGCTAGTTTTATAGAGAAACGGAATAAAAACTTGTACTTTGTTTCAGAATTTCTAAGAGCATTAAGACTACACAAACAAACCTGTATTATCTTTTATCTGTTTGTACAGTTGAACTCTTTAGTTGCTAACTAAAAGGTTCACGCAAATTAATCATACATGATAATAAACCAAACAGAAGTTAAAATTAAAAACACGTTGTACATATCAAGTTTCAAAAATCAGTGAATATTTAATTGCGTTAAAAAATTGCTGATTAGCAGCGCTGAAAAAAAGATAGTTAATGGTATAATTTGCTAATGTTATTTATTACATACTCCTATATATACTTTTACCATTCGTTTATCTTGCACTAGATAGAGACTATCAAATCCTTCTGCGTAAGTTTTCGGAAACATTTGGAGCTTCTATTATTCATCAATACATTTTTATGCCAAAGTAAATTAATTAACATGCCCTTAAATTGTTCGCACCATAGATGAACGCATTCGTAACAAATTGTTATGTTTTACTGATCATTTAATATATTACCAAACACATTGGCTATTTTTGCTGTCTATTGTCTATATCTTACACTAATTTACTATTATCCTTACCATCAATCTTTTTTTGCCGAAATCATATTTACACGCTCTTGTTAACCCCTTTTACAATTTTATCTTCAATTTTACACAATTTCTTAGCCTATTTTGTTTACCTGAATATATTATATTATATAAATATTAATATTGATACTAGCTTCGTTATTGTACCCGGTAATTGAATATACTAAAAGCACAGGCAGCTCTAAATGAGGGAAGACTTGTTTAGAACGTTTTTGTTCATGAAAACCTCATGTGGGGATTGTTACTAGTAAATTAAAGAAAGACGATTCGACACCAGCGGGGATCGAACCCACGATAAATCATAAATATTATAGACCTATTTCTTGAAGGATGGGTAATTATGGCAAAGTGAACTTTATACAATCGATCCTGGCAATATTTAAACGAAAATCACCAAAGTTTTTCCAGGTTTTTTCAATTTTGGATGATTTTATATATTTATTATGTACTAGTGGATCGTCCCAGCTTCGCACGGGTAGCGGGTAGGTAGTTTTTTTAAATATCGGAGGTTTCTTTCTTCAGTCACTGCTGAAGCATTGTGAAATTCAGCGCAATGTTTTCAATTTATTAAATTTATAGCGCTCCCTAAACAGTGTGGTTCAGTATTTCCGTTTAATAGCAAATTTTGGAATAAAACGCTATGAAGTATTTATAACAATCTAAAAAGTAAATTATTACGTGATGTAGGATGCAACTACTGGCGCCATCTAGTATGTTATATGTAAATTAGTAAGAATTGGTTTTGGTCACGGGCGCGATGGCTTATTTTATGTATAATTTCAGTGTTTCTCTACCGATTTCTATGATTCTTTTTTTATTGAATAGGTAATAATGTTACCTTTTTTAAATTAGGGATGAGTGAGAGGTTTACAAACGTAAGAGTAAACAAATATAATCAGAATGTTCCGAACTGCTAAGCTATCAGGAATTACACGTGTTATTGTGAGTCAACCGTAAAAGATAGACATAAACTGTTGTGGATTTTTTTTAGATAATTTTATGAAGAATTTTACCGTCATACATGATTCCTATGTAAGTTTAACCATTACGGATGTACACGCGACGGAAGCTTAAAAAATGGAGTGACTTCTCCCGTTTTCCCAAAATTTCCCTTTACTAATCTGCTGAAAAGTATACAAAAACTTACCCAGGAGTATGGAGAATAATTGTACCAACATAACATAACATAAACGTTCACGCCGAATATCCCCGAAGGGGTTGGCAGAGGTACTAATTCTTCTGAACATCACGTGACTTTGTCACCTGGTGTTCAGAGTACCCACGTTTTGCATGGACAGTGTGCTCACGTGATAGGGGGGAGGCCTATCGCCGTTTTGTACGAATACACTGTCACATGACTAAGTACGACTCAGCCATGTGGGTTTCCTCACGATGTTTTCCCTCACCGTTAACAACCATGATAAATTAACCACACATATGTCTTTAGAAAAGACAAATTAGTGTAGGCCCCGACCCAGGATTTGAACACTAGTCGTTTGCACGGAAAGCGAGTGTTCTACCCACTGGGCTATCACGGTTGTATTAGTAGTAATTGTACCAAGTTTCGTTAAAATCAGTCGAGTAGTTTTTGTTTCCATAAGGCACATACAAACCGACAGACAGACAGACAGACAAAAATTTTACTGATTGCATTTTTGGCATCAGTATCGATCTCTAATCACCACCTGGTAGTTATTTTGAAAAATATATTTCATATACAGAATTGACCTCTCTACAGATTTATTATAAGTATAGATTAAATTATTATCTGTTTTAATATTGTAGATGGCCCTGCTACTGCTCCGATACAAAAACGTAAGTGTAATTACAGTATTTTGCTTTTTTGACTGTTACATATTTTTATGCCGTGTAGTGTCGGCTGAGAATAGCATTACCACCGTTTACTACGGTATGTGAACGTAATACGCGACTAATGGTATTAGTAGTTTTAAGGTATTTGTGGGCGATGCGGTTGGAGACTCATCACATCACCAACAACCTTTTCCCCACTCTTATCTTTTTCATTATTCCTTAGCTCCGGCAACCCCTTCCAGGTATTAATAGCCGTAAGAATATGTATGTATGGATGTATATTATTCTTATGTTATTATTTACAGTAGTATGAGAATCTAGTTCTTGTTTCGTATCTAGGCATTTGGGAAATTAAAATTAGAGCAAATGACTGTTTTGAGTTTATAAATGTATTTGATGGTAAAACAACAGTTAATTACTCTTAGTTAATATTCACTAAAGAACACATTATTTTTAGTGCCGTTTTAGCATTCATTATATCATTGGTTTCGTTTCTTTAAATAATAATAATAATGACTACTTGTTGGGTTTAGTAGCTGCGCGTATAGGCATTGTAAGATAAATTATTAATTTTGATCGAGTTTAGCTGCCTTTGTTTATTAAAATTTAAATTAACGTATTGTGACAAATAAAGAGTAAATAAAGGAAGAAAAATTTCCATTCAGACGGGAATCGAACCCGCGACCTCGGGTATACGCCCCTGTCGTTCTGCCAATTGAGCTACCGTGTCAATGCCTGCCAGCGCGAAATTCTTCTATCCTTTATTTCTTTTAAACGTTTAAGTAGTGTTTGCGTTTCCTACCTCCGAATTTCTACTAATTCGGTAGGCCACTTGTCTACCTTTTCAGATAGAATGCAAATGTCCAAAACGCTTAACTATCACATAATTTAAATCTTTTTGTTCATGAAAAACCTCATGTGGGGATTATTACTAATAAATAAAGGAAAGAATTTGTGGAAATTCGGAGGAAGGAAACGCAAACACTATTTAAACGTGAAAAACAAATAAAGGATAGAAGAATTTCGCGCTGACAGCTGTCAATGACACGGTAGCTCAATTGGCAGAGCGACAGGGGCGTATACCCGAAGTCGTGGGTTCGATTCCCGCCTGTGTCGAAATTTTTCTTTCCCTTATTTATTCTTTATTTATCAGTAATAATCCCCACATGAAGTTTTCATGAACAAAAAGATTTAAATTGATGTATTGTTTTTTTTATTTGTAGATGTTCCTGCTGTGGCTCCGGTAGTAAAACGTACGTATACTAAATTAAAATAATTACAGTTTTCAATCACACACTCAATCACAATACATACATACATACGTAAAAGACAGAATAACAGCGTCTGCACTTTATAGGGCAGGCACTATGCTGAGCCGTACCCTTTTCCAGTTTTCTGCAACTCATTTTCTAAATTTTAAATGTATGTTCGTTTTGTGTCGCAGTTAATAGAAATAAATAAATTTTCATTCATAAAAGTTCACGCCGAATATCCCCGAAGGTTTTCACCTACCAATTACAACTTATTTCATTTTTCTGTTTACATTGCTCGCCTTTTCGGAAAACTTAGATATCTGTTGTTATTGATGCGAAATGCAGTTAGCAAACTAGCACCAATAATTTTCTACTCTACTCTAAAATTCTCGCTAAGGTGACGCCGCATATGCCGCAGGGCCAGCAGCACCGAACCGGAGGGGTTTTAGTCGGTAAAAGTCAGACATACCCCCGTCGCTCTCTCGAGTGGCGGGGGATCCTATGAGGATTTCCCCACCGGTATACAAAGAAAAAGACAAATTCTGATGACACGTATTACCCTATTTTGGCAGAATTGCACATTGTAGAATTGTAAACATGTTTAGATTGTTTAGACTTAATTTATTGAAGTGGCTTTAACCTACAATGATCTAAAATAAATTGGTTCATAATAAAAGCATGATATGCTTTGTGTATTATTATGATTCACCTTTAACATTGTATGTACTCTAAAGTGTATGTTTAGAATTGCACTATCATTTACTGCCTTTAAGTGCGTAGATGGCGAATACTAGTGAAATGGAGCGGCCCGGCTAGTACGAGCGGTGTTTAAACTAGTTATCGCGTGGGATAAAGCAGCCATCTCTTGCGCACTTACTTATTATCGTATACTGCCATCTCATTCTAACCGTTATCGTGTCGATAAAATAGCGCTCGTGCTTGCCCTTCTGGGTCAGTTATACGCGTAAACAAGACACATTGTAGTGTTACTGTACGCATTATATTCTATTGCACTGTAGCAGTGAATTGTATCTAGAAATAAAGTGATGGAATGAAAGCCTCTTCTGTTCAGTAACTTATTTGAAAGATTTTAGGTTTTTAGAATGTTCAATTTAATATTTTCATTCATTGTTGTAAAAAGAGTAAGAAATTAATAATGGGCCTTCTATATATTCTGAATAGAGCTTTCTCAACCGTCCTTTTAAATGAAAAGGGATATATTGAGTTATTGTTAGAAAGGTGATAATCATCTCCTATGTATGACCAATTATTTTTCCGACTTGTTTCTATTCTCTGGAGATATCTTTTTGTATAAAATCTGTCACTCTATTCATCTTAAAATATTTCTTCTTATCGATTGCAGAAGTGCCTGCGGTCGCTTCTTCCACGCCAAAAATAAGACGTAAGTAAATTTTCTTTATACTAACTTGAAATATTTTAAAGCGATAAACTACTTTTAACTATATATATATATATATATATAGCGTAATCTAACAGATTGTAGAAAAAAATAATAAACTATGGGATTATGGATTATTAACTGAACGTCCTATTTAAGCTCCAGTAAGATATCCAACAAGCCACGGGTTTTAGCACACTTAAGTTTATTCCGAAATATTGTGTAACGTAGCTAATGTAGTATCTAAATTCTTGAGTCAGATTCCTCGCAAAGAATCTCTACTAACAGCAGCATGGATATCTATGAAATGATTAGGGTTTTAACAATTTCACACCTGTTATAATTTAAAGCAAGACAATGTTGGTTCAGGCCAGGTTATATTTTTCCACTCAACTCAAACGCTTTCCCGAAGGGGTTATCAGAGGTACTTAACTTCATAAAACGGTAACTTTTAGAAAAAAAATGTGTTCTACCCATTGGGCTATTACGCCTGTATACATACATACATATACTCACGGCTTATTATATATAGATTAGACATTCCTTAGCCACTTTAGGAAAGTTTAGTGGAAAAAAGATGGTAAAATATAGGTTGTTGGTGATGGGTCTCCAACCTCATCGCTCAGAAATTCCTTATACCCCAATACCGTTAGTCGCCCCTTACGTACACCCACCGGAAGAAATTGGGTAGTGCTTTTCTATGCCGGCACTACACAAGAATATGCCTGAATGTTTATACTTATAAAATTTTTAATATATCACGCTACTGCTGCTGGTGTGACGCTTGTGCTGTCGCTACTGTTGGCGCTGACCGAAAATCAGTTGTGAGGTAAAACTCACAACGTTTGCTGAGTCAGTGTGTTTTTGCTGTTGGAGGGCACCAAGCTACATAATTTATATTTTTTTATGTGTTCTTGGTATTTATTTTTATAGTGTTTTTTGTCATTTTTATCTTTAAGTTTTAATCTCTTTTTAATATTTTTATTTAAGTATTGATTTGTGTTTTTAATTATATTAGTTTTATATTGTTATTTTTCTGTATTCTTTTACGTTTTTCATATTTTATTACTTATTTTATGCATATTGATAGTTTTTGTGCATTTATGCAGCGAATAAATGTCTTTCTTTTTCTTTATTTACAGACTATGGCAACAACCAGTTGAAGATGCAAATGTGTGCGCAGCGAGGTGGTCGGTGCAAGCATGTCAAACGGTGCAAACCTGAGTCCATCGCTTGGAAGGAAAAAGATATATTGTGCCCATTATTTGACAACCTCCCCGATTGGCAATGCTGCTTTGATAATGTGAGTATTTGTAAAAAATACTGCCTATCTGAACATCAGGGTAAAGCCAAGTCTTGAAATCTAATCAGATGTGGTTTTCGAAATCAGTATCACTTTTAGTCCTGTGGTATGAAGTCACAGGTCACACAGGAGGACTTTAGTTTTTGCGTATTATTTGGTTGGCTACTCACTGTTTATGATATTTTTTACAAATCTGGGATCCCGTACAATTGAGAGTAATGGCAGGTTTTTAAAAGCTTCTTTTTTGGAGAAAAACTGTACAATTATAAATAATTATTAACTGTCTATCCAAAACTCAATTATGATAAATCTATGACAAAATAGGTTTATATCTATAGCAATATAAACTTGAAAATGAATGATGAATGAATGAAAACAATATGAATAAGAAAAGCATCTCATTCGCTACTAAGCTACCACCACCATTACAAAACATCCCAAATACCCACTATTACTAAAGTTTACAAATTCTCTGATTATATCAAATTTATGTATTTCTGAGGATCGTATGAAGTGACGATCGATACCTCTGCCCACCCCAATGGGAACTAATGGCGTGAGTATATGAATGATGAACAGCGATAGGCCTGCCCCCTATCACGTGAGTACACTGTCTCTAAGCAAAACGTGGGTACCTTCTCTGGAAACTAGATGGCGCTTGCCATGTGAGTTCAGGAGTATTGGTACCTCTGCCATCCCCTTCGGAGATATAACGGCGTGAACGTTTACGTTTACGTATATGAATGTACGTATTTCTAAAGATTTTGTAGCCATACGACAATAACGAAACCCTTATAGTTTTGCCATACCTATCTGTCTGTATATCCGCGCGTCACAGCATTTTTCCTCAAAACGGTTATAGCTACAAATATAAAATTTTAAAATTAAAATAAATAAACTGGGCATACTCCTAACATTTTTCTCCGTATTGTTCGTAATATTCTCAAAGAATTATTTTTCTCAATTTAATAATTTTAAAGAAAGAAAATATATAACTAGTATTATTTGACACTCTCTACTATTACATCCAAACAACAAAATAAAATATCTAAATAAATCATATGACATGGAAACGTAGAAGCATTAATGAAATAAAACATCTATGCATAGATATCAACGTTTTTGTAGTGGTAGCAGGAATGCATTTTAATCCATTGGCCTGTGAAATGTTATTGAGTTTATTGAGCTAGTGTGGATGGTAATTTTAGTAGATTACGACCACGGAGAACACACTTGGACCAAATTGAGAGTGTGCTCAAAAAGGCTGGCGTCCGAAGTATGCAGAATAAAAGAGCATGTATGAAAAGTTTGATGGATGTAAACGAAGCTAGAGAGGTTTGTCAGGATCGTGCGAAGTGGCGATCAATAGTCTCTGCCTACCCCAATGGGGACTAATGGCGTGAGTATATGTATGTATGTATGAGCAGTAAAGTTAGAAGCAGGGAAAATAAACGAGTAAAGTTCACTTGAAGAGACTATGATATCTTTTCTAATGTTACATTCACTTGAAATGATATCAAATGGCAAATACGAGCGGGAATCAAAGTATTTGTTGTATAGTAAATATACATATTTCTATTTTAAGTGGCCCTAGCACCTCAGGCTAGCTAAATTGAATATATTGTGTTTTGTTTTCAGAAACCTGGCTTCTTCGATTACTAAGAACTGACTGAGAAGATTTTCTCGAACATCTAGCAATACAGAAATATATATTGTGATTAGATATTATCTCTTGCAAGTTTTTTTTAAATCGAGGTGAATGTTTGGATTTTTGATTTGATAAATACAATTTGGATATACTTTGATACTAAATGCATCTTTATATTAAACAAAGAAATTACAAAAGGTTATTTTTATTTAAGTATTTCTGCATCGTGTTCCATTAAAATTGCCTAGATCCTAAAGAAACAAATCAAATAATATTTAAGAAAAATCACACGAATATTCATACTTATAGGTTTATTTATCTAAATCGTTCATAGAATTAAGTCGATAAGAAAATTTGGAATGTACACAGTTAATAAAATCCAATCTTCCCTTCATGTTGCATCCCCAAAGTTCTTAGCTGAGAAAAAAGGTTTATTGCTCCTTCATATACTTAGAGAAGACGTATGATAGAAGGATGAGAAAATATTTCTGGGTGGTGTTGTTCCATTTTAGTTTAGGGAGTCAACTTATGCGTACCTTGGTAACATTCAATAAGAATTCCTGGCTATATACATACATACAATTATAGACTCACGGCTATAAATCCCTTAACGTGGTAGTCAGAGCTTAGGAATGAGAAACTTCTCTGCCACTTTTGGAAGTTTATTGGAGAAAGGATGTTAATAATAAACGTTTTTGGTGACGGGTCTCCAACCACATCGCCCAAAAATCACTTAAAAAGCCCCTATACCCTTAGTCGCCTTTTACGATCACCCACGGGTAGAAATGGGGTAGTGTTATTCTAAGCCGACACTACACGGCTATATCCTGGGTATATCTGACGGTAAATGGAGAAATCACAAAATGGGTTGGTATATTAAGGGTTGTCCAAAAGGGATATGATGTGTTAACGTGACTACAATTATTTATGGCTGTTTTAGTTCCAACGCTCGTTTGTGCTAGCGAATGTTGCGTGTAGTAGAAGCAGCAAGAAAGCAGAATGAATGTTACGTTGTGACCGGAGGAGCAATATTGTGAATCGTGAAAAGTGCGATGTGAACATTTATATTGTAAGAAAGTGAGAAAATGGAACGTTATGATTGTTTGGGAAATTAGATGAGACATTAACTATCGTTATCTGTAAATTAAAATCTTTAACTCTGACTACCTTTTATTGCAAATATAAGAAATGAAAAGGCTGGAATAAGGGATAAAAGTTTGATGGGAATTTTTAATTTTAAAAGATATAACTCTGAAACTTTATTTAAGCACTTGATAAGAAAAAAATAGGTAAAAAAACTTTTTAAGTTAAACGGTTTTATTATTAACATACAGAGCAATGTTTAAGATAAATGTACTAAAAACCTAAAAATAACAATAAAATAGATACAGTCGTGGGAATTATATACATATGCATAGACTAGACTAAAATAAAACCGTGGGGCACGTCAATTTTCTACAATCGTTGATTAAAATGTTTGTTTTGTAATGTTACACTATAATTGGGCAGTTGTTCAACCGACAACGATGGACATGTGATAAATAGGGCAGAATGTGGAAACAAGCTAGCAAGCTCGATTAGAAGCGAGTTTTAGGGTTTCATAGTGTTGAGCGAGTAGTACTTTTATCATATGTTTTGTCGATTAAAGACAAACTGCGAGCAGTGAACCGATTCATCGCCAGCCAGCAGTGTAAATTTCCAACGAGAAACTAGTTGAAACATCTCTTTTATTTACATGGAGTGTATGACTATTGGAATTTCCATGAGCAAGAAAATAGTAAGAAATTTCCTCACCGTCTGCGGGCCAACTGCCCAACGACGAATTAAACGTTTCTTCTATCGCACATTAAGTCCATAATTTGTAGACAATTGACGTGCCCCACGGTTTTATTTTAGTGTAGTCTATGCATATGTATATAATTCCCACGACTGTATCTATTTTATTATTATTTTTAGGTTTTTAGTACATTTATCTTAAACATTGCTCTGTATGTTAATAATAAAACCGTTTAACTTAAAAAGTTTTTTTACCTATTTTTATTTTCTAGTTTTTAGTTAGTTTATTGCAGTCCAACTCCTCTATACGTAGTCCCTGCAAAGATCTGACTCTACTAAGAGCCACGTAGGCTTGACCTTCTTCAAACAGTTTCGCACCTAAGTATACGACTGCGTAATCCACAGTGCTGCCCTGCATTTTATGTATTGTAGAAGCCCATGATAGTATTAAAGGTAAAATTCTTCTTTCAGCTGTCCCGTAATTGTACTTAGCTGGAAACTGTGTGGCTTTCGGGTGTATAAGATGTACTCCGTCTCTTGCGAAATCAATTCGGACGGCAGGTACATCTGTTGCATACATTTGAGTTCGACGAATAATTAAAAATTATATATATCCTAATTAATCAGATACCTAAATAAATTACAGATCCAATTTCTTAATTTAAATCTTATTATTAAATGCCATTTAGTGGCTGCGCCCATCTTAAATATTGATTTTGCATAGTGCACTGTATGGCGAACATCTTAGATTTTAATTTTGCATAGTAAATTGTATTCTACTTGTTGAGACCTTTCATTTGATACCCATGTTGATGGGATTGATATAAAACCTAAGTTATCCGCCATTTTGTAGAGGCCGCCATCTTGGATTATAATTTTATATAGAACATTGTATTCTACTGGTTGAGCACATTCATTTGATACCCATATTGATGGGATTGATAAAACCTACGTTATCCGCCATTTTGTAGCGTCCGCCATCTTGGATTTCATTTTTTTATAGTATATTGTATTTTGCTTGTTGAGCCCTTTCATTTGATACCCATATTGATGGGATAAATAAAACCTAAATTATCCGCCATTTTGTAGCGGCGGCCATCTTGAATTTATAATGATAATGAATAAATATAATTGTATTGTCACCAAAATCCAAAGTGTATACAAAATTTCAGATTAATCGGTTGATAGGAAGAGGGTGAAATTTGAATTACTAAATTTGACCCAAGAATAAATAAAACAAACGGGCTGAGCTAAATAAATAAATAAATAAAAAATATAAAACCGTTTAAAAATATATTTGTTCTAGCGTTTTTGAAAGTTTGTATGAAGTTCGTATTCTTTTTGTATTTAGGCACTAAATAAGAACCGAAAAATCGTTGTTCTAGCATTTTGAAGTTTGGGTGTGGGGGTGAATTAGGGGTTGCTAAATTGAATGGGTGTATGTAATTTTACTTACTGCAACTATTATTGTATATTTTCTATATCAATTATAACTTTACGTTAGTGCGTTTTATTATATTAGTATTTGTATTTATTAATATATAAGTATGTTTTTTATTTCCGACCACCAGGTATTAGTAATTTGAAGCTGTGAAAAGTAAAATAAAATTATTTTAAAAAGTTGTCATTCCAAACCGGTACATACATATACTCACGGCTATAAATCCCTCAACGGGGTAGCCAGAGCTTGGGAATGAGAAATTCCTCAGCCACTTTCGGAAGTTGATTGGGGAAAAGATGGTAATAATAAACGTTATTGGTGACGGGTCTCCAACCACATCGCCAAAAAATCACTTAATAATGCTCCTATACCTTTAGTCGCCTCTTACGATCACCCACGGGTAGAAATGGGGTCGTGTTATTCTAAGCCGACAGTACACGGCAAATTCTAAGCCGACACTACACGGCAAGTAAAGTAGTCATTCAAAACCGGCCCTGATTGTATCATTGATCGACGGATATAATCTGCTTTAGATTTTACTAGTTCACCGGACAGACTTCGTACTGTCAAATTTGCTTATGAAAAAGCATAAGGCATTTATTCCAGTACTCTTAGTTAAATCAGGAGTAAATATTTTATTTGTATTTTTTCCGGAATAAAAAGTAACCTAGGTATGTTATTTGAGTCATTATCTAAAATTTTGCCAAATTTAATTCATATACGAATAAAAGAGCATGTATGAAAAGATTGATGGATGTGAATGAAGCTAGAGAGGTTTGCCAGGATAGTACAAAGTGGCGATCGATAGTCTCTGCCTACCCCAATGGGAACTAACAGCGTGAGCATATGTATGTATGTATGTTAATTCATATACATTATGTACTTTAGGAGCTTTTTCGCCTCAAACACACAAACATCCAAACATCTAACCTTTCACATTTATAATGTTAATAGGATTGTATATGTTATTGTTTTTTATGTGTGTATATTTTTCTATTTATTTTTTCTCAACACGCTTAATGAGAATAAATGTTTTTTCTTATTCTTAGTTTTTGAAATTATATCATGTAATTTGATCCGTAGAATTCCCAAACCTCGAACAGAACGAAACGGTTTCGGAACGGGAACTACGAAGCATTTTTTTTTGCTCGTATTAAAATAAAAAGGACGCAGACAAAGTCGCGGGTACCAGCTAGTTGGAAATAAATATACAGTGCCGGTAAGGATAGAAATGGCATAATACGCGTGGTTCGATACCCGCCTGTGTCGATATTTTTCTTTCCTTTATTTATTCTTTATTGATTAATAGCAATGTCAGTCTAGGACAACTGTAGAAGATACATATAGAAATGTGTGATAGTTTTAGCTGAATCAGCTCCATCAATTTGGAAAATTATGTTAGTAGAGGTCGCCCTCGGAAGATACATTTGGGCCAAAAAGCGAGTGTGCTCGAAAAGGCGGACGTCTCAGGTATTAAAAATAAAAGAAAAGAGAGAGAGAAAATGAATGAGAAGATTGATGGATGTAAACGAAGCTAGAGTAATTTGTCAGGATCGTATAATGTCAACCGATAGTCTCCGCCTACCCCAATAGGTACTAATGGCTTGATTATATGCATGTATCTACGTTGCCTAAATCATAAGCAATTGGTAACTCACGAAACACCACTTGAAGGTATCAGTAATTAGTAAATTTACAAAACCACTTTAAAACCACTTTCAATACTTAGACTCGCCTCATAAGTACTTCCTAACTTGATTAGCATCATTATAACATCTTGAAAAACTATCAATTATTTGGTTCTGTACAAAGAATAGAAAACTCTTTATTTCAAAGAGAAATATTTGCGAAAATACAGTTTAGCAAAAACTAATTTACAATCGGTGGCTAAGGTAAATACATTTTATTGTATAGTAGTGTTCAGTAGATGTCCTACAATAAGGTAAAATTAATGATTTTGTGTAAAATCTTTGCAAATATTTATAGTTTCAGTTTACATACATACATATACTCACGGCTATAAATCCCTAGAAGGGGTAGCCCAGTGTTAGTAATTAGAAATTCCTTAGCCACTTTTGGAAACTTGTGTGGGGAAAAGATGGCAAAATAAAGATTGTTGGTGATGGGTCTCCAACCGCATCGCCCAAAAATCCCTTAATACCCCTAATACCGTTAGTCGCGTCTTACGTACATCCACCGGAAGAAATGGGGTAGTGCTATTTTAAGCCGACACTACAGAGCGTTTAAGTTAAAGAATTTTTATTTATAGATACATCTTAGGTAGGAAGTAAAACAATCTTGCTTAGTAAAAAGAGCAACGCGTTAAATTCTGAGATAAGTTGTTCAATTAAGATTAATATTTTTAATTGTGTCTACACGGAGCAAAGCTTTCGAAATACAATCATTTTTCCCGCACATTCTTTGTGTACAGCCTTTTGTAGAGCTTTTCACACCACGATTATGCCGTGGACCGCTCTAACATATAGAACAAAGTATCGATCTTTTCAAAGTATTCACCCTGAGCACGTATACACTTTTCCATACGTCTGAACCAATTGGAAAATACCTGTGACCACTCTTCTTTCGATACCTCAGAAATATCGACATTATAGGCAACCAGCGCATCTTCAAACCTCTTCCCCTTTCGTTTTTCTTTGATTTTTGGAAACAAGTAAAAATCACAAGGCGCTAGGTCAGGGGAATGTGGCCGGTGAGGAAGAAATGACACATTTTTCGAGTTTAAAAAGTCTAGTGATCTGGCAGACGTGTGCGGCGCCGCATTGTCGTGGTGCCAGAGAAGGCAATTTCAACATTTGTATTATATCTAAAAAGGTAGACAAGTGGCCTTCCGAATCAGTAAAAATTCGGAGGTGGGAAACGCAAACACTACTAAAACGTACATACATACATATATATACTCACGGCTATAATTCCCTAGAAGGGGTAGCCAGAGCCAAGGAATTATAAATTCCACAGCCACTTTTGGAAATGTGAGTGGGGAATAGATAGTAAAAGCAAAGGTTGTTGGTGATGGGTCTCCAACCACATCGCCCAAAAATTCCTTAAAAGCCCCAATACCGTTAGTCGCCTCTTACGTACACCCACCGGAAGAAATGGGGTAGTGCTATTCTAAGCCGACAATACACAGCAAAGCCGATACTACACAGCAAAGAGTACTAAAACGTGTAAAAGAAATAAAGGATAGAAGAATTTCGCGCTGGCAGCCATTGACACGGTAGCTCAATTGGCAGAGCGACGGGGGCGTATACCCGAGGTCGCGGGTTCAATTCCCGCCTGTGTCGAAGTTTTTCTTTCCTTTATTTTTTAGTAACAATCCCCACATGAGGTTTTCATGAACAAAAAGATTTAAATCTCTATACAGTTTGTGGTGAATTACGGTTTGCATTGCTGCTGATCCAATTCCTAGTTCTCGCTTTAGCTCTACATATGTAATTCTTCGGTTTTCGCGAATAAGTTTTTCGACTGCACGAACATTTTCTTGCGTGACCGCGGTTGACGGCCGTCCAGTCTTCGCTTCATCTTCGAGACATCCCCGTCCTCTTTTAAATTCAGCAAACCAACTGAATACTGTTGCTAGGGAACAAGCAGACTCACCAAAAGTAGAAGCCAAAAGTTCAAAACATTCTTGAGGCTTTAAACCTTTTGTAAAATCATAATAAATCATAGCGCGAAAATCACGTCGACTGAGCTCCATTGTTGCAAGTGAATTCCCGCCAGATTCTCGGAAAAATTCTGTGTTCTGTGTTCATATATGTCAATAAAAAACCAGCCTATAAGATGGTGAATAGCTTGCCAGTGTCAATTATATGAGTTTATAATTAAAAGAGTATCTATCTAACTTCTATTGGCATGCCCTTCGTATATTATCTCGCAATTTAAATGTTTAACCGAACCCAAGGATTTGAACCTCAATCTACAAACTTTCTATCAGAGGCTCTAGCCGTTAGACTACAATGGTAACTTTTTTATTTTACTCTAACCCTTTCATTATTTTCTGCTGTGGCGTTAAAATATATTCAGAGACGGAGGAAATTCAACGGACTGTAAGTTTATAAAACTTTTCATTAACTCTACTAGATGTCACTGTTTTAAAGAGTTGCCAGTAAAACCATTTTGACCAATATTGAGCATAAATATTTCACATTGTTATTGGGGACCAACTTCGGTATATTCGGGTCGAAAATGTCATAACGTCAACTTCGGTTGGAAAAAAATATCTATATATTTAAACTTTATACCTAATAAAAACAATAAATCAAGAGGTAGAGCATGTGAAAGAATGAAAACCAGAGGTGAGTTTGGTGATGCTATAAACAGTTTTTATTTTTTCCTGTCAATACACGTTTCTGGCCTACTAAACACACATAAAATTAATGTAATGGTAACCGATTAAGATATTGATGGCATGAAAAGTTTGATGGTTTCAATGTAATTTTAAATAGTAACTGAAATATTTGTTTTTAATCCTGAACCGTTATTGTACAACAATATTGTAGAAAATGAATATTCACAATATAAAATGCTGTGTGTGTTGGCATAGAATAGCACTAACCTGATATTATTCGCAGGTCTCGGTCTCTAAAAGGTGACTCAGGCAATGGGGCATTTCAAACAATTGGTGGCATATACGGCCGGAGACTCGTCACAGATTTGTTTAATTTAGTTAAGATTTTTACTTTACAATATTTTTTGTTTAATCTTATACAAAAAAATCTGAACATTAACAGAAGAATGTGTTATTCTAAACTTGGACTATCCGTTTTTATGTTTTATACACCCGTGAGTATATCCAAGCATTAATGTAAAAGTCCAAATAATTCTCCAGCGATGTAAGTTATTGGCAAAACATAACGGGGTAATATTTGTTGCTTGCAGCTGGCATCCCTGGACGGAGCTTAAGCAAATGTTAGTTTGAAATTAAGGGCTCCGTAGACGGACGTTTTACGCAGTGTTTTCAACAATCATCCGACTTACGTACGCTGCTGTTACAACGAGAATATAAAAAGGTACGTAATTTAGATATAAATCAGTTTTCTTGTGTTTGTTATTAAATTTTAGTTTTAGAATAATAAACTGAAACCTACGTATGTTTACTTAAAATTAAGAATTAAACATTTATTATCATAGATAGTAATAGTTTTGGTATCTGTTTTTGTTCAAATTAAAGGTTTAATCAAATAGAAGTTGTTTTCACATTAATATTGCCTCAACATTAAAAATATAAAAACTGTTTTTTTGTTTAAAGTTTAAAAAACGCTACAATTATAGGAGTATTGAAATCAATATTGGCCAATATTATTGAAAAATAATGTTTATGCAATGTCTATCAAGATTTTTTGAATTTTCCCGTAAAATGTCGACTTTGAATAGCTTTACACCATTTCTTTCCGTTTGTCCGTCTGGGTAAAAGGGCTTTTTCAGTGGTGGTTAGGAGATGTTGTTAGATATCGACTAATGGTCGGAAGAGAAAATGTGTTCTTCATTTTACGCGCCAAATTTAAAAAGAAACCGGCAACTGTCTCAGACTCTCAGGTAACATCGCCTTGATTCAACATTGAGTCAACATTCCCTTAAAAATCCCGAAAGCCCTCAGTGGCCTGGTACGCCACCTGTAGGAAAAAATGAGGTTGTGCTATTCTGAGCAGAGACTACATATTTTTAAGCTATATATAATATTAAAACCATTGCATAGATATAGGTCTTCATTCTTAACGTGAGTGGATTATTTCGCCCGAGGTCTATCCTCAAGTCAGTCTGTTATAGCCTTAAGTTTTAAAAGCATTCTATCTTTAAATGTTTTAATTTATTATTATACTACTCAAGACCCAAACGCTCACGCCGAATATCCCCGAAGGGTTGGCAGAGGTACTAATACTTCTGAACATCAAGTTAGATCGTCACCTGGTGTTCAGAGTACCTACGTTCTGCTTGGACAGTGTACTCACGTGATAGGGGGCAGCCTATCACCGTTTTGTACGAATACACTTAGCCTTGTGGGTTTCCTCACGAAGTCCGTAAGTAATTAAAGAATTATTACAAATATCAAGCGAGAATTGTATGTATCAAGTTAATTAGTTATTACTTGTGTATTTTACTTATATATGCTACAAGATTTAAAATTAGGTCATATAATATTATTAGCCTTATTTTTTGTGTTAGTGCAAAGGTTTTTTTATTACATCCTATTTTCATTAGTATTCGTTGCATATTACTAAACCTATAACTGATCCCAACCAATTCTTATTATCTAATGCAATTAAACACGGCGCGATTACGAATCAAAGAAACCTTACTTTAAATTTACACTAATTATTCAGAAATTTCTGCGACCGCATCTGCTCTATCATCAGAAACATCATAAAACACTTGTATGATAAAAATGAATTTTTAATACCAATAAAGCGACAAATTAGGGCTTGATAAAATCTAATGTCGTTAATACAATGCTTCTAGGTGAAACGGTTTTGTATTTTAGAAAATAGTCACTCTATTATATTTTATTTGAAGAGAAACGAGGATATTTCTAGTTGCTATCCAGCTTTTATTTTTCCAGAAATTTCCGTATAATGTTCGTATTATTTATTTATTTATTTATCTTTATTAATATAAATGGTTACATTTAATAATAACAAAGCCCTGCATAACTGTTTTACAGTTTGTCTGCAGGTAGAGTCTCTTTTAATAAATTTTTATTTAGTTACATCTATGGTAGTATTTAGTATCATCTTTTTTTTATTATACAAATACCGTTTGCCGTGTAGTGCCGGCTTAGAATGTCGCTACCCCTTTCTACCCACGGGTGTCGTAAGAGGCGACTAAGGGTATTGGGGCTTTTTATTGGATTTTTGGGCGATGCGGTTGGAGACCCATCACCAAAAACCTTTATTTTTACCATCTTTTCCCCACTCAACTTCCAAAAGTGGCTGAGGAATTTATAATTCCTTAGCTTTGGCTACCCCTTCTAGGGAAATATAGACGTGAGTATATGTGTATGTGATGTGATGTGTATACAAATACATTGGTGAGACCATTCGAAAATGCCAAATAATTATTCCTTGTTTAAATAACATAGTCCATTATAACACTCTTCACTTTGCTTGTATTCTATCCTGGAACGATTTCGAAAACATTATTTATGAGAGCCCCGAGCGATTCGCCCCAGGGTGTAAAACTGAGGGTTGGTTAGGTATTTCTTGATATTTTGTGCTGTGTGAAAGCTGGCTGCCTCAGGCTTCTCAAGGTACGAACTCCAGACCTCAGCCACCACGGTATTACACATATAAAATAATCATATTCGCATGTAAGCCTCAACACCACCGTGGGCAAAGTAATAATTTATGACCTCAGTGCTTTTATACTGAACGCCATCGGCGTAAAACGAATCATGAAAATAGTTGGAATATTATTTTAATTTTTGTACCGATGCCGCTAATTTGATAACGTTTGAATGATGTAATGAACTATAAAAACTATTAGACCATATAGCACCTAATTCAAAACTAAAGAAAATCTATATTTCTTTTAATCTTATGGTTCAACCAATATAAATTATCAATCCATCGTTTCAGCCTCAAGAGTTATTGTTACTTCACATAACGCAACCGTTCTTGATTGCCCCTAGAAACACACTGGATTCATTCATTTTGCCTCATAAAGTCATTAAAACATGCAAATTTTCTTAACGCCTACATTTTGAATTACATATATACATACATATAATCACGGCTATAAATCCCTAAAAGGGGTAGCAAGAGCTTTGAAATAAGATTTTTTTTAGTGACTTTTGGAAGTTGATTTTGAATTACGATTCGTAAATATTTTTTTAATCAATGTTCATGCCGTATATTCCCAAAGAGGTGTAAGTCCTAATAATACATACGAATATTACGTTACATTTGGTTTGTGAGTTTATTACTTAGTGTTAAATTTATTTTAAATAATATTCGAAATTCATTGATTTGTAATTGTTTTCTGATTTTTTATATAGGTAATGAGTAATTAATGTTTTAATGGCTACACACACAAGGAGTGGTTAAGCCGAGGGCGGCTTATAGGCCTGTGGGAATACTTATGACTAAATCAGCCTGAGGCATTGTTTTAGGGGATACCCTCACACTTTCTGTTGCTATACGGAGTCCGTATTACGGACACTACCGCCAAATTCGCCATTTTCAACTGTTTATCTATTCCTTTACTTAATATGTTAAGTTGTTAAGATATATTTATTAATTTATTTGCCGCTATCAAAAAAGAAAAAGTAAAGGAAAGAAATTATATATTTATTGCCTTAGGGAACAATAAAACATTACAATTAATAAGATCACACACAATTTAAACAAAGAACAAAACAAAAAATATAATTAAAAAACATTCAGATACAAACAGAATTCAAGTCCCCTCATAGGCAAAGAAAAGGTTGCTGACTGGTTTTAAAGTCATAGCCTTTAAAACTGATTTTCAGTCAGAACCGTTGAGTTTGTTAACCAACCGACTGACCTTTGTTCAGGGAAAAACTGTCTAAAATGTCAAAAAGAATATTTTCCTTTTCAAATTAAAGTTAATTACTATAATTTTTTGAACGTTAAAAATTTAAAGTAAATTTAAGAATTTAGGGAATTTATCCCACCACCAATCATTGTTAATGCCACGATCAAATCTTTTCCCCACGCAAATATGAAGTGTCCAAGGAAGTCCTAAGCTCTGGCAACTGGCTACCTCATCTTGAATTTTGTAGCCTTGATTAAATGTATTATGTGTAATTAATTAATTAGCCTTTAAGAGGTAGCCAGAGCAACAGAATCAGAAAACTTATCAGTCACATTTGGAATTCAAGTGGGAAAAGATTTTGGAAGAAGATAAATGTAATAATGTCTCCAACCGCATCGCCTAAAAATCACTTAAAAAGCTCCCCTACCCTTACTACCTTACCTAAGTCGCAACTTACAATCAGCCATGGGAAGAAATGGAGTAGTGCTATTCTAAGCCGACAATACTCAGCAATGTATTCAACTAGTTATAACAATATTAGATTCTTAACAGCTGAGCTTAACAAACGTGTTGTGAATACAATATAATTAATAGTACCTTTGAAATATCACCTCGAAGTCTCGCCTAATGACAATATTTAGTTAGTATGAGAAATAGAGCCTTAGGGTGTGCCTCGCCGGGCGCAGCGTTAGTTTGAAAAGGGTAATTACGGAATCAGGCCGACCGTTCGTATCTCTGCGGAGGGCCTGAGGCAGTAATATAAATTCAAATTCCAACCAACCCGTAGGCCTTGCCGCCGGCAGTCGTTAGAGTTTTATTATTTTGGTATTGTTTACCTATATAATGGCATCACGCATTTCAACAATTGACGTAGACAGAGTTGTGTGTTTAAATTGTATTGTCGGTAAGTGAAATTTTACAACGTTGTCTTGTGGAAATCAAGGTGAATGGATAGTGTTTACGGAATGATTAAACGATTCAATGGAAAGATGGACAACGCTTGAAGCTTCACAGAGCTACCATTTTAATACAAAGTAATTAAATTATATTTTCTCAGTAACACGATCGGGATCAGAAACGGTTCCACTTAAACTTGTTGCTCCAATTGGCTTGCTTCTACTCTTGGGTGACATAGAGGACGTTTTGATTCGCAGATGCTATACTTATACTTACATACATACATATACTCAAAACTATAAATCTCAAAAAGGGGTAGCCAGAGCTTCAGGGCTAGAAAGACCTCAGTCACATTTGGAAGTTGATAAAGGACAAGATGATAAAAATAAAGTATCGTCAGTTATGGGTCTCCAACCGCATCGCCTAAAAACCACTTAAAAAAGCCTCATACCCTTAATCGCTTCTTACGACACCCGTGGGTAGAAAGGGGTAGTGACATTCTAAGCCGGCACTACGAGGCACTGCACTACAGATGGTATATAGACAATAAATAGCTGAAACCATGGAAGACCATTTGCCCAGTGGGTCTTAAATTGGTCAACAACTTAAGACAAAAGTAGTCGATGGGCAAGTGCCCATATGAGACCGAAGAGCTATTTATTGTGGGTAGGTTCCACACAGTGGACCGACTACCATCCCACCGTTTTGTGGGAAGCTGGTGGATGAGGGTTGTACATCTTTTGATTAATCATCATTTTGATTTATATAGGTAGATAGAGACGGCTATCCATTACTCCGAAGTATTTATGAACTATACTAATAAATAACAATTAAAAAATTGGGTGAAACGGTTTGGACTGTCTTGTAAAATGTTTCGTTTACCAAAGATACCTAAATCATTAAAAAAGCAGCTTTTCTGTGAGTTTCCAAGTTATAGTAGCATTAAAAAACAACATTTTACCTTTGTTTTGTAGCTTGTTTAAGTTAAAAGTATTCATGATGTTCTACCGCTTTTGAAACTTAAACATTATTGATTTTCACATTTTAAAAATTGAAGTGAGAACCGACAATCGTTTCAACACTTCAAATGTAACTTTGAAATAATTAATTTTCGGCAGAAGAGGATATTTATCAAGAAAAAAGTGATATTATTACAGGCTTATCAATAGACATGGCGTGAAATAAATATATTTTGTGTGGTATTAGCTCAGCTCTAGAAATAAATTGTTGTTATAATTGGACAACCGAAACTACAATAGCCACGATTTTGCCATTAAGCTATGAATCTTCAAAACATAAGTGAAAACTCTGCATTTGCATTCGACATTAATTTAGTATATATATAAATAGCAGTCAGCAGTGACGACATAACAACACAGCCATAACCTAAAAAATACTCATGTTAACTTTGTATAGCAATAATTATCCAAAAAAAACGAACCGAAAAATTTACAACCCTGGGCTAAAAATCCAAATGTGTCGAATGCCCGCGGTTATAGCCAGCGGCGATAGCAGAGTTGGGGCATTCTGTGAAACAGGACCGTGGCTGGCTCCAGGCGTTCGTTATATTTGAAGCCTAGCAGGAAGACGAGAGAAGCCCCAGGCGTATACGTTGCTGACTGGAACGCGAGCACATTATAGCCTTTATTTTCATAGAAAACCCATGTAACTTAAATTTCACTCGCACACAGACTAGATTTAAAATATTTCGCTGCTCGGTTTTTAAATGTGTTCACAAGAGGCTGTGAAGGAATAAATAACTCAACGTCTGTTTGAACACGAGTATGCGTTTTTTACTCACTTCGCTGTGTAAACATTGCAAATGAAAAGTAAATTTATCCAACGTTTATAAAAGTAATGTTTTTCTTTTTATGACGCTTTGACTGATACTTCCATGAGCATCATGCAATTTTAAAAGTTTGGTAGTAAAACAGGACATAGGATATATAATTTTAAATTAACATATATTTAATTTTACTGTATACTTTATTAAAATCTAGCTTCACGTGGGTAAAAAAGTACAGCTCTAAATAAATATTTATAGTTTAATGCAAGCTTTTCAAAATCAAGTGTATTCACTTACTGTTTTTTGTAAGTCTACTTTTATAAGTCTCAAGAAGTAGGTATAGGTATGTAACCGTGACGTGTAACTAGCGTTTGGTTGAAGTGTACAGTAGCTAGGTATCGCCAGGAGGCACACTCGGCGAGCTCCACCTGTCTGGTTTCATTAAAAATATGCCTCCAGCTGTGTTCCCACTTGAGGTTCAGTACTTGCTGACAAAACTGTGCGGTGTCACAGTCTCACAGTACGATCTCTGCGCACGGATGTCTTTGGAGTACTCTTTGTTTGTTGTCTCAGTTAATTATATTTATGTATATGCTACAGCCAAAGTAATAAATCTGGATATTATATATACAAAAAAAAAAGAACATTTATTGGCTCATCAGTACATATTACAATATATTATGAACAGTGTAACCATTATGTATAATGTCTACTCAATTTAGCTAAATTGATAAATGACACAAAATTCATCACAATAATTGGCTATTTTATATAATATCTTCGAAGACTTGGAATATGTAATAAAACAAGTAGATATTTGGGGTCCATATTGGCTTACATAAAATTCTAAATCATATTCGTTGTAATTCTAACGATTTGTGTTCATAATAATCACTCTTCATAATTTTATTTGTCATACTTTATTAATTAATACATTTTTCAGTCATAACCGTTAGTGATCATATTTTTTTATTAGTAATATTACCTACTACCTAGATGCATTTAAGGTGCTCGCTCCGCTGCGCTTCGCTCGCGCGTTCAATACATAAACTAACCTAGCTAAATATGACCTAACTTTTCTTCGCCTGCAGGGGGCTTTCATGCAATAAGACTATTTTTCATAAAAACGTTTTTTCATTTGATCGTCGGCTAGACTAAACTAAACTTTGACACGCTTTTATTAATAGTGACCAGATTAAGTGATTAATTTATTAATATTGAATTTGGCTCATATCATTACATCAGTTATGTTTAGCTGTTTTCTACAGAGTCCCTTAAATACCCATTAAGGTTTCACAGCCTAGAAGTAAATATAATGAAGAGATAAAAACTAAAACGACATATAATTACAGCTAAATGTAACTCAGTATCAAATACGAAACATCCTTTATGTTCTTTTCCCTATTACGTGGGCGTTCATGAAAGAGAAGCTCCTGTTTTAACAAAGTCGAAAGAGATAGCTGTGTTTTTAGGTGTAAAATACTAGTGACAAACAGAGATGCAGTCAAAAGATATAGCGTAATTGAAGTTGGACTTGGTCCGGCCTCTGCCACAGCTCACACCTTATTCTTGCTTCTTTATGAATGATGAGTCAACAAACCTATGTTTGTCTCTTTGAGAGGAAGCTTGAAAAGACTTGTTTTTGCTAGATAACAGGCTTCCAAGTAAAATTTTGCAATTTTAGTTTATAATTTAAAAACATATCATTCATAGTGTTAGCTAATATTTATACTTATATTGACCAACAGATGTTATGTTAGTGAACCAAAAATTACAAATCCGTCTTATTTTATCTAAAATTGTGATTCTTAAGTAAGTTTTGGGCGATGCGATTGATTATCCTTCACCAACAACCTTAAGTTTACAACTCCACTTCCAAAGGTTGCTGAAGATCTGACTACCACATTTAAAGATTTATAGCCATAATTATATATCAATCTAATCCCACATAAAACCTCTCAATAACACAAAGACACTACATACAAAAAAAAAACATCTTTAGAAACTAAAAAAAGATTAAGCAATAATAAAATTATCCGCTTGCAGATCAAAATGATATCAGTAAAGCCAGGCAGCCCCCAGCCAGAAACCGCGATATGTTCCAGTATGGAGACGGAACATCCCAAGAAGCCAATCGCAGGCATCCCGAGAGTTGCCGTAACAACAAAGTTTAACGCTCCGGTACATATCGATGTTGGCGGGACCATCTATACGTCGTCGTTGGAAACTTTGACTGCGTGAGATATTTCTTTATTATTAAATTAATATTAATTTTAAAATATATTTCATGCGTAAATAACATCTTAGATTAAAACACACGAAATTCTGCAAAAGTTGAGAATACCCTATGTAACAAACTATAGGAACTCTGTATAAACTACTATTTTACTACTATTTATTAAATTACTATTTATTTGCTGTGTAGTGTCGGCTTAGAATAGCACTACCCCATTTCTTCCGGTGGGTGTACGTAAGAGGCGACTAACGGACTTGGGGCTTCTTAAGGGATTTTTGGGCGATGCGGTTGGAGACCCATCACCAACAACCTTTGTACTACCATCTTTTCCCCACTCAACTTCCAAAAGTGGCTGAGGAATTTATTATTTCTCAACTCTGGCTACCCTTTTTAGGGATTTATAGCCGTGAGTATATGTATGTAGGTATACATAAAGAATTAATTCAAGAGGCACTTGTATAAAATAAGTTGCATGTTAAATAAATAAAGTTGCAAAAGTATAATAATTTATATATCATTAACTCAACATCCTGATGTATGCAACATCTCCGCCTAGATTTAAATCTACTAGACGACACAAATTAGCTTTCATAGACGTTATGACATTCCTCCAGGTATAATTTAAAATGTGTAATACTTTAAGTTTATAATATACTAGTGTTGGAGTTGTAAATAAGCTTGTTTCGAAGCAGCCAAGTTATTCATCGTAGCGGGTAGAGTTGTAGCCGAGGGCGATGTTGCCTCAAGCTTTTCGATCGAAAGCTGCCGCCGCCACCGCCGCCGCTCGCTCTTTTAATCAAGTCACTGGAGGGCACGAAAATAAATATCTTGCCAATTGTACCCTGAGGCTTGAGACTGACGTAACCGTTACAAGGGTATACCCACGAAATCGGGCAGCCATTTTTGAATTTATTCAACTGTTTGAACCGTGGTTTCCCTGAAAGGTTAACTTTTCGTCTTATCGATTTTCTAAAATTGTATTTTATGTTAAATTGACTTGTATATGGAATTTTTGTTCACGAAAACATAGTATTAATTGTCATCAAAGAACTTAGAGACCCACCTGCATATAGTCCGTACCCTTTTATTTTTCGCTCTTTGTATGACTGCCTTTTTGAGCGCAGTCTCTATTTGATCAAAACGTCGTCCTCTATTGACATTAGCAAAGAATCCAAATAAAAAATGCAGTGAGAAAAAGTTTGTTTCGTGAAAATTGTGAAAATTTGATTCGTTTTACAATTTCAGCAGTTGAATAAAGTACTTGCTTTCAAAAGACAAATAAAATATGTTCTGAATTATTCTGTTACATACTCTGATGTAACTTATAAAAATGAATTTAAAATTTTAGCTTAAAACAAATAATAAAAGTAAATGAATTAATGAAGTATTTGTTATTTTTAATATTTCTATCATCGCATCGCATTGCAGTATTTGATGCCATATCAGCTGAATAAGGTTTTCTCCAATATTATTTTTCATATTTATTTCTCAAGTATCAAAAAACATGAACATATTATATTTTTCCAATCAATGCTTTCCTAACTTGAGACTTGATTGACCTGATGTATATTGTATGTTTATTTGAGACGGATTTTGTACTAAGCTACGTAATTATTATGTTATTGTGGGAGTATTGGATTTATTATAACTTATGCCCTTTACAAAAATCGGGGTTTGCAGAGTCCTTAAATTTTATGTGTTCTTTATTGTTTCATTGTTATTTTTACTATTTGTTCTTAAGCTATTGCTGTACTGTATATCATGCTTGCGATTTTATCCTTGTTTTAAAGCATGGTTTTAACGAAAAAACAAAACATAACTTATTTATGTATTTCAAAATACTTCAGATATATCATACTCATTATTAATACAAAATCAAAATGTAAAGTTGCGTTACTCAGTACAAAAATAAAACTATTTAATAGACATTAAACGCTCCATATTTCTAATTTGTAAAACACGTCTTTCATATACCCTGAATACTGAGTGCAAATAGTCTTTATAGTTTTTACTGTGAAATAAATGTCCTTTAAAATCAAAGCATTCAGTGAAATATCCCGTTTTCTTTGAAATCGTCTCTCCATCTTCTACAGTATTAATATTTTGCTTTCCTTAATATCTTGCACACACATGCTGAGCGGACTTCTTGTCTCGTGTACTTGTTTCAACGCCGATGGCATATTAGAGATTCTTATGTAAAAGATATTTTAAAGAGTATCTTTTCAATTTCTATAAACAGAATATAAAATTTTAAAACATTTTGGACAATCATCTCTTCGATATAGATTAACTTAAAGTCACCAAAGCTATCAATTATATAACTAAAATGAAATCAATGAATTACACAGAAAATAAACCCAGACATATAATAATATAATATGATATACTCACGCCATTAGTTCCCATTAGGGAGACTATTGATCGCCAATTCGTACGATTCTGGCAAATCTCTAAAGCTTTGTTCACATCCAGAAATCTTTTCATACATGCTCTTTTACTCTTCATACTTTGGTTGCCTGCCTTTTTGAGTTCATTCTCTATTTGGTTTAAATGAGTCCTCCAAGGTTAACAGAAAATCATGTTTTCTTCGTTCACGATCAAACATATTTCATCTAATTATTCCTCCATTCCTTCACACACATTCATCGAGCTGCATCGCTACTACCGTGTTGATTTATTTTTCATTGTATTGTTTTCTTACATGTTTTATGTAGGAAAAAATAAGTTAGCCAATAGTGTATCTGTTCTGACTAAAATTTTACGTATCGATATAAAAAAAATATTGCCACTGATCATACCGATTATTTAATCCATTTAAGAGTCAAAATGACAAAAAGAATGTTGGTATTATTAATCACTGAAACGGATCTGTAACTTAATTGGTTAATTAGTTTGATTCTTGGATGCCTGGATACCTGTGAGAAGAAATTTAGCCAGGCCAAAGTTGTTTCTCTCATTGCAAACATTATTTTTATTTATATTCACATTGCCTGCCTCTTCCAGATATCCAGAATCAAGACTAGGCAAGATGTTCAATGGAGTCATACCGATAGTGCTGGATACGCTGAAACAACACTACTTTATCGACCGCGACGGAGACATGTTCAGACATATCCTCAACTTCCTGAGAAACAAGAAGCTTTTGCTGCCCAATGATTTCCCTCACTTGGATCTACTGCTACAAGAAGCTAATTATTTCGAGTTGGACTGTAAGTTACCGGTGTGAAGTTAGAGGCCGATTGTAACACGACCACATTAACAATATTTTTTTCAATTTGCTTTAAAATGAATTTTTATGTCTATAAATCCATGCAAAGTAAAAAATTTACTTAATTTGATGCTTTAACAACAACCATAAAAAAGCTTTCCCGCAAGAAGAAAGTCGTAACGGTAGTTTTATATATATGATTTAAATATGTTAAATCCTTCAGGAACTATGTATGCTTTGTATGGATGGTAATAGAAAGAAAATATCTGACTCCAGGATATATTGCGTGTATTGATTAATAATTACACCGTGGCCGAAAAATAATGTTAACAGTAACAAGAATCGTAAGCAAGTGACAAGAATAAGTGGGTAGCACGACGCAGTACCCTCAAACGTTTTATAATCATTTCCGAGCACTAGTGATGTACCTGAACATATAATAATAATAAAAAAATTCGTGATCCATATACCACCTAAAATCTCTCAATAAGAAGCGATAACACTTTAACAATAAGTTTGTTAGATAGCTTAGACTAAAGGCTTTACAGAAAAACTATGCTTATTAATAGATAGTATTGCCGTTCTTTATATAGCCAAAGAACTGTGTATGCAGTAAGAGCGGAGATTCTTGAAATTACTTTTATCTTTTTTTATTATATTTGTTCGCCTTTCACTAATAAACTAGCTGCGATAACACTTTGACTTAAGTTTTTTCGATAGCCTATATAAAACTGCTTAATTTGATTGGTTTATAATCACCGTTCAGTGAGTCTAATATAATATCCTTTTATTTGAAAATAATACCAATAAGAGAGGGACCAATTTCATACTTCATCAATTAATAAGCATGAGCATGACTTATAAATGTTCTGTTAGAATACACTGTAAACCGCTCAGCAAGTAACGAAAGTGTTAATCTAAGCGAATGTTTTTCTCTACCACTATCGTATCAATAATTTCCTAATCAAGTCAAACTTTGCAACCATCCAGCTCAGCTCAACGTAGCTATCACAAGCTAGCCATGCTAGGTAGACAGAGTCAGATTAGCCATATAGATATGTGCCAATAGAACAACTCAACCCTATTTATATGACTTCGTTGTCCACCCACCCGCTCTGCCACCAGTCTGCTCCTATGAACCGTGGTAGTCGAAATGGTCAATGTAGTTATTTTTTTGTCGCCACTATAATAAAATCTTTATGTAGTGGCATATACCACACATGGCTCATTCATGCGTTTTTAAATATAACGTTACGGAAACCTTTGCGCGCCAATCCGACTCTTACTTTCCTTTTTTTGTTTGCTTATCTTATAACAATATTGTTTAATTGCAAATATATTTATTCAAGTTATGTTATTGCTTTGCGAAATGATTTGTGTTTTTCTTGTTATATTATACACTGCAGAAATGGCCTAGATAGCTAAATATTACTTGCACATGCAAATATAATTTTCGACACAAACACATTTTTTAGTTACTTATACTTTCAACAAAATAGGCATTAATGAGAGCGGATGGTTTAATAAATAAAACTCAAATGTTGACACCGTATCTCTCCTAAGGGGTTGGCAGAGAGGTACTAATACTTCTAAACAACACGTAACAGTGTCAAATGGCGTTCAGTGTACCCACGTTTTTCTTGGACAGTGTACTCACGTGATAAGGGGCAGGCCTATCGCCGCATTTTATATGAATGCACTGTCACATGACTATGACAACTTAGCCATGTGGGTTTTATCACGATGTTTTCTCTCACCGTTAACATCCTTGTAAAATATGACTTGTCACATTTGAATTGGAAAATGTGATGAAGACATTGAAAGAAGAGTGAAAAAGGGTAATACGGTAAATGGAGCAATGAATAACCTAATGACCAGTCAATCGGTATTCGAAAAGGCCCGAATGGCTGTGCATGATGCTGTTCTTGTTCCTACGCTTATGTATGGAAGCGAATGTTGGGTGTGGCAGAAGAATAATGAGAGTAGAGTAAATGCAGTAGAGATGAGGTCCCTTAGAAATTTTTTTAATGTTAGATTAGAGTGAGAAATAGTGTCATTCGTGAAAAGTGTGGTGTGAAAGATGATATTGTAAGAAAGATAGAAAAAGGAATGTTGAGATGGTTTGGGCACTAGAGAGGATGGATGATAGAAAATTGGTAAAAGGGATCTATAGAGCTAGTGTGCATGGTAATGTTAGTAGAGGACGACCACGGAGAATACACTTCGACCAAATTGAGGGTGTGCTCAAAAAAGCAGGCGTCCGAAGTATGAAGAATAAAAGACCATGTATGAAAAGATTGATGGATGTAAACGAAGCTATAGAGGTCTGCAGGATCGTACAAATGGCGATCGATAGTCTCTGCCTACCCCAATGGGAACTAATGGCGTGAGTATATGTATGTATGTACGAGGGGCATGCCAAAAGAAGTTAGATACTCTTTTCTCATTTAATTGACACTGGCAAGCTATACACCATCTTATAGGCTGGTTTCTTATTGACATATTTGAATATAGAACACACTTCTTTTATTTATTTTTTATTTGAATGAGCATCATTTTTCTGAGAATCTGGCGGGAATTCACTTGCAACAATGGTGCTCAGTCGAAGTGATTTTCGCGGTATGACTTATTATGACTTTAAAAAAGGTTTAAAGCCTCAAGAATGTTTTGAACTTTTGGCTTCTACTTTTAGTGAGTCTGCTTGTTCCCGAGTAACAGTATTCAATTGGTTTGCTGAATTTAATAGAGAAAGAGAATGTCTCAAAGATGAAGTGAAGACAGGACGGACGCCAACCGCAGTCACGCAAGAAAACGTTCGTGCAGTCGAAAAACTTATTCGCGAAAACCGACGAATTACATATGTAGAGCTAGAGCGAGAACTAAGAATTGGATCAGCAGCAATGCAAACCATAATTCACGATCACTTTTCTCTCCGTAAACGTTGTCCGAGATGGGTGCCGCACAAACTTACAGATGAGCAGAAAGATCGTCGGGTGGATTGGTGCCTATTCATAATAGGTAAATTCAACGGAGGCGAGAAAAAAAACGTATATGATATACTGACTGGTGACGAAACATGGCTATATAACTATGATCCCGAATCAAAGCGACAGTCGACTGTATGGTGCTTTGAAGACGAGCCAACTCCAACGAAATGTCGCCGTGCACGAAGCACACAGAAACAAATGGTCGCCTCGTTTTTCTGCAAAACGGTAATATTGGTGCATATTGAAAGAACGGTGAACTCCGAATAGTATGTGACAGTTTGTGCTCCAACAGTAATATCAGCTTGGTGTGACAAGCGACCGAAGTCAGGAATCCGGTACCTTCTCCTGGCATCACGACAATGCGGCGCCGCACACATCTGCCAGAACACTAGACTTTGTCAACTCGAAAAATGTGTCAATTCTGCCTCACCCGCCATATTACCCTGACTTAGCGCCTTGTGATTTTTACTTGTTTCCAAAAATCAAAGAAAAACTAAAGGGGAAGAGGTTTGAAAGCAAAGAAGATGCGCTGGTTGCCTACGAGTATAATTTCGAGACTTCTGAGGTATCTAAAGAAGAGTGGTCACAGGTATTTTCCAATTGGTTCAGACGTATGGAAAAGTGTATACGTGCTCAGGGTGAATACTTTGAAAAGATCAATACTTGTAATAAAGAATAAATTTTATGATTTTTGAGTATCTATTTTCTTTTGGCATGCCCCTCGTACATATGACTTCAGAAAAGAAATATTGGTGTAGATCTGACCAGGGATTTGAACCCTCATCGTCTGTACAATAAGCGATGTTCTACCCATTGAGCTATCACGGCTACTTATAAATAAAAGTTACGTTAATGATGGGTGCAAAGCGAATTCGAATGTTTTGAAATACACGTAACGACATGGTATAGTTTCTTGTAAGAAACAAGTTATATTTAGATTATGATTTAATAAATGAGCTGTATGGCACATTTATTTCCTTCGTTTCTGCTCAGCGATGTTTATACGATCTGTTTTCTGCGAATTCCAATTCTAGCATAGATTGCCATTGTTAAACAAACAAAATTCATTAATATACCAATCCAAATGTATAGAAACTGCCACTTAAACAACTTCATGATTGATTTATCATCTATTGTAATAATGTCAATAATCGCAGTCAATATAAATTAGACTCTTTGTCTTTTCGTCATAGAAAAAGGCAGGCGTCCGAAGTATAAAGAATAAAGGAGCATTTATGTGAACATTAATGGATGTTAACGAAGCTAGAGAGGTTGGTCAGGTACAAACAAAGTGGCGATCGATAGTCTTTGCCTACCCCAATGGGAACTAATGGCGTCAGAATATGTATGTTTGTCTATATGTTTATCATAAATCACCACTATAAGTATAACACAACACAGTACTATAAGGATAATATTTAATTTCATGATAATAATTTCATAAAAACTTTCCGCGATACCTAATTAGTTTAATACTAAGAAATTGCTGCGTAGTGCCGGCTTAGAATAGCGCTGCCCCATTTCTTCTGGTGGGTGTACGTAAGAGGCGACTAACGGTATTAGGGCTTTTAAGGGAATATTGGGCAATGCGGTTGGAGACCCATAACCACCTTTATTTTACCATCTTTTCTCCACTCAACTTTCCAAAAGTGGAATTACTAATTCCTTAGCACTGGCTACCCCTTCTAGGGATTTAAAGCCGTGAGTATATGTATGTATGTATGTACTAAGAAATAATACATATATTTATTATTACAGACATGGTTTTCGCCCTATCACGGCTGAAGAGTGAGCGCGAAGGAGTAAAGCAGGAACGGGAATGGCTCAGTCAGGCAACTGAGAGACTCAAACAAGAAACTGAGTTACTGCTGCAGGAACGAGAAAGACTGCAGCAGCGGTGGTCGTGAGCCTCGGAAAAAGTATGTACTTAAATACTTACATACACGTACATACATACATATACTCACGTCCATAAATCCAAAAATGGCATAGTCAGAGCATTAGAGCTAAAAACTCTTCAGCCACATTTGGAAGTTGATAAGGGAGCAGATGGTAAAAATAAGGTATCGTTGGTGATGGACACAGGTGATAAGTTATTTTTAGAGTTACGATTTATGTTATAATTTACAAAGTTTGCACATTGAGCATTTATTGTTCTTATAGTATTTTAAAAATATCGTTTCTTGAATAGAGCAGATATATGAAACATCTATTTCATGTATAGCTGCTGCAAATAATTAAGATAAGCAGTTTTAATTTGAGGGAATGATGATTCAGAAAATTCAGATAGAATAAATAATGTTTTATGAAATGGATTATTAATTATAGCTAAAAACTAGCTGAACCGGCAACCATTCAATCGTTGTTTTGTCATAAAACATATTTCCAAATTTTTATTAGTCTATAAAATAAAAATGAAGTTTTAGGGGTGCACAACCCTTATCGCTGTACTAAATAATTTAAACATCTTACGTAGCTTAGAGAGTATGATATATAAAACAATTTAAATATATTTTTTCCAAAAATTTCAGACTGCACTGGCGAAGGATACTGACTACCCTAGTGTGGAAAAGAAGAAATGCGTTGCCCGTGATACAAAGGAAATTTAAAAACAGCTATTTGGTGGCTTAGTGTTAAACACATTCAGAGCTTATTTTTAATTCTATCGTACGTCGTTTTAACTTACTCTGATGTAGGTTAGAAGATGCACACAAAATCTTAATATACTTATAGCCATAGAAAGATGCTGAAGTTTATAAATAATAAAAGGAAACCGAAATAGCTCAGTGGTTAGAGTGCCGCATACTATTTTTTAAGTCATTTGGTGTATACAGCTTTAGACAGGGATGTCTGGGCTCAAATTGTGAGGCCTTTGCCCAGCAGTGGGAAGCAACATCGGCTATAAAAAAAAATGTGGTTAATATATCTTGTTGTTAACAGTGAGGGAAAACATCGTGGGTAAACATGGCTAAGATTTACATGGCCATGTGACAGTGTATTCGTACATCTCTCAACCCTTCGGGGATAAACCGCGTTATTATATTTGTAATTGTTACATATAGTTAATGATTAAGCAAAGAAACGTGAGCCATTAATTCAGGATTAAAAGTTTTTAATCTAAGGCTTTACTTTTATATTTTAAAGTGAAATGCTAATTAATTATAAATATTCGCTAAGCGAACGTTTTAGGAGATCAATAAACACGAATACGATTAGAAAAAGTTGAGTAGGTACAGTCAGCATTTAATGAAGTGTGAAATGCAGTAAAATAAATGTAGGTAGTTAACTGTTGTCAATTGTTCAGACATCGTTATATAACAGTTTTTCTAAATATTGGTAAACGTAATAGTATTTCTCAAATATTTGTTAAATTAAAGAAATGCATTTAGTGTAGAAAATTATTGTAAAATATGATTCGTTATTACGTTAAAAAGTATTGTTATATGATAATCGTAGTTTATATTATTGAATTGGTTGGTCGATATACGTGGCAAGTATTTGAATTCGATTACTTTTTCCTTTACCTACTTTCCTTTGCCAGTACCATAACGATCAGTCGATGAACAACACAATAATACAATTTAAGAATCCTTACACCAAATACATATACTCACGGCCATAAATCCCAAAAAGGAGTAGCCAGAGCTTAAGAGCTAGAAACTTCTCAGCCACATTTGGAAATTGTAGGGGACAAGATGGTGGAAACAAAGTATCGTTGGTGATGGATCTCCAAACGCATCACCCCAAAACCTCAAAAAAAAAACCATACTTACCCCAGGAAGTGGTTGTGACATTCTAAGCTGGCACTGCAAGAATAATAATAAAGTAGACATTATAATATTTAGAAATAACAGCTCCGAAATATGTACGAATAGCGACTTCGTGTAGATTAAGTATCTCGTTATAGTAAATATTATAAAAATATTTCATCTTAGAGCTAGTGTTGGGATTAGGATGGAAGACTAAGGAACTAATTCTGACTTTGTTATGGCTAGATACCAATAAAAATATATATTACCCTTTCTTTTTTCCATATTTGTTATGGTAATGTAAAAAGTAGCGCTGAAAACTTTAAGTACTGGGATAGCCTTTCTCATTCCAGGTAAAATTTTGCAGTACTTTTTTTATACAATTTATTGTTAAATTTTTATCTTTATTGTATGTTTAAATATATTTTGACTGCTATACTTACTTTTAAAATTAGAGGAACTAAATAATGTTTTCTTTTGTAAATAATGTTTTAATAACCATACTAAAATTCAAATACTCTTTAAGTCATTTTACTGAATTACTCAATTCTGTAGATGCCTTTCACAATACTAAGTAATAATAAAATAGGGTTGTAAATAAAACAGTAATGTACATATATGATGTTTAATTAATTATAAGCACACCTACCCTCTTAAATCTAACAATAGACTTAAAAAATGTAGGGTGAAAAAAATATATGGACAAATACATACTACTAAAAAAAATGAAATGAAAACCAGTTGTCACGTAAAATGGCAAATCTCGCAGTCTTTCCATTCAATATCTATAATGACACTTCTCTTATACATTACTTTTTTGAAAACATTAAAATATTACTTTATGACTAATATAATCATGAGACCTGTAAATCAATACAAGATTAATATATACCCCAGATATTTTGGTTTACATCGAAAGTAGTAACATAAATTATTTTGAGTGGAACATAAATTCTTTAATTGAAAATTATTTTGACTGATGTAGGTTTATTACATAAAAAGATTGAATTATAAATAAAATAACGATATACTTAATTAAATAATTCAATTTACAGTAATTTCTTTTTGATTGTGGTGGAATATACATGGCAACTTATTTTTTAGTCGCCATACCATGTATTACACTTCGCGAGATCAAATCAAAAAACAATCAAATATTGAGAAATTACTCAAATTTTTATTTTGATTAAAATAATCATAAATATCTCAACAACAATTTAGTATAAACAATAAAAACTTTTACTTGCTCATTTGATTAGCTATTTTTGATGAATAACTGTCCTAGTGACAGCAAACGTTCACAAGAAATAAACAGTTGGCATTATCTCTATATTTTGTACCAAAGCTGGCTTATATAATCAGTCGTAACTAAAAGTCCTAAAGTCATCAACAACCTCTGTGGCAACAGTTGAATAAAAGTGTATATCTTTTTGTATTTTTCTACATTTATAGAGTAATGAAATAAAATATTGTACGAGAATTTAGATAATACACTTTATAAACTTTTCTCAACCTTAAACTAAATGAGAAAACGGTTAAACAAAACGTAAACCGGTAAAAATTTCAGTCTTTTTGAAACATACTATTATAAAAAGTTATTGTAAACTGAGCTCAGTAAGTCAGAAAATAGTATTTTTAGTCCTTAGAATAACACATTTCCGTATATCTTTTCCCAAAAATATATTTCTTTTCCAAAACGTAAAGGTAGACAAGAAGCCGGATTTACGGACACTATAAGTGTCACATTATATTTAGATCACCACAAACTAGATTTTTGTACTCATTTACACTCGTTCAAGTAAAATAAAGTGCCATTTTTGACGCATTTCAAATATACCCATGCCTATGTCATACTATGAAGATGTACACATGAAAGCGCCGTGATTTTAAAACGCCCCCTTTATCTCGATTTTCGGCACAAAGGAAATGATTAAAAACATATATTAAGAGAGCCATTCAGGGCACAATGATAATAAATATTATTAACGTCCATAACGTGCTAACTCACTAAGAATGAAAGTCCTTGTCAAAAAGGAAATGAGAAACTTGAAAGGCTAGGTAAACACCAATTGACAACAATAACAAATGATTATTCAAACTTTCACCTCGTTGAAAATCAATTCAATAGTTTTATATCCGATCTTTACTTACACTGTACAATGCAACGTTCAGGTATATTACCTTTAATTTATTAATAAAGTTGCTTTTGGCATTTCTTGTTTAACAAGTCCAAATAATAAATTTATATTGAACAAAAGGAGTTATTTACTCGTCTAGACCAACTTTAATATCATTTCAATTACAAAAGCAGCTCAACTACTGACCAACTAATTTATTAAAAAAATGAACAACGAGGAAGAAAATTTGTGGGTTTCCCATTATATCTAACATTAATAATGACATCGAAAGACAGAAATGCACATTTATAATAATTTAAAATCTTTTTTACATACACTACTAGAGCACACCAATGTAAGATTTAAACTACGTAACATCGAAGCACTAATCCTAGACATATGCCACCAATATACGCTAGTTATAATGTATTCTAATGATAGCTGTATATTCAGCTACTAATTGCGAAAAGAATTGAGTATACTTGGGAATAAAAATATTCTTAGGGGTGTTATGAAGGAAAACATGATAAAAATCTACGAAAATTCAAACAACATATTATATTTATCTCCCTATCTTGTTAAACAGTCAATGGTTTGCTGCTGCCTTTGCTGTTTAAACAATGTGCCACTAAATGGAATTTTGTGTTTCATTTTATTTCATCCATTTTGACATAGAACTGACGTATTGAAGTAGACTGACGGTTTGGACGGCAGTATCATGAAGACACTGCCGCCCCACAAAGACAGAACCTGGCCGATCGATGCGATACAGACGCCAGGTTCGTATTTTGTTTATATTTGGTTAGTATTTAGTAGGTTTGTTTCATATGTGAATATATAGTAAATTTTCACTTACTCGGGTAATTTCAAAGCATTTTATTTTAATTTAAAATATGTTCAAAAACATTTGGCACGATGTAAATATGCGTAAAACACACATTAAGAAGCCAGCTCTATTAAAATTGATATTGGTCTTGATCGTTCATTATGTAACTGGCATATATAAATATTTAATTATACTACTTCATTAAATCATTCTGGCTTATTTCAAGGGCCTCATTAAATATTTCTTGATCTATTATTGATACATAAAACTTATTACTATACTAGGGAATCAAAAACACCATACAACATCGACTACTGATACACTTACTTAGGTACATTATATAATGAATAAAGCAAAACAAATGTCTTTTTATATGGGATATATAATTATGTTAGAACCGTTGCAAAGGAGACAATCTTCATTTGAATATTTCGTATTATTCCAATAAACGTTAAAAAGAGACGAAAAACAATATAAGGTTTTCTATTTAAAAAAAATCATCTGTCTGGTAATATTTTGAGTTGACATATTCGTTTTATCCCAGCACTCTACTGTTTCTGTATGTTGTAACATGATAGCAATAAAATATTTAAATCTAACTCCTACGGTTATTGACCCTACAAATGCAGCTCTTGGAGATCATAAGTATAAATTTACTTACTATTTTCAAAAGCTGTATTTATTTTTAAATTTATTACGATGATAATGTCAATAATATCATCATCGTCAGCCGATAGACGTCCAAAGCCAGACATAGGCCTACCAAAAACCTCTTTACATATTCGTAAAGTTTGCCTTTGGTTCTGCTTTCACTATAGACGTAGAGAAAAAAACGGTAATATGAATTTATATAAAGTACATAACATAACACTTATATATTTTCTCGAAAACACTAGAATTTTTAACAATTATATAGGTACCGCTAAATCTGTTTTGAGTACACAAGAGATCCATCAAACTATAACTTTGTTTAATTCACAGCTGGAAAACAATGCGAAAGTGCAAATTATAACTTTCAACATTTGTCTCAATATGGCAGCTGAATAATTGAGCTTTAAAAAGATGATTTTCTCGTAATAAAATCGTTGTACATAATATGTTTAAAGGAATAATAAACTGCATCGTTTTTATCACCGAAATAAAACGTGTCACTAAGTCTTTGGTTATGAGGTAATTTATCCAGATTTCTTTAATTTGATAAAGTTAAAATATATTTGGAAATAAAACGGCAAGAAATTATCTGATCAAAAAACTATTAAAATAAATAGGAAAAGAAGTACAAAAGATAAAGTGATTTAAAAAAGTCCGTCATCGCCAAAGTCGTTGCCATTGTTTCGGTCTCCGTCAAGATTGCGCAGTAAGTCTTGAAATTCCGAATCCAACTGAAAATAAATAAAAATCTAATTAGTTCTCTACACTCATAATTATTACGCTAGTAAATTAATCTATACATATAATAAATCTGTAGAAAAGTCATTTTTGTACATTGAAGAAATTGAAAAAAAAAATAGCCAGCGTGTGAACAGATAAGTAACAGAACCCATATCCATCATTTTTTAAATTTTTGTCTGTTTGTCTGTTTATATGTTTGTTTGTGCGCACATTACGTAAAATCTACGAATTCAATGCTGAAAATGTTTATACAAAAAAATTAAACGTAACTTGAGGTATAACTTAGTTTTTGTTTCATCGAAATCGGTTCACTGTATCAAAAGATATGATTAATTTTGTGAGTTCAAGAAGAAAAATATTACGTTACGCAATTCAGTATAGTACTTGCAACGACATCTTAAGTCTAAATATAGAACTAATGTTGATGGTTGGAATCCAAAGTCCGATAGATGGCGTTGTGCAAATGATTCTACTACTCATAAATTTAAGCCCACCAAAACTATGCGACGGAACTCGGTTGAGAGTGACAAATCTCCAACGAAATGTCATTGAAGCCGAAATCTTAACAGGTTACGGCTCCGGTGATGTTGTTTTCATTCCCAGGATACCTATTATCCCCAATAATTTTCTATTTACTTTCAAACGTGTGCAGTTTCCTGTAAGCCTCTGTTACGCTATGTCTATTAATAAAGCCCAAGGCCAGACGTTATCCGTTGCGGGTGTAGACCATACTTTTGATTGTTTCTCACACGGCCAACTCTATGTTTCTCTATCACGTGTTAGCAACCCAAACAACCTTTTTGTATATGCTCCGGGTAATTCCACCGCTAACATAGTGTCTAGAGCAGCCTTGACGTAATCAACTTTACCAAAAGTCAGGACTCTTATCTAAATCATCAGAAAGGTGATATATTCTTAACTACACGACGTTTTTTTGTTCTCGACAATCACGCGAACGAAGTCGCGGGCACAGCTAGTCATGTAATAATTAATTTGGAACAGTAAATTATTTCTGTTAGAGCTTGGAAGACTTGCTTGATTGAAGAAGCTTTGGTATTTTGGATGTAAACCGGATGCAAAAAATAATAGTCCACGCGAACGTAGTCGCGGGCAAAAAGCTAGTTTATAATACGTGAAGCAAACAACTTAATATTTTATTAAGAGATCGCACTTTATGTGGAAAATTCAATTAAAAATATAATTTTATTAGTATACATACATGCATATACTCACGCCGTTAGTTCCCATTGGGGTAGGTAGAGGCTATCGCCATATAATTAGTATGAATCAAAAATAATGCATTTCACACTTGTGTGTATTCTGTGTCAAGTCAAACAGTTGTCTGTTTGACTTGACACAGAATACACGCATGCATGTATACACGTTTATTTAGTGTCAAAATCTATGGTCAAATTGACGTTGACAATAGTTAGTCGATTGAACTTCGATCACTGAACTGGGCCTTTAGTAACTACTATGAGTATTTACCATAAAGTCCGAAATCTCATCAGCTGTTTCCTCAGTAGATTGCAAGATGTCCAATGCGTTTTCCAGCGGTGTATCTAAAACAATGTACGAGTATTTTAATGCTTATATTTTAACAAAGCGGACATAATAATAAATTCCAACAATTGTCACGTTATTGGTAAGAAAAAACATGCTCTCATTTATCCATTTATACCAAGGTTTATCATCTGAATTGCAAAACGCAGGTTTGTTTTATTACCGGGGAGAACCCAGACTGCGAAAGTAATACAAGTAGTAAACTAATTCAGGCCTAATTAAAATAACAAGTGACGTGATCTAGGATTCAGTTATTGGGCTGTTGGCAATTTATGCAGGATCTATCTAGGCAATTTATGCCTCATGTTTGCTGAGGTATAATGGTAAGAGAACAGGCGGTATGTTATTGATTCCATGGAAAAGTGGGAGGCCAATCTAGCCTGGGACGCTACTTACGTCGACAAGCTAGCGCCGTCCTATTGGTTTCGCCTATAAATCTGGTTCTGCGGCGTATAAAACTGAGGGTCTCAGAAGGCGCAATTATACTAATTTAGCACAAGAAAATTACTTTACAGCTTTTTCTGTAGAAATGCCTGCCTGCGGGTGACGGCAACCTAGTGTATATTGATTTTAGTGATTGTTGGACGATACGTTTTGCACCCAACACAGACAAGTTCATTATACAACCTTTTACCGAATGAAAGCCAAAAGAAGATTGAAGAATCTCTAATTCTGAAGTTTTCACTACTCTCTTGAGGGATTTATCGGCGTGAGTAAGTTAGTAATTAAAATAAAAAATAGTTATAAAAAATAGTGCGTACCTTCACGCAACAAGCTATCAATGTAATTGCTATCGAATATTTCATCCGTTAGCTTGTCGGAAGTCTTCTCCATTGAAGTTGGTTTTTCCAGAGCCTCACACAGCTTTTTATTAGAGTAACTGGCATCTTCGTCATCACAAGTTCTCTTAGTAGCAGTTACCTGGAAACTGATACTTGCTCCAGCGTTATTATTGCTGAGTTGGACTGCAGCTAGCACGTGATCTGACACTTTACCAAATTGCGCGCCCATGTTGTCTTCAGTGGGAACGTTTTCAGGAATTTGGTTCAAGAAGCTTTCTTCAAATGTCGTTATCTTTGGAGGCTTTGGTTTAACCATGTTCTCTGCACGATTCAAGTCATGGCTTGGTTTCCTTACTTGCTTCAAGCTCTGCTTGTTTTTTTCGGTTGAGGAGTGTTCTTCAGACATCTTGGCAGGCCGATTTCCTTGAGGCCTGTTACCAATGATAGATTTGATAACGTTATAGATCTTTCCAATTGAGCTGATGATTCGTTCCCTGTGCGGCGCTATGATTTTCAGTCTGTTTGACGTAGAGCAGTCGCCTTCAGCAGATGAATTTGTGCCATCATCGTTACCATGGTTGGGCAAGTTATTCACCATGGAAAGAATCACTTTTTCAAGATGGCGTGGATCTTCCACTTGCAGAGCACAAGATGCGTCTTCCTGGAAAACACATGAAACTTTATTTTAATATTCCATTCCATTTAAGTCTTAATACTCATTATGCAGTAATGCTTTCTAAACTTTTAATGTGTGAAAATCAGATACATTGATTGACGTTACTCGTATTTTCCGGACAACATTAAAAAAATACAGCATGATAAACAAAACTTGGAGTTAGTTTGATTTTTTAATATGCTATAATAGTTTTAAGTTTGGTTTCATTTGTAATGTTTTATTGCTTTCTAAGCTATTTATAAAGAACGCAATTTCCGTTATTAATTTACAAAACTAGCTGGTTTTTTATTTTTTAAATAGGCGGTTTCTTAATAAAATATCTAGTTGTTTTGTTTTGCCATCATAGCCGTGAGTATACATAGCAAAGTATAGATAATTCCATTCACGAAGACGCAACCCTCTTTTTTACGTTATCATTTTTAAGTATGAATTTTGCTTCGACACGATTCGCCAGTATTTTTTTGTGGATATGTTCATATAGATAATTTAAGTTACCGTGAAAGCATTAACACATACGCCTTTATTTCAAACTTCTAATATAAAAGGAAAGGAAAGGAAAGGGTGGGTCGGTCTTCGTGAATTAGCATTAGTACCAGTACACGTCACTAGATGGCGCTGGCTGTATTTTAAATCCCGGTAGCGTATTTACTTACATAGTTAAAAGTTTTTTCGTGTATTTTAAAGGTTTGAGAAGCCGTGGAGTTAACTTTTATTTGATTTCACAATACAATATAATAATAAGAAAATGTAACCATTCAATCAGTCTACGTCCTGTCAAAATTTCCGTCCGTTGACTTGTGATTAGTAGATTATGATCATTATTATAGTTTAGTATGTACAAGTTTATTTACTAAGTTATTTGCAGATTTATTCAAATCTTTCAAACTTCTTTGTCGATTATGTAGAATCCACTTAACAACTTTTTGTGATTCTAATCTATCTTTATTTTTAGTTGTAAGAACTCTGGTGATTATTTCTATGTTTCCCTTCAATTTTAATCATAATCTACGAATTACAAGTTAACGCCCAAGTCACGTAAAATTGACTATAATCTAATTTTAAAGATTTCATTATTTCCTCCACTTTTTAGAGATGAACAAGCAGCTCTATCGAGAATTGGCTAGTTTTTTACAGAATGTTTTTGGTGGGATATAACTAACACTTTCATTCTCGTGGGTGTGGTACGAGTTGATTTGGAATGTTGGTGGCTTTTCAAGAGATTTTTGGACGATATGGCTGAAGAACCATTACCAACCATCCTTTATTTTCACATACATACATATACTCACGGCTATAAATCCCTAGAAGGGGTAGCCAGAGCTAAGGAATTAGAAATTCCTTAGCCGCTTTTGGAAAGTTGTGTGGGAAAAAGATGGTAAAATAAAGGTTGTTGGTGAAAGGTCTCCAACCGCATAGTTCAAAAATCCCTTAAAAACCCCCAATACCGTTAGTCGCCTCTTATGTACACCCACCGGAAGAAATGGTATGGTAAAATGCTATTCGAAGCCGACACTACACAGCATAACTTAATTAGCTTTATTTTCGTATTACCAAAAATGTTTGAGGATCTTCTAATTCTGAAACTCTGGCCTTCCCGTTTTGGGATTTATAGCCGTAACTATATGTATGTATGAAAAGGTATTATGACTATGAATTGTAACAAAACATAACTTGCCTCATCATAAACGTATGATTCCGGCATAACATCCTTGTGACGATGAGCGAATTTGGCAAACTTCTCCCTCATTTCTTTCAACGAATATTGTCCTTCAGTCTCGTTGACTATTTCGTTTGTGCAAACAAACGTGGTGACAGCTTTTGACCCCTGCTCGATTTCCAGGCGGCCACGAGTTTTCATGAAGATGAACTGCCCATTTTTAGTCATCAAGCGATAGCAGGATTCCCCGGATAGGTTCAGCTGATTGTACACTGAAATATAAAAAAAAAACATAAGAAATTCACATTAAATGACATAAAACACTAAACACTATGAGTGTATGCTGTTCAGTGACGGCTTAGAATGTCTTTACCCCTTTCTATCCACGGGTGTCGTACTAGGGGTATGGGGCTTTTTAATTGGTTTTTGGGTGATGCAGTTGGAAACCCATCACCAACGATACAGTATTGCTACAGTGGCTGAGTTGTTTCTAGGTCTGAAGTTCTGGCTACCCCTTTTAGAGATTTATGGCCGTAAATATATATTTATGTATAACAGTAAACATTTATCGTCTTTTAAAAAATATATGTATAATAATTATATAATAAAAAGTATTTTGATGTTTAAATTACCAAAATCAATTGAAATAGTGAAAATTTACTGTAGAACATTAAAAAATCTTTGATCATAATTTTTATATTACAGAAGGCGCCCCTACAAGTTGGGCAGAGTACTTCCAGAATTCTATATATATCATTTTACTAACTTTTTTGATCGATTTATAAGATTGCCTTAACCTTGAAATGGAACCCGCTGGAATAAAAATCAGTTTATACTTTAACTTTTGCGTGTGTTCTACAGAAATAATAGGAAAATTATTAATTTGAACATCTTCAGCAACATTTGTGTTTATCAAAATTAATACGCAGCTGACTTAGACATGATGTAAGTTATACTTTTCTAGTAAAAAAATAATTATACATCGATAGTACTGAAATTCTACTACTTACAAAAAAGAGAAACACAATATAAAGTCATCACAAGTAGAAGTAGATGTTGATAAATTGAAAATACAAAGCTTTTAGTAACTCGGAGCATTTTCGTGATCACGTAAATACTTGTGCACGTTTATGCATGTAAATGGATACATAAACATGGCACAGTGTAAATCTTCATCATTACATATGTATGTATGTAAAACTAAATCAAACTAGAACCCTAGCTTTCCTAACGATGTTTATCTACGAGGAGGTGAACATATAGCTCTGTTTATGTCTAAACAAATCACCCGATATCTCTATATCTCAACGAGGACTTGTAATAGGTACGGACACAGCAGTAATCTACAAAATGTTTAATCTACTTGGTTACAAGTACACATACAATGTAGTTGATAGCGTTCGAAATCGGAAAGTGACAAGATCAAGTACTTGTTTTATTCCGTGTCGTAGTTAGACTAAGCATATCTAAATGTGGACCATTAACAGATAAAGTCAAGAAAATAAACAAGCCACTGGTATTTACATCTTCAGTTAGGTTAAAGTGGTTTGATAATGTTATTGAGTTTTGATTACATGTGTTTAAGGCGCATGCTGACCATGATTGTTATATAATAAAAAAGTACTTGAATTGTGAACGGTTAATTTTAGAAAAGTCATGTATAAGGCGGAATTTTCATAATGTTATAATTTAAGTCATATTTTTTGTTCCATTCAAAGAATGTAAAAATTTATTCTATTATGATGACGTCATTGGTTTAACTAAAATCTAAAAATGTTGGCAATGTTAATATATTCATTTCATTTACTTCTGTCTTACTGCTCTTTGTAATTTTGGGTAGTTAATAAAACTTTAAATAATACCATACGCGGAAATATTTTAGTACATAATTCTTTTTTTAATTTCTTGAGCTAATTTTGGTAGTAAAAATAGGAAAAAGATAGTGAGATACAAAAATGCTGGTAAGTCTCTGTTTGTTAATAATATAAATACGATGTTATATACGATATTGCTGTGTAGTGTCGGCTTAGAATAGCACTACCCCATTTCTTCCGGTGGGTGTACGTAAGAGGCGACTAACGGTATTGGGGCTATTAAGGGATTTTTGGGCGATGCGGTTGGGGACCCATCACCAACAACCTTTATTTTTACCATCTTTTCCCCACTCTACTTTCCAAAAGTGGCCGAGGAACTTCTAGTTCCTCAGCTCTGGCTACCCCTTGTAGGGATTTACAGCCGTGAGTATATGTATGTATGTATGTATGTACGATAGTATATATCTTTGCCGTGTAGTGCCGGCTTAGGATGTGGGTGTTGCAAGAGGCTTTTTGAAGTGTTTTTCGGGCACTGCGGTAGAAGACCCATCACCAAAGATACTTTATTTCTATTCTACCATCTCGTCCTCTATCAACTTAATGTGGTCGTGGAGTTTCTAGCCGTGAGTATATACATATGTAAACTTCCAAATTTGGCTGACGTTGTTCTAGCAATAAAGCTTTGTCTATCCCTTTTAAGGATTCATGGCTGTAAGTATATGTAAGTCAAGAATTTTTATCCTTTTTACGAAAATTTGGCTCATGGAGAAGTATGAATTTTTTTACTCATAGTTTGTAAATAAAAGGAGTGGATATCACTATTTTTTCATTACTTTACTTATATCAGGAACATAAACTAAATAAAAAATGCACAACACGCACTAAAATATTATTTTATTCATTGTGTTTGTGACTAGCTTAGATTAGATTAATTTTTATTATTTTTATTCTTTTGGATTATTTGTTGTGTTACAAAGAAGGGAAAGTTATATCATAGACTTACAGAAATTACGGTCGAGTTTCTATCACTGGATTACACCAGCTAGTAAGTAAAAAACCATTATTTAAATCTTTTAGTTCGTGAAAACCTCATGTGGGGATTATTACTAATAAATAAAGAAAAGAAAAATTTCGACACAGGCGGGAATCGAACCCGCAACCTCGGGTATACACCCCCGTCGTCGCTCTGCCAATTGAGTTACCGTGTCAATGGCTGCCAGCGCGAAATTTATTTCTCTTACACGTTTTAGTAGTGTTTGCGTTTCCTACCTCCAAATTTCTGTGTCGAAATTTCGAAATTTATCTTTCCTTTATTTATTTTTTATTTATTAAAAAAACATTGTTTATCATCATATTTTTTTATGCAAAAGTGAAAACTTATAATTTTGGTTTAAAACGTCGGTAATAATATATGAATTGCGATGATTGTCAACTATTCATACATAATTGAAAACAAATTCTTTCATACTTAAATTTACCTTCTATGTAGCATTTAATTTGTCTAGCTAATGATTTTTATTTTGGACATCGTACTAGTATTTGAATGATGTATAGACAATTCACCTTTCGTGTTTTAAATTGATAAACCTACGACCTATTGTAAGAGCCATTTTACAAACTCAACAGAGGACGACGATTAATTAATCTGTGCTTTAAGGATGAACGATTATCTGAAGATTTCAGAATGGGTATTTTATGTTGTATTATGAACTGGTAGTGCAATTCAGTGTCAAAAATAAGTAAAACAAATCGAAACATAACAAAATTATATGAAAAGTAAATCATAATGCACTTTTTAACATCTTTTATCATGAGGGCATCTCACAAAGTTTCATAATATTTAAAGTGCTATATATAACAAGCTCAATAGTGGTTAGCTCCAGACTAGCCTTACTTTCAAAACTATTAATAGGTTTAAAAAGTAAAAATATAGGGGAAAAAATTCTTTAACGAAATAGTAAAGGTGTTTAATCTGAAAAGCATGCTGTGGATCTTCATACAACCAACCAATGAAAGTTGGTCTGAATCGACTCATCGAATGTGTTTTTTAGAAACTAGAAGAAACAGAATACAAAAAAAAAACGAAATAAAATATATACACAATAAGCAATGCTGGCCAAATGAAATTAAAAACCGCTTATCTGGACTATTATAGATCATATAAATATAGGTTCGCTATAAAAGTATCGCAACAACTTAATGCCTCGAAAATTATAGTGCAGTGACACATGAAATCGCAAAAAAGAAAATTAAAAAAAAACAATACAATAAACAGCAAAATAATATAACAAACATGAAAAAAGGTAGGAATAATCAACTCAAGCAATTCGCGTATATTATCTAGTCACTTTTATTACACAATCAATTCATAAGCGCAAAACACAATTTGCAAATAAAATTATATTCGCCACGTATAAGATAAACGTTGTATTGCAATGCAGCGGCATTAGGAAATAAATATGCAATTGAATAGATTATAATACAAAAACTATTGCACACCAAAACACAAATTATCAACAAAATTTATAGAACAGTTTTACAGAGCACAATTGGCGGTCTTATCGCTAAAAGCTTTCCGACTAACTATGGACTTGTATGCTATTTACATACTGAATACTCACGATTGAAACCCGAAGGACCAGATTATTGTCAAGAAATCAAAAGAATTATTAATATTGGTTTTGTCGGGATAGTACAAAATGTCGATTTATAGTGTCTGCTACACTAATGGAAATAATGCATAAATACGTATGAATTACAGTTAATATAATAATAATACTCAGCTTATATATAATAATGTTTAAAAACCGCGAGTGTTTAAAAAATACTTACTTTCCCTCAGCGCAATGATAACCCAGTGCACGTCATCACGATGCATGAAGTTCATAGCATTCAGACCAAATACTTCATGAGTCATGTATCCGGTCACCAGAGAAATCTTCTGCTCGCATTGAATGATCTCGCCGTCGACGGAGTGGCGGGTCCTGTACTCCATGCGGAATGCTTCCATGTGGGATTCTGTCATGAACGTCTCCTTTAATGGGCGCACCACGCCGATGAAAACCTGGAAATGTATGGGTTAAGAAGGGAGAAACTTGTTTTATTAAGGAACAAAGAGATATGGCTTTAGTATTGACCCCTTTTTTATGCATAATTAAATATTTTTAAAAGTTGAGTAATTCTTTTTTGAAGTAAATGGTGTTTGGTGAGATGTTTTCAACCATATCACCATACTACTCCGAATACCTAGTTTGACCCTTCTTACTGCAACCCCGGGAAAAAAAAGTTTAGGTTATACCGCATATTTAAAAAAACAAATTCTATATTTTCCTATTATTCTTAGAAAATAAATGTAAACAAACACAGAATTGATTTAAATTATCAGCCAAACAAAAAATGAATTATAATGAAAAGAATAAGCTTGGATGTTTAGGGTTGGTTTTTTATGACATTTCACATGCCCCCACGATACTATTCCCGATCTAGCAGTATGGAGGTGTAGGAGTTTATTTCCAAAAGGAAGGGAAACGTTGAAACTTGCACAATGTTAAACACGAGAATGTCTTTCTATAAATAAACAACACGAAGAACTAATTGTAGAAACTACGTCAATGCCTTTTAATATATTTAGACTGTTAATTGGAGCGAACCTCCATTCACCCCTGACTTTTGTATTTTACTTGTGACATCACGTTTCTTAAACAGCTGGACCAATCTCTACTAAACTTTGCATGATGGTCATCGAGTACCAAGACGTGGCGGCGCGTTTGTAAAGAAAAAGTTACCATTGAGGAATAATCACCCTTAAAATTTTCCCATATAGATCTATGGGAAACCAATCGCTCCAATTCTCAGCCTGCGAAGCATCAATGACAACCTAGTATTATGATGATCAATATCGATAAACATATAAAATAAAAGCAGTACTACAGCCATAAAACAAAATACCAAGCCTCCAATTTCGAAGAAAATTGAGACTACAGGTCCAATGTGGAGCCGATGATATAGAGTCGTCTCAATTTTCTGACCAAGTAAACGGTGGCATTAAATTAAGCTGATCGTTACTTTTCTGTGTTCAGCAAATTCATTTGATCGCGTATTACAATTATCCAAGGTAGCCTCGAATAAGAGACACCTGAAATACGACGCGAGAACGAATTTCCAACTAAATGAAAGTGACAGTATAGCATTTTTTTTAATAGTTTAATTCGTAGATGGTTGAATTTCTAATTGTACTAAATATATGTCTTACATGAATTGAAAAACCATTCTTTCATAATTTATTTAGAGATCTAGTCTAAGAAGACTTTCTTTTAAACTTTTGTTGAAACATATCAAAGAAATCCTTTTTTTATTATTACAACCAAAGTAATGAAATCGTCTTAACTTAAAAAATATTTTATTAATATTCTAATTCCAAAACCTTTTGTCCAAAGTTGCAAGTTTGCCGTTATCAAACCGCAACCACTATCAATATGTGAACAGAATGATTTTGCCACCGATAGTTATGCAACTTGCAACTTTATCGACAGTTGCAAAAGATCCGGAGGCAGAATGCGGTTTAGGTTCTTACCTTACAAATATGATGTATAAATATAACTTACTTAAGATTAATGAATGTAGAAGAAGCTCAACATGTTTTGCCATAATCGTACGAAGTGGTGATCTATAATTTCTTCTCAATTGAAACTAATGGCGTGAGTATATGAATGTATGTATATATAACTTACAACATCATTGCCGCTGGAGCAAGGGTTATCACCCCTGGCACGGGCGCGTCTGACCATCTGGCAGCAGCGGGTGTATCCGCGGCAGGCCCTGTCGGATTTGCGGAGGGAACCTTCGAAGCAGCAGGTCACATACTGGGGTGGCTCCGATTTTAGACCCATCTTCTTGAATCTACCAGGGAGAGACAAAATAGTCTTGAAACAACATAAACTCACGGCTATAAATCCCTTCAAGGGGTAGCCAGAGCTAGGGAATTAGAAATTCCTCAGCCACTTTTGGAAGTTGCGTGGGGAAAAGATGGTAAAATAAAGGTTGTTGGTGATGGGTCTCCAACGGCATCGCCATAAAATCCCTTAAAAGCCCTAATACCGTTAGTCGCCTCTTACGTACACCCGCCGGAAGAAATGAGGTAGTGCTATTCTAAGCCGACACTACACAGCAAACAAGTCTTGAAACAAAACAGACGTTGAATTGGCGCAAATAGAAATAGTTGATTTTAAACACTGATAATTATTTCGTCGCTTTGTAGAGATTATTAGATACATATTTCTACTAAGTTTTAATATATTCGTGATATTCGTGATAAAAATTATTTGTAAATTATATGTTTTAATTGTTTTCACCTAGCAGTAAACTTGCGTTTCTCATTAGCCAAAGCTTGTTTGATCTTCTCTCTTCCATCTGGTTCATCAGGCACAATGAGTTCTCCAATCGGCCCCAGCATAGTGACTTTAGGCATCAGCTGTTCCTTCACCATCTTCCTATCCTCTTCGTGGATGAAGTTCAAAATGTTATGGCCGAGTAGATCCAGCTAGAAAATTAATATGCTTAATTATTTATCGGCGCCCTCTTCACCTCAAAGTTGGTAATTATGACAGTTTCTGCGAAAAAAGAGCACGAAAGAAAACGCAGCCACGGAAATACTTTAAATAGTTTAGAACTAATTCACAAGATGGTGTTACATGTTTTGTAAAAAAATCTAACTTGTTATCATTTTAATAGACGTGGTGAAGTCTCATAAATGTAGATTCAAATTTTCGGTATGAAAAAATATACTAGTTCAATTCAATTCACAAAAGTTTAATGCTTTCTGACATACCAAAGTTGCATGTAGACTATTCTTTCGTTTTAATACACTTGGATTTATTTTAAATAACATAACATAACATAAACGTTCACGCCGAATATCCCCGAAGGGGTTGGCAGAGGTACTAATACTTCTGAACATCACGTGACTTTGTCACCTGGTGTTCAGAGTACCCACGTTTTGCATGGACAGTGTACTCACGTGATAGGGGGCCTATCGCCGTTTTGTACGAATACACTGTCACATGACTAAGTACAACTCAGCCATGTGGGTTTCCTCACGATGTTTTCCCTCACCGTTAACAACCATGATAAATTAACCACACATATGTCTTTAGAAAAGACAAATTGGTGTAGGCCCGACCCAGGATTTGAACACTAGTCGTTTACACGATAACCGAGTGTTCCACCCACTGGGCTATCACGGTTGCTAGTTGATTATTTTAAATTATCAATTTTAATTATAGAGAAGAATCGTAAATGAACATTTTAATTAAAGTTTGTAGTCTTTGCATTGCCATTAAAAAAACACTTTTCTTCAGTCTTAATTAGCCAATCCAATGTGAAAAGACAGCAAAGTTCTATTGCAAGCTATTCCATCATGTCCTAGATTTGTAAAATCATTTTAATAATTCCTAATCGTTTTTAGCTAGGCGAACTTCACATTCCGATAGCTTGCATGAGAATTAAAGCAAATACATGTAAATAAATTAACAATATCAATAAAGTAATTCAATTTAAAGCGTAATTAGTTATAATTCGCTTTCTCACTTTGTCATTAAAGTGTTACACCACAACTTTGTTGCTGTTGCTAGTTAACGTTTTCTATTGGAAAATTCCTAGAACTGACTGGATAGGTCCAACTTTATTATCATACTTACCCACACGACCGGGTCCGCTTAGAAAATATGACGTAAACACAACTAGTGATAAAATATATTAACATCTTCTATATTATCAAGAAATATATTATAACTCAAGATAGGAAGTTTTAAGGTGCCGTTGGTTCAGCGAAAAATATCATCTCAGGGGGTGCGGCCCCCGCGCGGGCGCGGGGAAGCGCCTGCGCGCCGATCGAGCGGCCGTCTCCCCGACGCGACGCGACGCCGCGTGCGCGCGTTTTAATAACATACAGTAGGGTAAGCAATATAGTTATTGTCAACTCGACAGTTTTAGCCACTTGCAAATATTTTCTATGGTATGGGTTCGGACATTTGTTTATGATTATTTACATTTTCTTTCTAAAATATTTACGAGTGGGTATAACAGTCAGGGTGACGAAAACTGTATCGCCTATACCCTAGGTTATCAATTTCAAAAATAGTTACTACCATGGCCGTTTACAATATAAAATGTAATGATACGATAGATTTGTCTACCCCTGTCAGTTTATACAAAATTATTACAGTGATAATTTCATAACTTTTGCCGTGTCGTGTCGGCTTAGAATAACACTACCCCATTTCTACCCGTGATCGTAAGAGGCGACTAAGGGTATAGGGGCTTTTTAAGTGATTTTTGGGCGATGTGGTTGGAGAACCGTCACCGAAATCATATATTATTACCATCTTTTCCCAAATCAACTTCCAAAAGTGGCTGAGGAATTTCTCATTCCAAAGCTCTGTCTATCCCGTTAAGGAATTTATTGCCGTGAGTATATGTATGTATATAATTTTCAGTTTACACCTGTAACTATTTAATATTATTAATTGAAATTAGAAGTTACATTAACGGTTTTGTTCTTTTTCCCATTCCTAATAAATTAAACAATAAAATATAAAAATGAGTGCAATCTATGAATTGAATGAATTCTTTTATATTTGCTAATGCTAACCGTACGCACGGTCACTCTCACGCCTACATTGACGCGCATCGTATACAGATAGGTCACTCGCACACTAACGGCGCCGCACGCACGTAAATTGTAAGATCTGTAACACAAGGAGCGCGCGACATAGGTCCATCCCCTAAAGCAGCTCACCGAGCACTGAGCGGGCGGCGGGCGGCGCTCGGACACGAGTAGGACTGCGAATATCGATGTTTTTAAAATATTTGTTTTATTGAATTAATGAAAAAAGAAAACTAATCGCCAATTATTATTAGAAATACAAATGCTCAAATTATGATGCAAGTTATATGTAAGTAGGTAAAATAAATAAAATATAAAATCATTTTAAAGAGTGTAATTAGAGGTATGTTGGCGATTTTTTTCTATCGAGCGAAAATTTATTAATCACGTTTCGAATCGCCAATTTCACAGCAGAAAAGCCTCAAGATTTTGATGTATTTTTTTCAAAACCATATTGTTATAAACATACGCATTATAATGTTTCAAAAACTGTGTTCGCTGCACTAACGGCACCTTAAGGACGTAATATTCTACTACTGAACTAAATTTGTCACCATTTGAAGGATACATTATATAATAATGAGGAATACCCTTATTAATGAGTAGTCAGTTAGTACTGCATAGCGATGATATTACGTGAATGCACTGTCCGAGCAACTTAACAGCAAGTGGGTACCCTGTTTATAAAAAATAAAAAAATGAGACGTGATCACGTGATACTTCTGAATGTAGTAGGACCTTTTCATGGATATACAGAAGGAATAAACAATAGAAGTATAAAGGTTCAATTATCTTACTGCTTTGTAAATTATTTTTGTTGGTTCTAGTGTCCAAAGAGGCTTTTTATATATATTTATTTTCAAATCTTATCTCTCTCTATTTTTAAAAGTGATTAAGCAATTTCAAAGTTTAGCTACCCCTCTTTGGAATTTATACAAGTACCTTTAAGTATATCTTAATATAGCTTATCTCGGAGTACCAGGTAGCCAGAGTATCAGAGTACCTCAGAGTAGTATGCACCAGTAGGTGTGCCGAAACGTCAGGCAAACATATCACGTAAGTGGTTTTAAAAATGTTCGTTGGTTGATCCCGATGTCTAAAAACTGCGAGAGTTTAAAAAGTGTATTACCTCAGAGTATCCAAGATACTGCATGATGTTCTGCGAGACGACGACCACCAAGCCCTTATAGGTGGTGGTGAGCAGAAACCCGTTGAACAGGCGCAGCACGGCCAGGGCACTTGACGAGCTGATGTCCGGCTGACCCGTGTTGATCGAATCGCCAAACACTGGGGAAAGAAATACTAAATTACAAAAAACATTATAAACATTGATGATAGGTGCATTACAAAAAGACAAAAAGGTTCAAAGCTCGTCCTATCCGCAATAAGCAGATAGTGTCGATTTTCAGCTTAATAACAACAGAATAATGAATTCAAGTGTATGATATAAAAGGAGCATCACCGAAAATTTCATGCCCAAGAGCAAAACGGTGTATTATAGCTCAGTGGGTAGAACACCGCTTATCGTGCAGACGACTAGTGTTCTAATCCCGGGTCGGGCCTACATTAAATTGTTTTTTCTAAAGATTTATCATAGTTGCTAACGGTGAGGGAAAACATCGTGAGGAAACCCACATGGCTGAGTTGTACTTAGTCATGTGACAGTGTATTCGTACAAAACGGCGATAGGTCTGCCCCCTATCACGTGAGTACACTGTCTAAGCAAAACGTGGGTACCTTCTCTGGAAACTAGATGGCGCTTGCCTTGTGAGTTCAGGAGTATTGGTACCTCTGCCAACCCCTTCGGGGATAAACGGCGTGAGCGTTATGTTTATGTTTCTAAAGACTTCAGTGTGGTTAATTTATCTTGGTTATTAACGGTGAGGGAAACATTGTGAGAAAAGCTGTACTTAGTCATGTCACAATGTACAAAACGGCGATAGGCCCCCTATCACGTGAGTACACGGTCCAAGCAAAACGTCGGTACTCCGAACACCAAGTGACAACCCGTTCGGGGATGTTTGGCGTGAACGTTTGAGTTTGAGTTAACCATGAGAAAATTAAACATACAAACTCATAAAAATCGTGTATAAATAATAGACACCTGTCAACCCATTTACTTAAAGTTTCAGTTTTGACTCCCAAAAAGCAATATGGTCCTACGATAACTTCAAAATCTTTAAACTTCCTATGACACGCCTCCTATGACACCCATACGGAAAAATATGGCAAATGCTTTTCTAAGCTATAACTAAATAGCTAAACAATCGTTAATTAAGTGAAGAATCAACATATTAATAATTACTAGAAATGTTGTGCAAATGATGAGTTGATGAATCGAACACCCACTTGAAGGTGAACAAAATGATTGAGTCAGTTGTTTTGTCATGAAATTCTGATAGCTATGCATATGCAGTTTGTGTAAAGGAGGATCGTTTTTCACAGAGTTGCACTATTAGTTGGTAAACAAACTTTCACGACACCTTTACACGACATGGTATATAGATTTGGCTTATGCCATGTAGTGCCGGCTTACAATGATACAACCTATATGAAATGAAATACAACTTCTTTTTAGAACGGTTTTTGGGCGATGTGGTCGGAGACCCATTTCCAACGATACATACATACATACATACATATTCTCACGCCGTTAGTTCCCATTGGGGTAGGCAGAGAATATCGATCGCCACTTTGTACGATCCTGGCAAACCTCTCTAGCTTCGTTTACATCCATCAATCTTTTCATACATGCTCTTTTATTCTTCATACTGCGGACACGATATATATATATATTCCAACGATACTTTATTTATTTCTACCATCTTGTCCCATATAAAATGTGGCTGAGGAGTCTCTAGCTCTAAAGCTCTGGCTACCCGTTTTTAGGATTTATGTTACATGGAGTACGCTGGAAAGTTAACGGGTGGAGTGATACCTACTTTGGACTTACTCATGCACTTGCAACCGTCTTTTTTGTACATACATACATACATATTCTCACGCCGTTAGTTCCCATTGGGGTAGGCAGAGACTATCGATCGCCACTTTGTACGATCCTGGCAAACCTCTCTAGCTTCATTCATTCTTTTTTGTACCTTTTCTTGTAATTACCATTTTAGCGTAACAACATAAAATAATGGAAGGTTGATAATAGGTCTTCAGCCACATTGCCCAAAAAAATCAGTCAGAAATATCATAATAGTTCAATGTTCGTTTAAGTCGCTACCTTATTAGTCCCCGCTCTGGTAAAGTGTCGGTTTCTTATATCACTCTACCCATGTATAGTATTAAATCAGCTGATTTAGGCTATAGGAATTTATTCGTGAATGATCGTTGGGTAATATTATTGTCTGACGGAATCCCATCACGAAGTATTTTTAAGTGTAGTGTGGAATAGACAAGGACCTAATTTTAGTATTATTCATCATTTACTTGAGCTGTACTAACTAACAAATTAAATACAATTTGAAATAATACAAGAGATAGCCCTAAGCGATATTAGCTGAACAATATGATCCCACACTATCTAACACCTAGAAAGAGAGCATGTTGTTTATAAGGGAAGGTATTTAGAACATGCTATTGTAAACAAGATAATGTCTGTTGGACCTACGAGTACAAACGTAGGCCAGTCACACAATAAACAGAAACAGCCTTATGTTTAATTACTACCGTAAATCTAAAAAAAATATCTTTTAACCCAAAGAATAATGATGTCTTAATTGGGACCTGGCGTTCAGAGTACCCACCATTTTAGATGTATAGTGAATTTGATTGACAGCCGTACGTAATATGAATTATTTATCATATAATGAATACTGTCACGAAATTCACAAAATGTCTTGTAAAAATATATGCAGACTCAAATGAGTTACATACGATCAATTGTAATTGGATTAATTATAAAGGAAGACTGAGATTTAACGTATTTGGAGCCTAAGTTACTAGAATACATACATACATATACTCACGGCTATAAATCCCTTGAAGGGGTTGCCAGAACTAGGGAATTAGTAATTCCTCAGCTACTTTTGGAAGAACCGTCGGAAAACGATGGTGAAATAAAGGTTTTTGGTGATGGGTTCCAACCGCATCGCCCAAAAATCCTTTGAATGCCCCGATACCGTTAGGCGCCTTTTACGTACATCCACCGGAAGAAATGGGGTTGTGCTATTCTAAGCCGACACTAATTTTGTGATCGAGCAATGATAAATGCACTGTTGTTTTCACCATCGAATTTAGTAAAGGAAGAAGTGTAAAGGTTTCAGTCAAGTTGCTGTAACGTCGGTTACATTTTACAAAAGTATATTAATCAATTCTTTATTTCCATACAAATTACCATAGTGAAAGCGTAATTTAGTTTAAAATTTCACGGGAATCATCATAATTGACTGTACTGCTCGTAAAAGTAATCAATCATATCTTGTGAGAAGATATGGAATAGATGCAAGAAGCTCGGTCGATATAAGATTTTTATGTATTTTGAGATATTCTCAGTAATTACTTTCTCTGACTAACTTCTTACGAATAATTGATTGTGAAGAAATTTTTCTTTCTTGTAATTATTTACTCCTTAACAATCTTTAAAGGGTTATAAAATATTATATAAGCTATGAGGATTAAAGAGATAAGCTTCCAAAAGTGGTGATTCTGAAGCTATGGTTACCTTTTTAGGGATGTATATATGTATTTATTTGTATGTTAGATAAAAAGGATGAAAGAGAAAATAGAGAGGATGGATGATAGAAAATTGGTAAAAGGGCTAATAGAGCTAGTGTGGATGGTGATGTTAGTAGAGGACGACCACGGAGAACACACTTGGACCAAATTGAGAGTGTGCTCAAAAAGGCTGGCGTCCGAAGTATGAAGAATAAAAGAGCATGTATGAAAAGATCGATGGATGTAAACGAAGCTAGAGAGGTTTGTCAGCATCGTGCGAAGTGGCGATCAATAGTCTCTGCCTACCCCAATGGGAACTAATGGCGTGAGTATATGTATGTATGTATGTAGAAAATAAACTTTCAAAAATTTAAAGTTCACCAGTACCACGTGTCCTTAAAAATCGTTTGATACTATAGACAGATACGCATATGTAATACTACGTGGTTGTTGCGATAATAAATGAATAACTCAAAGTGTGGGTGTAGTTGAAACTGGTATTCATGTCGCATTCTTTCTACTAGACGCGGTTCGACGCAAGAATGTTAGCTAGTGCTTAGTGCATTGATGTACGAGTACACAATTTCCGATACTAATTTATTGTATCGCAAACACGAATTGAATAACGAGTGAAGTAGGTAATTTTATTCATTATTGCGGTCCTCGACCTCACGGTGAGCAATCTAGCAATGAACTTGAACTATTTATTCCTATTAATAATTGTAATCCGGGCTAAAGATACATTGTAGTAGAAGGATCTGGTTGCATTGTTTATTCGAATCAATTGCGTTGCATACGGATCGAGTTAGGGCTGCGCTGTTTGTGTGGAAAATAAGGTGTGGCTCTAAATTAAAAGTACACTTTAATTTACTAGGTCTCTTCCTTTTAACTGAATATGTTTTTAAGTTTGTATTGAAAAAAAATTGTAAATTTGATATTAAACACGCATACAAACTACTGACAGAAAAAGGAATAGTCATACTTTATTAAAAGGTTTTTATGCCATAACTTGTTTATAGGCTACTATTATATATTTACCTTGCTTTTGTCCCACTGCCGTCGTCACTTCGATTACTCTAGTGGTCTTCCAGTGATCAAAATTCGATAGCACTTTCAGTAAGTAAGTAAAATAACATAACATAACTTATACTCACGGCTATAAATCCCTTGACGGGGTAGCCAGAGCTAGGGAATTAGAAATTCCTCAGCCACTTTTGGAAGTTGCATGGGGAAAAGATGCTGAAATAAAGGTTGTTGGTGATGGGTCTCCAACCACTTCGCCCAAAAATCGCTTAAACGCCCCAATACCGTTAGTCGCCTCTTACGTACACCCACAGGAAGAGATGGGGTAGTGCTATCCTAAGACACTACACAGCAAGTAAAATAATAATAATAAAATACGTAATCTTAGTATTAATACTCAAATAAAAAACAGCAGAAACTAATACCCGATTACATAATAAGGTGACTAAAATTTAGTTCCTTATTGTATTTTAATTGTACTTAAAAAAATACTTTATTATTTTTTGCTTTTTAGGATTTGGAGCCGAATAGCAAAAATCTAAATGTTATAAAGTCAAATGCGGCGCTTTCCATAGATAAAACTATTTTAAAAAACGTTTTTCATTTCATTCAGTGTCACATGTGGGGTATCATTTGACAGGTCTTTAAAAAGAAAATTCAAGATTCTGAAACTAGCTTGAAAGATATAACACCCTAAGTGGTAAAATGTGTTTCCTCCCCTCAAATTTTTGAATTAGAACATAAAAAACGAAAAGTTTTTTTTTAAATACTAAATGAAAGCTAAGAATGATAATTAAGGATATTAAAAGAGTACAACTAATTTTACTTCATATGTTACATTCAACAAATAAAAAGGAGAGCTGCAGTAAATTTAGTAACAATTACATCACGCGATAGCAACACCTATCGTCTAGTGCCTAAAAATAGATATTACAATCTACTGTCAATAAAGAAACAGACAATAAGTGAAGAGACAAAGACTCAAAAAATACACAAAAAAACTTCCAGAACAATCTTGTTTATCTAGAAACTGAATCAGCTACTTTGACCTCTGCCCAAAATCTATGCATAGCACACCTTGTTGCTGCGGTGTAAAATATCACTTCTCAAGAACATTTTGTTGTAACCGAATATGGTTTTTGTACAGTTTATTGAATACATAGTTTGCTAATAAAGCTAAATTTAGCAATTAAGTACGACTACAATAAATATCTAGCTACCAAATTAAGAGTTTCCACATAACACGGCAGTTGGTAGCTAGCCAAAGTTCACTATACAGGTACGCTGTTTTCTTTTGGAATGCCCTGTGTCGTTTTATACGTCTATTTATCTCATGCTGATAGATTTAAAACCTTGCAGCAGAAATCTAGTGTTTAACACGTATTCGAAACAAGCAATGGCACGCGCTTATTAAATCAAAGTTCAATATTTTGACGCGCGACGAACAATTCGGATTATCCTGAAATCCAGCGTTGAATATTCGAGATTCGTACCAAATGGACGGTATTGAAATTGTTTCATTTCATGTTTATAGAGCGATTTGTGATCTGTGTTTGATTTTCCGTTCAAATAAATTTATTCTGTTTTCACAAACGGAAACATACAGACCTTGTTGAGGTAGTTATTTTATGCTCAGTCCGTCAGAAGCAGATATTAGGTATATATTTTCTCGCATATATTTATTATATTTAACTAGTAGCATATACAAGAGAACTATAACAAAAAACTTAAATATCAATATATTATTGAAAAAAAAAACACTATGCCTACTTTTACAGTCGTAATCATGTTGGGTTAATAACGAGCCAAAGCTTATAATCAGCTATGACATTATAATATCATCGCATATATTTATATATGTAAACATTGAATTGTATATTTGTCATATGGAATAATTTATTAAATTGTACCCTTATTCCATTTCGATTTAGTTAGACATGATTGTTCGAAATTTTAATCTACTCCGACAAAGAAAATAATTTATATCATCATTATGATGTATTTACTGTACGTAATTTTAATTGAATCAAAAATGTATGATGAACTGTTAAACTTGAACGGTAACTGTGTTGAAATTAAGTTGAATCCCGCTGAAGAAGTTGCAATAATTAATTTTGTTGAACAATTTATCAAACATGAGATATACAGAATGATAAAGTTATTATATATTAATATAAATCTTTATGTCGATGAGATTAAGGTAAATATGAGGAAATTCAGTGTATTCCAATATTATCAAAAACTATTCAGAGTATGTGTTTACGAGTAACTGTATAAAATAAAGAACGGTATGCGCGTGATATTTTCCATCAAGCCATTTTTCAGTAGTTTGTTGTTAGAATTTCTACGCAAGTTGTTGAAAAATTGGTTCCAGCTTCTTGTAAAAAAAATTTTGCTTTCTAAAAACATTTAACTCACAAAGGTCAAATCTCTCTGTGCCATGTTTAACAGTGTCCATTCACACAAAATAGCTTTAATGATAACTTAAAAATCGTGATGAATAATTTTGGTTTTCAATAAAGTAAATACTAAATTTTAATATTTTATCCATTGTTTTGGCGTAAATTGTTTAAATATTATAAGTTACAGAAAACTATTCATACTTGGGCTATTAATGTTAATTAACAATAAATTATTATTATTTACATCAAATAAATCATAAAATAGAACTGATTTGTCTATAAAACATACAAATACTGCATTACATTAAGCATCGATTGTCAATTTGCAAGGAACAGACAAATTTTCCGCGTTTTGCAAACACTAACATAAATAAGTCTGATAAATTAAACTGTGTTTGTTGTTCAGTATTTGCTAACGATATTACTAGATGATCTCTTCCCATGGATCAGTCGGACGGTAATTATTGGACTAGGCCTTTGTATGATATTGTTTAGCAATGTGTCTAGAAAACCCATCACCGACGATCCTTTATTTTGTCTGCCCAATCTTCACCTCCAAAAGTGTATGTCCAATTTTCAAATTTCAAGGCTCTACTTTCCTTAAAGCACCTTCTTCCTATCTTTATCTCCTAGTAGTTGCTGTGTAGTGCCGGCTTAGAATAGCACTACCCCATTTCTTCCGGTGGGTGTACGTAAAAGGCGACTAACGGTATTGGGGCTTTTTAAGGGATTTTTGGGCGATGCGGTTGGAGACCCATCACCAACAACCTTTATTTTACCATCTTTTCCCCACGCAACTTCCAAAAGTGGCTAAGGAATTTTTAATACCTTAGCTCTGGCTACCCCTTCTAGGGATTTATAGCCGTGAGTATATGTATGTATGTATGTTTATCTCCTAATGTTGTTTTTTTAAAATGTTGTTTCCAAAGCACTAACCACCATTTTTCAGGATTATAGCAGCAATTTCCACTTACCATATTAGTTATACCACCTCGCAGTTAGTGAGCAGTGACACAAAGCACCCCAGTTTTGTCAATGCGGCAACTGACGGCCATCACCGGAGAAACCATTCCAATCAGTTCAGCTATCGACTAGGTAGTAATAGGTACTCTCTATTTAGAAACCCATCACCAAAAATTATTTATTTTACCTATCCCATAATTAACTTCAAAAGAAGCTGACGAAATTTATATTCCTAAGTTCTAGCTAACTTCACAGTATTTTTATCTCCAAATGTTGCTAAAAATGTAGCTTCATATTTTCGGGATACAGCTGTATGGTATACCACTTACCATATTGATGAGCTCGCAGATAGTGGGCAGTGAGACGGAGCACCCCGGTCTTGTCAATGCGGCGGTTGGCGGCCTTCACCGGAGGAACCATCCCAGCCAGTTCAGCTATCGAGTGGTTCAGCTTGTCACGCCTCTGCTTTTCAGCCTTGTTGCGGATCTCACGGGGATTGTCTCTGTAGAAGAAATTGGAATTCAGTTTGACGTTCTTTTTTTAATATTTTTTTAGGTATCGATGAATGTCGGCAGCGCGGACCAATATGACCAAGTGCACTGACAACAATGTGAGCGAACAGTTATGTAAAGATCAATAAATAAATACATAATTTAACTTTATTTTCTACCCTACAGGAAGAAATGGATTAGTGCTTTTCAAGGTTAATACTACACCGCACACGACTCCCTTGCGTGAATTAATATATTGATGCTATCTATGCAGGTGGATTACAATTTTCATTCCTTCGTATGTAGTAAGAATCACATAATTGATTTAGAAATCAGAAATAGTTGAGAGTACTCGTGTCATTATTTACTAATTGAAAATATCCATTGTAACCATGTTTTTCCGATTATATTCTTTTGATTAGATCATTTCCCACAGTGAATTCCTTTAATTCTTTTAGCTTTTCATGCAATATCATTTACAGGATACAATAATAATTAAGTTCTAATGAAGATAACAAGTAATATTTTATAATTGTTAAATACTATTTGGAAAAACATGATAAACATTTGTGATGATTGCTAATATACTGAGCAAGAATGAACCTCAGAGAGTACCAACAAATAGATAAATACATACATATTAATAGTTCTCATTAATGCTGTGTAGCGTAAGCCTAGGATATTACTACCCCATGTTCTCCGACTTGTCTTGGTGTTGGGACTTCGCAAGTGATATTTTGGTTTTGTCACTGGAAACCCAGCATGACCAATCCTTAACTAAGCTTTTTTCTGCTCACTTAACTACCTAAATTGGCTGAGTGCGGAACCCTTTATCTGAATCTCAGGCTATCCTTCTTTTGAGTTTGTTACCGTCTGGAAGTATAGGGAGTTAACACAGATATATTTTCTAAAATTTGTGCGTCTAGCAAACCATTTGTTAAACTCTACCTTGTAAACATTTAACTGCATAAAGTAACTCAAATTACAAATCACTCTTTAGAATTTCGATCCTGAGCGATACTGTCTGTTACCGAATTTCATTGGAATATTCCATGTCATGTTGTCCGAAGACATATATAGTGTTATAATTATAACGCTTTCAATTATCACTACTTTTGTATTTAAAGTGTTTTCGAATTTTAAATTGGATAATAAACGACAAAGACTGATCTGACTAGATATTTAATAATAAAATGAAATATAATAGAAGGGTGTCCCATACACAGGAGTGTAGTGCGACTCGCACATTGTCACTTCTTTTACCCCCATTTTTTTTTAGCTAATTATATTTCTACTTTAGAACATTATTTCAGCAAAACGTTTTTTACTGTGATGTCTTTCAAACAGTTGTCTATTTTTTCTATTATGTTGATATATGGAATGAACATAACAGTGGCACTTTTTAAACTCATTGTGTTATACAACATGTATGCTGCCACCCGCTGATAGTTAAGGAACAAAAGAAACGTCGGTAAAATGATAAATTACTACAAAATAACGATAGAGTACAATTGATGTGCTGCAGCAAACGATGCAATGAAAAAGAGTTTCTGTCTCTACAAATTAATGATGCATCTTAAATACTCCTCATTTTGCACACATACTTAGGTAGTTTCATTTGCATTGGGAACTGGAGACTTTTAAAGTCTATAATTAGGTATTACTTTTTTTAAATCCAGTTTAGTATTAGGTGATTTCATTAAATTCACAGAACCTTGTATGATTTTGAATATGACATGTATTGTTTAATACGCTATAAATACCTTTTTTTTACATTTGCATAACATTGCATCACGAATTTCTTAAATATAATGTAATAATTTTAATATGGCGAACCTGAAATTTGTGAACATTTCTTCTACGCCGTTTATTTATATCTTATATATAGTTTTATTTGAAATTCTGTAGTTAATCAGCAAGTATTCGAATATGACCCAGGTATTTAAATGTCTGCGCCAGTCAAAACTTAGCGCCACCAAACATTGTTTTTGGTATTCAAATAACATTCCGTCGCCGCCGTCGCCGTCGCCCAGTCCTAAAAATCGTTTATATATTTTAGACGCTATGGCTTGAATATATTGGCGATGGATTGTTGGTTGATTGATGGTTGAGTTGTACCTTTAATACGTTGGTAAACAAATATGAATGAGAGAAAGCAATGAAAAAACTAAATTGTTGCTGCCATCATATCAAAATAACACATTTTAATATTACCCATACAAAAAGATGACAAAAAATAACCTACAAAGCATTGATTAGCATTGTCGCTGTTTGGTAGGAATGCCTCACGTCATAAGTCGTCAGCGCCAGGTTTACGTGTCAAACCAACATAAGAGATGTGCACGTCTTGAGTTTAGTTCTATGTATGTATCTTTAATAGCAGCGTAGTGTGTAGTGTAGTGTGTCAGCTGAGGATAGCACTACAGTGACAATTTTTATCCCACTCAACTTCCAAAATTGGATGAATTTTTTTCTGGACCTCTGGCTACCCACTTTAGCGATTTATAGCTGTGAGTATATCTGTCTATGTACGTCCTAACTCCCGTAATCTCGGCCGAAAAAACAAAAACCCTGTTACCAACTCGTAAACCGAAGTTCATCACAATTTTTGTGCTGTGGGCATAGTCTGTGACGTCATCACAGTGAGGACGAGTTGTTCGCTCACGTGGCTCCGGGCGTGCTCGTCGTGCTAACACATATTTTTACATCTCGTTGGAACCGGGTTTGTTTAACAACAATCAATTAACAACGTCTCACTCTGAACCAACCTATACTAACAGTCTTAAGTCCAATGTTGCAGGACCTGGGAAGAAACTTTCTGCTACCCTGGAAGTTCTAAGAAGAAAAGATTGACATACGAGTATGAAGAATAGATATTGAATACGACGACGAATAACACAGCTAGAACGTCATCAAAAATAAATCACTTCATTTCCTATATTTGCTTAAAATCAGAGCAAATATTATGATATGCGTATTGGCAACATTATAGGGTAATCGTGGAATAATAGTGAGTTCAATGCGTGCAGCCATTGCCAAGGCCAAACAATAATATAAATGAAATCTAAAGAGGCGGTTAGTACGAAACGCCAGAGCAAGACGTGCCGCGCTGAAATTCTAATTGAGTCATCTGTTTTGAAACCCAAGTTTCATAATGTCAATTATACCTATATATTACGGTGTTATTATCGGAAATTTTAGATGATTTTTACATCTTTTCCGCACTTAACTTTCCAAAAGTGGCTGAGGAATCTTTAATTCCTTAGCTCTGGCTACCCCATCTAGGGATTTACAGCCGTGAGTATATGTATGTATGTATGTATGTTTACTGTATTGCACAAACAGCAATAGGTTAATTCTATGATAAATTGAAAAAAATATAAAACACTGAATACAAATGGTTCACTACTTTTACTCGTTTTCTATTATTATTTCCGAATATTTTTTGTTTTTTAAATAGGTGTATAGACATCTCAAGCTATAGCCCTATTTATCATTAACCTAGATCTCACTGTATGTATAATTTTGAATGGCTTCTAAATATCAACGTATCATCGCAAACCGCAAAATGTATTTAGTAGACGAGTTATTTTAAAATATTTTAGTGTTAAATTACATTACCATTAAAATAATTATGATTTGTTCATAAAACTATAATCTGTTTAAACTTTCTCTAAAATTTAATTTAAGGAACTATATATTTTGAAACCAAAATAAGCACGACCCGTGAATCTACAAATTCTTTTTTTCTTTGTATTTGCATTGGTTAGATTGAAACACGAGTATCCGAATTCATCAAAAAATTGAGAACGAAACGTTTTTAATTTAACGGGTTTTCAGCTTTCGTACCATATGTTTAAGGGAACAAAATTAACAGGCTTTTTAATCAAAATCATACATCTGATGATGGTATGTCTACTTAATTAAGTTTGCTATTATTATATTTATTATATCATTTTCATTAAATTGACTTTAATGTTTGCTTGGTCCCATAGGTGATCTGTGCGTGGTCCGTATTTCTTTCTGTAAAATTTTACTGTATAGCTGTGTAGTGTCGGCTTAGAATAGCACTACCCCATTTCTTCCGGTGGGTGTACGTAAGAGACGACTAATGGTATTGGGGCTATTAAGGGATCTTTTGAGCGATGCACACTATCAGATGAACACTATCAGCAAAACAACAAATCTTCATAAAAAAACAGTTTTTCAATCACAACAGAACTCTTGACTAGTACCCTTAGCACGCCCGTATAAACTTATAAGTATCAAAGAAGGTTACAATTTCACCCGCAAAGTATCCAAGATATGTCAACAACAAAGTATGATAGATTCGTTATCAGACTATAACATAAACGAGCAGGTCAAATAGTTCTGGTAAACACTGAATATATGATTTATAACAATCTGTGTAATGACTAGAAAATCAAACTATATATATTTAATATCCGAGCGAGAACAAGAGCAGTGCGAAACCATTTTGTTTATAATTACAACTTAAGTTTATTGGCAACCGATAAGAAACGATATAGTCATGTATTTATATTAATAAGTACAACTATATAGAGTGGGCTAGCCATCCGTGCGCCGTGTGATATCGTGTCACTGCTCTCATGAGTAGACATCGACAACTAGAAACCGTTTTAAAGTTCTTTCATATAACATGCTTAATTATATTGAATTATTTAAAAAAAAATTGATATAATAACATACATACATACATATACTCACGACTATAAATCCCTAAACGGGGTAGCCAGAGCTAAGGAATTTTAAATTCCTCAGCCACTTTTGGAAAGTTGTGTGGGGAAAAGATGGTAAAATAAAGGTTGTTGGTGATGGGTCTCCAACCGCATCGCCCAAAAATCCCTTACTAGCCCCAATACCGTTAGTCGCCTCTTACGTACACCCACCAGAAGAAATGGGGTAGTGCTATTCTAAGCCGACACTACACAGCAATTGATATAATAAATTTACTTTAAATGAGAAATTAGACGAAAATTCAATTTGCACATCCAAAATTGCAAACGTATTTAGTTTAAATAATGGCGACGAAGTATCGATATGAAAGCGTATATCCGTGCTCACTGATAATAATTGCTAGCAAAGCAATATGGATTTTAGTAGGTATAGGTATCAATTGAAATAACATTTCGTTATGAGCATACGAGTATTTAACAGATTTGAATAATAACACCTGCCTACGTACGGCTATTAATCTCAGAAAGGGGTAGCCAGAGCTTCGGAACTAGATATCTAAGATTATATTTTATTAAAAGTAAGTTATATTATAATAATTTAAATTATGCTGTGTAGTGTCGGCTTAGAATACCACTACCCCATTTCTTCCAGCGGGTATACGTAAGAGGCGACTAACGGTATTGGGGCTTTTTAAGGGATTTTTGGACGATGCGGTTGGAGACCCTTCACCAACAACCTTTATTTTACCATCTTTTCCCCACGCAACTTCCAAAAGTGGCTGAAGAATTTCTAATTCCTTAGCTCTGGCTACCCCTTCTAGGGATTTATAGCCGTGAGTATATGTATGTATGTATGTATGTTTACCAGAGTTCATACTTTACCTTTCCGTCTACAATTAGCGAATTTATATAAACCTTTGCAAATTAACCTTATTTGCTATAAACAAATCATTTAAATTTAATATGTCTGCGTTTGCATTTCATACTGATAATAATGTTTATTGAATACACCGATAAGATAAAACAAATTCAAATTAATAAACATAGTAACTGTATAGGCTTGTCATCACATGAAGTACAACAGTGTTTGTTGATGCTTACTTCAATCTGATATAATTACATACATACATACATACATATTCTCACGCCGTTAGTTCCCATTGGGGTAGGCAGAGACTATCGATCGCCACTTTGTACGATCCTGGCAAACCTCTATATACGATATAGAGTTATGATATATAATTATTTACATACGTATAATTACATCTTCATAAGTTTCCAACAAGACTTCGGAGAGGCAACTAAGATCTTTAAACTACATGGAAAATGTATAATAATATATCGTAAACCTTCTTCTTAATCAAAGTTCACTACAATAAGTAATTAACTACACTAAAATAGTGGTAGTTCATTTTCACCCGACCCGACACCAAAAACCTATTGTTTTACAATGTTTTCTTACTCAATTTCCATAAATGGCTGAAGAATTTCTAATTCTGTAGCTCTGCCTAGCCGTCTGTCTGATCAAAAATGAGCATACATACGTCTGTATGTTAATTTATGATCAAAATTGGTGGTGTTCAGTTGCCGTATTTGTAAGCCAAGTAGACCGTTTGCAGTTACAAATCAATTCAATCCCAGAGGTTGATTTAACAATCACATCGCTGAAATGCAATATCTATTGGAAACTTGAATACTCTCCACGAGAAAGTGTATTGAAATCTAAGGCAATCCAATCGATTCCTTACAAGAAATTGTTGGCCGCACAAAATGGTAATGTTGATCTAAATGTGTTATACTCAGCACCCGTAGAAAAAATATCCAACCAGTATAGGTAGCATGAGGCGTGTGAGAGCGTAGGATTTCACGTGAGAAGTGAGGTACTGACAGATGTTGTATGAACAATCTGACTTCTCATATATTTCTCACTTTTCATACACGCTCTCACACGCCTCATGCTACGGGGGCAGGAACTGTAACTACATGGACAATTCATTGACGTTATACGCGAGAGTCCAAAACCCGTAGTACGAGTGAACAGAGTTTACAGATTGGCCCTTTGAAATATTATAATAGGTATTGAAGCGTATATTCGAAAAAACTACTTTGTCTCTTTAATGTACCCGCTTTAATAATAGTTGACAGTAGTTATTGAAATATTAATCAAATTAAATAAAACTTGAGCTATTTGAATAAATGTGTAGGGATATATATATCATCATAAAATGCACAAAATATTGAATCTAATAAAAAAATAAATGTACAAAATTGACAACATATACTTATATTTGAATAATATAAAAAACAACATACGATACAAAGTAATAAAACTCAGGCCCAATATTATTTGGCGCTTACAACTGATAAAGTGCAATTTATAAATTTTGATTTGTCTATAATTAAACTTGGCACACCAAACTCACGCTTCGGTGCACTGTTTTCCCGTCTCCACATAAATCGGCTTTTGAGTCTATATTTATAAAATCATGACCAATACAAAGTAATGACTGTTTATTTGGTAGTGTATAATTCGTCTTAAAACAATTACTGATCAATCATAGGTGGAAGTGGTTGATTTAGTTGAGCCTGTATCTTTATTGCCGGTCATTAGATAATGTAGATGACGCTGCAAACGTCCCTATCGCGACCTTGAAGCCTAGCAACACTTACAAACGACAATCGGAAGACTATAATATAGACACATTGTATAATATATGCACCTTTGTACTCGGATATTTAATGCAACACATTTAGTAATTGTTCCGAGTGTATTTTGACTAGTTTGACCTGTACAAATGTTTTTGACATGCAAGGTTGGTTTCGTTAAACTGTAGCTTTTGTTTTTATTGCGATTTCGACTGCTAAACTTTTACATATTTTTTTGCAGTAAAACAATTTTTTTTGCTCAAAAAAAATCTATTTTGTTAATCAATACAAACCAAGTTCGTGATAATTAACCCCTTACCAATTTTTAAAATCTCACAGTGACCACTTTTTTGTTCAATCCGAAGTTAGTAATTTGTTATTAGAAACAATATCATATATTGTTTAAATCAATCTTAATTTTTGCCCGTATTTAATTATTACTTGAATACTTTAAAGCTTATATATATATGTATGTCTTTTCGAATAATCTTCCGTTATAATTAATTAATAATCGCATGATCAACCTCCTACGTCCATAGTTTCGTGACTAGAAGCATCGAATTTTCAGGTGCATGTACAATTTTAATTTGTGGGTTTCTTAGCTTGCTGAGGATATTCTAGTCTAAATCATCTCGTCCGAAAATTAAGACTCTATTAAAATATTATATTGAGAGAAGAGTCAATCTCCTCAGTGGGATCACATATGGACTTACTCAACTACTACTAAAACCAACAGAAACATACGCTAGAAGTTGCATATAAGCTCTATTATTTTCATTTTCCAAATAAATTCAATTTCTGTAGTTTAAAACAACTCATATATTATTATTTATCCGTTGCCCTGCGTATAAATGTTTATGACTGATAAAATGCAACATTGTATTGTAGATAGCATTTAACGTATCATATTAGTGGTGAAATATACCATTTGGAATAAACATTGGAATGATCTCATAACTCTTCGACATGCTCTGCAGGTCTGATCTTTAGGATCATGATAAACCTGCAATTGTTTACACTTTAATACTTAATACGTGTGAACATAAATTCACTCAATTGCATCTGCAAAACATGAAATGGAAACATTAAGATTTATTCTTCATGCCATTGGTGTTAGGATGCTTGCCTATACATTAATGTAATGAGGTGGTATTTGGTTGAATACAGACAAATGTGATTATTTCTACTTGGATTTTTAAACATGTAATATTTACATACATAAATCTTGCATATTAATCCCAATAATGAGTAGCTAGAGCTTAAAAGAATTCGTTTTTTTGCAATTTTTATAAGTTTAGCAGGGAAATGATTGTTAAATAAACCATTTTCTTTAAAAGCTATAATATATTAGGAAGGCTGTAACGGCACCCGACAAAAACAAAAACTAAACAGAACTATTAAATATTTATCCATGAGTCAGCTGTTAACTTTCTCTTTAATATACTAAAAAACAAAAGAATATACAAGGTCTATGTCGGATATTTAGTACATAGAAATATTCTGAGATTCAATAAAATATACAAAATGAAATTCTAAAGAAGATCCTATTTTTAGCCATAATTATGCTGAGACAATATGCGTAGTTTTTACCATCCGCTAGTCACAGTATTTGATTTCTACAGAGTAATTTAAAAATTCTGTCAGTGTAGTAAAACTTTCAGAGTGCAAAAGAGAGAAATGTACTAATTAATATGCATCTAAGTCCGCTGCATTCATGAATCATGTTTGAGCAGTTGGTGACTGAAGCATTCATTTTGTTAACAGTAAAATATATTTAATTTACTGCAGCAAACTTTCTAAACCGGGAAAAGCCTCTTTGTTGAAATGTGAAATTTATTCACCGCAAAGAAACCTCTAAACAAAATATGTAATGTTGGACTGTTACTGAGAGCAGTAAAACAGCGGGGATGCGAAAATGTAAAACTTGCTTTTATTAATTAGTCAGTATGCGAAGTTAGAACTTTATTAAAAATTCGTATTAGAATGTACAAAATAGTTTATTCAGAAGTTTCCTCGCTTCGAAAATTTATGAAATAAAATGTTATTTATTTAAAACTGATTTTATGCACTTTACTTGGAGTTATAATAATTTTGAGGAACGTTGTTTTATTAACCGTCTACGCTCGACTTTGCGTTGATTTTTATCGAATTTCATTATTCGCTCTTAATTATAATTTTACGATACATATGAGATATCCTGATCGGCTTAACCCCTGAGTCTTCTTCCAATCTTGTAAGAATGGAAGAAACATGTAAAAGTCCAAATACAAGAACACAAAATTACTCTGAAAATATAAATCTCGCTTGACCAAAGTGGATAAGATATGATTATTGTGACAGGTAAATAGTATGCTTACTTACAATGATTAAATAAACAACTGCAAAGGTGCAAGTGTTCTGAGTTAGTTTATTGAGTTACTTACTTTAGTTACCTTACGTCTATGTAATTTTTAATTTCTGCTTTACTTACTTATTATACTCTTGGGTGCCATCAATTTTATTCATTTGACTTTTATTTTTCCCATATTAACTTGCTACATATAATTAGTTTCCAAACGAAGGCTTCCATTTTGATATTATAGTTATATAAGATTACAGTGTATAGAAAGATGGGTCAAATCATTATACTTTAAATTCTTAGATAATTATTTTATATTTTCAGATGGATATTTTAACATATAGCATGTAGTTTGTTAAAGGGAAAAGCTAACAGTTGAAGGCGCATTTTTAAAATGTAGAGGGCAAAGTCTTAAGTTAGAGCCCTAACGCTCACAAACCACTACAAGGCACTACTTTTGTGTCTGCCTAAGAGTAGTCAAATTCTGAAAAGAATGTTGATAATGTGAGAGAAGTAAGAAAGATTTAGCTGGATGGTGTTTAATAATAGTGTCTAGAAAGGAGTAGTGACATCCTAAGCCGGCACTACACTGTAAAGTATGAATAACCATACAAATATATTTTATATTTTTAATATATTCGAAATTGGTTCGCGACGAAGTACTAGCATAGTTTTAGTTGCGTTTACATAGCAAATGGAAAATGGAGATTTGTCGGTAAACAAACACATTTCACCCGCTATTTTAAACGAATGGAAGGAAGGTTATTGGAAACACAATCTGGCAAGACGAGGGGATGGGTTTGCGAAATCTACTCGTGCACAACATGCAGCAGGACTGAATTACTGAATAAAATCTGGAATCTCATTCAACAATATAATAAATCTCAAAAAAATATAAGATACTTTGTACCTTCCTATTTTATAATTAGTTACTTACCTTAATAAGTATTTTTTTTTACTATCATATTTTGTTATACATATATACATACATATACTCACGCCGTTAATTCCCATTGGGGTAGGCAGAGACTATCGATCGCCACTTCGTACGATCCTGGCAAACCTCTCTTGCTTCGTCTACATCCATCAATCTTTTCATACATGCTCTTTTATTCTTCATACTTCGGACACCTGCCTTTTTGAGCACACTTTCAATTTGGTCCAAGTATGTCTTTCGGGGCCGTCCTCTACTAACATTACCTTCCACATTAGCTCTATAGATACCTTTTACCAATTTCCTATCATCCATCCTCTCGATGTGCCCAAACCACCTCAACATTCCTTTTTCTATTATACTTACAATATCACATAATACATATATATATATATATATATATATATATATATATTATATTCGTTTTGATTTCGTTTTGTAAATAGTATTTTTAGTACAAAATCCCTTCTGTATGACTCCCCAAAAACCCCCCCTTTTAGATAAACCATGAGATAAGTATTCACGTTGTACTAACTCCTCCTAAAAATACAATCAATCCAATACCTATATTTTAGGCAATGATTTTGTTAGTAGTTTTTAAATTAATATGTAAAGCATATATAATCAAGATGGCTCATTTCATTTCATAGAACCATCTTGATGAATCCGATTGATTCATCCATCACTTTAAAAGGAAAATTCGAGAGAAACGAGATACCCTTTTAAGGTGCTAAGTTCATTAATTCCTATTAAAATAAGCCGATTTCTTTCTATAGCTACATTGTACAATACACTTGTAAAACTTTTCCATAACTCATGTTGCAAATCATTTACATAAAAACAGATGTAAATTTGCACGAGAAAGTCTAGTACATTTCTCAAGTTATTATTTCCGCTCCGATAAAGATGTACGCTAATTTGACTTCCACATATTATTGGATTCCTAAGGAAAAGCTTCATGAAAATTTATTTATAATATTGCACCCAATCAAACTTACTGCATTACATTTCTGATGACATCTAACAAGCAATGAATGCAATCAAACATAAAAATTAGTTCACGGAACTAATATAACTTTCCAGCTATTCTATTTTGCTTATAAACTTATATCATTATAATTTCTATCTAACTACGGAATCAAGTTGACATCTCAGAGGAGTAGCAACAATCGTCTAGATTTATTTGAACTCACTCAGACACGTGCAAACTGTCGGTACCATACTATAATTCAATAAACTAAAAAGTATATTTTTCTAATCAATAGTTATGATGACATTGAGATCTTTATCACTTTAGTTATATACATACATACATACATATACTCACGGCTATAAATCCCTTGAAGGGGTAGCCAGAGCTAGGGAATGAGACATTCCTCAGCCACCTTTGGAAGTTGCGTGGGGAAAAGATGGTGAAATAAAGGTTGTTGGTGATGGGTCTCCAACCGCATCGCCCAAAAATCCCTTAAAAGCCCCAATACCGTTAGTCGCCTCTTACGTACACCCACCGGAAGAAACGGGGTAGTGCTATTTTAAGCCGACACTACACAGCAACTTACTTTAGTTATATCCCAACTAATTTTACTCGGGGCAGGGAAGCAGTCACAATAATCCAAAAAGTTTCGATTGGCAGACCACACCCCGTAGCATGAGGTGAGTATGTTGTATTTGAATTGAGTCAGTTTCTCACTTCTCGTGTGACATAGGCCTAATGCTACGAGGGCATTAATTCTAATATTGGTGATACTGGTCGCCAACTAAGGCTTAATTGAAAAGTTTTGGCTAATTAGGCAGCCCAGTCTCCAATATCCTAACTAAACAAGAATAAACATGAAATTAGTACTGTGTATTAATAAGAGGCGACTATTGAGGATTTTTTATTTTATCATCTATATTTTACAACACTTTCCTACTCAACATCCAAAAGTGGCTGAGGAATTTCCGCCTATAAAGATATTGCTACTCCTTCTAGGTACTTATTGCGTGAGTAAATGTACGAGTGTATATAAAAATATTACTGAGATTATTCCCAGGATCTACAAACGGGAGAAAATACTATAAATGTATTATCCCACCGCTTCAAATATTGAAAAAGTACTGCGCTATCAAAATATTCATTAAATAATTACGCAAATGCGCAACAATATGTAATAGTGTAAAATCAACGATTTATTTAATTTGGTAATAAAACTTCCAAAACGACATCATATTGCAGACTATTCAATTTAAATTTTATGTTGTTGTTACCATTTGTCGCTTATTTGGCAGATTTTCGATGTTAGAATCATTTTACAAGCTCAGGATAAAAACGTCAATTAAGCTTGATTTACAAATAGAAAACAATGCTGATTACGAAACAATAGTACGAGTATGTACATAAATATATATACTCGCGGCCCTAAATCCCGAACGGGTAGCCAGAGCTAAAAACTCCTCAGCTACAATTCGAAGTTTATAGGGGACAAGATGGTTGAAATAAAGTATCATTGGTGATGGAACTCCAATCGCATTGGCCCAAAAAACAACCCTTCATTATTTTACAATATTTTTCCGACGCAACTTTCAAAAGTGTCTCAAGCTCTGTTTGGGATTTACAGCCGTGAGTTTATATTTCTAGAAACTATAATAAATAAATACAAAAGTAATTACATATATGTTTTGATTGTATAACACTTAAACGGGGGCAAAAATATGGCCGCGCAAGCTAGTTAATGTAGCTACTACTATCGAAACCGAGCGCAGCGATTATTCGATTGCTGAGTATTCGGACGCGTCAAGTTACCAAGGCACATGAAATGGAAGTCGATACGGACGACGCGTCATCTATTCTAATTTTTAAATGACTTGAAACTTTTTGCAATACTTTGTTTAGGTCGATAACAGCAATTAGTCAGTGTATTCCTATAGAATATATTCTGCGTCGGAGACAGGATGAACAAATACGCTTACGAGCAATTTATTTAAAATGCAGTCAGTAATTCAATAAACAAGCTTTGCTGTTTAAAAAATCGCTGCGATGCTTTTTAAAACTGATTTATTATAAACTTTTTTATTTTTGCAATCCAAACATTTTCGGGTCACTAAAACACACATATACTCACGGCTATAAATCCCTAGAACAGGTAGCCAGAGCTAAGGAATTAGAAATTCTTCAGCCACTTTTGAAAGTTAAGTGGTGAAAAATTCATTAAAAGCCCCAATACCGTTAATCGCCTCTTACGTACACCCACCAGAAGAAATGAGGTAGTGCTATTCTAAGCCGACACTACACAGCTCTCAACAACTCACAGGTTGCTCTAATGAAATAACAAAACTAGAAGGACAATTCTTTCTCTCACCTATCCTATCCCTATGCTCACGGCTACAAAATTACCAGGGGTAGCCAGAGCTTTGGGATTACCGATTCCTCAGCCACTTCAGGAATTTGATTGGGGATTACCCAACAACCCCCAAAGGTAAGGCCCCATATATTTTGCATAAGTCAACTCATACAACACCCGCGGAACAAAAATAGGTCAAAGCTGGTGCTAAATTGGTGAAGAGATACATAAATCTAATATGATTAGGAACAACAGTAGCTGACGACCACGGAAGACACCTTCAGATCGATAAGACAATGTACTAAAAATAGGAATGCGTCTGAAGTGCAAATGATACAAAGACTCGTATGAAATGATTGATAAATATTAATGAAAACAGCTTTACCAGGTTTGCATAAGTGGCGATCGATATTCTCTGTCTACCGCGATAGGAACTAATGGTTCAAGTAAGTATAGGCAGCCCCCTTGAAGTTGCTCGTATTATAACGTATTTTTTTTGTCTATATCATTACCATATAACCCACGGTATCACTTTTTAATAAAAAAAGCAATAAAATTTTTGTAGAAGAGTAGAGAGGTGACATTAGAGTTGCGAAAGATAATATATCGAGCCATGTTGTTCAGTAAAAAGATTTTGACTGAAGGACGATAATTATACTGTAAAAAAAGGTCAGCAATGAACATATATTCGATTGTACGTAAAGTTTACTAGACTTACTAGTCTTCTTATAACCTTAACTCATTTTTAAGGCGTTTTGTATTTTAACATTGATAAACTTTTATCTTTCAGTAAGTGAAGTGTATATAGGTCCCCTGGGATATTTGTTGTATAAGCAGAGGGAGCGAATGATAATTGAAATGCGGCTAATTTAATTCACAGTTTAAGTGTAGTTGGCGGCGACAGCCATTGCCACCATTGTTAACCTACGGAAATAACGACATATTAACTGCTATTATAATTAATAAGTAATAATCGGGATTAACCAACGAATGTTTGCCCGACGTAATATTATAATGTCTACAAATCGCGAGAGTCTATAAAGTGTTTTTTAATAAGTTTAAAAGAATTGCCGTGTAGTGTCGGCTTAGAATAACAATACCCCATTTTTACCCGTGGATGATAGTAAAAGGCGACTAAGGGTATAGGGGCTTTTTAAGTGATTTTTGGGCGACATGGTTGGAGACCCGTCACCAAAAACATTTATTATTACCATCTTTTCCCCGCTCACATTTCCAAAAGTGGCTGAGGAATTGCGAATTCCTTAGCTCTGGCTACCCCTTCTAGGGATTTATAGCCGTGAGTATATGTATGTAGCCAATACCGTTAGTCGTCTCTTACGTACACCCACTGGAAGAAATGGGGTAGAGCTATTCTAAGCCGATACTACACGGCAATTTAACTGTGATATTAAAATTAATTAATTATAAAAACACTTAAAATATAAGTTTTCTTGTATCGTTTAAGAATAGCACTTACTTATTTCTGTCTATAGGTATCGTAGGAGGCGGTCAAAATTATAGTTTATCAAAGTTAAGGGTTTTTAAGTTATTTTTGCGCCGTTAATCTACGCGATGATACGCACTCATCGCCTCTTAGTAGGGTCATATATGAGCTGTGATGATGTTGAAAAAAAGGATGAAATTTCTATAACTTGTGCAAACCCTTTGTAGAAATACTGCGTCTTGCTGTTTGAGTACATCATGTTAAGGATATTATGTTCTTTATATGCAATGTCATAAGTTTCGAGAAATTTTAATATGGAAAATATTAAACATTTTCTACTTGAAGGAAAAATCATAGCAGCTTACGACAACTATTTTAGAAATTTAATACCTACTTATATAGAAATATTTTTCTTTAAGAAAAATAAGTTTTCAAGGAGTATTGAAGCTCGAGATCGAGTAATATTATTTTCTGAGAAATTCTCGGGATTTTATTTATATTCTTTACAACATTTTACTAAACAATTTTTCCAATAACGCCTTATTGCTTTGAAGTTTTTAAATGTTTGCTGAACTTAAAGAAAACTTGAATGACTATTGTTTACTATAATGTATTATTATATGTACATGTTTTTTTGACCACCTAATATGTGGTTATGACTTGTCAATAATTATTTAAATATAAGTGGCATATGAGACCGTTTTATTAGATAAAATTATCCTTATGTGATCAACGCGCCTATTTTTTTTCATAGAATTCTTAATTATATACCATTGTTTAACAAGAATGCACAAAACTGTGATGCTATAAGTAGGCTACCTCTATAAAAGTTTACCACCACTGTATTTTACTGAACCAATCTGGATAGCCAGATTGATTAGGCTCTCAGTGCATACAAATCACTCCGAGTCTAAATATTTGCACAAATCTTATGTTTGTATACAGAGAAAAATCCCAAGAGATAAATTTCCAACATTTTTCATTCCTAATTTGATAGAGTAAAATACAAATTAAACTTGTATATTTATTTGAGGTAATTTTCAAAAGAAAACAAAATAATGTAAAATTCTATATTTTATAGCGGTTCCTTTAATTGATTTGTATTTGATCTATGTAGCGAAGTGTGAGTAAGTCTTTCTAGCCATGTTTTCCAGTTTTCAATATTCAAAGAACAAAAAGAACCGAAAAAAACTGGCCAAGACCTTAACCATTAGTACAGAAGGTTTTCCTGGATCTCAAAACATTGCAAACGTCAGTATCTGCTTGTTACTGAACTAATGGAGTATTATTATGTAATAACGCTGAAATAAACACACAAACAACTTCACATTCATTTGCATTGCAACCTTTGTCTTGCAATTCAGGATAACAATTATTAGGAGCTTAACAATTTAAACTTACCTTTATTGTGTGCTACTAAATTGAATTTATGCGCTTACTCCCGAAATACCTAAATTAACGACTATAAATCACAATTAAGTGGGAAAAGGTTTCCAAAATACATATGGTTGGTATTGTCCCTAAACTCTGAGTAGCCACTTACGACACCGGCGGGTAGCAATGGGTTAGTGCTATTCTTAACCAAAACTACAAAAAAGTATTTTTTTAGTAGATTTTTTGATTATTTTTTGTTCGATACTACAGACATTGAATTGAATATGAGCAAATTTTGCCGTCAACTTCCACTTATATCATCCTTTAAAATGAAAGTTCAAGTGACTCTCGGGGCCTAGGCCCAAGTCTTTATCTTATGATGGGTTTATGGTATGGTTAAGTAGATAGGTATCAAAAAGTAATTAAATATTAGACTGACTATACCTATACTATACATTTTTCACTAGGAAGGCATTTATGAGAGTAATGGTAATTCGACTACCTACGGTAGGAAGTAATTGTTGTATTTCAAACATTATGCAATTGAAAATTTATATTCATATTCATTCATATGTAAAGACAATTCTTCAGCCCCTTGATAAAGTAGAAAAAGTATGATAAATATACAATCTACGGTAAAAACACATTTTGCTTTAGATAACAACCGTGGGAAGATATTATGGTAGTGGTTTTTTATTTTGACACCATACGGTAATAGACATACTTTACAGAAATTCATAAAGAAATAGTTTTTATAATTGCTCTTTTTCCTATAATTTTAAAGAAAAAAATCTAAAGTCTTCGCTAAATATTTTCTCTCACTGTCCCCACCAAGGGGCTCGAGCTTAGCCTGTATAGGGTGATTTGGCCATAGTCCACCACGCTGGCCAGTTGTGGGTTGGCAGACTAACGACTACTACCGTAATAGTAGCCGGGACCGACGGCTCAACGAGCCCTCCGTAGCACGGAATCATCTTTATTTTCGGATAATCAGGTGATTTATGCCTGCAATATCCTTCCAAACTTGGCTTAATGTTACAAACTAAATTTGTGAGTGTCACCCCCCGGGGATCGAACCCGAGACCTCCGTCCTTGAAACCAAGCGCTTAACCGCGGGACCACGGAGGCAGTACTTTTTTTAAGTAATAAATATATTATATTACGCAGACCATATTACGAGAATACTACAATAACTTGGAATTCCAAATGCTAAATCACCTCGGACGGCACCCACGATAAAAAATCGTATCATTTTAGTCTTAACCAAAACTACCCAGTTATCTAAATATCTTGAGACCTGATATCTGTATCAAACTATTTGAATTCAATTGTTTCATACTTTCCCCATACAGTCGTAAAGAAATGTACGAATAAAATAATTGCTGGTAAAGAAATTCAGCAGCCTGTGTGTTATTCTCTCTGCTATCGCGGAATTGCACGGAAACTGTGAGTATGCTGCTGATTGCAGGTGCATATTATTTTATAAAACATCAATAATTAATATCGAGAAAACGTTGACATCACTCATTGATAGTTAATTACAAAACACACTTCATTAAAACAATTTAAAGAAAATTTCTACGGATAAAGAATAAAAATCTAATGTTAAATAAACGACAAAACATCAATCAATTTTCTAAAGTATATGTTGTTGAAAGAAAACAATTTAAGTTGATTTTGGCACAGCGAGATTGTTGCACGTTGTAAACATCTGCAAATAGTACCGTGTTGATAAAATATCATTGGTAGAATAAAGCTTTCAACTTCCTCAGCTTTCATATGATATCATGCTCACAAAGTATACATCGTTAAACGCTGAAATATTTACTGGTTAAATAATAAACTTACCCTCGAGGATAAATGGGCACCGGCATGACGGACGGGCGATGAAGCGGCGGTTGGTATATCGGCATCATCTCGTGAGGATAGCAAGGCGATGTAGCCATCTGGAGCTGGCACGATACAGATTGGTAGTTGTAATCTGGTGGCGGCATGGGCACGTACGGCACCGGCTCGGCTTCTTGGTAGCACGGGTACGGCTCGCAGGCATAGCTCGCGTCTCCGTGTCCATAAACTTGCGGGGGCCTGAACGGCCACTCGTTCTCAATCAACCAGTCACCCGACATCGGGAGTTAGAAATTCACAGTTTAGCAGACGTGATAGTTCGCGAAGTACTACGCAGTGAATGTCGTGCACTAGTGCATCGGCGGACGCATCGCGCGCGCACTGCCCGCCCCGCCGCCCGCCCCGCCGCCCCGCGCCACGCACATAAACAAACTACATACCCATTATCTATCCGCTTCGATATGCACTTCAAATTAGCAAACCCCTTTTCCTTGTCTCTAACACTGTTGTTAAACTATAATAACCCCTAATTGACTAATCTATTTAATTAAACTATTTTAATTATAGACAGTTAAGAGAAAAACTCTAAGCGGTCTATCTCAATGGTTGTAAATTATCTCGCGCTAATTGTTGTAGAGAGTAGTTATTTATTATTCTTAGAAAAAAAAGTACAATGCATAAAACTAAGGTTTTGCGGAATTTACTAAACCGAATATAAAGTGCAATGCGGTGGGCGGTATCTAGCGTTGGGGCAGTATCGCCCGCCTTCGCGCACAACCACGCAATATCAAGGTGATATCAAAAATAGTTCAACGGAAAACTAACACGACGTTTTAACTTAAACACTTATGAGCCAAGCCTCTTACGAACTACAAACACAATAGAATATAAAGAATGCTTTTATAACCCTGAGAGGTGAGATGTTTGGTCTCTGAGTTGGTAACACAGACTGACAACTATTTTATCAAGATTTTGGCAGATTTCTAGTCAAAGCAACTGATTAGGCGACCCATTTTGTAAATGGATTGGAGTTCGACTAGACGGTTAATTATGTATGTTTGTCGAATTCAAATTGTATGGATATGCCTACGCACGAAATACAGCCTTATTCATTAAATCATAATGACTTCCAGTAATCTTTCCAATTTCTTTCAATAAATTGTTACACAAGGTAACACACGTGTATTAAATATGACGTATTTTATATTCTGGGGAGTAGTACTGTGTTTCAGTGAAGAGCTCTCCGAAATCATTTGGTAGATAACTAATATATATGAGTGTTGGTAGCTCAGTAGGTAATAGTATTGCCTCCGCGGCTAGAGGATACGGGATCAAATACTGAAAAGAGACTACATCTTTGTGTTATTCCTTAAACATACTATATTACTGTTTGACCATCATTCTTCTTTTAAAGACATTCGTTATTGCAATTTTAGTATAAAACATCGAAAATTATAGGTCAATTTCGTTTAATAACGAATAAAAGAGTTTATTAACACACCAAAAAATTACAGATTCATAGTAAATTAATGATCCTTGCACTAGGCGGAGCCTGTATCGTAGGGATCGGTAAAACAAAAACTAAAAATAAACAAAAAATATAATTTGGAATTACAAATTCAGGAATGTTTATGTAACGTTTTATAAAACATTTCGCTTCATTTTCATTTCGCTACGTGATTTTGGCGATCAATGACGTCATTGAGAGTAAAAAATTCGTACAATCATTAAAAATTCGTTACTTTACAATCAAATCAGTCTTTTATAATCATTTTGCTATGAAATATAAATATTTAAAAAACACAAAAAATAACTTTTTTGGTATTTACAGCCGTGAGTATATGTATGTTTGTATGGGTATCACAGTAAGTTTTCATTGTATAATGTAAATATTCCCCACTTAACTTTCCAAAAGTGGCTAACAGTTTCAGTACTAAATTGTTTTAGCATATGTAATCAGACACGACAAATGTTTACCGTTCCGTTCCGAACTTTATCATTGCGCTACGGAACCTTAATAAAGCAAGTGATGAAATACTTTTCGTGTTTCTCGATGGATCTCCAAATTAGAACTTTCATATAACTTTCATGTGATATTGTTTTTTTGAGTATTATCATTTACTCAAGACTCAAACGTTCACGCCCATTATCCTCGAAGGGTTGGCAGAGCTAATACTTGCAAACATCTCGTGACGTTGGTCACATAGTTTTCAAACAGCTGTGATGTGTCGGCTTATAGTAGCACTACCCAATTTCTTCCCGTAGGTGTTCGTAAGATTCGGCTAAGGGTATCGGGGCTTTTCAAGTGATTTTATGGCGGTTGAAGATCCATCACAAAAACCTTTGTTTTACAACATTATTGCCACTTTAACTTCCAAAAGTGGCTGAGGATTTCTTTATTCCGAAGCTTTGGCTACCCCTTACCCCTTTGGGATTTACAGCCTTGACTATATGTATGTATGTGGTGTTCACGTGTTATTTTCGTTGATACTGTCGAATACCGCAGTATGATTTTAATCGAGTGTCCAAAACAAAGCCAACGGTAAATGGAGGCCCAATTACAAAGACTCTCTCGCTAGGCTATATCTAATAGTTGCAAAAGAGAGGATGTATGTTTGTTGCCACTTACACAAATATATGCTTCAAATTAATAATTAAATAATGAAAGGAGCTCCCATATAACAAACGTGGCTTTTTTGGCGTGGCTCATTACTAAAATACAAATAAAAAAATTGAAAAATTTATGAAGCACTGAGTATTAAATCTAACTTGATGAATAACAATAAAAATATACATTTAGACATATATTAAGATAAAATCCAGTGTTGTTTTTAGTTCTACCATATCTTTTGTGTGTTGTAAATTTCACATCGGAAAACGTTGACAAAGAATTTGACTTCAATTTCGCATCATCGCGCCATTGGAATTTTGTGCTCAAAGTCACCGATAATGTTAGAGCAGGCTTACAGCGAATCGAGAATGTCAAAAACTCGTGCACATGAGTTGTACAGAGCGTTCAAAGCGGAAGAGATGTGATTGAAGATATATCTCGCTATGGCGGACCATCAATGTCTGCAACTGAACTTAACATCGCAAAAGTAAGTAGTTACTGAAAATACCCACACCAATTTAGACATACTGTAGACAAACAATATTATTTCGGCGAATTTAAGCGAATGAATTCAGGGAAAAAAGTCAGATCTGTAGAAAAAAATCCTTGGTTGTAAAGAAAAAAGGTAAAGAAAATGTTCTATCGATTTGACTATTAGTTGGCGTAAGTATGTCGTTTCTGAAGGAGTAAACTTTGAATGCGATAAAATATTTTTTTAGTAAAAACTATCTCTTATTTCATTTTATCAATATTGTCCCTTTATTATATGACAGTGAAGTAAATAACTAAGGGAAGCTTCCATACAACATGTTCTTTTGCCGTTTTTGTAAATAATGATATAGTAGGTGTACTTGTGTTTTAAGTGCCCGAACCAAATCACAGTTGAACAGTAGTAAATTAAGTTTTATGGATTAGCAAAAATATGCTTGAATGTTTTCAATAAATTTAGATCAATTTAATAAAAGCTTTAATTCCGAATAATTATAAATATTTGAAACATTCTCTCTTTTTAGATGTTTCTTTCACTGAATTGCGAACTTTTGACCTTCGATAAGTGTGACGGTTGAGCGGAACCCAACGTGAAACTATCTTTATTACAAACTTTAATGCAACGGAATATCGTAACCGCCTTCCCCGAGCAAAGCCAGGGCGAATCACTAATATATCATGCAATTTACTACTAAAGACAAAGAGGGATGGTCGGTGAAATGTTCAATTAATTTCTGATTACGTCATGTAACAGTAGATTGGACGTCCGGGCTTACTTTGTTGCCAATACAAGGCATATTGGCCAGACTGGTTAGCAGTTAATGGATATGTAACTAGCATAGCCAGTGCATCTGCGAGCCCTTTGAAACATCAATCATCTATTGTCCTTGGCAGCAGCTTGTCCTAGTGATAGATAATTTCGTGATTGACCACCAAAACGGATTGTTTTTGGGATTCGATACAACCCGCGGTGAAATGATGGTCTTGTTTAATATTATGTAGATGTAAGTTGAATCATCACCAACCTTCATTTTATCAATTTTTTCTCACTTAACTTTCCAAAAGTGGCTGAGGATTTTCTAATTCCTTAAGTCTGGCTACCCCATCTAGGGATTTATAGCCGTGAGTATGTGTGTGTGTTTGTGTGTGTGTAAGTTGAATCTATGGCTACGATACATATTTTCTGAGTCGCGATTAATTGTGGTCGACAAACTTATTCTAACACCATAGTTAGGTTTGTATATAATACTTGTATAGGAAAGGTGACTTCTAACTAATTGTAAGAAATATATAGATAACTAGCTCTTTGCCCGCAACTACGTCCGCGTGGACTACATTTTTTGCATCCGGTTTACATCCAAAATACCAAAACACTGTATTAACTTCTGTTTTTTTTATGTTTATATTCCCGTGGGCGTTGTAATAGATATAAAGAACATTGAAGCTTTTTAGTGATTATTGAGCGATGCAGTTGGAGACCCATTTGACTACCTTTTCCCCATTCAACTTCCAAAAGTGGATAAAGAGTTAAAATCACTGAAGCTGTGGCTACCCTTTTATGGGATTAATAGCCGTTAGTATAAATTCATGATTGATTGATGGATGAATTTCATACATTCCTTTTTGTAGTGGTTACGTCAGTCAGGCGCATCAAGTTTAAAATTTCTAGATACAGTATATTTATAGATCAAAAAATCTGTATGCTATATTTCAATCCCTTAGGTGGTGAGTTACAAAAAACCTTTTTAATTGTTCATAAAAATCATGAAACAAACCATTTTGTACCAAGTTTCTAGGTTAAAAATGAGAATATCTAGCAAGTATGGATAGCAGTTTGGTGACCCGGTGCTGCCCCCTACACTGACTGTTGGTGATGTGTGAGAGATTGCAGCCAATCAGTCATCGGTCAATAGATGGCGGTACTAAATTAAAATTGAGATAAGTGCTATTATTTACTAACTATGCATTCTGAGGCTTAAACAGAATATTAAGTTATGCGTAAGTATAGCATAATATATCTATGGGAATATTAGTTTCAAAATAGTTAAAAAAATAAAAGTTATAGACATATGCTCAAACCTACCAAATGAATACGCAAAATTCATACATACTTTCAATTATCTTTATTCATACATATTCGCATATTTAAATGTGAAAGAGAAGGTGCTTCCTATTATTCTAAGCTAACACAAAAGAAAAATAAAACGCAAAAAGATTGCGATGCCTGAGGTTAAACCTGGGTCTTCCGTTCGATTAGTATTAACCAAACGGTATTCTGCTACACCACGAAGACGTTAGTGTTGGGGTCAAAATTTTGATGACCTATACATCTAGTAGTCATACTATTGACAAACAATTAAATGGACATTTATTTCGATGAAAATGGATGAAACCCTTATTTTTTCCAAAAAGACTATTAATGAAGAGTTTGAGAAAGTCATTCGATAAAAAAAATGAATCGTGTTAATATGGGGAGCCATATAAAAGTTAGGTTTTTTATGTTCCTGTAGGAACCCTTGCGAAATCCGGGATAAATGATATCCTATATATTGGCCAGGTGTTTAAGCTACATTCATACCAAATTTGATCAAGATCCGTCTGGCAGAATTAACGTGATGACCGTGTCATACAGACATACAAACAGAAAGACACTGTATTTTTTTTCAAAAAGTGCATATTTGGCTTCAGTATCGAAAATTAAACATATTCCATCGGTTTTTAATTGTTTTTCTTCATTCTTCAATGTACAGTTTTGACCTCGGTACAGTCTTATTATAGCAGAGATAGATCTCAAAATCTTTAATTAGATATCGCAAATAAATTTCAAATTAAAACTTTTTATAAATTCCACTTTTTTAAAATTGTTAATACTTTTCGGAATTTGATTGAGTAAGCTCGGAAGAAACATTATGTATCAATCTTAACTAGCCTTTTACGATACCCACAGGAAGAAGTAAGAAAGTGGTATTCAGAGCCGACTCTACACAGTTAGCTTAAAAAACTTAGGAAATATTTTTGTATTGATATATTTTGAGATTTGTAGTTGTATGCAAATAAAAGTCTAGTAGATAATAAAAGCCACGTCTTTCTGATTTCAAAGAATTGATGATAGTAAATTGGTGAAAGAGGTTTATAGAGCCAATGTTGAAGATAATGTTAGTAAAGAACGACTACGGAGGATACATTTAGATCTAATGCAGAATGTGATTACAAAATCAAGCGTTAGTAGTCTACAGAATAAAAGAGCATGTTATGAAAAGTTTTATGAATGTAGTATTTTCTAAGATTTTCACGATTGCACATTATAATTAAAACAACTATTGATTATCGGATATTTCAATCGCGTGTTATTACATTGTTTTTAAAGCTCGACGTTTCGAAAACTTTTTAGTTATCATGGTCGCGGGAAGACTGAGGTGTTATTTGTCATTATACAGTACTATAAAATTATTAATACTAACTACCTTCACAAAACTTAAGTTACATTTACGTTTAATATTTGCTATGTACAAAAAGAGCTAACTAACTGTTATGAATTCCGTTGGTATTATTAAAAATGTATGACAAATTAAAATATGAAAAATAAAATTATGAAGAGTGACTATTATGAACACAAATCGTTAGTTAGACGAAAAATATGATATAGAATTTTATGTGAGCCAATATGGACCCTATCCGGACACTATCACGTTTTAGTTTAATTTAGGCCTGACGTTTCGGACACTTTTCAGGTATATTTTAACTGTTACTCAATAATTCAACTTGCTACTCTCAATTATATGATGGATCCTATGGATTCCTACAAAGTTAGAAGTTATGTTACGAAACTACCTATGTAGCTGTCAGCTGTGAAATGTCGGCTTGAAATACAAATATGGCGTCAATGATCTGGTTTCTGTGAACTCAGCTTATACTCGGATCCTAGTGATTTTGTAATTTAGCTATATAATACCGATGATAATATAATATATTAGGTCTATGGAGAATCAAAAAAATATGTTATACTAGTGGATCGGCGCAGCTTCGCACGGGTAACGTAGTTTTAAAGTTTAAAAAATATCTGATTTTTCTTCAATCACTGCTCAAGCTTTATCAAATTTAGCGCCTTGATTACAACTAATAGCACTCCTGAATAGTGTTACTTTGTGATTTTGAAAGCGCTTATATGAACTGTTCAGTATCTTCACAAATAAGCTGATTTTCAAGTTGAGTTATTAAGTATTTACAACAATCTAAAAACCTACCGCGATATAGGATGCGTGCTACTGGCGCCATCGCATCTAGTATGTAATATGTAAATTAGTAAAGATTTGTTTTAGGTCGCGTGCGATTATTATTTTTCATGTATAATTTTGGTATTTCTGTACCGATTTCTATGATTCTTTTTTTATAGATTAGGTAATAATCTTAACATTTTTAAATAAGGAATGAGTGAGAGTACTCTAAACGTAATATTAAACAAATATAAGCAGAATGCTCCGAACTGCTAAGCTATCAGGAGTTACACGTGTTATTGTGAGTCAACCATAAAATATAGACTTAGGCTATTGCAGAATATTTTTTAGACAATATTATGTATAATATTTCCGTCATACGGGATTTCTATGTAACTGTAACCATGCATACGCGACAGAAGCATAAAAAATAGTAACTTCTCCCGTTTTTCCAAAATTTGCCGAAATTCCCCTTCACTACTTTGCCGAAAAGTATACTATAACCTGCTCAGGACTATGAAGAATAATTGTACCAAGTTTCGTTAAAATCCGTCCAGTAGTTTTTGTTTCCATAAGGAACATACAAACTGACAGACAGACAGACAAAAATTTTACTGATTGCATTTTTTGAATCAGTATCGATCCCTAATCACCCCCTAATAGTTATTTTAAAAATATATTTCATGTACAGAATTGACCTCTCTACAGATTTATTATAAGTAAAGATTATGTAAAATTACTAATAGCACTACCCCATGTCTTCCCTTGGCCCGGTGATTTTAAAGTTTTTTTTTTGGGCGGTCAGGTCGGAGACCCATCAACACCAACCTTTATTTTACAATCTTGGGACCTCTCGGAACTCCAGATACCCTTCTAAGGATCTATAGCCGTGAGTATATTTATGTTTTTGTATATATTTATGTATGTCTTTAGTCTCTGTTTACCTGAATATGAATTAATATCGAAATTAAATCGCGTAGTACGGAATGTTCTTTTACGCAAACTTATTGCTAACTTCAACCACTTTCCATAACAACCAACCACACCCTTACCTCCACACGACCGCTAACCACGCAGAACATATTTACAGACTACGTTCGCGTCGACTACATTTTTTGCATCCGGTTTACATCCAAAATACCAAAACACTATCTTAACTTCTGTATTTTTTTATATTTATATTCCCGTGGGCGTTGTAATAGATATGAAGAACATTGAGACTTTTTAAGTGATTATTGGGCCATGCAGTTGGAGACCCATTTGACTACCTTTTCCCCATTCAACATTTAAATGTAGATACACAGAATATATATTATACCTCTATGAGTAGAAGAGATACGTATGCTATTCATCCTTCTCGGCGTGAAGAGTACACCTTCTGTACTTCGTCTTGGCTCTAAAACGAGAACTTGTTTTCATAAATCGCTTTATCATCTTTTGCATACTTTATTCTAAAATAAAATGGCTGGCTAGGAGCTTAGCTAGGAAAAATATAACTTAGTTTGATTGATTTTCTACTGCAATCAATATCTCATACTTTTTTAAGTACTGCCCCCTACATACCACTTATTTAGTCATAGAAAAAAGAAGAAAAAGCTGTGTTATGCAATTAGTACCACTAAACGTATAATTAGCTAACTATCTTAAAGTCTATAATCATCTAAAACGGGTCCACTTTACTAACACTCTCTCACAATAATCAAAGTTATATAATCGGATATGGTTTACTCGTGATATTTTACTCAGTATCTTAAAAATCTGCCAAGAGAGTGCAAGGCCACGCGCTTTTTACGGGTTTGAAAAAATATATACATACATAAATACTTATATTCCATAGAAAGAGTAGTCAGAGCTTCGAAATAAATAAATAAATGAGTTAAGGTAGTTGGTGGTCGGATGTATATTTATTTAGTATTTAAATCCAACCGCATCGCCCAAAACCCCCAAATACTCTTAGTCACCTACAACAACATACAAGATCTTTTTAGATAGCGACGACCATAATTTCAACCTTACCTAGCTTCAAATAGAACCGAAATGCAATGAATTTTTGATCATACCTTGCCTTATAAAGGGTTAAAAATATTCTAAAAAAACTAAGCTGTACTTGATTAAATATTACACCTGAGTTAAATCACATAACATACATTTCAAGTAACGTTAGATAAATCTACTCTAAAACTGTTGGGCAACCAAATTGAGAATGCAAATATACCATTAATATATTCAAGACTATTTTATCAAATCCACATGGTCCAATTGGTGTTGCAAACGTGTTAAATTGAGAGTGTGGTTCACTTTGATTACTTATAGCTCATCACTCTGATGAGTATGGAACCCTTGGTTTTCTATGCTGATATCGGCTGTTCCCTAAGGATGGTCAAGGTATCCAATCTGTACTAATGAGCAAAGATACCTCAGCACATACAGCAAATTAATAGGATTGGTTTTATCTTAACTGCATATAAACTGCGTGGAATTTTCCTGTCCTATTTATTAAATTCTAACGGTACTTATTACACCACAAATAATTAATTACAGAGAAGAATGTGATTTTTATTTTTAATAGTAATGTTAGTACACAAACTTTTTGGGAATCATTGGTTAGGTCCAAATCCTCTAAACTTCTTTAAAAAAATAATCTTGAAGAAGAATTCAAATCCATAATATAATTTTGAATATTTATATGTATAACATCAGGTGAAATTGCCGCCTGCTGTTCAGAGTACCCATGTTTTCTTTGGACAGTGTACTCACGGGCAGGCCTATCGCTGTTTTGTACGAATACACTGTTACATAACTATAAGTACAACTCAGCCATGTGGGTTTCCTCACGATGTTTCCCTCACCGATGAATTAAACTCACATATGTATTTTTAGAAAAGACAAATTATTATAGGCCAAATCCGGTCCTGCCTGCATGACAATCGGGTGTTCTAATCCATTGAGCTATTACGGTTAGCGGTCGGTTGCCGCAAGAATAAATAAATACTGTATATACCTTCAATTTTAGCATAGATGTACTAAAAAACGTTTGAAAGGTTATTTACGGGGAAACTGGCGCTTAAGAGTGGCACTGGCACGGATTGCGGAAGATGAACGCACACCACTAGAAATATATCCAAACAACACATAAAGAAATACATTTGAAATGTAGGCGAGACAGCACATCTCATAACAAGCGCTAAAAAGAGATAAACACATTTTCTCTGTACCGACGTGAAATATAACACTAAGGCGATTACCGTTTGACAAAGAATAATGTAGATCTGTACACACGATTCACCTATTTTATTATAAATTATAATTGAAACGTTGTAAATTTATAATACTTACGAATGATAAGTCATCCCATCATTTTAGTAGTTTTTCTACTATAGTTTGTGCAAAATTTCATCACACATGACGACATTCTCGATTATTTTGATAAACAAAAACGCCAAAATAGGTGAACGATTGCGACGGCAGATAGCGTGCGGTGCGACTAAAGTCAGATGAGCCATTTAGCCTGCTTTTTAAGTGCCACTCATGAGCGCGCATAACTTATCTACGGTTTTTTATTAGTACATCTATGATCTTTAGGTATCGTTGAAAATTTCCGCTAGTTAATTAATTCGGTGTACTGCAAATGCAAATTAAAATATAATTTAACTGAACATGACAGATGTCAGCGCTTGGCGTCCAGAGTGCGAGCTCTTTGCCGGGATAATGAATTTACGTGATCCGAGCCTATCGCCGCTTTTCACGATTACACTGTCACGTAACTAACTATAACTAGATCATGTTGATTCCTTGGGTTGACGTTTTTGTGAACCGTTTACAAGCTTGGTAAATACAGCACTTGTACAATTTAATTAGATTAAGGGAGAGATGTAGCCCGTTATAGTTGTGCTCTTTCCACTTAGCTACTACTTACTATTGACAAATTTTGTTGTTTTCTCTCAGATTTCGAATATTTCTTGCACTATTTTTCACAAAAGAGGCCTGATATTTTCTAACTAACATAACTTAGTCAATGGACAGTGGTTAAAGCAAAACGTGGATACTCTGAACACCAAGTGACGATGTCACGTGATGTTAAGAAGTATTAATAACTCTGCCTACCCCTTCGAGTATATACAGCGTGAACGCTTGAGTCAAGACTCAAGAGTCTTGGTAATTTGCAACTACTACACTTAGGTGTTTATTTTTACTGTAGCTATCAAAGCTATATCACCGCGCGTATCGATCGTCACTCATATTACTTAAAGTTAATAGGTAATATGATATGAATTGTGATAATTGAATTTGAAACGATAACAGAGTCCAGATATTAAACCGTACTTATTTAAAACGACTTTAATTAATAACTTTAACTACTTGTTTAAGAATGATATTTTGGTCCTTTAGGTATATTATTAAATTAAAATTACGCAGGATCGATTTATCATACAATTCCAGCTTCGCTTACTTAAAGAATACACATGGCTACATAGTTATATAAAAAATCCGTACGAAACTTGTAAAAAGAAGACTAATTCTCCACGACCATTCTTTTTCTATTTTCCAATAACCAATTTACATACCTGACGGTGGTGCCCGCATCTTCGTCCTCGGAGCCAGCAGAGACCGGAGACGAAGGCGCCTCAGTGGTAGAAGCCAGGGCCGCCTCTTGCAGGTACTCGCGCGTGGAGCGGATGACGCCGGGCGTGTGGCTCGGCGTGTCCGCCATTTTCACCGACGCATTGCCTGTAATATTCATCTTATATTACTTTACTTTGACTGCCTCCGTGGTCTCGCGGTTAAGCGATTGGTTTTATGTACGGAGGTCTCGGGTTCAATCCCCGGGTGGCGGTAACCTTACAAATTTAATTCGTAAGATTAAACCCAGTTTGGAAGGATATTGCAGACTTGAATTACTTGATTGTCCGAAAATTAAGATGATTCCGTGCTACGGAGGGCACTTTAAGCCGTCGGTCCCGGCTACTGTTACGGTAGTAGTCGTTAGTCTGCCAACCCGCAACTGGCCAGCGTAGTGGACTAAGGCTAAATCGTCCTATATAGGGTAGGCTCGAGCCCCTTGGTGGGGACATATATGGGCTGTGAGGTTTACTTTAAAATAACCCGTTCGTCGTTTAGCTATATAGAGGTGTTTGGATTATGGAGTATGGGGTCAAAAGAATCCAAGACCTTTTAAAGGAATTCGCCTGTGGAGCTGATGACGCCGGGAGTATAGCTCGGCGTGTCCGCCATTTTTACCTATACAGTGCGCTCATTGCCAGAAATATTCATCTTATATTACTCTAAAATAACCTTTCCGTGCCAAGGCTTTAGAGGTGTTTCGGGTGTGGGGTATGAAGAAGCAAGAGCCGCCTCTTGCGTGCGTAGGTCTGGGCATGTCCGCCATTTTCACCGATACAGTGCGTGCATTGCCTAGACGGGCGTGTGGCTTGGCGTGTCCGCCATTTTCACTGATACAGCGCGCGCATTGTCTGGAAAATTTATCTCTTTTTACTTTAAAATAACGCTTTAGTTCTTTAGCTACAGAGCTGTTCGAATTATGGAGCATGGGGTACAAAAAATCCAGAGCCGCCTTTTAAAGGTATACTCGCATGGAGCGGATCACGCCGGCGGCCGTGTTACTTGCCATTTTCACCGGTACTCTGCGTGCATTGCGTGGAATATCTATCTGTTTTTATTTTAAAATAACCCTTCCATCCCTTGGCTGTATAGAGGTCTAGGGTTTAAGACATTGTAGCATTTATTATAGAAAGTGGACCCCGCTTGCGGATCGAATGTTTTGGCAAACGCTCCAGGGTTTTTTTGCTGCTAGCATTATGCGTGCTTTTCCTTTATATCCCTTCTGGGCGGTTTTTTAATAAAAAATATTGTTGTGAATGGTTACTAACCTCATTGGCCTCAAATGAGTTTACCTCTCAGCCAATATACGTCCCCACCAAGGGGCTCGAGCTCACCCTGTAAAGGGTGATTTGCCTTATTCCGCCACGGGTTGGCAAACCAACGACTACTACCGTGATAGTAGCCGGGAACGACGGCTGAACGTGCCCTCAGTGCCCTAGTTTTAAAAGGCATTAATCTTAGTTACTTGTGGATAGAGCTGGAGTAATGCTTTTCGTAGCCAACACAATATGGCAAAACAATCAAAATAAATACAGAGTTTCTTGCAACTGAAACTCAAGAATACTGATGTTTGTCCACATGGCGGACGACGCTGTGGATTTGAGCCGTTCTCAATGGCAATAAGGCTTCAATTGAATTAAGGTAAAATGAGGTGTGGTGGGTTAATTATAATTTTTAAGCACCTGATCATGTCACTTCTATATATTTTTGACTGGAAGACGCAAAATATTAAAATAATAATGACTTTTTTTTATATTTCTCTGTACATACTTATTTTGAATTGGCATATTATACTTATTTGAAGCAATCAATATGCATACAAGTCCTAATAGACTAATGGGTAGTTAACTAATTTAAAATTTTCACTTCATTTTGATTATAAAATAATCCACTTATAAAAGCAAGGACGCGAGTGACTTTGCTACCCAACTACGGCTTACTCAATTTTACAGTAAACGGATACATTTTGTGTTAAATCGGTCAATGAAACAACAATGTTATTAAATTAGGTTGCAGAGCGTGTCAAGTTAAGACCCAACGGTGGTCGGCTAAACATGCTCTATGTTAGTAATTCGGTGTTTACCTAAATTTGCACTAAATCGCTGCGTGCCAGCACTTTCGACGGACAGATTTACTTCAGCCTTGTGCTCTAACATTGTTTCAGGCTTAACATTTGAAATTTAGCTTGTTTACATTTCTAATGATTGTTAAGTGGACGAATATGGACCTTAAAATTCTGTTTATAGATAATAGCGAGTAACCTACTACAAATAAATTGCAAAAACGTAAAATAAACTTAAGGTGCATCATTAAACCTCAATTCCTCTTAAAGTAAGGCAACGCAAAATGCATCTGCATGTAGATGTTTTTGAAATGATTCTAGGAACAATCACCAAAAAGCTAAAAGCCACTTATTCAACTAATAAACAAGAATGGACAATTCGAATTCATCAGACTAAAACTATTAACATACATACATACATATACTCACGGCTATAAATCCCTAGAAGGGGTAGCCAGAGCTAAGGAACTTGAAGTTCCTCAGCCACTTTTGGAAGTTGCGTCGGGAAAAGATAGTGAAATAGAGGTTGTTGGTGATGGGTCTCCAACCGCAACGACCAAAAATGCCTTAAAAGCCCCAATACCGTTAGTCGCCTCTTACGTACACTCACCGGAAGAAATGGGGTAGTGCTATTCTAAGCCGACACTACACAGCAAAACTATTAAATGAATTTTTAAATAAATAAATATATACGGACATATTATACACAGATCAAGTTAGCCCAAAATAATGAATACTTGTATTATGGGATACTAAATCAACGATATATTTAATATTATTTAATACACATATAAATAACACCCACGACTAAGAAACAATCATTTATGCTCATCACATTAATGATGCCCTCAGCGGGGATCGAACCCGCAACCTCCGGGCCGAGAAGCTAGTCAGCTATCCACTCGGCCACAGCTGTCGTCAAAAAATCAATTAGAAAAGTTTCTATGAACAACATAACATAACATAACATAAACGTTCACGCCGAATATCCCCGAAGGGGTTGGCAGAGGTACTAATACTTCCGAACATCACGTGACTTTGTCACCTGGTGTTCAGAGTACCCACGTTTTGCATGGACAGTGTACTCACGTGATAGGGGGCAGGCCTATCGCCGCTTTTGTACGAATACACTGTCACATGACTAAGTACAACTCAGCCATGTGGGTTTCCTCACGATGTTTTCCCTCACCGTTCTATGAACAACCCATTGGGATAAACAGAGGCACTCGATTCACATTCACATTTTTTGCTTCGGAATAACATTTTAAAAAAGACTTCATTGTTTTTTTTTCATTTTTACTGAAGTGGAAAGCTTGTCAAAGTTTACATTCCATTGATTTTTATTAAATGGGTTTATTTAGCTTACCCTGTTTTTTGGTGACCTAGCCCAAAACTTTTTAATTTAAATATCACCCCCTCCCTGTCAACCGATTAATATAAAATTAACTACACTTTACATTTTCGTGACAGTAAAATTATGTTCATTCAATATCATTGTGAATTCAAGATCGCCGCCGCTGCAAAATGGCGGATAATCTAGTTTTTTTATCAATCCCATCAATATGGGTATTGGACGAGAGGGCTCAACAAGTAAAATATAATGAAGTATTAAAAAAAAACAAGATGGCCGCCGCTGGAAAATTGCTGATCTATATGAGTATTAAGTAAAAGGGCTTGACAAGTACAGTATACAATAAAAAAATTGTTAAAAAAAAACATTTAAATTAAAAAGTTTCTTTACCTTTTTCTTTTACATAGTTTAACTAGCTGATTTCTAGGAAATTTCTAGTCTATATAATATAGTTCAAATGTTCGGTGTGGACAACCCATATCACTTCGGAGTATTAAAAATAGTTATAAACCTATTCTCAGACCTACCGAATGTATATGCAAAATTTCATTGAATTCGGTTCAACCGTTTCAGAGGTGATCAACACTGTGACACGTGAATTTTATACATTAGATATTTTAAGTTCAACAGCAGTATTTTTATTCATGTTTTTTTTACTATTCTCACTTCGGACGTCGGCTTTTTTCAACTATTTCCTTATTCATCGTGTCAATAATGATATACCTACAATTAATCAATGGTTTAATTTATTTAATTTATGGTTTTATTCAATAATTTCAAGCTGCGTAGTGTCGGCTTAGAATAGCACTACCCCATTTCTTCCGGTGGGTGTACGTAAAAGGCGACTAACGGTATTGGGGCTTTTAAGGGATTTTGGGCAATGCGGTTGGAGACCCATCACCAAAAACCTTTATTTAAACATCTAATTCCTTAGCTCTGGTTACCTCTTCTAGGGATTTATAGTCGTGAGTATTAGTATGTATGTATGTATGTATTCAATGGTTCAGTTTTTATTTTGAATTAATTCTAGATGATGCGTGCATTTAAGTAATAAATAACATATTTAAATTTAATTCAAACTAAAACGTTGTATATGTCAAATAACAAAAACTAAAATAATTATATGCCTAGTTGACAATAAAACAATTATTGTATTCACATCATACGATTCGCTATCGATGCAGTTTGAAAAATGATTTTGTATATAAGACTAACATAAAATAGATTTAAGATACGTAAAAAAAATCGAAGGTCATATTAAGTATGATGTGTGAAAAAAGGTAGGCATCCAAAATATGCAGAATAAAGGGCATATTTTATTGAGATTGACTAATTTTTGAGTAAAACATTCCAGTATGATCTAAGTTGCAACCCAAAGTTACTCCCTTCCTTGATGAGATGTAATAGCGTGAGTATATTTATTTATATACAATTACGGAAACACATACAAAGTAGTTTGTTTTGACGTTTTATCTATGTTTACAGTGATGTTTTAACCTAACCTCGCCTAAGGTGTCTTAACCTAGGTGGAAATAAACTCTGGGCTTTGGACCTAATAGTGATAATTTAGAAATAGGTAAGAGCTGAAAATAAATAAACTCTAACCTCTGCAGGGAAATATTTCAAATTGTAAGACTTGTCGTGTTATGTAATAAAAAATAAATATTTCAAAGACTTTCTCACACATGCAAGTAAACTTCAACATACATACATACATACATATACTCACGGCTATAAATTCCCTAAAAGAGGTAGCCAGAGCTAAGGAATCAGAAATTCCTCAGCCACTTTTGGAAGTTGCGTGGGGAAAATATGGTAAAATAAAGGTTGTTGGTGATGGGCCTCCAACCGCATCGCCCAAAAATCCCTTAAAAGCCCCAATACCGTTAGTCGCCTCTTACGCACTCCCACCGGAAGAAATGGGGTAGTGTTATTCTAAGCACACTACACAGTTAATTATTAGAAAATAACCTTATTTCTAAATTTCCAATAAAACTACTGTATTATCCCATCCATCCCAAAAAATAAAGATTCCGAGTAAAATCGGTTGGATTCAATATCAAAATATAAAATGTATTCAAATTGCACATTGAGTACAAAGTTAGCTCAACCTTACCTACATATAATCACGGCTAAAAGGTTTGTAGATGTACAGGTCTTTTAGAAATATACATAATATTATGGTGTGATTTTGTGGTTCGAAAGTAAGTAAAAACGGTGATTAAAAACGGTGACGTTCTTTAGAAATATGAAGATATTATAGTCACTTATAGGGCATGGTTGACAGTAAACTGTTGTAAGGGATACATAAACCGTGATAGCTCAGTGAGTAGAACACCGCTTATCGTGCTGACGATCAAGTTTCAAAACCCGTTTCGGGGCCTACACCAATTAGTCTTTTATAAAGTCATATGTGTTATAATTTATCATGGTAGTCAACGATGAGGAAAACATCTCGAGGAAACCCACATCGCTATGTTGAAGTTTGTAATGTGAAAATGTATTCGTACAAACGGCGATAGGCCTGCCCCCTATCACGTGAGTACACTGCCCAAGTAAAAAAGGGGTAGTCTGATCACCAGGTGGCAATATCACGTGGTGTGCAGAAGTATTAGTACCTCTTTTGTGTACCGAGTTTTGTGAGTAAATAGAACATACATACATACATTTACTCACGGCTATAAATCCCTTAACGGGGTAGCCAGAGCTTTGGAATGAAAAAATCCTCAGCCGCTTTTGGAAGTTGATTGGGGAAAAGATGGTAATAATAAATGTTTTTGGTGACGGGTCTCCAACCACATCGCCCAAAAATCACTTAATAAGCCCCTATACCCTTAGTCGCCTCTTACGATCACCCACGGGTAGAAATGGGGTAGTGTTATTCTAAGCCGACACTATACGGCTAAGCCGACACTACACGGCTAAATAGAACATAGCAACGTATATTCAAGGGTTGATCACAGAAGACAGAGTTATCTCAAATAGATTATGTGCTGAAAAGGAAGGTATCCAAAGTGTGCAGAAATAAAGACCATACACGTTCTTAGCCTAAGAATCGAGCACATACTATACTTTTATCATACGAATTATTGCCCTCGGTGGGACCGCACCCGCGACCTCCGGATCTTAAAGTGAGTCGCCTAACCACTGGACCACGAACACCAGGAATTCAAACGGGAGTGATTAAACTGTGTAGTCGCCTCTTACGACACCCTTGGGTTGAAAGGGGTAATGACATTCTAAGTCGGCACTAAATGACACAAATCCATTGGTGTTTATATCAAAAATTGTTGAGGCATTAAGATTTAACATTAATATATTAATATAATATTATTGCTTTAAAATCAAAATGGAATGGTGAAATGCTTTACTAATGATTTTCTTTTTGCGTAGTATGTTCGTTAATAAACAAATAGCTCATATTCTTAACAAGAAATTGGTCGTCTGCAATTTTGTTTTACAAGCGATAATTAAACGTGATATCTTAATACGGAAACGATGATGAAATATTGCATTATTGAAGTTGACATTTTAAAACTCGTTTAAAATTATTTTGTATAAAGCAAATGAAAAAATAGTTGATTTATTTTCCTCTTCAACACTCAAAAATATTTTTTAACATAAAGAAAACCGACTTCATAGTTAAAAAAACCACCGAAAATAAACAATCAAGTACTAAAAAGTAAGAAATAAGTTTCTTAATTAAATATGAGTACTGTTATTAACACCTTAGGAATTTCTTTATTCCATACGCGTCAGTTCAACCTACCTAAATCTTAGAATTCTCTTAAATTAATTTGTGAGTCGGTGCCAGCCTGCGTGATAATTGATAATAAGTGTGTATTTCGCACTTCATGTACATGTACAATGTAGGATACCTACATGGTAGGGTAAATTGATTTTTGTATGTATTACCATTTAAAACGTTTGGCGATAGATATAATATTGCTTAGATTGTAATAATCAGAGATAGATAGTAGGGTGAATTTAATTTTGTTTGATTGGCACCGACTCAAAAAATAAATTAAGAGTATTTTAAGATTTAGGTTGGTTTAACCGACGCGTGTCGAATAAAGAAATTCCTAAGGTGTTAATAACAGTACTCATATTTAATTAAGAAACTTATTTCTTACTTTTTGGTACTTAATTGTTTATTTTCGGTGGTTTTTTTAACTATGAAGTCGGTTTTCTTTTTGTTAATGTTTTATTTTACGAGTTTTAGAATTGGGTAGACCGAGCAAAGATGTCTCTCGGATGAGGAAGCGACGGTTACTATATTATTTTTCGTATTTCCGGTACTTCTATCATTGTATGAATTGAAGATTTTGGCATATTGCACAGTATTAAATAGGCTCAACCATATGTAACTTTACATTGTTTTTGAAATCCCTCGAAAGGCGATGGTCTACAATTCTACATCTTGACTCAAAAAAGACCTAAACGTTCACTCCGAATATCCCCAAAGGGGTAAGCAGAGGTACTAATACTACTGAACATCACTTGACATTGTCACCTGTTGTTCAGAGTACCTACGAATTGCTTGGACCAGTGTACTCACGTGATTTTGAACAAATACACTGTCACATGATTGTGTGTTTCAACAGTCCCCTAAATTTCCTGGGATGCCATCATCAGATCCTGGTCTCATGGTTCTTTCTCAGTTATCAAACATAACAAAAGAAATGTTTAGTGAACCTGTACTTCTCTTCATAAAAGCTACGAAGACGGGTATAAATCTATATATTAATGTTGAAAGAACTATTTCCTAACTCCTAGTGATTGGGGAAGTATGCCTTCCATCATCAGTTCAGCAGCATAACATTATGATGAAACAAATGCCAAAATAACTTCAGAAAATATGTAAAACTAGGTACATGTGCCTATAAAATTTGAGGGTTGCCCTCGATTTCTCCAGGATCCTATCATCAGACCCTGATATCCTCATCATGGTACCATTCCGGGAGTATCTTCTTACTAAAAAAATAATAATAATCAAAACATAAAAAAATACGGTCGAATTGAGAACACTTCTTTTTTTTGAAGTCGGTTATAAACATGTCGTTTTTTAATAACAAAATAAGCCGTACCATCTTGTGAAATAACTAAAAAATATTTTAAGTTCGAGGTCCAAATTGTAAATGTCACCATATTGGTACTATGGATTTAAGCAATAAAGATTTGAATTTAAATTTTGATTTTGACTTCTACCAACCGCATCGGTATGTCACGGTGTTTTGCACGAGGAACATGTATATTTTACCTGCAATACATTATCTAATAATAAAAATAACTATAAGTTTGCCAATTACTTAAAGGGTAGCCTCGGAATCAATATTGATTTGTCATTTAAGCATATGATATGATAGGAAGGAACAAGTTGCAAGCTGCTCATCAATCTCTGACACAGCCTCAGATTCATGAATCAATGAATTCAGAATCATTTAGTACTATTAAAGCTATACTTGACGATATATTATTCGATTTCTATTCCCCGCCGTTGATAGCTTTTCTATTTCACCTTTGTTTCAATGAGTTTAATTTTATATTAACTATTAGGTTTTATAATATTTTGGTTTTTCACTTTTTAGGGTTTCAAAGCCGAATGGCCAAAACGAAACACTATTAGATTTGTCATGTGTGACTAACTGTCCGTGTGACCCACAATTATGTTTCCGAAACTACGTGGTTGACAACTAATACATAAATTTTGGTCCTTATATTTAATTCTACATATAGCAATAAATTTGAAATTATAAACCTTATAAAAAATAAAAGAATCCACCCAGTGAGTGTTGGGCCACGCGCATTAGTGCCATGCTTGCACGTTGTTGGTTCACAATAGCATAAGCAAATACAACCCATCTCCACTTTGTATGTTATTGACAATCTTCTTGCGTTTCATTTACTTTCATATTTTATATTCGAATAGTCTCCTTTATTTTTGTGATTTTGGACGGACTCGCGTGCCTTTTAACACTTTCTTAAATTAAGCAACTCTACAGTAATTGATGAAACTTATTTTAATAACCGCACAATGGCTTTAAATATTCATTGAATATCTTATGAGACTCATGTTTAATAAACAATATAAATAATTACGAGTATAATGCTCGCAATATCTGCCTTATTGGTGACTAGTAACAAAAAGTAACAACGTAAAATTAGTTTCTATTAATAGTTAAGGCGTTCGACGGAACGGACGGAACCAACAAGGGGGACTTGCCCACAACCTAGAGGCTAAAATAGATAGGCTAATATGAAACTTGACCCTACACCTAGCAAAATATTCAAAAGAAGACTACGATAAACTTTACGGAAGATTCCGTAGCGTGTAGGTGCGGTATTTTTATAGGAGATCAATTATATTTTTAATATAAGGCACGAGTTAGAAGAAAGATGTCGGCTTAGAATAACACTACCCCATTTCTTCCGGTGGGTACGTAACGTAAGAGGCAACTAACGGTATTGGGGATTTTAAGGGATTTTGGGCGATGCGGTTGGAGACTCATCACCAATAATTTAACTTTCCAAAAGTGGCTGAGGAACTTCTAGTTCCTTAGCTCTGGCTACCCCTTCTAGGGTTTTATAGCCGTGAGTATATATGTATGTATGAGTTAGAAGATATAAAAAAGGGATTTAAGATGGTTTGAGCACATGCAATTGCAGAGGGCTGGATGACCGTAAATTAATAAATGTAAATGAAGTTTAAAAGCTTTGCCGGGATCCCACAAAGTGGCGATCATAGAGTATTTGTATGTGCCTATATTTCAGATAAAGTTAGCTCCAAAGTAAGTAGTATATGATCCTTCGGTATAGTACATAAACTCAATTATATAATTCATTTCAAATAAATAAATATCGTCCGAGGCTAATCACCAAATTACTTACATTGATCAATATTTTCATACATGTCCTTTTATTCTTCAGTCTTCGGACGCCAGTCTTTATTCTCATTCTCTATTTGATCTAAATGTGTTCTCCGCTATAGTATATATTTATTATTTATTTAAACTACTCAGATATTTTTTTAAATTCTCCTACAAAGGAAATATTCAGAAAAAACATAGATTATATACACCATTATATAACCATACATATTTGAACCCCATCTTATCAATAACGAAAAGGTGCAGATACGTTTGATGAATTATACTTATTTATACTTATACTTGTTTCATCCATTTAAATATAGTTAGATCTTCATAATACAAGTGATGTTCTCAGTGAGTTTCGAACCTGTGACCTCCGGACTGAGAAGCTAGTAACCTACCTACTAGGCCACAGACACCGTTTCGGATTCATTACCCTATTTACGAAACCTATTCTTTATATACATCACTGATAAATCATTCTTCTTTATGATAAGTAAATGAGTATAGATTGACTTTTTCATTAATACAATGTAGCTTGTTCAACTTCTTCTTTATTTTTTTCTATATTTTTTTATTAAACTACACTAGTTAACTTGGAAAAAGTATTTGAGCCACATTTTATGTGATTGGCTTGCAATTCAAATTCAAATTTGCTATAGATTTTTTTACGCCTTATAACAGCAAGCCTATACATCACATCATTGTAAATTATAGTATTGAAACTATAAAAAGTAAACAGCCTACTGCCGGAAATTGGGTTAACCCGCCATCCGATCTTTATTGAAAATAGCTAGTGGATAATATTAGAGAACAAAAATGGAAAACATTTTTTTATCGTCATAAAACAGCAAAGTGTACACTGTGCTTTTAAAAAAAAAAATATCTTAGCGCTCCATTCAAACACTCAGAAATTCATCTCTAAATGTCACTTCGTTCAACGCTATCTTTTTAATTCTTTTCTGTCTGATTTTTTATTTTGGTTTATCATGATCACTAATTGATATCACATCACCGCCGAATATTACGTATTCGTCCTTGGTCCAAATCACTACTCGACGTATCTCTTTGTTCTGGCGAGCCTTGGCAGAAGTTTTGTAATTGAGGTGTTTCAGTAATAAACAAAGAAACGATCGTAGCGGAAACATTTTTCTTCGAATAGAAACCAATAAGACACTGAAAGTGATGGTAGCGAGAAAGTTTGTTCATATGAGTATTGAGTTTACACGGCTGAGTTAGACCACAGATAATATAATACTGTTAGACGTAGTATTTTTATTGAGTGAACAAAGTGTGTGATGAAAAAAGCAGACATGATAGTCCAGTGGGTAGAACACCCGCCCGAAAACAGAAGGGCGTGAGTTCCAATCCTGGGTCGGGCCTACACCAATTTGTCTTTTCTAAAGTCATATGTGTGGTTAATTTATCATGGTTGTTAACAACCAGGGAAAACATCGTAAGGAAACCCACATGGCTGAGTTGTACTTAGTCATGTGACAGTGTATTCGTACAAAACGGCGTGCCCCCTATCACGTGAGTACACTGTCTAAGCAAAACGTGGGTACCTTCTCTGGACACTAGATGGCGCTGCCATGTGAGCTCAGAAGTATTGGTACCTCTGCCAACCCCTTCGGGGATAAACGGCGTGAACGTTAATGTTATGTTATGTTATGAAAAAAGCAGGTGTCCGAAGTATGCAGAAGCGCATGTATGAGAAGATTGATAAATGTAAACGAAGCTAGAAACATTTGCCAGGATCGTACAAAGTTGCAATCAATAGTCTCTCCCTACCCCAATGGGTACTAAAGGCGTGAGTATATGTCTATACTATATATCGTTGATATGCTTTATTTTTAATTTAACAGAGCATATTAGTATTTACAAGTTAATCCAGTTGTTTTTTTTTTTCATTATGTGTTGTGTTCTAAATTCATCATAATGAAAATACATACAGAAAGTACTGGACACAAGTTTGAATATTTTGCTTAAACTGTAAGCATGTAAAACTTAGCTAGCATCGAACTGAATTCTAAATTGACTTAAGAAGTCATGAATCAATACAATTTTATTAGTATCTTAGCCAGACCGGTGGAATAAAATATACATACATACATATACTCACGGCTATAATTCCCTAGAAGGGGTAGCCAGAGCCAAGGAATTATAAATTTCTCAGCCACTTTTGGAAGTTGAGTGGGGAAAAGATGGTAAAATAAAGGTTTTTGGTGATGGATCTCCAACCGCATCGCCCAAAAATCCAATAAATAGCCCCAATACCCTTAGTCGCCTCTTACGACACCCGTGGGTAGAAAGGGGTAGCGACATTCTAAGCCGGCACTACACGGCAACGAACGAAACGAAACGATTTTCAAGAAATCTTAAAACAAGGTAGTGTCACCGTGTGGGCGTTGCAAGTATCGTAGAACTTAAAGCAAACGATAATATTACTTCGTTATGATATAAGTGTGTAAAATATTAATTACACCCGAGGTGCATTCTAAGCCAAGAGACGAACGTTTCAAGGAATCAAGCGCTTTAATAACTAAATTCAAACGTGTGTAAAACATTTAATGTCAAAGATTTAATATTAAACTAATCTTGCTACGGAATAAATAAGTAGAATTTAATCTTCTATCAATTTTCAATATCTAAAATAGACATACATATATATACTCACGGCCATACATCCCAAAAAGGGGTTGCCAGAGCTTCGGAGCTAGAAACTCCTCAGCCACATTTGGAAGTTGAAAAGGGAGAAGATGGTAGAAATAAAGTATCGTTGGTGACGAGTCTCCAACCGCATCGCCCAAATGCCACTTAAAAACTTCCCATACCCTTAGTCGCCTCTTACGAAACCCGCGGATAGAAATGGGCAGTGATATTCTAAGCCGGCACTACACGGTCAGAATATGTAATTGATTAATCACGATTGTTATCGGTGAGAAAGCTGTGCTTAAGATATATACCTACATGAAATAATATTTGAAGGTATTATTTTGTACATTGGATGATTCTGGCTAGCCACTGCATTCACATTCATCTATATTTCCATACATTCAGTCAAATGAATTCAGTAATATTTATGACTACTAGTGGGTAACTACGGGCGACTACGTCGCGTCCTATAAAATGAGTTTATTTTGAAATTTTCTGAATCTTTTTTGAATTTCTAAAGAATTTTTCTGATTGGCCGGTTTGAAAAAATTCCGACCAATCACAGCGCATCTCTGATCGACTAAAGTTTGCGCGCGCTTATGACACTCAAGCAAAGTCTATGGGCCAAAATCGAAACTTTGAAATTCTGTAACAATTAACTTAATCCAGTTACAACAGATGTCTGAATTTTGTGCACACCACGGCCGCGAACTGTACAAAACGATACCTGAACCTAATTTCTAGCTTAACTCATCGCGTCACAGGCTTCCGGGCAAGAAAGAGGCTTACCGTGAATTACGTATTTTACGATTGAATAACGTTTTATTGATAATTTTACACTGAAAGTTTTTAAACTGAACATTCCTCACAGCCCATATTATCTCCTGTACCTACCTATCTCCAACTACATCTGTCCAATTATTATTCTAATAAACCAGTGTTTTAATAAATTACTGTCATAAAAACCCAAAATATACCGAAATAAATAAATAAATTTTACATTATAAAATTAAATTTATTTTTCGGAACACTTATGAACAGGATCAAATTACATTTTTACTTACAAATATATTTAACTTCGAATAATAAAACTAAACTTCCGAATAAAATACTGAACCCCCGACAAGTTTATCCGTTGGGGGGATTGGGGGTTCTAAAGCCACCTGCGGGTGAAGAAAAGTTAGGTCACATTTAGCTAGGTTAGGTTATGTATAAAACGAGCGAGCGAAGTGCAGCTGATCGAGCACCTTAAATGCATAATCCCTATGAAACATGTAGTGTAATTTATGAATAACTTGTAGGCAAGTAAAGGTAAAAATTACAAAGTATTGTTATCAGTAGAACATAATATCACTTGGTAGAAAAGTATTGTGGCAATATACAGTTATATTAATTTTTCGAAGATTAGAAGATTTATAAGTATGTCATTTAGTCGTTTCGTCATTTTTACTCGGACAAAAGTAGTCGGAAATTTAGTATTTTAGGCAGTACTTTTTTTCTGTAAGGTCAAAATTTATGTTATCATCGGAGCTTTTATTCCTACCCATATTATAAGCAGACACTTAAAATGTTCACAGAATATTTACTTGAAGCTATTAAAATTATTATAGATGAAAGTACCGAACCCTTCGAGCGTGAGTCTGACTCGCACTTGGCCGTTTTCTTTTGCTAATAAACCCGTTGCAAACCTTATTTAATCATTACCTATGAGCCTACTGAATAATAAATATTAACCACTCATCTTACTTTACATCACCTCTGCAGGAATAGAAAAAGCGACTCCCGGAACTAAAAACGAGGACATTAGCGCAGCCGTCATCAAACGACGACGTATCGCTATAATTGTCATTATCATTAAGAAATTGTAACACATTAACATACAAGTACATCAAATGCACCTTGCATATGGTAAAATAAAAATATTACTATAAAAAAACTGTATGACATCTTAATTGCAACAGTGATAGCTCAATGGGTAGAACACCGCTTATCGTGCAAACGATGACGGTTTAAATCCCGGGTCGGACGCCAATTTGTCTTTTCTAAAGGCATATGTGTGGTTAATTTATCATGGTTGCTAACAGTGAGGGAAAACATCGTGAGGAAACTAACATGGCCAAGTTGTACTTAGTCATTTGACAGTGTATTCGTACAAAGCGGCGATAAGCATGCCGCCCTCTATCACGTGAGTACACTGTCCGAGCAAAACATGAGTTAGGTACTCTGGACACTAGGGAGCTGTCTCGTGATGTTCAGAAATATTGGTACGTCTGCGAACCCCTTCGGGGATATTTGGCGTGAATGTTTTGAGTTGAGTTTGAGTATATCAAAACACTTTACGTATCGCCAGAGTAAAATTATTACGCTCATAAAAAATGTATAACATCTTAATTGAGAGGTTGAATGCAAAAAGAAAATATGTAACTATGTGAATTTCTATGTAGTATAACCGCGGGGGACACATTGAAATAACTTTTATGGAAAAATACAAAGCAACTATAAAAAATAAGGATCTCTTTCAACTCTACCGAGAATGTAATGACACGATTTTCTTATCCTCAAGCCCTTTATTCCCATTGGGGTAGGCAGATCATAGGTGCTCTCCGATCTAAAATATCAATAGACGTGACGTACGTAGCACTTCCGCCGTGAAAGGTTCGTCCCAAGATTCAAAAATATAATATTGTTTCATATATTTGATTACAGCCGCGGCCGAGTGGATAGGGGACTAGGTCCGGGGTTGCAGGTTGCGGGTTCGATTCCAGCTGAGGGCAACATTTGTGTGATGAGCAGAAATGTTTGATTCTTAATCTTGGGTGTTATTTATATGTGAATTATATAATATTAAATATATCGTTGAGTTAGTACCCCACAATACTCTGAATTAGTTTGGGGCTAACTTGATTTGTGTATAATAATTCCGTATAAATAACATAACATAAACGTTCACGCCGAATATCCCCGAAGGGGTTGGCAGAGGTACTAATACTTCTGAACATCACGTGACTTTGTCACCTGGTGTTCAGAGTACCCACGTTTTGCATGGACAGTGTACTCACGTGATAGGGGGCAGGCCTATCGCCGTTTTGTACGATACACTGTCACATGACTAAGTACAACTCAGCCATGTGGGTTTCCTCACGATGTTTTCCCTCACCGTTAACAACCATGATAAATTAACCACACATATGTCTTTAGAAAAGACAAATTGGTGTAGGCCCGACCCAGGATTTGAACACTAGTCGTTTGCACGATAACCGAGTGTTCTACCCACTGGGCTATCACGGTTGCTACGTATAAATAAATAAAAAATATAAAAGAATACACTATAGAACACCACTTCAGATGATTCTGCCAAACCACTCTTACTTTCCTCACATTCATTATTCTTCCCATGCATACTTTTGCATCGTTCTCACTTTAGCACTATCATTCTTCCTCCTATGTAGGAACATTTTCAACAATCTTATCTTAAAACGGGGTATTTGGGAATGAGTAATAAGTTAAAATGTGCTTGATGATAATTATTCATTATCATGTGGGTATCTTATCATCATTAAACATAACATTAATTCGGTTCAAATAGGAAATGTGCTCAAAAAGGTGGGTGTCCGAAGTATGAAGAATAAAAGAGCATGTATGAGACGATTGATGGATGTGAACAAAGCCAGAGAAGTTTGCCAGGATCGTACAAAGTGGCGATCGATAGTCTCTGCCTACCCCAATGGGAACTAACGGCGTGAGAATATGTATGTATGTATGTATTCGTTTGGTGCACTTTATAGTCGTCTTAGTTATTAGAGTGGATTTTGGGTATTAGATGCGGTCGGAGACCCATTACCAACGATTCTCCCCTATCAATTTCCAAATGTGGCTGAGGAGTTTCTAGCTCCGAAGCTCTGGCAACCCCTTTTTGTGATTTATGGCCGTGAGTTTATGTTTGTATATATGTAGTTATTAGAACTTGCTTCTGGCAGTGAGATAATTAAAATAAATAATTTTCTGTTCTGCCGTGTCTCGTGTTAAATCCCCGGGGGGTAAATGGTAGGATAGGCTAGACCCCTTGGTGGGGACCCTTAATTAAAGGGGTCCACTATATATATACATACAGTGGAGGCTTAGTAATAGGGTCCCGTTTTGCTTGAGCCCTAATCCCTAAAACCCAATAGGAATAGTTCCTTAGTAACACATGTAATCCGATGCGATGGGATAAACAATACATTAATCCTAGTTTGCCTTCGCCCTAATTAATTCGATATATGAAACTAGATTTTTATAAAATTAGCTTTGCACGGGTAGTGTTCATCGATCTCTGCTCTGACATTTAGCTTGATGTTATATAATACTTTTATGGTGCTATATACAACCGTTTCATTAGTTTTAGAGAACTATTGAATTACAAATACCATTGATATAGATAATAAAATTGTAATAATATTCCTGCTATTGAATATCAAAAGTATTTAAAAAAAAATCCTAAAACATTAGAGCCAATTAAAATTTAGTTTGTTGAAGTCTTTCAAGCCACTCTATGAAACTATAGCAACTCTTATATTATGGCATTTTAAGCCCGTTTTTTTAACTGGGTTATCAAATTATTGACAAAGTTACCAGTAAAACTATGCGGCGTCCGGGTTCCCACTTTGACCGAGTGGGACACCGGGACCAAACAGGCGCGCGCAACGCTTCGCCCCTACAACTATCGTACAACATAAATACAGAGTTCGTTCACCCCGGGCTTCTCTTTTGACCTTGCATCTACTCACTTGCATTCGTACTTATAATATAAAACAATCGTATAAATATATCATACACCCTGAGAGTAGCAATTTACGCTAAATCTTAATTTAGATTAACGAGTATTAGATCAAAAAATTTATACGAACCTGAAGCCGGCAATTTCAGAAAAATAATCTAAATTATAACAAGAATCACAACTAACTACACATTTTGTGGGCACTTCGTTGAACGGTCTTTTTGGTAATGAGTTTAAATCTACTGGTATAAGTCACACTTTTATTTAAGTACAAATATTCACAGCAGCTCGTCCATTCCCAAATTCACACACTACACTGTCGACTTTCTGTATACAAACATATATATTGCTATAGAATACTATCACATTATTGGAGAAAGTAAAGTGCACTCTATAGATAGCACCGTAGAATTAGGGGGTCATTGTTCATTGTAGGTAGCGCCATCTCTTAAAAACTTCTTGAACTACTGTTCATGTTTAACTACTGCACTTTACGCAGTATGATGCTCTGAGTACGGGAAATAACTACAATACAAAAATAATAGATTAAGACTTATGCAATTTAGCAGCACACATTAATTTACACTCATTTCGTTTATGTAAATTGAAACTTAACACAAAATATTTGTGTGTTTACAGACACATTTTTAAAGAAATGTGATGACTTCTTGAGTGTTTGATAAGTCGCAGTCAATTTAGTTTCGTTGTTTACGTAAAGATGCCGCTAAAATACATACAAAGAGGTATCTAGGTTCGTCGTCGGTAGGAATCTGTATATTTGAAAAAAAATCATTTTAGGCTACTTAGGTATTTTATCTAGGGGCATTCACCGCTCTCGTACCCAGGTTTTGAAGATAAAAATCATTACAAGATTTTTTAGAATAGGATCACATTATAAATATCTTGACATCCTACTGTATCGTTTTCAGTTGTGTAGTGTCATCTACTCATTAATTCCCGTGTGTGATCATAAGTAGCGACTATTGGTAATTTTAATGATTTGTTGGTGATGCAGATCGGCACCCATCACCATCCACCTTTATTTTACTATCTTTTCCCCACCCAACTTCCAAAAGTAGTGGAGTTTTTTTTCTAATTCTGCAGCTCTATGTATACCCTTCAAAGGAGTTAAAGCCGTGAGTTGAAATGAAGGTCTGTCCTCTGTGTGTATGGATCGTTCTCAAACTTGAAACAAACAAAGATACAAACTTACATACATACATTAAGTTACGGTTATAAATAACAACAAGGGTTAGGCAGAGATCCAGATTTGTAAATTCCTGTACAACCAACGAAAATTAAGTGGAAAAAACAGGGTAAAAAAGGACGGTACCTGATTGGGGAGAGATTACTGGAAAGTAAAATCGTCCGAAAATCGTCTTAAAATGCCTTAAAACTCCGACTACAAGTTAGTTACAAGAAATTAGTTAGTGCAGTGCTATTCTAACACGGATAAATTGGCTGTAAAATACCGACTTAAAGAGAAAGGGCGAAACTTTTGTATTTGTGCGGGTTTTCATTATTCATACTTATGAGGGGGTGCTTATTATAATCTCACTGTAGTACACTGTCTAGCATTATCCACCTAATACAAAAGACTTTAGAGCCTTTCTCACCATGACTTCGTCTACACGCGTTTCTTAGTCGCGACAAAAATTCGTGGTGTCTTAGACATAAAAACTAGAATATTTAATAACAAACAAAGGAAAGGAAAATTTTGACACAGCCGGGAATCCAACCCGCGACCTCGGGTAAACGCCCCCGTCGTACGATTTTTTTCCTGTATTTATTAGTAACTAGTGGATCGTCCCAGCTTCGCACGGGTAGCCTTGTTTTTTAAATATCTGAGATTTCTTTCTTCAGTCACTGCTCAAGCATTGTGAAATTCAGCGCAATGTTTTCAATTTATTAAATTTACTAGCGACCCGCCCCGGCTTCGCACGGGTGCAATGCAAAATATACCTACTACAGAATGTCCTTTTGGTTAGTGCTGGAGTAAAAAATATCTACTTACTATTCGTTCGACTAAAAACAAAAGATTATCAACAACAAAATATACCTATTCTATTCAGTTCTTCTATGAACTTAACTATAATTTTCAATAATTGAAAATGCTCGCCCTAATACTAAATTGTCTTAACTCTAAATTCAAATCAAAGTCTTAATGGAAGAAATACCAATAAATATGGTTTTAAGCTAATCCTATCTAACCTAATGTACTTACAATACTACTAATATAATAATAATAATAAAAATTAAAATTAAAAGATAACAACAAAAGATACTTATTCTATTCAGTTTAATTAATTCTTGATATTTTCCTCGCTAGAGAGCTCCGATAAACGCGTGCGATCGCTGCGAATCATAAAGTGCTATAAGGCGAAGCGTTTTTTTTTTTTTTTTTTTGTTTACCGGAGGGGAAATCCTCATCCTCTCTCGAGCGACGGGGGTATGTCGGACTTTTACCGACTAAAACCCCTCCGGCTCGGTGCTGCTGGCCCTGCGGCCTATGCGGCGTCACCTTGATGAGTTGTGCCGGGCGGCTGAAGGCCGCCCTGGCGGTGAGGTAAGGCGAAGCGCGGCCATCGATGCGCTATTTATAGGCACGCGCCGCCCGGCGCAAACAACTACGACCCTGAATTTTAAATTTGTAATATCTTCGGTAATATTCACTTAAATTACATGTTGTAAAAAGCATATTGATCTATAATAAATGCACAATTTATTTAAGGTACTTAATTGGATAAGGATTAATGCTGTATTGTTTAAAATCACTTCGTAAATAACCATTTTTTAGTAAAGAATAAAAATGGTTATGCTGGGTTATCCCTAAGAGATAGACATATACCATCGCTGACTTTTTTGTTGAACTTCTTAAGGTGAACAATACTGTAGTACATTATTTTGGTCTATCTCGTAGGGTTCAGCCAGCGTTTGCAATATAAGCGCAAAAAAACGTGCTTATTTACGACATTACATTAGAAATCATTAAATTTATCAGTGTTTCTTTACTATATTATGCATTTATTATAAATACAAACCTTCCTTAAGAATTATTCTATCTATTAAAAAAAACCGCATCAAAATCCGTTGCGTAGTTTTAAAGATCTAAGCATACATACGGACATACAGCGAAAGCGACTTTGTTTTATACTATGTATTGATAGCACTCCCTAAACAGTGTAGTTTGGTGATTTTTAATGCGCTTTAATGAACGGTTCAGTATTTCCGTTTAATAGCAAATTTTGGAATAAAACGCTATGGAGGATTTATAACAATCTAAAAAATAAATCATTACGTGTTGTAGGATGCAACTACTATGTTATATGTAAATTAGTAACGATTCGGTTTTGGTCACGGGCGCGATGGCTTATTTTATGTATAATTTCGGTGTTTCTCTACCGATTTCTAAGATTCTTTTTTTATTGGATAGGTAATAATGTGACCTTTTTTAAATTAGGGATGAGTGAGAGGTTAACAAACGTAAGAGTAAACAAATATAATCAGAATGTTCCGAACTGCTAAGCTATCAGGAATTACACGTGCTATTGTGAGGCAACCGTAAAAGATAGACATAAACTGTTGTGGATTATTTTTTAGATAATTTAATGAAAAATATTTCCGTGATATATGATTTCTATGTAAGTTTAACCATTTAGGCTGCACACGCGACGGAAGCTTAAAAAATGGAGTAACTTCTCCCGTTTTCCCAAAATTTCCCAAAATTCCCCTTTACTACTCAGCTGGAAAGTATACAAAAACCTGCCCAGAAGTATAGAGAATAATTGTACCAAGATTCGTTAAAATCCGTCGAGTAGTTTTTGTTTCCATAAGGAACATACAAACCGACAGACAGACAGACAGACAGACAGACAGAAAGACAGACAGACAGACAAAAATTTTACTGATTGCATTTTTGGCATCAGTATCGATCCCTAATCACCACCTGATAGTTATTTTGAAAATATATTTCATGTACAGAATTGACCTCTCTACAGATTTATTATAAGTATAGATAATCCCCACATGAGGTTTTCATGAACAAAAACATTCAAATTATAGAATATTTAATTTTCTATGACAACTGAGACAATTGGAATAAGTATTCAAGTATTAGCTGACCAGTAGTGCTGTTGTTTTCGTCCTGCCTGCCACATCTTTGTTAGAATCATTTCATACCATCAGTTTCGTGACGTACAGTGACATAATGAATCTGGTACTTAGTAAGTTACCATGTTTTTTTAAAAAACAGATGGAAAAAAGATATTCAGAGGGATTGCATAGTTTATTTTTACCTTCCTTCTTAATTACCTTCCTCTGTACATTTAAAAAACAAAATCTAGCCAACCTATTATAATATTTAATGAATATTTTAGCAGGTAACTATCAACACAGTCGTATCGATTTTTGTTCTCATTTCAGCTTAGTTGGTCAAAGGGAACTTGATACATTGAGAATGCGCTTAAAATGCAGCCGTCTGAATTCTGAAGAATAACAGAGCATGTCTCAAAAAATAGATGAAAAAAGACCATGCCATGGTTAAAAGAAATTGGCAATAGAAATTCTCTGCATATCCCAATGGAAGCTAATGATTTTTAAAATAATTGTTTTATTCTACTAGATTTTTAGCACAACGTTTTATGCGCACGTTCTCCATTAAGTGTAATTATTGATGAGCGGCATTTTAGCCTAGGTTAGTTGCGTCGGAATGTCCCGTAGGCCGAAAACATATGTATTTTATATGGTTTATATTTACTCACGGCCATCAATCACAAAAAAGGGTAGCCAACGCTTCCAAGCTAGAAACTACTCAGCCACATATGGATCTGTTTAAACAGTATGCTAGTTATCTTTATGCGATGCGTTGTGTGGAAAACTTGATGAGTCCAAGACATCCAGCCCGATCAAATTAAAATAACACTAAATTCAGACCTTTATTCATCATGTCATCTCATATAAAAATCCCTTTAAAGCCCCAATACCGTTAGTCGCCTCTTACGTACACCCGCCGAAAGAATTGGAGTAGTGCTATTCCAAGCCGACACTACACAGCATTTTTGGGCGATGCGGTTGGAGACCCATCACCAACAACCTTTATTTTACCATCTTTTCCCCACTTAACTTTCCAAAAGTGGCTGAGGAATTTCTGATACCTTAGCTCTGGCTACCGCATCTAGGGATTTATAGCCGTGAGTATATGTATGTATGTATGTCATCGCATATAGTCATAAGAGTGAATCGTTTTCTTTGCTTCCGCTGTTCTTACCTGAGAAGCTTCCTGAATTATGCTAACAATGTCAGAAACCCAACATATAACACATATCAATGACCAGTCTACATCCGGAATATCCATAGCTACAAACGCCAATAACGTAATAGATAGCGTCATTTTAATTTGATTAATTACAATCGGATATAAATACGCTGTTTATAAGCAAAAAATAAGTCGTCAGAATGCTCTAGAACACAATTGTCCGCACGGCAGTTGAAGTGGTTACGTGCGCTCACTATTATTAACTCTTCAGTCGATTTTTGACCCTCAAACTTAAACATAAAAAACAAGTAAACAAACACAATGTAAAAACAAATGTATAGTCGATATTATATGTAAAGCATGATCCAATGGCAGATATAAAATACTACGTATTAAATTAAACACATTCAATTTAAATTATTTTGCTATCAAAGAAAAGTTTTTGTTACGTCTAATTACAATTTTAGACTACTCTGATCAGACACAATTAGTGCATACATTAAATCATATTAACTTTTTCGTGGTAGAAATATTATTAATGTACGGGTGCTAGATATACCCTAAATTCATTTTACGGCACTTACATACAAGATCTGATTTCTTGGAACACGAATATTAAAAGAGCCACAAAACCTAAATTAATAACTATTTAAATTAAAACGTAACAAATTGTAAAGTTACATCATAGACATATGTCTTCTACCGACAATTTTTTTCTCAGTTTAGGCGCCTTCAACTCAACTGCTCACCATGTAGTTCAAGCCGTTAAATAGTTTTTATGCAGCATTTTTTTCTTAATTTTTTATGATCCAGTTTTGTGTTGATTTGCAGGTTGGCTGATTGTCACTATTCAAGGATACCGTGTCTCCGCTTACATCTTTGTTCTGTGAATCGGATCAAAAACAGGTATCACGCATTCTTCCAGTGGATTTGCTCGTTGTCTCGCGGCCCGCGGGGGAGTAATCGGCCGTGAAGTAGAACGACCCTGACACTGGACCATACCAGCCGGCTAATTATCACTTCAATGCTTTCAGTAATGAGCTAATTATAGGCGTTTCTTTATTTAACACCTTCGCATTTCGTAGAATACATCTAAATGGATTTATTCGCTAATCTACAATATTTCAGGGCTTCGAGTTTTAATTGGTTCTTATTAGCAATTTCAAGATTGTTGCTGCGCGACAAGGATAGAGAAAGAAGGTTGGCTTGCGCCTTTGTTGTTATTGCGGAAATACACTTCGAAATAAAGTAATTAGCATGTGTATGTTTTTTCGATTCAGAATGCATTCAGACTACTAAATTATAAATTAATTACTCGTGTTAATGACGGTGGCGTGTGAATAATTACCTTTGTAAGGCAATCAGATCTTATTAAACTGCAAAGATGACCATCCCTAATATTTGGCAGCGACTACAACTATATCAGCAGTCTACTTATTACGATTATTTTGGATCAATCATGGTAATCATTATATCTTATTATCTTAACTGATTGTTGAGTGATTAAAAAATGAAGCAATTTAAACGTTTGTTCTTTGTGACCTTGAATCAAAAAAGGTTTAAGAGAACCAATATCGATTTAAACTACAGTTTACCCAGAATCTCGTTCCGGCTATCCAGCTACACAAAATAACTCATGTTTTTATACCAGTACAAGTTCAGTTTCAATTAATATTCAGCGACAAATTGTTTTACATTTATGTAAATCAATTACTCTTTTACAAGTAACTAGATGAACTTGGCCTCGAACGTCTGAGATCCGGTTTCAAATCCGGTGATAGATTTTTTAAAATATTTTCCAAAAATCCAAGTATACATCTTAATAGGCTATTTGACTATGTTTTGAAAACTATCTTACGGTGTTAATTTGTTTATAAAGAGCCCTAAAAACATATTTTTCTGTCTTCATTTTAGCTATTTTATTAAAAAATCGAAAAATAAAATGCAATATTCAAATGTGCCGCGAAAACGCGACTTTAAGTAATATGGCGGCTGTAGCACAAATGACGTCAATTCCGTATTAAACACCAATGAGCGAAGCGATACACAGTCTGTTTATGTGCAATCTACGTCATTATAGAAATAGCCAATCACGTTCGTTTTTAGTCACGTGACAGTTGCATCAAAAATACTTATTTTAGAAGACGGATTTCAGTGAAATAATGCAATATTTTTATCTCGCATTATTACATATTGCTCCAAAAAAGAAATATAAAGACTAATGAGATAAAAGAAATGTATATTTTTATTACAGTCAAATAGCCTATTGCGTGAAATAGCCGGAAACAGTTGAATGGAAACATGAAACATGACCCAATTTGAAATTGGAAAAATGCGAGTCTGTGCAGGGCTGACAGTGCATATTTGACATCTGTGACTGAATAATAAGTTTTGTGATATTAATAGTGTATGTTGCAATGTTTTAGAAGAAACAATATGAATTTTAAAATTACGCAATATCATTTTTGCCAGAGTTCTTCTCATAGACGTTTACGCAATCAACCTAGGAAAAAGCCTGCCATAGTTTTCCCTCCATATATTTACTAGTGATCCGCCTCGGCTTCGCACGGCTGGTGTTAAGTATTTTTCACTTCTTACTCCCTACCATATTTAGCGTCGTAATAAATAGCCTATGTTGCTTCTGAAAGTTTTAACTTTTCATTGGTGCAAGATTTTTTGAAGAAAGAAAAAGCTTTCCTCTTTATAATATTTGTATCAATGAAACTATAGTGTAAGCTATTTCTACGCAAGGGGGAACAAAAGCTACATCTCTTCTGAAGTCACTGGAAACATGTCCTTTTGCATTGTGTATACCTAGACTATGTTTGCTGAGTATAACAACAAAAAACCCCTTTCCAAAAAACAAGTCGCAGTCATGTGCGTACCCTTACGATATATTCCTTCACTGTGAAAACCTTGGTGAAAACCAAATAATACCATATTCATGTTTATAATAAATTAAAAACACATACCGAAACAAAAGGTGTTTTTTTCAGAATTAGCATATTAAGAATTTGAGGTTTTATGTTAAGTAAATAATTTTAAAATTAAAATGATGTAAGTGATGAGGCGCACCCACACATCAAGCAGAACATCGCCCAACAATTACTTAAAAAGCCCCAAAACAAAGAAATGGGTTAGTGCTGTTCTTAACCGATCCTACTACATTACATACTTAGGTAAAATATTTAAATTATTTTTCTAGAGAAAAAATGTTGCACCAATCTATAAGTACTTTCTCATGTAACAATCTAGTACTTTCTAGCAACTCATAAGATACCCTTTCTCCACAACTCGCAAACGGGGTGATGGCATGCTAGGAAATTAGTAGAGGTATATAAGTACTACAGATACATTGAAAACACACTCAAAAGTTTTCGTCGTACATCTCCATGGCAGAGGTGCTAATACTTCTGAACATCATGTGCCTGGTGTTCAGATTACCCAAGTTTTGCTTCGAAAGTCTACTCACATGATAGGGGGGCAGGCCTATCACCGTTTTGTACAAATACATTAGGCCCGATCCGGGATTTTAACCTTTCATCGTCTGCACAATAAGCGGTGTTCTACCAGTGGGTAAAATATAGTGTAATAGCTCAGTGGAGCTACCACAGTTGAAAACACACGTGAACTATTATACACTTTGCCGTTACTCATATATATCACATGTCCTTCTATTCAAAACAAGGCTACGAAGAAACATTAAACCGTGCAAACTAAATAGTTTAATTACATGCTATTATTAATAGTCATGATTTTCGTTGGATCTTTATTGTTGCAATTTTTATATTAGTTTATTACGGTATGTTAGATAAGAACTTTAGAAGACCTTAGCCTAAATGTGCATTGTAATAAGTCTCCATATGACGCATAAACAAAAGCCGTCTCAACCACAGCTACCGGACAGAGGTTTCCGTTCCGCTTATAATATAATATTTTATACATAATTTTATGCATCTGCAGTTGTATCACGTGAGGACACTGTCCAAGCAAAACGTGACAATGTCACGTAATGTTCAGAAGTATTAGTACCTCTACCAACACTTTCTGGGAAAGACGGCGTGAAAATTTGAGTTTGAGAAGCCTAGGATCTAAAACCTCATTACTACCATTAAGGCGTTTTCGGACAACTGTCATGACATTTAGCTATTCGAAACCTTTTATATTTTCTTATTTGGTCATCTTATTAATGTGACATACATATACACACACGCCACTAGTGTCTATTGGGTTGAGTAATTAAATGAAAAATATATTTTAATACGCATGTAATAATAAAACTCTAGAAAAATCATACAATTATCCCACCAAATCCTAGTAGTTGAGCCTTGGGGCAAGTTGAATACATATTATTTTACTATCAAGTTTTTTTCACCCCAGAAAACTTGCATAATTTTGAACCACAGTGGACTAATAAGCACCAGCGAATAAATAAAGGTATGCAGAAAAGACAACTACTCTTTTGATTACTAATGGAGTTTCTAAAGTGTAAAGTTGTACAAACCTAAGTTAAATGACATTTAGTAGCAATCTAACTCACTGCAATTCAAAGTTAACTGGGTAAAGTTGGTAAAACTTATTGAACCTTTGGCTTTGACGTGTTAACTAGAAAATCTTATATATTTTTCAGTGAAATTATATTCAGAACTTGTATATTTAAGCATTTTAAATAAACCGATTGTTAGTTAAGGAGAAAAGCTACGATTTATGGAATCTTTCTTAAACAACCCGTACGTAGTTTTCTCCACCAAATTATCTCTTAGTTAGTTTTTGTTTACATACGCATTATTATGAAACTAAATTAATTGCTGCTATTAAAATTGTGATCCTAAATCTAAATTCATGCGTATTTCTATAATGGTTTGATGATCATTCAAACAAGCTTCCTTTTTTGTTATTTTTTTCATACATATATCTTATACATGCTATATATATCTCTAAAAGGGGTAGCTAAGGTAGAGCTTCGGAATCAGAAAAAATGTAAAATAAATGCTTTTGGTGATGGATCTCTAACAGTGTCCACCAAAGATCACTTAAAAAACCCTATACCCTTAGTCGCCTTTACTAGCACCATTCTTTTTTGTATTGAATTATCGAGAAGAACTATATTAAATTGTGCAATAAATCTCAATCAGATTAACACTTGTTTCGATGCATAATCACTTAGACGTTCATTACTGATTACAATATTTCCGATTTAAATTACAATAAAGATGAATTATTGCGAACACTAGAATTGCAACAGGCATTGTTTCGAACTGAACTGTAAAGTTCTTAGTAATCGTTATTACAATTAACCTCGCAAGGTGAGGGCCATTGATGATTGTTAAATAACCTTAAATATTCAATGTCAAGTGCGAAACCGAAATTTTATAGATTAATTTTCAGAATTTTCTGCGGTGTAGCGTCGAGTTAAAAACAATACTACCCCATTTCTGCCCTTGGGTGTTCGGAAGACCAAACTAACGGTATTATGGATTTATAAGTTATTTTTTGGCGGTTAGGACCCTTTGCCAAAAACTTTTTTTACAATATTTTCCCCTTCAACTTCCGAAAGTAGCTGAAATTTCTTATTCTAAAGATCTGGCTACTGAAAGAATATGTATAAACGTTAATACTCATTAATATCTCATAATTAAGGAGCTACTTGTATTTTTATTAAATAAAGATTTATTAACTTTACTAGTGTCTCGCTTAACATGTGACAAAATGTATTGTTATAAAGTCTAGGGAAATCCCTATAATGAAACCTTTTATAAGGCAAAGTGAAAATTTAACTTAATTTTCATACTGTCATGTCTAGAGTCTAGCAAAATAAACTTCAAAGATGTATTTTATCCTTTATAGGAAGAATTTTTGAAAATTTTTTTTGATAGTTATTAATTTCATAAAAGGAACCTAAAGAAAGGTAGGAAGGAAAGCAATGTAATCAAAAACTTATAATACAATTTTCAAACTTCTAAGTTTACTACAAATTTACAACCCTATTTCATCCCATTAAGAGAAGAATTTCTCAAATTCGTTACTTACATAATAAAATATAATTAAATAAACTGAAATACACGCTTTTGAAGCAGGTTTAACTAAATTGATTACTCGAAAGATGAAAAATATGGAACAGAGCCCCCCACGCTTTTTCAAAACCTTTGCCTTATGTTGGAAATTATTTTTTACTTTTTAGTTCAACGTGCTTCAAAAGCGTGTTTGTCAGTTTTTTAATCTATATTTATTTTTAAACTAGTGACGAAACATTTGAAATTATTCAATACTCTAATCAGGATTATGGGATGAATCTATGAAATTGTTAATTTATCCCTGGTCCCCGATAAGTGAACAAATTTTGAATTAAATCGGTTCGTTTAAAGTAAGTCAAAATTGAGTTTAAAGGCGTCGGTTACATATACACATACGTACATACATACCTACATACATACTTACATACATACAGGTGAAGCTAATATAAGTGTGTGAGTAAAAGACATCCATGGATAAAATTTCAAGTTTCTTAGTACAATAGTTTCGGATAATTTAATGTTTTTTGACATGAATTCCTCATGTGGGGATTATTACACATAAATAAAAGATGTTATTAAAGGAAAGAAAAATTTCGACACTGGCGGGGTTCGAACCCGCGACCTTCGGGTATACGTACGGGGGGCGTATACCCGAAGGTCGCGGGTTCGAACCCCGCCAGTGTCGAAATTTTTCTTTCCTTTAATAACATCTTTTATTTATGTACAATAGTTTCGGGTTGTGCGTTGATTCTAAGTCAGTCAGTCAGTTTTGCATTTTATGTATATAGATCCTCAAGCATGTCGTTACGTTTATGGGCCAGTTCAAAATAGGTTTTCTCCATCATTGTATTATTCGGTGAACGGGTTTTATAGTATGATACTAATGAAATATCTAGAGAAATGCGGACACGCCACTAATCATCTTTAATTTCAGCGCTTCGCTCTTATTCACTACACATGTTTATATGATTACTACCAAATCAACAAGAGGATAAACCAAAATAATCAAAAACGTTTCATACTATTGGCCAAATACGAAAATATGAACAAAACAGCCTATCCGGGACAATAGCTTTCGCGTGACAAAGGCTGCAAGAGGCTTTGTAGCGTGCACATATTTGCCTTGATCAAGCGCAGATTGCAGAAAAATATCATCGTTAGGAACGGGTGGCCTAGCGAAGCCTTGCCTTGATCCGTTTTGCTGGTCAACACAAAGAACGAGGCTACACTCTTTTCCAAGTCTGTCGCATCATTCCGATAAGGCTTCATTTGAAAAAGAATTTAATTTGGCGTTATCGTTTAATTGACGGTTTAACTTGATCTTGGTTTCGTTATAAAAAAAAACGAAGCGCAATAGTATTAACATAAATTTTTAATTAACGTAGCATTAATAACTAACTTTTGACCAAATTAAAGAGACCTTAGCAAATATGTTATCGTCTTTTCAGAAACGTACAGAATCGCAATATGTACTATATTGGGACACAAGAAATTTTCCTACTTCAAGAATAGTAGTTTAATAGTAATTGTTTGATCAATAAATATATTCCTAACAATTTACAAACCCACCGAGTAGAACTACCTGATGCTTATCTGATATAAATTTTAATTATACAATAATTAAAACTTTTCATAAAATTTATACTCCAAATATATATCAATCAGAAATTCAAACTAGGCATATTTGAATATTTAGACCAACCTTCACAAAACCGTAAAGTCTAAAATAAGTCTATATTAAAAGTGTCACCTAACCCAACTTCACCGGTTGGACTTGATAAATCAATATGACTTGACCATGGCGAACTGTTTCCGAGCGAGTTCATAAACTGCGTGTAGTTGCGAAACCCAAGTACATTAATTCACGGATTACATAACATGTGCTCTAACTGATATAGCCTGCCGGTGTTAGCGTGACCTTGACTTTCACCTTCGACATTGGTTGAGTTGCCTGTGAGGGGCTATTCTGCTTAGCGTGTCTATTTTTTCGTTACGTCACTTTGATTTTTAGTGCAAATTCGTTTTAAATATTCATTCATAGTCGTGATACGTGAGTAGCAATTATTGAATTCATAATAAAATGTCCTACTACCTGAAAAGCTATTTTTGTGATTGGTGTTCGATGATATTTCCCCTACTCAACTTCAACTATTACTACAACTTCTCCTTCTAAAGAGGCTATACTAAATACTACTAAACTAACCAACTAAATATTCCTATTAAATGGGTCCGTACGACAGAAACATTAACCATATACTCACGCAGTTAATATCCACTTGGGTAGGCAGAGACTATTTGATCGCCACGTTGTACAATCCTGGCAAGCCTTTTTTATAATAGCAATCAAATTTATTTACAAAAGGTTCTGTCTTTTTTGTGAATCTGTTTTTAAGCATTTTCCCATATTTTGTCTTTGTCACTCCGTAAGTCGAAAAACCATATAAATCTTAGAAGAATTGGTGCAGTGCAATATTAGCGTTAAGTAATCAAGTTAACAATATAGTTAAAAGGCATATAGACAGCGGCCAAAACACATTAATATGAATAGCTTGACTGTGATAAGAATCACAAGATTTTCATAATAAAATAAAATTAATGTTTTTTAAAAACCGCTATAGAATTACTGCAGGGACGAGCGGCTTCATTTCAAAACTCTTAAAAGAGGCAACTAAACGATGAAAGAAACCCAAAACTCTCTTAGTTTAATGTCCCATTTATAAAGGTAACCCTATGAAACGTCACACACGTAAAAATTGCAGTATAAGCTATACACATCCCTATGTAATATAAATAGGCTGACTTTTTTAATTTTCTATTCGAATTGAGATAGGCAAAGACTATTGATCGCCACAGTACAAAACGTCTTGCTTCCCTCATATGTATCCTTTTTCTAAAACATGTTCTTTTATTTTTTTCACTCTTTGCTTTGTATGGTCGTCTTCTACTCACAACATTATCTACATTGGCTCTCTATATCCTTATCGACACTACACTCTTTTCCATCCACTCTATGTATCCCAAGAACCTTAAAATTCATTTATCCGTCTCGCACAAAGCGTCATTTACCACGCCTAATCGTTCACGATTAGACTGATAATAAAAACAAGTAAAATGAAATATTGAACGTATCTCCATCTAACACATAATTTGACTCATCCATTTTAAGATCACATCATGATAAACAAATTAATCGAACTTCTTAAATGCCTAAAAAAAAAGATAAATAAAGGAAAGAAAAATTTCAACACCGGCGGGGTTCGAACCCGTGACCTCGGATGTACACCCCCGTCGCTCTGCCAATCGAGATACAGTGTCAATGGCTTCCAGAGCGAAATCCTTCTATCCTTTGATTGTTTTACACTTTTTAGGTAGTATTTGCGTTCCCTACTTCCGATTTTTTTACAAATTTGGAAGGTATACCCGAGGTCGTGGGTTTGAAGGCTGAGGGTTTGAGACCCCGCCGGCATTGAAATTTTTCTTTCCTTTATTTATTAGTAATGATCCCCACATGAGGTTTTCATGTCAAAAACATTCAAATTCTTAAATACATTTTTATTTATATACATACATATATATATACTTACGTACACCCACCGGAAGAAATGGGGTAGTGCTATTCTATGCCGACACTACACAGCGTAATATATATTTATATATTACACGGTTATTCTACGTTAGTCAGCATAATCACTCATTAAATCAAAATGTTTTCTGCATTGCAAAAAATATATAAATAGCATAGCCAGCCAACACGAAAGCCAATTTTTTTTTATTTATATAATTATAGATTCTTAACTGTTTCTATAATGTACATAACATACATACAAATACTCTCGGCCATTAATTCCAAAAAGGGGTAGCCAGATCTTCAGAGCTAGAAACTTTTTGGCCACATTTGGAAGTTGATAATAGAAAGAAGTTGAAATTTTATAATGTTTCCAACCACCGCATTTCTAAGTGATGATGATTTTTCGAATGATGCTCCAATATATAGATAATTATAACCACAATTGACAGTTCTCAATGTGAGCCCAAGTTATTGAAGAAATTGTAAACAAGAAGATAGAAATAATGACTCGCTTCGCTCCTTTTGACAGCAGCGTGTAGCCTGATTCCTAGATATATACTCTAGCCATGTATGACAGATCATAGTGGGTGTTACAAGACATGTTAATAGACTACGGAAGTAATTGAAAGTATAGTGTGATAAGCTGGGTGAGGCTGAGGTAGCTAACCACAGACACTTGCATGCCAAGTGATACTAAATTGCTTGCTATCATATTCTTTGTGCCATGTCTTGCATTACCCACGCTTTAAAGAAGTTAGCATTAACACTGAGAGTCATGTGGCATAAACATGTATGAGTAAGGGCCGGCGCTGACTGCCGGCATGGCATGGCAAAGGATTTCGGTGCAGATATAGCATTTTTAATATTATTACCATGAGTATAGAATTCATTTTACTTTATTTTGACACAACGATGCCGACGTTCTGTCCTACCGCGGCCTCCCTCGGCATCGTTGTGTCAAAATGAATTCTATACGCATGGTAATAAGATTAAAAATGCTATATCTGTACCGAAATGCTTTGCCATGCCATGCCGGCAGTCAGCGCCGGCCCTTATGGTTCCAGTTTGTAGTAAGCGATGTCATGATATATAGACCTTAACTCAGAGTAACGAATTTCTATGATATATGATCATATGGCATTCCCGGTTTACAGAAAAGCTATTGATGATAACGTGACGTGATTCGTGAAAGGTGCGGCTTGAAAGATGATATTGTAAAAAAGATAGAAAAAGGAATGTTGAGATGGTTTGGGCACATAGAGAGGATGAATGACAGTAAATTGGTGAAAGAGATCTATGGAGCCAATGTGGAAGGTAATGTAAGTAGAAGACGACCACGGAGGACACACCTGGACCAAATAGAGCGTGTGCTCAAAAAGGCCGGCGTCCGAAGTATGGAGAATAGAAGAGCACGTATGAAAAGAATAATGGATGTAAACGAAGCTAGAGAGGTTTGCCAGGATCGTACAAAGTGGCGATCAATAGTCTCTGCCTACCCCAATGGGAAATAATGTCGTGAGTATACGTATGTATGTATGATACACTAAACAAATTCCTCAATATTTAAAAAATATTTTTTGGTATCCCGGCTATGAGTGCGGCTAAATTATATGTTCATTAAATTATATGCAGCATCTGAGGTCGGTTTTTACAACCAGCAATTAATGAAATCTTGATTTTCTTGTATTTAATTTAAGCCCCGATAACAAATATTGTTTCAAAATTAATACTCTTATTAATTTTGCAACAACATGCAATTCACAAGTTTCTAGGAATGATTTCTCACTTTATTTCATTCAAGGAAGAAATGAAACAATACGCGAATAAATAACTATTGTTATAATGAACATTAACATTGCCATATTCCATGACCTATAAATGACCTTACAGAGGAATCGTGTGATGGAAGTTCAGACTCCATGCTTCTTGACAAGGCTACATGCGATACATAGAACCAAAGGTACTTCCTATATTCTTATAAAAGTATTTTACACAGTTTATTTGGCATGCTCAGGCAGCAGTGTTCGCACTTGTAATAAGCAAAAAATATTTCATATTAGCTTCTAAAAGATTTTTACTCACAAACTATTACACTCACTTACTAACGGCTATAAATCCTAAAAAATCCTCAGATACTCCTCATCCACAGTCATTCTATCTTTGAAAGTTGATAGACATGATAGTAGAATCAAGAAAGTATTGTTGGTAATGGGTCTCCAAACTTTCAAGAACCACTTAAAAAAGACCGATTCTTATTCGCATTTACGACACCCGTGGGTAGAAAAGGGTAGTGAAATTCTACGCTGGCACTACATGGCACCATCATCACTTAATTCGCATTATTCAATACGTTATTTTGTCAAAGAAAATAGGAAGGATTATCGATCGCTGCTAAGTTGAGATACAGTTATTTTAGACTCACTCCAACAAGATACTGTTAGTTCAGAAACAATACTCCAACAACACTTCAGAATGCCTGAATATTTTATAACATCTAGCTAGTCTGGTGTTCTTAGATAAAAGCATAATATTTTTCATGAATATGAAGACGACGTGATAGCTCAATGGGTAGAATACCGGGTTATCGTGCAAGCGACTAGTGTTCAAATCCCGGGTCGGGCCTACACCAATTTGTCTTTTCTAAAGACATATGTGTGGTTAATTTATCATGGTTGTTAACGGTGAGGGAAAACATCGTGAGGAAACCCACATGGCTGAGTTGTACTTAGTCATGTGACAGTGTATTCGTACAAAACGGCGATAGGCCTGCCCCCTATCACGTGTGTACACTGTCCATGCAAAACGTGGGTACTCTGAACACCAGGTGAGGAAGTCACGTGATGTTCAGAAGTATTAGTACCTCTGTCAACCCCTTCGGGGATATACAGCGTGAGCGTTTATGTTATGTTATATGTTTATGTTATGAGATGCAACTCAAAGAAATTTTCATTATATTAAAGGAAGTATATTTGGCGGCATTGCATAACGTCAAGAAAACAACAAATCGTTTTGACTCGCACCTTTTTTAAAAGCGTATCAATATAAATGTGTAATATATTAATAATTCAAACCATCATAAATGATCTAGAATAAGACTCTGCCTGATTTGTATGGTTCAATACTAAATTCGAAGTAATTGTTTAGAAACCGCTAATGACACTGGAACCTCCACGACTCTTTGTTCTCTTTCCCTACATATTAAGAATAACTACTTCACACTAATTTATATAATAAATTATAAGCGAAACATAAACGATTCGCAATTATATGTAAATGTATTAGTTCTAAATAAATACGAGCCTAGTAATAGACAAAGACAGTTAGTTGCTAATAATGGATAAAATTCATCAAATACTGTGGGTTTCCACATAATTTTCCTTATGTAATCACCTCCCACATGGGTAATCTCAATGTCACAATAATTTTCAACGGTAATGGCCAATAAATATTGATCGCAACAAATAGTGTCCAGGTTTAACAGTGTAATATTTTTTATTTGCTTTATCAAATATGTTTGGATTTTAATATCCGAAAGGGTGAAACATCAAAACGCCGTTGGCCTGTCTGTCACCTGTCAGTGAGCCTTCCGGAACAGGCAGTTGAATTTATAAAATGAAATGTACTTTGATGCAATGCAAATATGAATAGAGGCAATAAAATAAATATTTAAGAGGATTCCTTAACTAAAGTAAATAAAATTGATTGTTAGGCGATGTGGCTGGAAACCCATCGCCAACCAACCTTTATTTTGATGACTTTTCCCACTTCCAAAAGTGGCTGAAAAAATCGAGATCAGACTTTTTAGCTTCCCTTTTTTGGAATTTATACTCTTTAGAAGATTTGTACTCCTACATCAGACGCGACAGATATAGGTTTGTTTGTTTGCAATGAATAAGCTTCGAAACCACACATACAATTTAAAAAAAAATGTGTACCAATGGAAAGCTAGAACTTTCAGTAAAACATGGGATATAGAAAAAACTACACGCTAATGGCGTAGGGGGTGAGTAATGATGGAACAAGTTAGAACAAAAACATACTACCCAAGTGAATACTTTATAGGATCATTTCTACAACAGTAAAAAACCCCGCAGTATAAGAAAAGTTATGGATTTAACGCAAGCGAGGTTTGCAAACCTTTTGAATTTTGTTATAAAATGGTAATATTAAATTAAGAAAAAAATCAGTATGTTCTGATTTGTGGAAGTGTACGAGAGTATACACACAATAAGAACGGATTTCATAAGTGAAAATCAGTATTGTGAGTCCATCTCACAATTTTATACTAAGTCAGGGCCTTTTCGACTTAAGGGTAAACAGTAATCAATTAAAATAACATAAACATAAACGTTCACACCGAATATCCCCAATCAGCAAAAATTTTCAACACCAGCAGGACTCGAACCTACGACTTTGGGTATACGCCCCCGTTCGTTTGTTTGCTTAATTGATTAGTAATAACGACACTATAACGAAACGACGTGATAGCTCAATGGGTAGAACACCGATTAACGTGCAAGCGACTAGTGTTCAATACCAGGTCGGGCCTACAACGAAATCTTTTCATAAATTGGATTCTCTCTCACTCTCACTCTCACTCTCACAGCCCATATATGTCCCCACCAAGGGGCTCGAGCCTACCCTATATAGGGCGATTTGGCCATAGTCCACCACGCTGGCCAATTGCGGGTTGGCAGACTAACGACTACTACCGTAATAGTAGCCGGGACCGACGGCTTAACGTGCCCTCCGAAGCACGGAATCATCTTAATTTTCGGATAATCAGGTGATTCAAGCCTGCAATATCCTTCCAGACTGGGTTAAATCTTACAAATTAAATTTTTAAGGATACCACCCCCCGGGGATCGAACCCGGGACCTCCGTACTTGAAACCAAGCGCTTAACCGCAAGACCACGGAGGCAGGCAAATTGGATTAATTTAATTGAAATGTTTTGTTCATGAAAACCTCATGTGAGGATTATTACTAATAAACAAAGGATAAATAAAGGAAAGAAAAAATTGGGCACCAAGCGACGTGGGCGTATACCCGCAGGTCCTTCGCGGTCGCGGTCGCGGGTCCTGTCCCCGCTAGTGACGAAATTTTTCTTTCCTTTATTTTATCCTTTGGATAAATTTAGTTTGCGAAAATAAGAAAAATCAACTAGCCAAGTTCCATTCAATTAAATAAAATCATCATGTACGTGCAATCACCTCACGCATTTTTTAAATGTACTAGTATACAGAACAAAACTAACTATACAATATCAAGCTAGCTTTAATTGCTTTTGAACTTGACAACGATGACAGCATAATGATTTGAATGCATATTATGACATATTTAAATAGGCACATAATAAGTCGTAATTTGTCATAATCTCATAATCTTGTTAAGTAATTCTGATAGAATAAGATTACAAATTAAGTAAAATACTTATCTGATGGAATAAGAATACAATGATTAGTAAATTATTTGTCTGTGCATACTGCTATTCCTTCCTCACAGCCCAGATTTATCAACATCGAGGAGGTGGAGCCAGTCTATTATAAAGTGATTAGGCCGTAGTCTACCTACATAAAGAAGAGAATTGTCCAATAATAATATAAAACTTCTGAACCTGGTATACCTACATATATACAAAATTTCTTCTAACTAGAAACATAACTAATAATTCAAAACAATAATTTTCTAAATAGAACGGCACTTTGATAAATATTTTTTTAAAAGCAAAACGGCTGTGTTATAGTAGTACAGGCTGTGTTAGTATATTCGAACAAAACGGCGACAGCCCTGCCCCATATCACGTGATTACACTGTCCAAGCAAACGTGGGTGCTCTGAACACCAGGTTTTGTGCTTTTATTTATCTTTTGCTATGTAATGTATGCATGTTCGAGAAGCAGAAATAGCATAAGTATTACATTACTGTGCATGATTGGGATTGTCCTTATATGCGTGAAGTTTTACCATTTTTTTATTTATACCAGTATCGGGAATTAATCCGAGAATAACCCTACATTCCTGCAATGAACTAGTTTTTCACATAACTTATCCGAACATTGATATAATCTTACAAATGTGAAATATTAGTGATTTGCAATCATTTTTACATATAAATTCGTTACGCTTATAATGGACGATCCCAAGTTGTGTCGAGGCGAGGAATCTCGAGAAACTCACGCCAAGTCTCATACATGCTCTTTTATTCTTCTCACTTTGGACACCCGCCTTTATAAGAACGTTTTCTATCTGGTCAAGAAACGTTTTATAAGGCCGTTCTCTACTAACAATCCCATCCACATTGGCTCTATATATCTCTTTCGCTACTTTATTTTCATCCATCCTCTCTATGTGCCCAAACCACCTCAACATTCCTTTTTCTATCTTGAAAATCTCTATAAAGCCCTATTAACTGTAAACCCCAACTCAACCGAAAACACAAGAATTTTTTCTATGTCTGGAGACATTGTCAGCAAAATACGCAACAGATTATCTGCAAAGCAATTAGTGATGTTTTAAAAAGCCTATTTTATGAGAAAGTAGAAAATATATTGATTAGCTGTAAAATAATAAGATGATTATGATTGATCTCTGAACATTCCGTCCAAAGAATGACAAATTATACCTCTAGTGACTGTAATTCATAAATTTTAAGTAAAGTTTATAAGCTCGATTAGTTAAGCTAAGAATTAAGATTATTGATAAAAATGTTTTTTTCACGAAACTTTCATGGGGAAATTATTACCACTCGAGCCGGCGACCTTCCGGTCAACTCACGCTCTGGTGAGTCCTTCTGGTGTCGAAATTTATTTCCTTCTTTAACTGATTTAGATTATTGATCCGAATATCCCAAAAATATACTTATAATAATAATTAAAGACTGCGTAAAGTTAATAATAAATATACTTGTTTTTTTCTAAAAAGAATTAGTATTTCATATTTTATATTATAATATAGATATTTATATGTTGCTGTGTTGTGCCGGCTTAGAATAGTACAAATAAGGTTATTTTCTAATAACAAACTGTGTAGTGTCGGCAATAGCACTACCCCGTTTCTTCCGGCGGGTGTACGTAAAAGGCGACTAACGGTATTGGAGCTTTTAAGGGATTTTGGGCGTTGCGGTTGGAGACCCATCACCAACAACCTTTATTTCACCATCTTTTCCCCACGCAACTTCCAAAAGTGGCTGAGGAATTTCTAATTTCTTAGCTCTGGCTTCCCCTTCGAGGGATTTATAGCCGCGAGTACCTATTTGTATGTATGTATATTTATATGTTAAATTTTGTTTTCGAATGCGTCGAGAAACTCGAGAAATGGCTGTCGAGAATTCTCGAACATCGAGAAATAAAATATTTCGAGAAATTGAAAACCCTAATTCTAACCAATTGATATGACGTACATATCAATTAACTTGTATAAAAATAAAGCCCAACTTTTTGGTATCATAAATTATATGGTCGCCTCTTACGATCACCCATGGAAAAAAATGGCTATAATACACAATACCTAGTACACGTATAAAATACTTGAATTACAGAAGTTGCAACTATAAACAAGTTCAACGCCATGGTGACTAACAAAGATAACGCTGAAATCAAAGTATCACCCGGTTTCTGACCAATTCCGAAGTAATGAAATGTATCAATTCAAATCGTGGCAGTATGTTAATTAAGATGTTTAGCATTTTTATTGCTGTTATTATTAACCGCAAAGCTGTGTTTTACTAGAATTATATTTTTAAAAACAAGATATTTATCTATCTAGATACTATATAGTATAGGCGTTGCTAGGTGCCTGCGACGTGAGTGACCTAACAAAGCGTGCCTATACGCCAGCATTAACACATAATTGATATTGTAATGAATTATTTAACATCAAAGATTACTATTTGATTACGAATTGTTTATTCAAAGTACTCAGTTTCATCGTTATAATTAAGCTCTGTTTTATATCCGCAAACAGTCATGTTATATTTTGTCAAAATACACTTCCGCGAATCTTGTAACAAAAACTATATTTTTTTGTTTTACTATTGATTTCCGGAGATCGAAGTTGACAAGGTGCGATCACATGACCGCTCACATGTTGGTCCATTGATCGCGTTAGTAGATTGGGCTGGTTGTGACGTAAAAGTAAAGTAGGCCAAGCAACTTCCCAAACGCAATCGGTCATTGTTGGAAGTACGTGGAGCGGCGTGTACGTGACCGCCAACAGGTACGAGTTGCTCACGGAAACCCTACCACTTCCTATTCTAGAGATACCAACACCACTTGTCTGCCGATTCTCGATATATCAGCTGATATACTTTTTGCTCACTTCCTTTTTCATGACAGCTGCTTGAATAATCGTGAAACTGAGATTGCAATTATATATGCTATCTCAAATGTTTAAACGCGTTGGCGGTCAAGCTAATCTTGAATAATTTAAATACGGGTATGTCTACGTATGATACAAATGTTACCTGATATAAGTATTGTATAGAAAATAGATGTCTGCAAAAATTATGTGTAGAAGACAGTTTCACAATATCTGCAAGAATAAATCGGGGTGCTAAGAAAATTTATTAAAAAGCTTTCATTGATGGTATCTAAGTTAGTATTGTTTTTATTAAAAGATTTATACAGACACAAAACTATCGATTCTCTTCAAATTTTTGAATATCAATGAGCACTTTATTTATTTAAACACTTTATTGCATACAAAAACACAACACACTTTTACACAGCATTTAAAAATTACAAAACGGTCAATGTACACAAAGGCGGACTTATCGCCTTAACAAAATTTCTTCCAGTCAACCTTTATGGTGAGGAACAAATGGATAACTCCAAACTCATAACTTTTTGGCTTATATATGACCAATATGGTCAATAGTTCCATTTTGGCTACCTATTGTGTACATTGTTTTTCTGCCTATACTTTACGACCGGTCATCCATGTAAAGCACATTTTTCTACATTTGTTTGCATTTTCTCATACGCAATTTATAAATGAACGATGTAAGTAAAAATGAACACGTTTTTATATCAAAAAGTAAATCTTAATATAAACAAACAGAACGAGAGAACGATACCTCATTAACTAAAAAGCAACGTAATAATTCAATATAACACTGTATAATTACAGCAAGTATAATGGAAATTACGAACAATGGACAAACAAACCATATTTTAATTAGGAAAAGATGTCATATTAAGCAATATATGTTACAAAATATGCATATTTGTTTTGGAGAAGTCGAAGGGAACTGCAATGAATATAATGAAAGCGTGAGTAAAACAAGACAATATGTCGGGCCAAATTGAAATGAGGAAAATACTTACTTGTGCTACTTAATTGATATTAATTAAGACGGAGCTGAGAAAGGCTGCTGTTACTGGATGAGGATGGCTCGGGAGACCTTTTGTTATAATGCTATAGAGTTGTTTCGGCAAAATTTAGGTTTACTATCGAAATATAAAAAAAAAGAATTGATTTTTGTATAAACATACGCTCTTAAACCTTTCCTATATAATGATAAATTTGGGTTTCCATTTGAGTTAAAATTAATATTGGTATAAGGCATAATAACAGAGCGTGAGCTTAAATCGACTTTCAAACCATGCTTTGATACATTTACCTATCAAGACTAATTTACCAACTAAACTAAACGATAGCGACCGAAAGACAATTTTAGCGATATACAAAGAATTATTGTAAAAGATAGTAACATTTAGAGACAAGTAAATTTATTAAATGATTAAGCATAATACAAAAGCAGCTAAGCTACAATATATGATATATATATTGCAAAATCGTAACACATAATTGGTTTGAGGGATTACACAATTTTACATTGATGCCTATAACAGACGAGAGTGTGTGCTTCGGTCTTTAAAACACTGCGTTAAATCAGTGCCAGCTTACGGTGTTTCTTAGCAGAGTTTTTTGTTCACAATAACCTATTTAACCTTATATTATTAACTATGCTGTTATACAAAACAATTCAAAAAGTATAGAAAAGAATTTTAAAGAAATGTATTAGCTTATCACTAATATTTCTAGAAAAAAATCTAAGACCGCTAGGACCCAATTAGTAATTCAGTACTATCACATGCAATATTTTTTAAGCTATGATGTTATAAGTTGTTACATTTTAGACGAATAAGGTGGTACATATCAAGCAGGAAAAGACCCAAGAAGCAGAAGAAACGGTTGCTGAATTTTCTTTTAACAATATGAAGGGCATACATACAACATACATATACTTACGCCCATTATACTTCTCTTCTCTGCTTCTGAGCTCTACACTTCTCAGCCACATTTGGAAGTTGATAGGGGACAAGATGAAAATATAAAATATCGTTAGTGATGAGACTCCAAAAACTCCGCATCGCCTAAAAACCACTTTAAAAAGCCCTATACCCTCTTGCAGCACCCATGCGAAGAAAGGGATAGTGACATTCTAAGCCGACACTTTTTGAAGGGCACTATGATTATTTTGCGCTTTGTTAGAATTTAAAAGCCCTTAAACTATTGTAACACTTTATAATGCATTGGTACTACCAATACTCCAATATGGCTCAACAGTATGGAACCCCATGTATCAAGTATATATCAAAATGCTTCAAATAATTCAAAATAAAATTATTAAAAACCTTAACTATAGATTTCCATACTTTAACAACCTTCCTAACTTGAAACCCTTAAAATCTGCTAGAGACACTAGGGATCAATTAATGTTATTTAAAACCATCCATAATCTAATTGATTCACCTTATTTGTTATCAAAGTTAAACTTCAGATGTCCGTCCTACAATACTAGAAACTCATTCACATTCCGCACACCATCTCTTAGGACTAATTATGCCACCAACACATTTATTTCCCGTGTTATTATTTCTTACAATACAAAATTTTCCGAAGCTGACATTTTCAATTTATCGTTAACTTAATTTAAGAACTTTTGTAAACAGTTGGAGTTTGTTGAATCAGCCGATCGACCCTAAATGTTTGAGTCATACAATTTGCTCTTAATATAATTATTTGAATTTATATTTATTTATTATATTATATTTACTTATTATGTTATATTTATTAATAAAGTATGTATTTTAAGTACTTTCATTCATAACTATCTTATATATTATTAATTTGAAAAGTAAGTATCTTATTTAGGTATATTATATTATCATAAATTATTGTTAACATTATTTCCTCAAATCTCTATGCATATTTTGTAATCTTATAGTGTTTGCTTGGTCTGGTGGGAATGGCAATATAATTCATTTAACTTATGTATAATTGTTTTGTTTTCAATAGTTAAATTAATTTGCGTTTTTCTGTATCGTCTGTATAACGATTGGTAGAAACTTTATAGGTCAAGAAGTTCTCTGTATTTTTCTCTTGTTTGAAATATTGTGTACCGTTTGTTTCTCAAATAAATGAATAAGTATTTCGTTTAAAGGCATATCTGTTTAACATTATATTAATAGTGTATTAAAATTTTGATTGGCAATACATATTATTCGTGTCAATCATCTCTCATCAAAAAAGGATATTTCATAGAAATTAATTACTCATTTGCATATTATTGCGTTCCATACATTAATTATTGTATTACCGTGACAATAAAGTGATTAAGCATTTAATTAACGTACGAGGGCTACGATTCAGTTTTCAATTTGAACTTATTAGCCTGCGGTTAGTATGATTGAGTATAGCTACTACATTATTTTCTCTAACGTATATATACTCACAGCTATAAATCCCAAAAAGGAGTAGACAGAGCTTCAGAAGTAGAAACTTATCAGCCACTTTTGGAAGGTGACTGAGTACGAGACGAATAAGAGTTTTGGTGTTTTAAAGTGATTTTGGGAAAATGTGGCAAGAGACCCATCACAAACCATCACCATCCTTCATTTTAAAACCTTTACCCTTCGATCATATATACTAAAGATGCTGCACTCCATACAAATTCAACGTACAAAAGTGGACCGCGAGAATGACAAGACTGTTTGACAATTAAATATTTATTTTTCTACAATTATCGGCCTTACCGCATTTTCTTAAGGCCTATTATTTATTGCAAAATCTAGCACGTGACTGTCAGTGAAACAGTGCTTACCATATAAAAAAGCGCTGTTTGGCCGGGCCGTTTTTCTTGCTTTGTTGGTGTATCTTTGGTATATATGATCGAAGCCTTTACCTCATATGACTTTCAAAAGTGACAGTGACATATCCAAGACTGAAGCTTTCGCTACCATTTTGTAAGATTTATAGTTGTGGGTATTTGAACGTAAGTGTGTATGATAAACGTTATCCGGTATTCGATTCCGACTGCATCAGTTATTGTGAATTAATTATTTTAATTGCTGAATAATATTCAATAAATTGTATCTCAAATAAAAGTTGACCTTGTGGCACTTCATAATGACATTTGAATACATTTATTAAATCGTGTCGTGACTAGACGCGGCCCGCATGAGAACCCGTTTTGTTTTAAAATCCACTTCATAATTTTACGTTTTGGTACTTTAATCGAAGATACTAAAACCTACCGATACTCACTGATAGAGTACCCAAAAACAGGTAGCCATAGCAACAAAAACATTTATTGCGACTACGATATTATACACGTACATATTTCAAATTAAATTGTAATAAATCTGAAATTCCTGAATAAGAAATTATTCAGACTCTTTTGGAATTTAAGTTCAGAAAAGATAATAAAATAAAAGATCTTTGATGATGGGTGTCAGCCACTTTGTCTGCAAAGGTTTACTAAGAAAACTAGTATTCGTACAAAACGGCGATAGGCCTGCCCCCTATCACGTGAGTACACTGTCCATGCAAAACGTGGGTACTCTGAACACCAGGTGACAATGTCACGTGATGCTCAGAAGTATTAGTACCTCTGCCAACAACTTCGGGAATATTCGGGGATATTATGAACGTTTATGTTATGTTATGTTATGTTATGATAAAAGCTATACTCTGAATACCAAATGAACAAAAAATATTGTATTGATCAGAGGAATTAGAATCTGTTCCACCACTACAAGGATATATAGCGTAAAGGATATTTACTGTAATTTAATCTGAATTAAATATAAATAAATTGTTATCATTATAACTTATCACAATTAATATTAACATAAGTTCATTATTAACAATTCAGCTTGGGAGCAATGCATCATAGAAACCGATCAATCTCTGACTCATTTTATCACCATGCAAAGCTTTGTCAGGCCAATTTGAGCCAAGGGCTCGTAGCATACAATTAAACTAGTTGATCCGGCAAACGTTGCTTAGCCATATAAATTATTTCTAGTCGATGCAATAAAAATTATGTTAGGGTGGTGCAACCCTTGTCACTTAGGGGTATAGAAATAATAGTAGTAGTTATAAACCTATTCTCAGACATAACGAATACAATACATACATACATATACTCACGGCTATAGATCCCTAGATGGGGTAGCTAGAGCTAAGGAATGAGAAATTCCTCAGCCACATTTGGAAATTTGAGTGTGGAAAAGATGGTAAAATAAAGGTTGTTGGTGATGGATGTCCAACCACATTGCCCAAAAATCCCTTTAAAGCCCAAATACCGTTTGTCGTCTCTTAGGTACACCCACCGTAAGGAATGGGGTAGTGCTATTCTAAGCTGACACTACACAGCCACCTACCGAATGTATGTGCAAAATTTGATTTAAATTGGTTTAGCCGCTTCCGCCGGCGCCAAGTGTGTACGGGACGGCCGCGGACTCGCTTGCCGATATATATTTTAATAATATTGTCTATCAATTTTCACTTTGTATTTGTAATGTATTATAGCTTAACTTCACAAACATTTGGCCATAATGATCTCAGCATCTTACATAAACCTATATTTTTACTTTGATGTATAGTGTCGGCTTAGAATAGCACTAACCCATTGCTTCCCGAGGGTGTCATTCTTATGACATGTGACTTAAAAACAATAAAATATTGGGTTTACAATAATGTACTGCTGTGTAGTGTCGGCTTAGAATAGCACTACCCCATTTCTTCCGGTGGGTGTACGTAAGCGGCGACTTACGGTATTGGGGCTTAAAAGGGATTTTCGGGCAATGCGGTTGGAGACTCATCACCAACAACCTTTATTTTACCATCTTTTCCCCACTCAACTTTCCAAAGGTGGCCGAGGAATTTCTCATTCCTTAGCTCTGCCTACCCCATCTAGGGATTCATAGCCGTGTGTATGTGTGTATGTATGAACAATGAAATTCGAATTTCGAGAGTTAAATTAAAGAGCTCATGATATTTTGCAGTCTGTGCATATATTTTTGTAAATATGATGATTTTGATTTTATTCTGAAACGCTAAAGTAATTTTTGCCGTACTATTAATTTCGAGTCATCACATATTAACTATGACGGTTGAAAGCAGGTTTTTCAGAGTATATTTCTACACACTTACATTGCAGGTATAAATTTTTAAATATCTTAGATTCTCCATTCACTGCCCACCCTTACAAATCTAGCGCGATATTTTATGTTCGGTTGACTAGTTTCGAAGCTTATTTTTACTGTCACTTATTTTGCTTACTTCCAGTTACAAATAAATCATAAACTTCCCAGATTTAAACCAATATTTTTGATATTCATTATCTTTAAATAATCCCTAGTATTAAGTGCGGTCACAATAAACAAAAGGGTTTGTTACAAAGGGTATAACTAGCGTATTGATTTCCACTTTATGAAAGTGTCTTGAAGATCTATAGTATTTTGGTTATCACCAACGGGACCCAATAAAGTTCAGATTCATACCAAAAACTGTTAAGAACGAAACGACCTGAAGAAATCCGCTGTGATTCACAAAACTCTTAAACAGACAGAAAGCGAGGAAGTATATATTACGTTTATTTTTAGTTTATTTCACCAATAAGGGCAAGATATGATAATTTTTAACAAAAAGAAAACCGACTTCTTAGTTGGAAAAACAACCGAAAATAAACAATCTAGTCCTAAAAAGTACAAAATAAGTTTTTTATTTGAATATGAGTACTGTGATTAATACCTTAGCAATTTCTTTATAACACACGCGTCAGTTCAACCTTCCTAAATCTTAAAATTCTCTTAAATTAATTTGTGAGCCGGTGCCAGCCTCGATGATTATTGATAATAAGAAGTGTGTATTTCGCACTTCATATACATGTGAAATGTAGGGTACCTTGTAGTTGTAGGGTAAATTGATTTTTGTACGTATTACCATTTAAAACGTTAGGCGATAGATATATATTGTTTAGATTGTAATACTCAGACATAGATAGTAGGGCGAATTTACTTTTGTTTGACTGGCACCGACTCAAAAATTAATTTAAGAGAATTTTAAGATTTAGGAAGGTTGAACTGACGCGTGTGTTAGAAAGAAATTGCTAAGGTATTAATCACAGTACTCATATTCAAATAAAAAACTTATTTTGTACTTTTTAGGACTAGATTGTTTATTTTCGGTTGTTTTTCCAACTAAGAAGTCGGTTTTCTTTTTGTTAAAAATTATTTTATTTTACGATTTTTAGGGATGGGTAGACCAGGCAAAGATGCCTCTCGGATGAGGAAGCGACGGTTACTGTATTATTCATCGTATTTCCGGTATTTCTATTATAGTATGATATTAAATAGGCTCAACCATATGTAACCTTACATTGTTCTTAAAATCCTTCGAAAGGCGATGGTCTAAAATTCTACATCTCAAGAGAGATTCAAACATTCACGCCGAATATCCCTGAAGGGGTTATCAGAGATAGTAATACTTCTGAATATCACGTGACATAGTCACCTGTTGTTCAGAGTACCCACGATTTGCTTAGGCAGTGTTCTCACGTTATACAGGGCAGGCCTATCGGCGTTTTGAACAAATACACTGTCACATGATTGTGAGTTTCGACAGTCCCTTCGATTTCCTGGGATGCCATCATCAGATCCTGGTCTCAGGGTACTTTCTCGGTAACAATAACATAACAAAAGAAATGTTTAGTGAACCTGTACTTCTCTTCATAAAAGCTACGAAGAGGTGTATAAATCTATATATAATGTTGAAAGAACTGTTTCCTAACTCCTAGTGATTGAGGAGCCGCACCTTCCATCATCAGCTCAGCAGCATAACAATATGATTTTTAGGAGCAAATGCCAATATAAGTTCAGAAAATATGTAAAACGCAGTACATTTGCCTATAAAATTTGAGAGTTCCCCTCGATTTCTACAGGATCCCATCATCAGACCCCGATATCCTCATCATGGTACCAATCCGGGAGTATCTTCTTTCGAATAAAAAAATAATAATCAAAATCGGTTCATAAATGGCGAAGTAATCGGCGAACATACATAAAAAAAAAAAAAAAAAAAATATACGGTCGAATTGAGAACACTCCTTTTTTTGAAGTCGGTTAAAAAGAATATTATATCGTTTATTGTATTTTAAATACTTGCTGGTCTAAACTTAAGTTTTTGTCTAGTATAGTCTCGTTGGTATATTCCGAGTGTTTTGGTCGCTATTTTGTACGATCGAGAAAACTCTTTTTGACCTATTTATCATACACTATGTTTAAATAATGTTCTCGACGTAAGTAAAAAAAAAACGTTCTCTATATTTTTTTGTGTAAAGATCACGTGATAATGCATAAAATAAACTTGGAAAGCACTTACAACAAAGTCGTGTTTTCTAAGTATTTTTGTCCTGAATTACTAATGCTCGCATTAATAAAGGGCGTACCGCAAGTATAGTTAAAATATGCCTAAATATTTTGCAAGTTTGTCCTTGTAGGAAGCCGGACTTGCAGCGCAATCAGACATTTCGTTCCGGACTTTATCGGTAAGGCGAATGGTTCTCACAATCGTGAGTGGTTGTTTAAGAACTAATTATATTTTCATAGTAACCTTGGCAGGTTTTCACGGTCTACCTCATATCTTATTAGTAATGGCAAATTGGGAATGAAGATGATTCGACATATTTTAGACTAAATATTATAAAATTTTGTATACATTATCACATGTTGATCAACTAAATAGTTGATTAACAAGAAATAATGTATACTAAATAAAAGTTGAGAGTTTTATATCCAATACTATTCGTTTATTCGATCCAAAAGAAGCAACAATATTAAAAATTACAATGTACTGCCTCCCAAAAAGGCTTCCCGTAGTGCGGGACTTAGACTTCCCAGGAGGTTTTTATAATAGGATCTAGGTAGATACAGTATCATATGCGAAAATTATCATATTAAGTTTTGTTGTTACTGATCACAAAGTGAAGTTAGATATATTTCCACCAACTTAAGAACTCTTAGTTCTTATTGGGAAAGGTCGAAAATGTCGATGCCTTAATTTTTTCGCATTAATCAATTAATTTGAAAGGTATCTACATTATCAGCTGCTACTCATGTATAAAATATTAACATCTATTTTTTTTGTATATAAAAATGTTAACCAAATTTACATTTGTAAATTATATAAAAGCCAACAAGGTTCAAAGTCTTGCGAACAAAGAATGGGGTTCTTATTTAAACAAAATGCACAGATTTCTGAGATCAATACGTATGTGATAGCTAACATAGATTAGAAAACTTTTTATTGTACATCACAGATCGAAACATTTTGTACTTATTATTATTTACTAGAAGTACAATTGGCGGTCTTATTGCTTAAAGCAATCTCTTTCTGACAACTTGTGAATGGTGAGATCAGTACATTAATAAGTAATTAATAGTATAGTAGGTAGATGTACAAGACATAATGGAATGGGAAACATGTACTGGACCAAAAATATATCCTTATAGGAATATTCCTTTCATATCTAATAGGATTACCTTAGAACAAAGTCCTCCATCGTCAGTGTCTGGATGACTAATGAATATCAAACATAATATATGAAAGTTAAAAGTTTTTTTTACTAACAATTATTAAGAGATTATATAATAATCCTAGTATATGCACTGTAAGTAACTTGTAAGATAAAAGAACCAAAAAATAATTATGTATTTTCTTCAGACATGTACAGATATTTATGTGATACTGAAAAATAATAATATGAATTCACGGTCTATAAACTTGAGAAACTTTGCTTTTGCGAACGACACCACATCCTCCAACTATTAAAACCCAATACTAACCTTTTGAAGTTTCTCTCAAACCAATTTGGAACTAATTCCATTTAGCGCAGAGCATAATTTCCTGTTGAGGCTCAAAAGCAGTAACTTTGGAGGTCTGTAAAGCTTGATAATATAATTGGCGTAAAGTGAAGGTTGACGTCACAAAATTGCATTATTTCCGAGTTCCGTTTGAAGCGGGCGGAGCTCGGTTTCTACTGCGAATGCCCTCGCATAAATCTTGTTCCGATAACAAACCATACTGACTTAAATAATGTAGCGAGTAGCTACTACACCGATACCTATTGTCCAACAAAATGACTGGGGTAATATCTAGGAAATGGATTTGGAATGTTCTCGATTGATGTGAATTTAAATGGGACTATTACTTTGCTAGTGAAAATCCAAATTCAGGGACTATCACCAAATGGTTTTTGGGCGATGCGGTTGGGAATACATAACCAATGATATATTGTTTCTACCATCTTTTCCCCAGTCAACTTCCAAATGTGGCTGAAGAGTTTCCAGCTCTAAGGCTCTGGCTACCTCTTTTTGGGATTTATGGCCGTCATTATATGTATGTATGTATATGTCATTAAGATTATGATTTATGAAAGTATTTGCGTATTTTTTTTTAGTTTATTAAGGTAGTTTTTGGCTTATTATAGCAGCTTCCTGCCTATGAAGTATCAAGTAAATAAGTTTAAGCTCAGCCATGTATACTTCCCTCACAATTACCAACGTATTAGGTTCGATCGATTCATAATTGAAACCCCGGCCTTCTGCAATCGATACTGAGCTATTACAGCTGTAACTAGAAATATTCTGAACTAAAAGCTTAAGAAGGTACCTACAACAAAAGTCTATGAATTTAATGTTTCATTTCTTACATAGACATTCATTCACTTCCCATTTTAGATAAATACAATGCATTTAATCACGTTAGCTTTAATAACTTTTTTTTAACAGTTAAAGCATACTGTATACAAAATCCTGACAATATAAATAACAACCGCAAATCTCTTTATAACCGCATCACTTAAAACGCGCAGAGAACAAAATTAAGTAGTAAACGATGTTATTGACAAATTCGGCGAAAGAATTTAAAGCTAAAATCCAGCAGCCAAATTATATCGGGTAATTTGTAAGTGCAATAAAAATAAGCACATGACTGCTTAATTAAAGTGTACGTAGGTTTGTGCAGTGAGCGAGTCACTTCTAGTGCCATGAACGAGTGTTCGACTGGAATGGGTTCGGTCACAAGACGTTATTATCACGTGAGCTGGTTCGGAGGCCTCGTAGGACACGCTACACGGCCAGTGTCATAACATTGTGCAATAATATTCACATACAATTTCAAACCAACAGGTGAACGTACTTTCATAAGCTAAAGAAACTGTAAAGAGATTGCAAGTGGCGTGTTCCTAACAGGTTTTCATCTAGTTGAAAAGGGATTTTCTATTTTCTTGCACAATATTTCATAACAGATAAACAGAAACCTCAAAATTCATGATGATAATTTCTTGTATATCTCATTATAGCTATTTTTTTAAATGCATACATTATAGTTAATTGTGTTAAATAAGATGACGCTTATCATGGATTAATACGAAAATCGACAATAAAAGGCGGAGAAATGGCACAGCATATGAGATATGCGCTCACTTTTAATATGTAGATATAGTTGTTTATTCATTTATTTTTCAAACATCTATTGGACCCTTAAAAAAAAACAGATAATAGGGTCAACAATGTGAATATAGATCGCATGAAGCATACTATTTCAGAAAATGAACAAATAGGATCGCAGAAAAACCACCTTACATTAAAAATAGTCTAAGCCCCTACACTCGGAACTTGACATGGGACGCGGAGTACTTAACGTCAAACTATCAACGGTTGCAAAAACGATCTATATTGTTGCAACGGTTCTCAACGGTATAGAGTAGGCTGTCCAGTTGTAAATCCGCATGTTAAAGAAGTTTATATGATCTTACTTTACGTGTCACGTGGGTAAAATAGATATAATATTACTTACTTATACTCAAGCCTATTATTCCCATTGGGATTGGCAGAGACTATCGATCGCCACTTAGTACAATCTTGACAAACCTCTCTTGCTCCCCTTACATTCATTTTTCCTTTCATACGTGCTCTTTTATTCTTCTCACTTCGGACCCCCGCCTTTATAAGAACGTTTTCCATCTGGTCTAGAAACGTTTTACGAGGCCGTCCTCTTCTAACAATCCCATCCATAAAATATAAGATTTGATAAACTCTCTACATTGTGTGTGTGTGTGTGGTTTCGACAAAGAATAGCACTAGTCCATTACGACCCGTGGGTGTCGTAACGAGGTGATTTTGTATTTCGAGGCTTTCAATATGATCGATGGAATTATCAGCTGAAGACCTATCACCAAAAAATACTTGAATCTATAAACGTTTCTCCACTGAACTTTAAAAAGTGGCTAACGAATTCATAACTCTTCTGGGTTAACCCTTTTGGGATGATCCTGAATATAGGTAATATTAACAATATATATACAGATACATATATTAGTGCAATTAGTTCCCATTAGAATAGGCAGTGACAGTGAATATCCACTGCTTGCGGTACCTGCTTATCTTTCGCACTTGTCTTAATCTTAAGAACATTAGACAAAACGTTGGATGCCGTGTTAAATAAAAGTGAGAGTTATCGTAGAATCAGAATACCGGCACCAAACAAACTTGACCATGTAACTGGTGTAAGGTTGACAACTTTATATTATATAATTGAACAAAAAGGGGAATAATATCCGACTTGCATTGAGCAAGGTGACTGCGACCTTTGTGTGCACCCGAAAATGGCGCTCAAATTAATCACGTCGAATTTCTGTAGACACAGCAATTACATGATAAAAGATAGGACCTTGATTATAATATTTGTTGTGGCTACTTTATTCCGCATTTTGCTTTGATCTAGTTCTAAACACTGATGCAATCGAGAAATGCTTGAAAATTGTACTTTTAGAATTTGTTTGGACTTAGGTATTAGTCGTGTAGTGCCGGACTAGAATGTCACTTCCCCTTTCTACCTACGGGTGTCGTAAGAGGCGACTAAGGACATGGGGCTTTTTCAAAGTGGTTTTTGGACAATGCGGTTGAAAACCACGACACTTTATTTCTACCATCTTGTCCCCTATCGACTTGCAATTTTGTCTGAGGAGTTTATAGCTCTGAAGCTCTGGCATCCCTTTCTGGGATTTATGGCCGTGATTGTATGTATGTTTACATACACACATGTATATGAATCCCTTGAAGGGGGTAGCCAGAGCTACGGAATCAGAAATTCAGCCACTTTTGAAAGTTGCGTGGGGAAAAGGTGGTGAAATAAAGGTTGTTGGTGATGGGTCCCCAACCGCATCGGCCAAAAATCCCTTAAAAGCCCCAATACCGTTAGTCGCCTCTTACGTACACCCACCGGAAAAATGGGGTAGTGTTATTCTAAGCCCACACTACACGGTAATATATAAGTATGTATGTAATAGTTAAATTTTATGTTCCAGCTTTATTTGCCCAAAGGGGTTATTTCATCGTTTTTATGGTCAGAAATAGCTTGGAACAAACGCGAGAGCTCAGTTGGAAAAACACCTCTTCTCATGCAATAGACGTGAGTTCCAATACTGACACACAAGAATACACTAGTGTATCTTTTTTGATGTTAAATTTCAGAAAAAAATCTGGTTTAGGTCGGGTCAGGATAGCATATCAATACTCAATTATCACTCAGCAATGTATTAAAGCATTTTTATTATACAAAATACCTTTAAAATAGTAAAGGACAAAGAAGTTCATTATTATATTGTTAACTATTATATTATACATTATCTTGTAAAATACTTTATGTGTATCAGTATTATACAAGGAAGAACTAATAAAATTTCATTTTGAATTTGAAAAAAACCAAAGTTATGTCATATTTTTGCAGGAATCCCGAGCTCGACAGGAAATATCACGATAAAACTAACAAATTTGTTAAATATTATAAAACCCGTTCCTGTTGAATGACCTAGTAACAGGAAAATACCTTATTAATTACATATGACGAGCGATGAACAAATCTTAAACTGTATAACGCGTTTTAAAAATATTATTTTATTCATCAAAAGTTATATTCTTAAATGCCAATAAATTGCGTCGGACATAATTGTAATGGGGAAAAGAGGGTAATGTATAGGTTGTTGGTGATGGGTAAAATTTCCAAAAGTGGCTGAGGAATTTTTAATTATTTGCTCTGGCTACCCCTTCTAGGGATCTATAGCCGTGAGTATGTATAATTGTAAAATACAATCAGAGTAGCCCCTGTATATTAATTTGATCACTTTTAATTGAACTAGACCCATTAGTACCCAAACTTGATTGACGCCAATTTATATTTAAAAAAAGGTTTATTACTATGTCTTTACAAAAAAATATAACTACAATTTTTGTTGAAATCTAAAAGTAAGTTAATGGTCGTGGTACCTATAAATATTTTTTTACTTGTATTCTCAGCCTTGATAATATATAAAAATAGTGTAGCCCGTTTGTTTTTTAATCGTAAATAAATAATGTTGACGAGGTGAATAACACGGTTTCACAGATTCAACATGGTTTGCTTTCAATAATCTTGTACTGAATGGTAAAAAAACTAAATGTATTAAATTTGTATTACCCAATGTTAAAAGTGTTGATAAAGAAACAATTTTAAATAATGAAAATATAAGTTGAAATTTGACGATCAAAAAACAAGATTTATATTTTTACTTTAAAATAAATGAGTATTTTATTTTATTTTTTATTCGATTAAAACCACATGGTTGTGAATATACCACGGGTACTATCCACCTAACTTAATTGTATTTAAAATGATTCTTATTTTAACATAATTATATATACATTCCGTGAAGTATGAAGAACAAAATAATTGATGGATGTGAACGAAGCCAGAGAGGTTTGCCAGAATATCGATCATACAAAGCGGCGATTGATAGTCTCTGCCTACCCCAATGGGAACTATCAGGGTGAGAATACGTATATAATACATAACATTTAATTTATTTTTAAATAAAATTAATAATAAAATCACTCCTTCCTATATTACGACTATATCATTTTACGGATATTAATTTATTTAATTATATATACCAAAAAAAAGTACAGATTTATAATTAACTAAAACGTCACAATCCAAAAAAAATATAATTAAGTACAATTTATTTATTTTCCGTTTGTTTTAAAAAAGTTGGATTTATAAGCTTTACTAATAAAACCAGCTCAGCGAAAGTTAAATAAAAAAACGAATGAAGGGTTAAGGTTAGTGAACCGTGAAATCGGTGCGTCGTATGTTATCATCGTTGACGAAATGCGCGTGCGCAGATATGCGGACAGGTTTTTCCTGATTAGCAGTATGTATCACCGGTCAGTTTTTGTTAATTTAGGCGATTAATTGTTTTAGTATTAATATAATTTAAATTAAACTAAAATTCAGTCAATATAATTATAAAAATTTGGCATAGGCTGTGACTTACCACGTGGCCGTCTTTAGGCACTCTTTACGATCCCAGTGAACTAGTAAAAATAATGTGATTCTTCACAAATATATATTTCTTATACATTTCTTCATTATCTGTCAGCCACCGTCCTCTTCTATAAATTTTATTGATTAGTGTATGTATTTTAGTGCATTGTATTATGTAATTAGTGTAAGAACCTTGTAACGAATCGACACCTTGTCAATCTAATACAAATTCGCGATCATTATTATACGCTTGTATGCATTGTGAGACCTTCGAGTAAGTTTTGTGAACACACTATGCAAGGAAGTAGAATAAAAAATGTAATATGCACATATTTATTAAAAATATGAAATAGGATTCCAATTAAGAATCAAAATTTGCATGCATTTACATTTCAAAGGAATAGATTTAACTAACTTTCTGACTCAGTCGAACAGAACTTGAACTCACAAAGTTCTGGGCTCTAATCCATCCTCAAGGTCTTTAAATCAGTGTCTTTGTCTATGTGTGTTTTAGCTTCCGGTGCATGAAGCATATTGTGGATTATAAACGCTTGTTGTGTACTTGCATATCTTCCCGCGGGTGTGGTAACCGTCGACTGAAGTCGACCCATCATCTATCAATTTTCTTACTACCCCTTGTCTGGGATTCACAGCCATGACTATGTTTATTTAAACGGTGCAGGAAAACATTGTGGGTAAACCGTAATAGGCCAAAGGTTTAGCACTTACAATTTAAGTACCAGCGGAATAGGTGGGTTTTCTGAACATTCAGTCACGGAAATACTCGTATCACGGGATTTTTAAGTTGCAGTAATGTCGCCGCTCTATTTTTTTACTTATTTTATTTTCTTTGGAGAACTTACAGCCTAATAAAAGTAAAAATTAACAAGCTAACTAAGCGAAATTCAGTCATGTTGTTTTTGCAACGGTTCCATCTCTTATCTTTATAACACTTATTTAATAACCCACACATATGAACTAGTTTCGGCTTAGAATAGTACTACCCCATTTCTTCCGGTGGGTGTACGTAAGAGGCGACAAACGGTATTGGGGCTATTAAGGGACTTTTGGGCGATGCGGTTGGAGACCCATCACCAACAACCTTTATTTTTACCATCTTTTCCTCACTTACATTTCCAAAAGTGGCTGAGGAATTTTTGATTCGAAAGCTGCAACTTCCTTAGCTCTGTCTACCCCTTCTAGGGATTTATAGCCTTCAGTATATGTATGTATGTATTGTACATATGAAATTACAAAGAGCATATATGAGAAGAAATATGAATTTGAGCAAATAAGACAAATATCTTTGCAAATGGCTATCAATAGTCTCTGCGTACTATATAATAGAAACAAAGAGCTGGTTTATAAGTAAGTACGTTTAGTTTGCATTGATATTATGTAGATTTAATTCATAATTAAACTCGAAAAAATGGCATACGCACTCCTTTGGGATATAGACTACAAGTGTGCAATATTGTATTCTCTGCCCAATTTTCTTAAAAAAATAGTTTTAATGGATTTCATACTTAGTATGTTAGTGAAGATTAATATTGAAAGTACGATACCATAGCTAGGTATGTACGCAAAATGCTTATAGATATAGCTATAAAATGTTTAATAAAGCGGCAGTTTAATTAGTTAGGAAAGGAATGCCCACGGAAGAGATAGAAATCAACTAGGATACTACAAGGAGAAAATAAAATACAGAAATATATAAGGATATGTTATACAGAACAAGTTAGCCCTAAATTAGGTACAAGATTGACTTGCGGCATTCTACAATTATTACATGTATATTACATGATTAATAAAGTAATAAAGTGAATAAAGGTTTTTTTTAGGCAAAGTTACCACTGTTTTGCATAACGTAACAAATTAATTTAAAAAATAATCATGCTCGTCACTAAGTAACTCTTTGATCAACATGAAACAAATGGAAGAGATTGTGTCGATACTTTTTTGACTAGCAGCCCTATCTAGCTTTGCATGCAGCAATTTTTTTTACTTAACTGAGTGATACAACTTCTGATCTCTGAGAAATGCAACTTTCTGCTGCTGAAAGAATTTTCAGAAATGGGAAAACAGATTCATAGGTTACCTTGCCAACAAATGAACTTGGTTTCTTCGTGAGATTGGCATAGCAAGAAATGCATAAAATGTAAATCATTTCTTTGTTTAATTTCCAAGGCTTTTAAGAAAGCATAAGAATGAAGACTATTCATTACTAGAAATACAGACCAATTAAATTTTCTCAAACTCTCAACTTGTCTGGCAATCAGCTGATTAAATTCCAAGACACTTCCTAGTTAGTGACCTTATTAAATCTGACACAACTCTTTGTTTACTAAATAGTCATTAAACGCTTATTATAAAATCGCCTTATTGGTGAGTATCAACTAATCAGGAAAAACCAGTCTTCCTCTGAACTCACGCTTTCGTAGCCTTCAAACATTATAAAGCAATGCAACTGCTAGTTTGAAAGTTCAGTAACCTTCTTTGTTTTTTGATATATACACTTACATATCCTGACAGCGTTTTAATAAAAACCAATAATCATTTTTGTCGCCTTATATTTGAAATTAACTGTTAAAATTGAAACGTTAGAAAGTCATAATGTGCGCTCACAGCTCACATACTGAGTTGAGTAGCTGTTGTGATACGAAAGACAAAAAAATAATGTATTATAATAAATTGCAGCATAAACTCTAATAATGAGTTTATATTTTATTCTTGTCGTTTGTTGTTTGTTATGATCTTTCAAATTGTCAATCGATATCAATGCTTGCCCCAATGCGTTGGTATTTGCATTTTTTGAAACAAGAACTCCTTCGATGCACAGAAATAAGTAATAAACATTTGTTACTTAAGCTACGAATTTATTATTATTGGACCGCTTTATTAATATTATTTTATTCTCACTTCAGAGGAAAAAGACCCTTCTTTATGTAAAAGTTCTCAAACTTTTCTTGAAACGTCTAAATATTCCGGTCAATTTAGACCAAAAAACACGGGTAAGGCTACATTAATTCCATCAAGCTGACAGTTGGTACAATTGTTCAAAATATAATCTATACTTATAATAAATCTGTAGAGAGGTCAATTCTGTACATGAAATATATTTTCAAAATAACTATCAGGTGATGATTAGGGATCGATACTGATGCCAAAAATGCAATCAGTAAAATTTTTGTCTGTCTGTCTGTCTGTCTGTCTGTCTGTCTGTCTGTCTGTCTGTCTGTCTGTCTGTCTGTCTGTCTGTCGGTTTGTATGTTCCTTATGGAAACAAAAACTACTCGACGGATTCTAACGAAACTTGGTACAATTATTCTTCATACTTCTGCGCAGGTTTTTGTATACTTTCCAGCAGAGTAGTTAAGGGGAATTTTGGGAAATTTTGGGAAAACGGGAGAAGTTACTCCATTTTTTAAGCTTCCGTCGCGTGTGCAGCCTTAATGGTTAAACTTACATAGAAATCATGTATGACGGAAAAATTCTGCATAAAATTATCTAAAAAAAAATCCTCAACAGTTTATGTCTATCTTTTACGGTTGACTTACAATAACACGTGTAATTCCTGATAGCTTAGCAGTTCGGAACATTCTGATTGTATTTGTTTACTCTTACGTTTGTAAACCTCTCACTCATCCCTAATTTAAATAAGGTAACATTATTCCCTATTCAATAAAAAAAGAATCATAGAAATCGGTAGAGAAACACCGAAATTATACATAAAATAAGCCAGCGCGCCCGTGACCAAAACCAAATCTTTACTAATTTATATATAAAATACTAGATGGCGCCAGTAGTTGCATCCTACATCACGCAATGATTTATTTTTTAGATTGTTATAAATACTTCATAGCGTTTTATTCCAATTTGCTATTTAATGGAAATACTGAACCGTTCATTAAAGCGCATTCAAAATCTCCAAACTACACTGTTTAGGGAGTGCTATAAATTAAATAAATTGAAAACATTGCGCTGAATTTCACAATGCTTAAGCAGGGACTGAAGAAAGAAACCTCAGATATTTAAAAAAACAACGCTACCCGTGCGAAGCTGGGACGATCCACTATTATAAATAAATCCATAAAACTCCCCATCGTTCCCTTGTGTGGTTTTTTTTTATTTAAGGTCAAAGGTAAAAAAATGGGTTTTTTACGATTTTCTTCAAAACGTTTTATCATAAAATTACCTTAGAAAGAATAGTAGATCATAAAATTATCTATAAAAAAAGTTACAATATTTTTTTCTAAAAAGATACCGCTTCTGAGATAAAACGATTCAAAAAGTTGTCAGCGTCATTCTGTGCACTCAACCTCTGGGTTAGTATACTCAGCGCGTTAACTTAGTTTTCTCTTTAGACTCATTCCACAATTTGAAATTGTAAAAAGTGATGGACATGGAATTTTGAATTTATATAAACCTATAAACCGGAAATTAAAATAACAGTAGAAAAATGCATTGCTCCTACTTGTATTCTTCAATTATTCTGTTGATCTTCGTCGTCATCATCGTTTTCTTCTTCTTATTGGTCGTCGTCGCAGTGTTCTTCCTCTTATTCTTCATTTTGAGTGCAAGTAAATTGCATCAGAAGCGATTTATCCCAAGTCGGTGCATCAGTATCTTTTTGGAAAAAAAAAATTGACACCTTTTTTATAGATAATTTTATGATCTACAATTCTTTCTACGGTAATTTTACGATGAAACTTACCGTTTTGAAAAAAATCGTAAAAAATCATTTTTTTTGAGATTTAAGGTTTTATTTATAATTATATTTGGAACAATTATACAAATTTTCAACTTGATGGGAATTAATGTAACCTTCGATGTATAAATTAACCAGACTAAAAGTAGCCGTTCTGTAAAGAAAACATAAATACAATATCATCCAATGCAATAAAACGCACTTTGTAAATAACCATCGCCTTATATGGTAGGAAATTAAAAAGCAATAACGTAAATAAACGCACGGCATATACGTCGATTTTTATTTTGATACGACTATCACTCGTAACGTCTGAATGCACTTGCAATGTGGAGTCTCTGAAAGTGGACTGACTGCAAACATACATATGTACATATACACACCGCTATAAATCCCAAAAAGAGGTAGCCAGAGCTAACGAATCAGAAATTACTTAGCCACTTTTGGAAAGTTTAGTGGGGAAAAGATGGTACAATAAAGTTTGTTGGTGATGGGTCTCCAACCGCATCGCCCAAAAATCCCTTAAAAGCCCCAATACCGTTAGTTACCTCTTACGTACACCCACCGGAAGAAATGGGGTAGTGCAATTCTAAGCCGACACTACACAGCAAACCTGCAAACCTTTATTCATAACTAGTAATAAGTCCCAACTCCATGGTTAGCGTTATGTTTCAAATATACAATATTTCCTCAATTATTGCTTACCCCTTATGAAATTTGGCGTGATCATACATAGCCTATAGCATTCCTTGATCGATGGGCTATCTAACAATATTAATTTTTGTAATAACCTAATTCATAAACTCCTGATATGAGCATCTCAAGAAAACAAACTTTCAAACTTTTGAACAAAAGTATTGATATATGTCAATTGTAAACAAGTCAGTAATCTTTAAAAGTACATACATACATACATACATATGCTCACGGCTATAAATCCCTAGAAGGGGTAGCCAGAGCTAAGGAATTAGAAATTCCTCAGCCACGTTTGGAAATTTTAGAGGGGAAAAGATGGTAAAGTAAAGATTTTCGGTGATGGGTCTCCAACCACGTCGCCCAAAAATCCCTTAAAAGCTCCAAATCCATTAGTCGCCTCTTACGTACACCCACCGGAAGAAATGGGGTAGTGTTATTCTATGCCGACACTACACAGCAACTCCTCTAACTACTCTTTAAAAGTAAAAAAAGGAAAGACACTTAAGTAAAGGCTAAACTAATATAGCATTCCCAAACATTCAAAAACCTCACATCCCAGCCCAAAATAAAACTTCATATCACAAAGGTAAAATTTCACCATTAAAAACTTAAACCTACGAGAAGTCCCAAAAAAATCTAGTAAAATACATACATATACTCACGGCTATAAATCCCTAGAAGGGGTGTAACCAGAGCTAGGGAATAAGATATTCCTCAGCCGCTTTTGGAAAGTAGCGTGGGGACAAGATGGTGAAAAAAAGGTTGTTGTTTCCAACCGCATCGCCCAAAAATCCCTTAAAAGCCCCAATACCGTTAGTCGCTTCTTACGTACACCCACCGGAAGAAATAGGGTAGAACTATTCTAAGCCGACACTACACAGCAAGATATACAATTTATATACTAGTAAGATATGTTATGATATATTAGGTCTGCAACGCGAACGGTAGAATGGTGAGCAACGTCATTAAACGTCATCTCTGCACAAAATACTTGATTTACCGTTTAGTTTCTTGTCATTATGTTTTAAAACTTGCTCTTAATTACATTATACTAAGTTTGAAGGGATTTTCCTGTTACTGGGTTATTAGCTATATGACTTCACTACAAATGTGACTCAGGGTTTGTATCATTTTACTTGAATTTCCATTTACGTAATATTAGATTAGATATTTTATATTTAACATATATTCATTTTCCGTTAATCACAAACAGGGGTAACCGGAGCTATATTTATACTGTTTAATATATTTTATTTAATAAATAATTAAATTTTCACTTATTCCTTTCCTCAGTGTAGTTTATACAGACTAGTATTATTGGTACAAAAATAAACATAACATAACATAAACGTTCACGCCGAATATCCCCGAAGGGGTTGGCAGAGGTACTAATACTTCTGAACATCACGTGACTTTGTCACCTGGTGTTCAGAGTACCCACGTTTTGCATGGACAGTGTACTCACGTGATAGGGGGCAGGCCTATCGCCGTTTTGTACGAATACATTGTACAAAAATAAACATAAAAGAAAACACGTCGTCCTTCTAAACTTAAAAAGAAAGTAAATATATTTGTAGGGACAGCTAAGTCTGAGTTTAAAAAAGCGAGTGTCGAATAATATAATTTGTACATACATACATATACTCACGGCTAAAAATCCCTTAACGGGGTAGCCAGAGCTTTGGAATAAGATATCCCTAAGCCACTTTTGGAAAGTTGATTGGGGAAAAGATGGTAATAATAAATGTTTTTGGTGACGGGTCTCCAACAACATCGCCCAAAAATAACTTAAAAAGCCCCTAGATCCTTTGTGTCCTCTTACGATCACCCACGGGCAAAATGGGGTAGTGTTATTCAAAGCAGACACTTCACGGCAGATCATTTGTACTGAAAAATAAACCCTAAAATTTGGAAACTTAAAGTGTGCTAGAATACGTTCTAAGTAGCGTAATATACTTGTAGGTAATGTGGTTTTAGAACCAGCTAAAAGCAATATACGACCGACGCCTTCCTTATCCCCTTTATAGTACTGGTATACTTAAAAACGAAAGGAAAAAAGTAACTTGATTAATTATAATTTAATTAAGCGTAATTGCTTCGTTACTTTGTACCATGTTGGTCGTTGCATGTGTGCTACAATAAACCATATAAGATTGTTTAACAAAATGTACTGCTTTATAACTGCTCATGTAGTCAGGTGCAAACATATACTCACGGGTACAAATCCCTTGAAGGGGTATCCAGACCTAGGGAATTACAAATTTCTCAGCCACTTGGAAGTCGCGTCGGGAAAAGATGCTGAAAAAGGTGATGTCGGCAGCGACTATTAATCATAATTTTGTACGATCCAGGGAATCCTCTCAAACTTCGTCTTCATTCATCAGAATTGTCATACTTACCCTTTTATTCTTCATACGATCTTAATGGGTCCTCAGTGTTCCTTTACTGACATTTCCAAAAACGATGGAATATAAATTCAAAATATATTTGAGGTTGTTGGCTTTTTAAGCATTACTGGTTACGTGTTCAATATAAAAAGCATATTAAATTCAATTTCATTAGACATATTTCATGCATCCTTGATAAGGAGACCACAAGTTATTATAACACTTAAGAAAAGGCTTAAAACAGATTTGTATCTGCCACGATTCTTACATACCAACCTTATTTATGTCACTTAAGCGTAATAAGAAAGAACCCTTTTCATTTCTACAGTTAGGTGCGCAAATATAAACATTGAAAAAACATATTTAAATTTGAAACTATTTATTTTAAAGGTTATTAACATTTTTAATTATAATTATAATACAGAGGGGTATTAATCTATACTTATAAACTAGATTGTGGCCCCAGGCAAGTCTAATATAAGATTATAAAATATTTACTGGACTAAAATTTAATAAATTAATCAATAAAAATAAAAAATATCTTATTTATTTAGAGGTGGAGGGCGATGGGTTCACATATTTACCCTCAATAAAGTATTTTTTAATGCACTTTTCATTTTGTTTTGTTTAAAATGAATAAGGTCAAGACTTCGTTGCTTAGGCAAGTGGTTAAGTATTTGACGCAATATGTGAGTCCACACCCTCCTCCCGTATTCATTACTACTAGTCGGACATACATACAGTGGCAGATAATTCAGTGGTCTAAGGTTATTAGTTCTTGTTACTTTAGTGAGCGATTAGATTTGACTGTGATACTCTGATATGACTGCAATTTTAACTTTATCGTAAACATTAATAATTTTAAAATATTGGAATAAATCATTATAATTGTTTTTAAATTTACATTTTATTTTATAGGGAACAATTACTTTCAGAAGTCTTAAGTGTAGGTCATATATATTTTGTAGATAGGTTTTGTATGTTCTGCCATAACTAGAGATACCATAACTGATTACTGAGTCTGCTAGTGCCATATACAAGAGCCTTAGGGTCTAGCAAGGCAATTTACATTTCATTATACTTAGTTTTGATAGAATTGCTCTCAGCTTGCCGCATACGTGTTGCACATGGGGTCCCCAGTTAAATTTATGATCAACAACTAGTCCCAGGTACATACATACATACACATACATATACACGCACATTGGATTTACTGTATAGTATTTTGAGTACTACATTTGTCCCTATAATATTTAATAGTGTATATTTTTTAAAATTAAACTGTTGAGCGCCAGCATTTTCAGCAGTTAGGATATTGAGGTGCTAATGGAATGAACGGGTGATGTGGTTGAAAACAAATCTATAATAACGTATTTTTACAATGTATGTTTATTCAAGATCTAATGGCTGAGGAATATCTAATTCTCTGATTTACAGTGGCGAGTATATGTATGTATGATTTGGTTAAAAGTATTTTGATGCTGAAAAAAATATTAGAGTTACCAATCACTTAATATATTGAAAATTATTTTCAAATTGATATCATACAAAAATAGCAAATAAAGTCACTGAAATACAAACAAAGCCTTTGTTTTAAGCATGTAAATGAATGTTGTCCTTGATCCTACTTTCAGCCAGTAAAGACCATATATATACAGAAAAGGATTTCGTATAAGATCATATCGGTACAATCTTGCTTGATCTTTCACCAATTTATTGACAAGCCGTTGGTATCGGATCAATAAGGGCAGGTAGTATTACTACTGATTTTTTATTATGCCAAGCCTATTTGTAGTTTCTGTCAACTAAAGAAAATTGCGAGAAGACGTAATATGAAACGCATTATAAGGTGACTGCTGTCACAAGAGCAGTTTTAATATTAATATTTTGGTACCCGGAAATACTGGTCAAGGGGCACGTTTTATATTGATGAAATATGTTTGAAAGAGCGGTTCATTGGGTTATACCAAGTTGAACTCATTTGAGTTCCTTCGGACGAATTCTTAATCAGAGAAGTCATCGAAAAAAGAAAAAAAACCCTTTAATATCTACATTCTATTGTTTACTCATGATGGTTTAAACAAAACCTTTTGTAGAATCATCATAAAAAATATGTATGGACCAGAGGTTTGATAGGCGTGCGTTTCTAAACTACACATCCACCGAGATCTTAAAACGACCAAGATCTCTTTGTAACTACATATCTACAACTCTAACAAGAAAACTTTATAATCTACATTATTTAACGAGAATGATAGAAAATCAATATTGAGTTAGTTTGGGCACGTGAAACGCAAGAACAAAAGTATAGTAGCATAAGATATATAGATCCGATGTTAATAATATTGTTATTAGCTGATGGCCACGCAAGACGTTAACGACGTAAGAAGTTTTAACAGAAAGCGTTTAGAAAAAGATGAATGAGCGTGTATGTTTACAAATCGTACAAAATAGCGAACAAATATCTCTAAACACCAAAATGAACTTCAAATGCGTGAGTATACGTAAGAAACCAATAAGCTACCATGCTTATGAACACAAAAACGCATATAAATAAAATGGCTAAAGAAAACTAACACATAATTTCATCTAATCAGTATAGTTTCCATTCACAAAACCGCACTCATTGACTCACTCTTCGAACGGAAAATCGAGCACCTGGGGATTCCTGTGGCCGCATATAGTTGTTATTGACATACTTGGAGCAACGTCGTATAAAGCCACTAAACGACTTTACGTCGGCCAAATGCTCTTGTAAATGACTTTTTTATGTGTCGTGTGACGCGGCGGATACTTTATTGTTGACCTTCGTTATCAGCTTTACATAACTGTCGAGACAATACAATGCTAACCGATCTTGTTACTATTTGAAATAATTAGGAATCAAATCTCCAACATTGTTGCTGGATCTTGTAATAGACTTGATCCGATTCAAGCTACAGCAAGAAATCGATTTATGACGTTTTAACTTTTTTCATTGTCTGAATTTTAAATCAGACTCAGCTTTGTCCTCGGAGCAAGCAAAGGTTCTGTATAAATATCATTATCAATATGTGACGTTATACTTTATATATGTGTAGTATCAATACAATACAAGCATATCAATCAATAGTATCAATACAAGCACTACTTTGACACCGTAGTGATACCGTAGACATACAAAATATGAACAAAAAGAAAAAAGTAAAATAGTGACGGACTTTTTTAAGACTCAGCTCAACTCAACCTTTCACGTGGATTTTTGCCGAAGGAATGGCAGAGGTACTCTTGGCAGTTGATGATTGATTAGATGCTCTGGGGTCGCTTGTTAGCATTATTGTTTGTAAAATTATGCAACAAATGAAACCACAACAAACCCCGAGAACTATTCCATATTATGGTTAAACAAATTTAATACAATATAGTAATTGTCAAAAATATAGGTACAATTTAAGTTGAAGCTACGGGACTTCCCCAATAAAAAGTAATCAAAGTGAAACTAAATGCGCAACAACCGAAAGCGTTGTAAAAACCCATCAACATTTCACAACACGTGTGTACACTTATAATGAATACTTGCATTTCTCATTCTCACAGCCTAATGGTTAGCCCAGCACCGTACACTTTATCCCCAAAGCGACTGGGAATTCCCTCATTAAACTAAACAAGCTCTTTTGCCTGTATATTATATAGCCTATAGATCATTTCTGCTGGTTTACCGACAAACTTGATTTCTAGCGCTTTACAAATGCCTAAGCTAATGACTAAGGAAAATATCTTTAAATTTTGTAAGTCATAATTTTTGTACGATACTTGTTTTATTACATCAATTATCCTCCAGATAAAATAAGGTAAATGATAACTTCTATTCGTGATAAGAGAATTGTTGGACAATGTTAAATACATATTACTATTTAAAAAAAATACATCGCATAATCCGAAGAAGTGAGGTGTAAAAGGTAAACCCTTTGAGAGAAAAGGTTTTTAGTCAGTGTGTGCTTAAGAAACGGGTCCACTCTGTCTGGCTGAATCACTTTTTGTATAATTTATTTGTAAACGATCGCTTATCACGATTTAAATTAATACTACATTTAAAAGTATTTTATCCTTAAAATGAATCAACAAAATATTTTTTTGTGTTTTTACTTAATTTCTGCATTTAAATCAAAATGAATGTATATATTTATATATATATTTGTCAAATTTAAGCTACGCAGTATTTAGATAAGTTTATTTTAAGATGCAATACCCCTTATTTTATCTGTAACTTTGAAGTGCTTTTGAGTAGATATTGGCAATGCCGTACAAGGTAGTTTTTCAATCACAACATGTTTACTTATGTAATCTGCTATATAGGCAGATAAGTCTAACATTCTATTGCTCAGGTGAACAGAAACTATTGGAAAATTGCTTTGAATTTATTCATGTATGGAATAGTAATATAATTTAATGCACATAAATATTTTTTTTTTGTATATATATTTAATAGGAGTTAAAATGTACAGTTCTAAAATATTCATTGCTTGAACAAACATTCTTACCTATCCGCCCACCTATCAATCTCGAAATGGGGTAGCCAGAGCTGCACAATTAGAAAATCTTCAGCCGCTTTTAAAAATTTCATGGGGAAAGGATTGTAAATTAAAGATTGTTAGTGACAACAATCGGATCGCCGAACAATGACTTTTGAAGCCTAAATTACCTCTCACGCCATCTTTGGAAACAAATTGTGTTAGGGTTATTTTACGCCTACACTACACGGCTAATTCTACAAGCTACCGCAAAATAATTTATATTTTTCTTGTATAACACATAAATCATAAATGACATAGAATCAAAGCCTTGCCATCCATGCTGAGACAAGCGTAGTTGTAAGTGAATTTGGTTGGACTACAAGCAAAGCTTTCCGCAAACTTTTAGTTCACTGTGCATTTCAAATGTGATATTAGGTTTCGGGATAAGTAAATGTTTGAGTGGCTTACATGACTGACTCTATAGAAATGATACAATTTTTTGTTATAATGCATTTATATAATAAATACTTAAAAACTAAAAGGGTATATAATAGATGTATGAACGAAAATTTTAGTTCAAGAGGTTTGCTAGGATCGAACAAAGCGACGACCGTCTCTGCCCACCCTAATGGGAACTAACGTGGCGATATAGAAAAAATAGATATTTCTCTAAAATGAATCGTAAAATGTAAAGTTTTCAATGAAACATTACAAACATTTAAACAAAAAACTAATATACAACGAAAACCAAATAAAAAACCTTTTAAAGCCAGCTCTGTCAGTCAAGAGTTAATTACTTCACATTACTATCCCTTATTAGGACAAAATGACCTTGTTCTAAAATCCTATAAACTATTTACGAAAACAATAACTTATATATATGTTGCTAATAAATTTCTAATAAGACTTAATTAAAAACATTGTTTTACTATATTGCCTAAAGATCAATCGTCTGAAGTGTGTAGACTGTAGAATAAAGGGAGTGTATGATAATATAGATAAAGTAGACGAAACGGAGATTTGTCAAGAGCGTACGAAATAGTGCTAATTCATAATCATTTAATCCACCGATTAAATCAGTACCTACCCCAATAAGAACTAATGGCGTGAGTTTTTATCTATGTACGTTTTCTCTGAAACTTATCTACAATATCATTACTACGAACGAATGCAATACAATTCTCAAAAATAACGAGCCTTTAAACGTGGTACAATTAATATTTTTAGATCTGTAAATAAACTACAGGAACGATAATTATCATAATCTTTTTCATAATTTATATATATGATAACATAATGTAAGGTGTTAAACATTATTTTCATATTCATACCTATAAATGATTTAACACGGCTTTTTTATTTAAATATGTTTTACTTATACTATTCCCAAAACAAAACCATACAAAGTAGAAATACATCGCAATAAAAACCCACCAAATTATTTTAGATGATTTTATTATTTAAATATTTTTATAATTTACTACTCCCAAAAACAAAACCAAACAAAGTAGAAATACGTCGCAATACTTGGCCAGCGCGAAGGGCGGCGGCGGTGGCGGCGGAGGAAGCGGCGAAGGAGCCGCAGGATGGAAAGCCCGCGTCCGTGGGGCGGCAGTGACGCACGCGCGACGAAAGGCGCTCGAGGGAGGGAGGCGCGCCTAACACTATTTAAACTGTAGCTACGAACAGTCATTATGCATTGGTCTGTTTGCAATCGCAAAGCTTAGCAGCTACCGTAATACGACAGCTTGAGTCGTAGACAGACAGGCACGAAGCCCGTGGTCGAGACATAAAGCTCCGGTAGACGTACGCTCACTAAGCGTGCAGTGAACCCTCAGTTCAGGCATTGAAAACCAGTGAAGTGTTGTAAGAAGAATGGCCGTAGCAGCTGCCCAGAAGAACCGCGAAATGTTCGCCATCAAGAAGTCCTACAGCATCGAGGTGAGGAGGCTCGCTGCAGCAGGCCAGGGTCTGCGGCTGCTCCTGGGGCTCCTGGCCTGACTGCTCACACACACACACATACACTCACATTTTGTGGTTATCGGTACTAATAATTAGTTCAGTCAAAAGGACAGTGTTTAGATCAGTGAAAACAAATCCAGTTTACAATAAATTAACAACTGCATCTTTTCAAATTAGTTTTATGTGTTTCAAGTGTTAATGATTTTATTAAAATTGATTGAAATCAACATAACACATAATTGTTTGGTAATTGTTATAAATACAGTTACACGTAACAATTAGTTGACCGTATAAATTGACACTTAACACATATATCGCCTTTTCACGGGCTATTAGAATCGTAGAGATTATTTTAACAAAAATAAACTAAGACAACTCACTTAGTCCTATTACGATTCCTGAACAATCGGGCGCTAACACCTGTTTACTAAACAAACATAATAACATAGATGTCGCAACATAAATAACTGATTGTTATACAACGCGTTACAACTAATATTTATATCGAACACATCATTAATACCCATTAAAACCCTTTGTCTTATTGTTTGAAACAAATTAAGTAAACATATTTATCACTATTCTATCATCTCATAAATAAGTGCTCATCACAAGTACGAGTTTGGCAGTAAACCGTTAATTATAATTTGCATAATTAACTCCAAGTACTTCTAAGTATGCATGTTATCTCATAATCGTCATCACCTGAATGTAATGCTCGAAGTCACTCTGACCGTCCTTGTACAGCATGTAAACAATAGACCAAACGACTCGACCATTAAACTCATTTTAATACATTCATCACATCCCATGATAAATTACTATTATCTCTACAACAGGTCAGCAAAATAATCTTCCACACGCGGGAGCATTTGGCTCGTTTAATCAACGACACATCGCGGTAGTGTCAAAGTAAATAACTTAACCAAAAGAATAATTGAAATTAAATAATTGTCCGTGAAATCGTGTGAAAGCAGAATAGTGTCCTCACCCCGGGCCATTAAAATTATTAAGTTTCATTTCATTATTCTCGAACTTTGCCTGCTTTTGGTTGCGAGGCTTTCTCAATGATAACTTTGTATAAAAATGCGTTGTATCATTATGATGCAAGTAATCACAACAATTAATTAACTCCTAATTAATTGTTATAAGTGCTACTTTCTATGGGAGCTTTATATTGTATGTTAGGTTGCATAATTCACGAGAACAAAGTTACACCAAATTTTACAATGCATTGTTGATAGCTGAGACAGATGTGTCGGCGAGGCGGGACGCCGGGCGATGCAACGTTGTACTCGCGTACTTCGGGAGACATCGCACTGCCGTGAGCCGCGATTGTCCGCTGTGGAAAAGTTCCGCTAATTACTCGGATTATTATCCATTATTGTCGACAAAAAATATGCATTCAATTATTTCATGAGATTCTTTAGTTACAAATTTTATTTAGCAATATTGTTATTCATCTTTAAGCTCATGCGATTATATATGCGAATCATTTTGTTTGCTTTGCGATAAAATTTTACTGTTACAGCTTGCGCAGATTTATATTTTTTTTTATAATTCGTTACATTAGCAAAATTATAAATAGCAAACGTTTTGATATCTTTTAGACCATTATAGGTTTTAAGGCGTCAAAGCATTTAGTTGATTATCTCGTTAGACTTTTCAACTAGACAACCTTATTCTTATTTGCCAATTATTCTTCACTGCAAATTAATTGATTAATTATCTACACGCAACAAGGTGGCTCATAATGTTTACATCAAATTCGAGGTCAGTCAGCTCCGCTCTTGACCATGCGAGCCTCTTCGGCGCGACCAATAGCCAATCTAGACAAACGAAACTGCTCCAATTTGTTGAAACTCTTGTGCTCTTCAGTCTAATCGAAATATGTAAAAATAGAAGCAGACGATAGCTCAAATATAAACCTTTCATTTTCGAAAAAGAATTAAGAGGGTAGTAGGTGGGCAGGCGGGTCGTAGTTATGATAGAACAGGGTGTAGGAGCGACATCGGTGAGTGGTTGAGGACAATCAATCAGGAACATGTGACATAGTGCGAGAGCCGGCCGCCGCCGCCGCCGCCGCAGCGCCCTCGCTCGGGACCGTTTAATTACCCGCCACCGATTGGAGTGGTCGAGAGGCCACTCCGCCTCCAAGGCTATCAACCGGATTCCAAATCCTGCCATTTAAACAAAGCCTTTAACAATGACTCCGTTAAATGAAATTCCGGAAACCTCGCCAACAGGTTTGCATCGTCTAAATAGAAAAAATATGTGTCAGGTGTTTTTTTACAATTGCATGGAAAAAATGTATGTGGGCAGTGTAACTGGCTGCACTTCAGGGCCCAGTAACAATCACAGGTGATTAGCTCAACCCTTGACACAGTTAGCTTGGCTGCGGCCGTTCTAGCGGAAAATCTCGGCGTCTGCACATTGAGTGCGCTCAAATCCGCGCGACTCAAGTGCCATCATCTCCGCAGCATCACGCGATTACTCTACCTCGCAGTCGCGTTCTTCAAAATTTGAATACATTTCTTTAAATATCTTTTCAAAAAAATATTTACGTGTTTTTAAAATATTCGATCTAGTACATACAGATGGATATTTATTCAAAGAACAAAAAACACATAGCCGTTTTCCATATTCTCATTTTAAATAGAGCAGTCAAAGTTATAAAGCCGAACAAGTCAAGTGTCGCATTCAGGCAGCCTCTATTATAATTGGCCACGTCCGAATCCAGTGAACTAGAAACTTCTGGCGTTCCTTTGTATGATTTTCATCGCGAGATGCCGTTTCCGTCGCGACAGAGGGGAATAATGGCAGCACTTTACTCCGCCTTACTCAGGAAATAAGCTTAGGAACTTCGTAAAAGCAATTCCTGCTCGCACATGAAATATTATACGATGTGACCGCTTTATATTTATAAGGATTTGGAAGATCAAGCCATTCATGAGTAGGTGTTTTTAGGCGTCTCTGAAGAAAAATAATGTTTTAGTTTTATTTCATTTGAAAGAGCTTTTTGTAGTATTCGTGACCGAAATAAAATATGAAAAGTTTGCTTTTAAAACTTAGACCTAATTTTGATTAATTAGAATCACAACTTATTTGATTATTTACTGCCAAACTTTAGATATTGATATAAATCCTTGATTCTAGTGTAAATTAGGCTTTAGTATTTTACACATACATTAACATATCTAAATAATTGAATTTGAATATATTTAAATTAGGGATTCGAAATTCATTATTATTCTTTTATTTGACAGAACGGCTACCCATCCCGCCGTCGCTCCCTAGTAGACGATGCTCGCTTCGAAACCCTGGTTGTCAAGCAGACCAAGCAAAGTGTTCTGGAGGAGGCCCGTGCACGAGCTAATGGTTTGTACTTCACTCCCTGTTTTGTCTTTATTACTTTTTTTTCATTTTGTGTTTTATTAATTTTTGTTTTTTTTGTATTTTTTTATTTAGATTCTGGAATTGACTCTGAATTGAACCAAGATGTGCAATATGACACTGACGCGACATCTTCATCTGAAGAGAATGATACCCAACAAGAAGTTCAAAACGGTCATTCTGGTACATATTTTACTTTTAAAATTGTGTTTTATTTATTTTCTTATTTCGTATTATTTTCTTATTATTTCTTTTTTTTTTTTAGATGATAAAGATGTTTGTGATTCGGGAGAAAATGTTGATGAGGGTTAGTATAATTAATTACAACATATTAACACGCAAATACAAACAAATGTTCTGCACAAACCCAACAAAGAGTAATTAATGCACATTTCCGCACGGAAATAATTAAGGCAATAATAGATCAATCTAGACGGTATTCGGTAATTGAAATATTGAACTTGAAATATTTGTTACAGATTATACATTGACTGAAGAGGAGGTCATCCTTCAAAATGCTGCCAGCGAATCCGCTGAAGCGGAGCAGGCTGTACAAAAAGCAGCTGTATTGTTGCGTATGCGTGATGGCATGGGCTCTCTTGCTCGCATTCTGAAGACCATCGATAATTACAAGGGCTGCGTGCAACATCTGGAAACACGCCCATCCCAAGTAGCCGGTGTTCAGTTTGATGCTCTCGTGAAAGTGAGCATGACCCGCCTCAACTTACTGCAGCTGATACGCTCTCTCAGACAATCAAGCTCTTTCGTTGGTGTCAACCTCATCTCGGACAACAACATTTCCAACAAGACTCCATGGTTCCCGCGTCACGCCTCCGATCTCGACAACTGCAACCATCTCATGACCAAATACGAGCCGGAGCTCGATATGAACCACCCCGGTTTCGCTGACCAAGAATACAGATCGCGCAGGAAGGATATAGCCGAGATCGCTTTTGCCTACAAATACGGAGACCCAATCCCAAGCATCGTTTACACTGAGTCCGAAAACTCCACCTGGCAACGTGTTTTCAACACTGTCTTGGACTTGATGCCAAAACACGCATGCAAAGAGTATAAAGCTGCGTTCGGAAAACTGCAGGCGGCTGATATTTTCGTGCCTCACCGCATCCCACAGCTGGAAGAAGTGAGCAACTTCCTCCGCAAGCACACTGGCTTCACACTCCGCCCGGCCGCCGGTCTACTTACGGCGCGAGACTTCCTCGCGTCCCTGGCCTTCCGTGTCTTCCAATCTACACAATACGTTCGTCACGCCAACTCTCCCTTCCACACACCTGAACCGTAAGTATTTCTAGCCATTAGCACAAGTCTAAGTTTTCATAAAAACCTATGAAGGTCCATTTTCAACCTTGGTCATCAATAGAAAAAGAAGTCCTTGTCAATATCGTGTTAAATGAACTAGTTGAACACATTCACATTATTCATGATTTACGGAAGTGACACGGCACTGTGATTCGCCTTGTTGTCTCTCAATTTTAGTCGTAAAATATGCACAATATTAAAGCAGCGATGAGTAACCGGTTGATTGAATTTTAATATCGTTATTGCCAGTCAAGATACGAGGGAAATTAGATTTTATCGACCATTATTTTATAAGAATATGCTGCATATTAATATATATTTTATTTTTAGGGACTGCATCCACGAGCTTCTCGGCCACATCCCATTGCTGGCTGATCCGAGTTTTGCCCAATTCTCTCAAGAAATTGGTCTGGCATCGCTTGGTGCTTCAGACAACGAAATTGAAAAACTATCCACCGTAAGTTTACATTTTAGTTTTCTACTTACTTACATACTACTTTCCATCAATATAAACTTATGAAAAATAATTATTAAAGCAACTTCTTAGGTATCTGAGTTTAACTAATTGTTGTTTAATCAGGTGTACTGGTTCACGGTGGAATTCGGTCTCTGCAAAGAAAACCAACAACTGAAAGCTTATGGTGCTGCTCTTCTCTCCTCCATCGGAGAGTTGTTGCACGCTCTTAGTGACAAACCTGAACTCAGGTCTTTCGAACCAGCCTCCACATCCATCCAACCTTACCAGGACCAAGAGTACCAACCCATTTACTATGTTGCCGAAAGCTTTGAAGATGCCAAAGATAAATTCAGGTATGTACAAATATCAATGAAGATATATTTATTATTTATCTATTATTCTTTCACTTTCCTTAATTTACATGCATAATACAAGCATCGGCTCATCTATGTAAAGAATATGTTAATTAAATGATAATATAATTAATCCCCTATGATCATCAAACTGGAAAAAATATAGAATATTTGGTAACATTCGTCTAACACTGGCAATCTCTGTTTAGACGCTGGGTGTCCACCATGTCCCGGCCCTTCGAGCTCCGTTTCAACCCTCACACCGAGCGAGTGGAAGTCCTTGACTCCGTTGAACAACTGGAAACACTCATCACACAGCTGAACACAGAAATGCTGCATCTTACCAATGCCGTCAAGAAGCTCCAAGGACTCAACTTTGAGTAAACTCTACCCAAAACCGACGACTATATTTTTCGTGCATTGCACTCTGTATAGCTAGTGATACTGTAGATGTAAGTTGTCGATATGATTGGAGTGTGTGTGTGTGTGTGACCATCAAATGGTACTCACCTATCCAACCTTCTAGGTTGAATTCCTTTTTATATGTACCTTATAGTTTTATTTATTTCACCGAGCACTTGCCCGGATCACGAAGGCGCACGGAGCTCCGGATTGCCCATTTATGGAGGCCGTGCGAACTTCGTGACTCGTGAAATATGTACTAGTATTAATTTATGACAAAATTTAAAAAATGGAGCACCCAAAAAAATATTTAAAAGTCAAACGGTAAAAATATATGTGTTTGAGCGCAATTTTCTTTTCTTTCTTAATCACCCAATACAATACCCACTAGATCTGCATTATACAGAAATGTAGACACATGATCGCTAAAATCCTCGACAGATACCTGATAGTTTTATAGCCAAAGCGCCTTTAACTTGAGGCACTTAAAAGATAAACAATAAGGGACAATATCCAATTTATAAAAGGAATATGGAGACGGAAGATAGAGTTTACCATGGCATGGAATATCTAGCCCATTGGTTTCTGATATAGCTGTACGAGGGCTGCTATTTATGTATCCGGAATAAAAAAAAGAAACAAACATATATCAATTAATATGGTTTTATTGCTTCTCAAAATATTCGCCGCTCAGATCTATACACTTTTGCATGCGTTGAAACCAATTTTCATAGCACTTTTTCCACTCAGACTGAGGTATCTCCAAAACGTGCATTTTGAACGCATCGACTGCCTCTTCGCGGCTCGAAAAACGTTGACCACGTAATTTTTTCTTCACATTTGGAAATAAATAAAAATCATTGGGTGCCAAATCAGGGCTGTACGGCGGATGACCTGTCAATTCGATCTTTTGAGCTTCTAAAAACTGAGTTGTGACGGCCGACCTGTGACAGCTAGCATTGTCGTGATGCAGAATGATTCTACGTTGTCGGTTAGTCTTTCTTATTTGTTCAAAGACTTCCGGCAAACAAATGGTCGTATACCACTCCGAATTAACAGTTTTACGATTCTCTAAAGGCACTGTAGCTACATGGCCATTTATACCAAAAAAACAAGCGACCATTTGCTTCAATGTGCTTTTTGCACGAATAACTTTTGTTGGGTTCGGCTCATCTTGGAACACCCACACCGTGGACTGCTGCTTAGTTTCGGGGTCGTAAGCGTAGATCCAAGATTCGTCACCTGTGTAGATATTATAAACAGCTTTTGACGCACCACGGTTGTATTTTTTTAACATTTCTTTGCACCAATCGACACGAGCCTGTTTTTGATCAATACTCAAGTTGTGCGGAATCCAACGGGAGCAAATTTTTTTTACAGCTAAATGTTCATGAAGTATCTTATGTATGCTCGTCATACTAATGCCCAGAGATGCCTCTATCTCACGATATGTAACATGACGATCTTGAGTTATTAGTTCCCGGACAGCATCGATGTTTTGAGGTACAACGACCGTTTTAGGGCGACCTTCTTTAATTTCATCAGTAAGCTTAGATCGTCCACGATTAAACTCGCTAAACCAGTGATACACAGTGGTCTTTGAGGGTGCTTCATCCCCAAAAGTCGAAGTAAGCTGATCGATGCACTGTTTTTGAGTTAGACCACGCCGAAAATCGTAAAAAATCATGGCACGAAAATGTTCACGAGTTAAATCCATGGTGGTGAAGACACGCAATTTTCAAAATGACGCTACGATGTGAAAACAATTGACAGTCACATAAAAATAAATGTATTCTAAAGCTAAAGAGTTCTATTTTTAAATGATGTAATTACTTTTTAAATTATTGTTCTGTAAGTGGCCAGTTCCGGATACATAAATAGCAGCCCTCGTACATACTCCTTCACATATGAACACTTCTACACGCACATAAAAACGAGAAATCCGAAAAATATAAGTCAAGCTTTACGATATCTCTTTCAATATTCTCCTCACTCAATCTATTCCGCGGTCACTTTGGTCGTAGAGAGAAACATGATGAGTTTTAAGATCATCAATGATGAGTTGCGGCCCACATTGTCTTCCAACTACTTTAAAATCTTTAGTTGTCTTAGCCGTTCCGTACGGTACTTAAGAAAAGAGAAAGACAAAAATACAAGGATAAGAATTAATAAGAAAGACTAAGAATAATACTAATACTCAGATTGAACTTGATAGGTTAAGTAAGTGTTAAGCGAAACTTCCTTAAAATGGTCGTGCCATTGTGTTTATCTAATTTAAGAACAGGTAATTTCTTATATTTAATAGTTTTCACAATTCAAAGACAAGTTTTAGTAAGTATGAGTAGTGGAATTGCACCCTACAAATAAACATGATAGTCACTGGGTTGCATCTCAATTCGCAATTCTAAGCACTAATAAAAGAGCATGTATGAAAAGATTGATGGATTTTAACAAAACTAGAGAGGTTTGTCAGGATCGTACGAAGTAGCGATCGATAGTCTCCGCCGACCCCAATGGGAACTAATGACGTGAGTATATGTATGTATGTATGTAAGCACGATTTAGAATGTTTGAACCATCTAATAAAACTTTCTGGTTCAGTCGAGTTATATTGTCATAAGTAAAAACAAATATTTATCGTTATTGTTGACGTTGAGGGAAAAACATTGTGAGGAAACCCACATGGCTATGTTGTACTTTGTCATGTGACAGCGTATTCGTACAAAACGGCGATAGGCCTGCCCCTGACACTTGAGTACACTGTCCAAGCAAAACGTGGGTACTATAAACACAAGATCATCGCGTGATGTTCAGAAGTATTAGTTCCTCTTCTAACCCCTTGGGGGATATACGACGAAAAAAGGCATAACAATATTGTTTCACAATAAGACAAACAAAAAGCTTAATATTCTCGGTAAAACACCTAATAACTAAATTACTGATGCTGGAAATAAGAGTTCTATTGGATCTCATTAAGTTTATTGATGAATGGCTACAGACAGATAAGGTAAACTGGTTTCCAATATAAATAAAATGAGTTCAAGTACGCTTATAATCTAATAAATCGCACTAATAGTCAATTCTAATTTCGTCTCTATGAGACCAATAATAATTATGTTTTTACACATAATTTGAATGTTTTTGTTCATGAAAACCTCATGCGGGGATTATTACCAATAAATAACGAATAAACAAAGGAAAGAAAAATTTCGACACAGAAATTAACACAGTTTTATAAAACACAACAATACATTCCGGATGAAAATATTTGTTAGCTACTTAGTTAGTTTTCCACTCATGATGATCTACGGTTTTTTGGTCATACTAAATCCAATTCAAAAACAAAAATACATTGATATTTTTTTTAAAAGGCAGAAGTCTGAAGTGTGAAAAATAAAAGGACACGTATAAGAAGAATTACAATAATGAGAAACCACTTGTCTTTTCTAAAGTCATATGTGTGGTTAATTTATCCTCTTCTCGGTGAGGAAAAACATCGTGAGAAAACCCACATACCTAGTTTTACTAGTCATGTGGGTTACTGCACTGTGAGTACAGCCTATACACAGTGTTTAATATTAAACGTCGATAGGCCTGCCCCCTATCACGTAAGTACACTGTCCAAGCAAAACGTACTCTGAACACCATACATACATACATACATACATATTCTCACGCCGTTAGTTCCCATTGGGGTAGGCAGAGACTATCGATCGCCACTTTGTACGATCCTGGCAAACCTCTCTGGCTTCGTTTACATCCGTCAATCTTTTCATACATGCTCTTTTATTCTTCATACTGCGGACACCTGCCTTTTTGAGCACATTTCCTATTTGATCCAAATGTGTCCTCCGAGGTCGTCCTCTACTAACATTACCTTCCATTACTCTGAACACCATTTGACAAAATTATGTAATGTTCAGAGTTATACCTCAGCCACCCCCTTCCGGGGTATACGACGTAAACGTTTCAGTTGGGTCAAGTTGAGTATGAGGGACGCAAGAAAGGGTTGTCAGGAATAAATGGCTCGAGTATTAGTAACATACATACATACATATACTCAAGGCTATAAATCCCTAGAAGGGGTAGCCAGAGCTAAGAAATTAGAAATTCCTCAGCCACTTTTGGAAATGTGAGTGGGGAAAAGATGGTAAAAATAAAGGTTGTTGGTGATGGGTCTTCAACCGCATCGCCCAAAAGTCCCTTAATAGCCCCAATACCGTTAGTCGCCTCTTACGTACACCCACCGAAAGAAATTGGGTAGTGTTATTCTAAGCCGGCACTACACAGCAAATTAGAACAGAGTATTAGTAAGTAAGTTGAAATTCAATTAACAGATAAATTTATAATATTAGATCATAATTTTCAAATTCTGGACAAAGTCCTGATGTGGGCGCAATTTTTTTTTTTTTGACTGCGAAAAGTAGGAGATTCCCAAACGACTTAATGTTGTTTTGTTTTAAATTTTGTAACTGTCTTTTATTTATTAACTGATTCCCAATATTGTTTAATTTCGATGAATTCTGGATTAAAATTGGTTCTATACTAAGCTATTTCTAGAGCTTCATGTAGTCATCAATATTTTCATAATTGCCCTTTTATTCCTCTTAATGTGTCCTTCGTGGTGGAACATTCTATATTTTTAAGCAAATTAATTTCTCCGTGGTTTTCCTACCATTTAACATATATTAACTACACATAAGACTTCAGGAAAAGAGACACTGGCTTAGTGTCTAATAAATATTTATTTTTTATTTCGAGTTATATATCGTACTCCAATACAACTTGAAGTTATGATATAGACAACACAATCTTAATTAGGTAAAGAAAGATTGCATCTAATAACACAAGGACTAATGAGTTATATTAATTGCTCCAAAGGTCAGAAATTATATGAATCTCAAAGAATTGATCTATTGCAATTATTTTTGATAAAATTGATTACGGTCGATACCATAATCGGATGTAACCGAAGCATGGATTTTTAGTACGTGTGAATAGGACTTTACGTATACAAACCATAGTTGATTTTTTATTTTAAAATACGTGATACTACAAATTTACTGTTGAATATTTGATGAATTCTATATAGATACCCACGTTTAAGTTAGGTTTAGTACACGCTATCCCACAGGATGTATACCCGCGCTGTGAAAGAATTGCCAGACAGAAGTACCTGTCATTCTATATATTTTTTTCAATATCAGTTAGTCCAACACATATAAAAAAATAAATTTTACAAATTATATGTTTAATATGTATATTATATGTCACGTGATGTGCAGAAGTCTCTCTATCAACCACTTCGGAAATAAACGGCGTGAACGTTTCAGTTTAAAAATTTAGCTTCATATTGACTGGTCATGTGGCTAACCAGATTATTTAATAAAAAATCTAAAGGGATCTTTACTCAATATAAAAAAACAATGCTGGAATTATTATTAATGTTACCGGAAATGTATGAAATTGGAATTGTATACAAATCCTAGGAAATGTGTACAATTCCGATACTACTTAGGAAATGTATAAAATATTGTTTGAATACCTATTTAATGCATAGATATCCTAGGAAATGTATAAATTTTCTCGGAATTGTATATAATTCCAATATCATATTAGGAAATGTGTGAAGTAAATGCTTTCTGTAATTAAACACGTTTTAATAATATTTTTTAATTGTAGCACTTATTGAGCGGGTAATAGTCATACCGTAAAATATGTTCATATTATCTTACTAATTCAAACTTCTAAAATCAACTATCTATTAACTTTTGACGTATCACAAAATCAACTTATATTTAATCTTATAAAATCATTTTGGCAAGTAATGAGTTTGATAATTAAGTAATTATGATTAGCTATGTAGTGTCGGCTTAGAATAGCACTACCCCATTTCTTCCAGTGGGTGTACGTAAGAGGCGACTAACGGTATTGGGGCTATTATTGGTATGGGGGATTTTTGGGCGATGCGGTTGGAGACCCATCACCAACAACCTTTATTTTTACCATCCTTTCCCCACTCTACTTTCCAAAAGTGGCCGAGGAACTTCTAGTTCCTCAGCTCTGGCTACCCTTTGTAGGGATTTACAGCCGTGAGTATATGTATGTATGTATAAATGTCACAGTATAAAAATGACGACGTGATAGCTCAATGGGTAGAACACCGATTAACGTGCAAGCGACTAGTGTTCAAATCCCGGGTCGGGCCTACTAATTTGTCTTTTCTAAAGACATATGTGTGGTCAATTTATCATGATTGTTAACGGTGAGTGAAAACATCGTGAGGAAACGCACATGACTGATGTGGACTTAGTCATGTGACAGTGTATTCGTACAAAACGGCGATAGGCCTGCCCCCTATCACGTGAGCACACTGTCTATGCAAAACGTGGGTACTCTGAACATCACGTGACTTTGTCACGTGTTGTATTAGTACCTCTGCCAACCCCTTCGGGGATATTTGGCGTGAACGTTTATGTTATGTATTATAAAAGTATATCTTTATATTATAATATACTTTGCCAGTCCATAGAGCTATTTATTTTTGCAGGGTAAGCTCGAATGGCATTTAGAAGTACATAATACTTTACTTTTAAAACACAGACATCTTGCTGTAGAACAGTTTTCACAACAATGCCTTTTTAAATATTTTTTTGCTTTTGTTGACATGGTTCACAAAGTTCAAGATACGTTTCGATATCCTTACGTTTTGTGTTTTTGTAGTGACTCCATACCTCTTTCATCATGCGATCTCTTCCTTCATGACCATTTCGAATATGAGCCTCGTGTAATATGTCGAATAACTCGATATCACATGCGTAGTAAATAATAGTGCTTGTAGTTTCTTTAATAGGAAAAATAAGCTTACTCTTCTGGTCAATGGTAAGTACGTCGCATTGCCGCAATAACCAAAATTCACGAGAAGTCTTTCTAGCAGTTATTTTGCCGTAGAAACTTCTTCAATTAACTCTTTATAACGTTCATCTTCAATAAAAACAGTGTATTGTTAATATTCTTAATGACGCCAAAGTCCTATAAAATCGCTCTCTCATAAGCGCGATGCGTGATTCGGCAGCCATTTTTGAACAATAGCGACACGTGCGTACTCACTTACAGTTTGCACGGCACGGCACTGCGCATACTTCTAGTCTTTGACTGCGCGATAGCCGGATTAGGCGAAGCAATACCCTCCCCTCGTCCCACTGTCCCCGCATACCCACCAATATCTTAAATGTTTTACACTTCCGATTGCTATTTAGGAAATGTATAGATTTCCTAGGAAATGTGTAATGTAATTTATTTCACACATTTCCGTGCGATTTTAGGAATTACATACATTTACTAGGAATTGTATACAATGACGGATTACATACTTTTCCGTTAACATTAATATAATTGAAATTAACAGTTAATGGACTAAAATGCTTGAATTAATCGAATAGTTATGATCTATTATACCACTGAAAAGAAGTCCATGTGCACTACTTTTGATGATGATAAAAGTATATTTAATAGGCTATTTGACTATAATAAAAATATACATTTCTTTTATTTCATTAGTCTAAATATTTATTTTTTGGAGCAATATGTAATAATGCGTGATAAAAATATTCATTATTTCACTAAAATCCGTCTTCTAAAATAATTATTTTTGATGCAACTGTCACGTGACTAAAAACGACCGTGATTGGCTATTTCTATAATGACGTAGATTGCACATAAACAGACTGTGTATCGCTTCGCTCATTGGTGTTTAATGCGGAATTGACGTCATTTGTGCTACAGCCGACATATTACTTAAAGTCGCGTTTTCGCGGCACATTTGAATATTGCATTTTCTTTTTCGATTTTTTAATAAAATAGCTAAAATGAAGACAGAAAAATATTTTTTTAGGGCTCCTTATAAACAAATTAACACCGTAAGATAGTTTTCAAAACTTAGTCAAATAGCCTATTGAAATTTGAACAATACCGCACTTTTGCTCAATACTAAACATCACTAAATTCAGTGCAATAAAGGTCATTTTTTTGAGCAAGTGTGTTGAAAAGTTAACCATTTACAACTGACACATTGGAAAAACAATACAGCAAATATATAAATAACCCTTGCGGTTTCCATGTAAAATCAATAAGTATTGATATAGGTATTAAGGATCTGAAGAGAATTGCAAAGTCCTTCCCGAGGTCGGAGCCTCTCGGTTACCTGTAATCAGATTGGAATCCAGTCTCTCGGGAAATGTTCTCTCGATTGCCAATAAATTCTCGTCTTCAGTCATTATTTCACAGCGGAAAATCAAATTATTTTCTATTTAAAACGCGCCAGTCTTTTCTTTTGATGATTAAAATTTCCGTTCTAGTAGTTACTTTTTTACTTACGGTGTGCTTGCTTTTTAAATAAAACAAAGGAATGGGAGCCATCAATTCTCAATAACGGGATGAATACTTATAATCTTATGATTAATATTAAGTATCGGAGTCCTCGAACAAAGTGGCGATGAATATCCTGTTGCAACACAGATTCAGGTTCTTTCACTATATTTCTTACACTTCTTTATTTTATTGACACATGTTAAGATCGATTAAATTGATCAGTGTTAGAATTGAACAACTGTGATATCTAAGTCGGAGTCGCAAGTTCAAGTCCTTAACTAACATTTTTTTAAATAAAATGTTTGGTTAATTTATCAAGGTTGTTAATGATAAGAGTAAAAAATATTTACATAAACATAAACATAATAACATAAACGTTCACGCCGAATATCCCCGGAGGGGTTGGCAGAGGTACTAATACTTCTGAACATCACGTGACTTTGTCACCTGGTGTTCAGAGTACCCACGTTTTGCATGGACAGTGTACTCACGTGATAGGGGGCATGCCTATCGTCGTTAAAAAATATTTATTTATTAATTTATAAACAAAAACATAAACATTACAGGTATAAACCTAGTTTGATCATGTTTCACATTAATACATACACAATATAATAACTAAATAACTAAAATATTACTATAATCTACTAATAACAAAAAAAAACAATGTTCAAATTAACTAAAACTTTAGTAAATCTTTTTTAACATGAAACTTTTAGATATTTGCCGTGTAGTGCCGGCTTAGAATGTCGCTACCCCTTTCTACCCACGGGTGTCGTAAGAGGCTAAGGGTATCGGGGCTTTTTATTGGATTTTTGGGCGGCGCGGTCGGAGACCCATCACCAAAAACCTTTATTTTACCGCCTTTTCCTCACTAAACTTCCAAATGTGGCTGAGGAATTTATAATTCCTTGGCTCTGGCTACACCTTCTAGGGAATTATAGCTGTGAGTATATGTTTTAGATATGCATCTTTAAATTCCGTTGAAGTACACGAAAATATATCAACTTGCTCCGCAACCTTTCAGAGACAAGATGGCTCGAGAGAGCGCACTGTCGCGCAGCAAGTTAGTGCGCGCCGCCGGCTTCGCCAGCAGTCGGCCGTGGCGCCGTCGCAAACACGAGCTTGGAACTATCAGATGAACGAAACCGAGTATTGTGGGATTATCAATTATACCCCTTAAAATTCTAAAACAGTACGAAAGAAGTGCGAAGTCTCTCCTCACACCCTATGAATTATACCCCACCATACCCAGTACAAATAAAATAGGGTAGTAGGGATAATCTCCGTACATCTTCCAGTACAGAAATCTAATAAATTTATTTTTTATTTTCTCCAACATAAGGTAATACTCAACCTCATTTGGAGACTGCGTTGAATTCTAGTATGCTTCTAACTAACGCATTAAACTGTACTTAGATATCTCATGTTGGCACATTGAGATGTGCCAGAGGGTGGGGCTCACCCTTAAAGGAGGCTAAAGCCCCTAGGTGGGGTAACACGGTATATGTGTTGTGATAAATTAAAACGAATTCAAAGGCACACCCTTTTTACCGCATGGCGCTGTGTGTGAGTCTTTGGTATTCAATACGAACTAGTGGTCCGACCGCAACCGTGATAGCGCAGTGTGTAGAACACCGCTTATCGTGCAGACAATGAGGATTCAAATCCAGGATCGGACCTTCATCAATTTGTCTTTTCTAAAGTTATAAGTGTGGTTGATTTATCATGGTTGTTAACGGTGAGAGAAAATATCGTGACCAAACTCACATAGCTAAGTTATGTGGGTTAGTTGGGTGGCTAAGGTATGACAGTGTATACGTACAAAACGGCGATAGCCCTGCCCCCGATCACGTGAGTATACTGTCTAAGCAAACGTGGGTACTCTAAACACCAGGTGACAATATTACGTGATGTTTAGAAGTATTTGTTCCTCTGCCAACCCCTTTCGGGGATATACGGCGTGGACGTTTGAGTTGAGTTTGAGGTATATAGCCCGTGTTTCTTCCAAAGGTCGTATTAAACAGCGTGTTTCTTCCAAAGGTCCTATGTTACCATTGCTGAAATAGTTGTATAATTTATTTATTTAAACTTTAACCGCATCCTGTCCAGCTGCCTCCCACCAATTTTCAGCCAAATTGGTTGAGCTGCTCGTGAGTTATGAATAGTAACTAGCACCAATTTATTTTACTACAAGACGTCAACTTACCCGCATCGTCTTTGAGTGTAATCTTAATACATATGTCGCTCTACTATCATAGTTAGTGAAATGATTGATACGAGACATACATGACTATGATAGACATGAAAGAGGCCGCATCTCTACTTTTTACCTTTCTTGTATTAAAAAATAATTTATGAAATAACCGTATTATGTTTATATCATAGCTTTTAAATTACCTAAAACATACTAAAGCATTTTCCATCTCTGTATTTTTACCCTTGTCAATGGACCTGACCAACGTTTTTTATTTTATACACCAAATAAATCTACGAAAACCTACGAGAAAAACTGTATTTTTACTTTTTTCATAACTTGAAATATGACTGAAATATTTAGGTTCACTTACTTACTTACTTATACTCACGCCCATTGTTCCCATTGGGGTAGGCAGAGACTATCGATCGCCACTTTGTACGATCCTGACAAACCTCTCTAGCTTCGTTTACATCCATCAATCTTTTCATACATGCTCTTTTATTCTTCATACTTCGGACGCCAGCCTTTTTGAGCACACTCTCAATTTGGTCCAAGTGTGTTCTCCGTGGTCGTCCTCTACTCACATTACCTTCCACGTTGGCTCTATAGATCTCTTTCACCAATTTATTGTCATTCATCCTCTCTATGTGCCCAAACCACCTTAACATTCCTTTCTCTATCTTGCACACTACGTCATCTTTCACACCTAAACGTTCACGAATTACACTATTTCTCACTCTGTCGCACAACCTTACATTACATATACTTCTGAGGGATCTCATTTCCACTGCATTCACTCTACTTTCATGCCTCTTTTGCCATGCCCAACATTCACTACCATACATCAGCGTAGGAACCAGTACAGCATTGTGAACTGCCATTCGCGCCTTTTCAGACAGGAACTGGCTCGACATTAGACTGTTTATGGCTCCATTTACCGCATTTCCCTTTTTTACTCTCCTTTCAATATCTTCCTCGCATTTTCCGTCCCTTGTAAACAAACTTCCCAGATATACAAACTCTTTCACTTGTTCCACTTTCTTGCCACCTATTGTAATCTCACATTCTGTCATACTTTCCTCTCTCTGGAAAACCATTGTCTTGGTTTTGTCCACATTCACTCGCATGCCCTTTCTTTCAAAAGACTTACACGCAATATTCACCATCTCTTGCAACTCATTTACCGTTGATGCAAGTAATACTTGATCGTCAGCGTATAAGAGGCATTTAATGATGAATCCTTCCATTCTCAGACCATAATCACTTTCGCGTAGTTCTTTCAAACAGTCATCCATGAACAGATTGAAAAGCCACGGAGAAGCTACACAACCCTGACGTACACCCCTAGAGATTTCAAACCAGTCCGTGTTTTCTCCGTTTATTCTTACACATGCACTGGAACCCTCATAAAGTGACTCCAATGCACGTATAAGTTGGCTCCCCAAACCGAACTTAGACAACACCTCCCACAAATTCTTTCTTACTACCCTATCATACGCCTTCTCCAGATCAATGAAGGTGCAATACACTTTTTGGTTCTTTGCTAAGAATTTTTCTGTGATGCACCTTAAGGAGAAGATTTGATCCATACATCCCATTCCCTTTCTAAACCCTGCTTGCACATCCCAGATTTTCTCATCAGTTTCTTTCATCACTCTTTCAATCAATACCTTAGCATACAATTTACCGACAACACTAAGTAGGCTAATACCACGGTAGTTTTTTGCTACCTGGCGTGACCCTTTCCCTTTATATAGGGGCACTATCACCGCTCTGCACCAATCATTTGGTACTTTGCCAAGTGCCCAACACTTTCGAAAAAGGAAGAACAGCCAAGAAGCCACTAACCCTTTACCAGCCCTTAGCATTTCGATATTAACTCTATCATACCCTGCCGCTTTCCCTAATTTCATACATTTCATCGCTTTTACAATTTCTTCCATACTTATCACACTTTCACACATATCACCCAGCACTTCGTTACAATTAATATTAATATCAATTGCTGAAGTAGTGGGGTCATCCTCTTTTTCAAAGAGACCCTCGAAATAATCCTTCCATACCCTTTTTATTCTAATTCCATCAGTCATTAATTCACCTTTTTCATCCTTCATTACATTTGTACTGGTGTTTTGTGAAACTCCCCTTTCACGTCTGATATATTTCCAAAACAATTTTTGGTTGTTTTGGAAATTATTGGAGAGTTTCTTTTCACTCCATTCTTTCAGATCTCGCTTTTTCTGCTCTATTTTATTCTTAACCATTCTCTTTATTCTCTTATATTCATCTTCAAATCTCTCAACTTCATCATCATTTATACACATATTCATCCGTTTACTAGCTTTGATTGCTAGTAAATCGAGCCAAGCTTTCTTCTTTTCATTCACTGCATCTTTCACATTTTTATCCCACCAACTAGCTGATGGTCTAATTTTCCTTTTGCTCACTCCACAAACTTCCGTCGCACATTCAACTAACGTAGATTTGAGCACACTCCATACATCTTCAATTTCCATTTCATCCGTCATTTCTACGCAACTCAGTCTTTCATCCAATTTCTTAACATATTCATCTCCTATTTTTTCATCTTCTACTAAATTTTCTACTCTTATTCTCGAAGGTTCAGTAGTTGGCACTCTAGTCCTATGACGCCACCGTTTGAACAGACCCCTTACTCGTGACACGACGAGGAAATGGTCTGTTCCCACGTTGACACCTCTATAGACTCTAGTGTCAACCACTTTTGATTTCAGTCTTTCATCCACAATCACAAAATCTATCATACTTCTCTCGCTACCTCGTTGCCTTGTATACATGTGGATATCTTTGTGTTTAAACAATGTGTTAGTAACACAAAGATCCCTCTCCAAACATACTTCAATCAATTTTTCCCCATTTTCATTCACCCTCTGATCCCCATATTTTCCTAATACTCGTTCACATCCGTTGCGTTTCACACCAACCCAACCATTAAAATCACCTAACATAATTATTCTTTCATTCAAATCACACCCATTCACTACATCACCTAATAAATTCCAAAACTCTTCCCTCTGAGTTAGTGCTTTCGACATATCCGGCGCATAGACGCATATTATGCGTAACCGGGTCAAACCCACTTTCAACTTAACCCAGAGGAGCCTTGGACTCACACACTCATGCTCTGACATACATTGAACCATCCTTTCAGACATAAGAAGTCCCACTCCTTGGCAAGCTCTGATATTAGGGTCGACCCCCGACCAGATGGCAGTAATTGATCCAAGTTGCGAGACCTCTTTTCCCTTACACTTCGTCTCATTTACACACAGCAAATCTAAATTCTTTTCTTTCATTACCAGGCATACTTCATCTAACTTTTCTTGCATTCCTCCGCAAACATTCATCGTACTAAAGCGGGTCTCTCCAGCCCACTTTTCGCCCAATGAGAATCTATGACGTGATAAGTGGCGAGCTTTATCGCCGTCTCCGTGTTGATTTTTATTTAAACACATGTGATTCCCACGAGTAGCTAGGGAAGCATTCTGTCCACTTTGTCAGAGCCCCGCTTGACAAAGCAAGGTTATTTAGTGCCCGGAGTTCACCAGGCTCCGGGACGTTGGCACGCTAGAGACCAGGCTCACCCCTGGCCACGCATCTATCAGCACGGCAGACCTTAGATTGGTGTAAGGGCGAAGATGATAGAAGCCCTGAAGTCCCTTAGTCGACTCTTACGAAACACCCACGGGAAGAGATGGGGTAGTGCTATTCTATGCCGGCACTACACAGCCATTTAGGTTCAAAGTGCGCATTTCGGCCGACGGCGTTAAATGAGGTTGGCGCGGGCAAAGTGACGATGTGACGTCACAACCCAGCTATTCGTCGCTCACGCTTGCGTACGCATGGAGTTTTTATAGTTTTGTAATATAAAATGGCAAATAAATAATGTATTATGCCTCAGTGTTTCAACTCTGCAGTTGTGCAACCTAATAATCTAATTATAATTTTAAGTTTTTAGTATCTACAGCCCTCTTGTGAAATTGCATGTGCCCAACAGGCTCCATATTTATTACTGTACCTACTATTTGTACACTTACGGAATGAAATAAAAGTTTGAGATTAAAACACTAGATAAATCCTTTTCCTTGCTGTGTAGTGTTATCATAGAATATCACTATCCCTCTTCCGGTAGGTGTACGTAAGAGGCGACTAACGGTATTGGGGCTTTTAAGGGATTTTTGGGTGATGAGGTGGGAGACCCATCACCAACCACGTTTATTTTATTATCTTTTCTCCACTTATCTTTCCTGAATTGGAAATTCGTCAGCTCTGGCTAGCCCATCTAGGGATTTATAGCCGTGATTATATGTATGTATAAAAGTTTTCGTATGAGTCTATTATTAGACCCACTAATATAAAAATAAAATATAATCATACAGACATACATATAATCACGGCTATAAATCTCTAGAAGGGGGAGCCAGAGCTGAGGAATAAGAAATTCTTCAACCACTTTTGGAAAGTTGAGAGGGGCAAAGATGTTAAAATAAAGGTTGTTGGTGATGGGTCTCCAACCACATCGCCCAGAAATCCCATAAAAGGACCATTACCGTTAGTCGCCTTTTACTTACACTCGATTGAAGAAATGGGGTAGTGCTATTCTAAGCTGACACTACACAGCAATACAAATAAAATCACGGATATAAAATTGAAATAAGGGTGGCCAAAGCTTCAGCATTAAACATTTGTTACATTTGTTGTAATTTTCCACCCTTCTGAAGAAACGAGTTGAACTATTCTGTTCCGATAGTTCATGGATAATATAAAACAATCACCAACAACAATAATCCCCTGTAAAATTAATATTCCTCAATTTCTATAAGTGGTTTTAAGCCATTTTTAAGATTTTACTTCAGCTATTAGGCAGGAAGTTTTCGCAACAACTCAACTCTCAAAACTCAAACGTTCACACAGTTACCCCCGTAGGGGTTGGCAGAAGTACATATCATTTTTATTACTGTATTTTAAACGAGGATATAAAAGGAATAAATTAAAAAACAATCGCACCATTCCCAACGGACTAACGGACCGACTTCGCGCAGTAGCAATGACCAGCCGGCTCACGGGTTGTGACGCGAAATTAAAAAGCGCGCGAAATCTGGAGATTTGAAAACGGGGTTGAACTTCTCGAGTAGGCATGGCAATGATTGCTACTTTTAATTCATAATCATTTGGTGCTATTGCTAAATTTAATCATATGATTTTTACTGCTATTTTTCACAGTTCATGATTTTTAACAATTATGATATTTCATACTTTTATGCATATGATTTTACATTATAATTTATGATAAGGATAAGGTTGCAGTTCAAATAGAGGTCGTCTTTTTTGTAGTTACGTTTAAGCAAAAATATTTTAATCATTAAATATTTTTTATGTAGATTTGATATTGCCTTAATTCAATTAAACTTTTTATAAGTTTTATTTTTGTTGTAGTTGGTTGTAGAAATAAAAGAATAATAAGTGGGTGATATTTCTGTTAGTTCAACAGAACATGTGCCTTTTCAAAAGCTATAAATTTTATAACGAATATTTACTTATCTCTATTTCAATAAGGCATATGTATTATAATAATAATACACTAATTGATTGTATTATTTTCTTGGTATTTTCCTAAGTATGTTTTAAAGTCCTTCTATCATAGAATAGTAGAGGTGATTGTAATTTATTTTTTTATTTTGTAAAAGATGAAACCAAATAGAGAATAATAAAAACAATAAAGATAATCACAACTTATCACCGCCACGCCAAACGCCAAGGTAATAAAACACGTGTGTTTCAAAATGTATAAATATCTATTGTAATATTTGCTCTCTCTAACTCAATATTTCTTATTCGCTTACACTTACAAAGATAACCCCGCCCACAAGTCACTCGCTTTGCTTTTCTTATGATTTCATTCAATGTCATGATTTAGATGTGGTGCGACCAGGAATGATTAGTAGCAACCTTTCTAAATGCTATTATCATATGACATATGATTATTAGAATCATATGATTAATCATATGCTAATTGTGAAATGTTCCATGCCTATTCTCGAGTTCGCTGCATCGGAAATACTGCATTTATTGACGTGAAATAAAAAGTATTGTAATGTACATGGTGACCCATTTGTGTTCTCCATTAATAAACCTTTTTGTTAGTTTTTTCCTAGTTCAAACCATGTTCAAACCAAAATACTCACGTCATTTTTTACCATTGGGGTAGGCATAGACTATCTAAGACTAATCACCACTTTCTACGATCCTGGCAAACGTCTAGCTAGCTTCGTTTACATCCATCAATCTTTTTGTATATGCTCTTTAACTCTTACTTTTTTCATAAATCTTATACAAACTGGTGTGGTGGTGGTGGTAGGTAAGTGTTAAAAATATAGCTATCACTTCATAACTGCAACAGGGTGAACTTCAATTTTTAAGTAAACTAAAACATTATCGTTCTAATTCGATATCGAACGATCCAGGATAAGCTACTAACCAAGCCTAGCTCAATAACAGCATAAGATGACATAAAAGATAAGAACTTAAACCTTAAATAGAAATAGTTCAATCGGTCGTTTAAATTGCTTGAAAATAATACTAACAATTAAGGGCCTCCCTCGAAAATTTCACTGATTTTGGTAGTTTTCAAACTCAATGAAATCCGCTTAATGAAACAATCACACTCTAAATAAAATATATGTTCAAGTTCAATATCTTTTCTTCAATAATGACGGTTCATATTTCGTTTTCGATAATAATCGACTAAGAAAAAAAATAATTTGTGGGGGGCTTTTTTATCGTAAAGTCTGATATTGCTGTCAGAATACTGCATATATGTTATCGATTACGTAATATTTGCGTAGACAACTGAGTAATCTATCATCTGTATGAATAATTTTTAGTCTTTTCATCCTAATTATGGAGTTATAAAGCATTTTCCCTAAATTTCTTCAGCGGGTCCCTGTGCGGAGAACGGGGCGGCAGATGGCTGTTAGCCTTCATGCGCAGAGCTTGTGTCGAATTTTTCTGTAATAGAGCTGCTTGCCGCTTCCCGCGCTTTTTAGATATTTATTTTGGTTGTGCGCAACATAGTCGCTTGTTTTGCTTTACATTATAAGTTTGATAACAATCGTAATATTATCGTTAATTTCATCCTGTTTTGTAAGTACGAAATGGTCCAACGCATTAGGTTTAGGGGCCATGCGCTGTTGATAAGGGCGTGAGTTCAAATCTTCTGTCCGGAATATGCTTTTTGTTTATTTCTTTCCACGTAAAATAATTTTGTTTCGGTTATGATGATAAATGCATGATTAAAAATACTGCGAATAATTCTGTTTTGTGAATACGCTCGTTTTATCCTAATGTTCTGTAAATCCAGCTGAAACAATTATTATCTTTTTGCTTTAAATTTATGTGATGTGTACATCTCTTTTTAGTAAGATTAAAAATATTGTTTACCTTATAATAACGTCGGAAAAATAAATTAAGGAAATAAACATGTGCAGAAAATCGAAAATTTCCAATTTTAACAAAAAACTTTTGAACAACATACATACTCACAGCTATAAATCCCTAAAAGGGGTAGCCAGAGCTGAGAAATTAAAAAATCCTCAGCCACTTTTGGAAGTTGAGTAAGAAAAAGATGGTAGAATAAAAGGTTGTTGGTGATGGGTCTCCAACCGCATTGCCCAAAAATCCCTTAAAAAGCAAACCTCTAATTAAGTAAATAAACAAATACAAAAGACGCATATTTATAGTCTACTTCTAACAAGAAACTATAACCAAGTATATATTTTTGAATTATTATTATGAATTATATATTATTGCTGTGTAGTGTCGGCTTAGAATAGCACTACCCCATTTCTTCCGGTGGGTGTACATAAGAGGCGAGTGGTAGTATTTACTAAATGCTTTCTCCTGTTTTATAATTTATGCCGATTTTTTATTCAAGTGTGATTTTTGGACGTTGCGATAATAGCACGTTACGTTATTTCTACTGCCATCCACGAACACTTTGTTGTGTCGGCTAAGAATAACATAATCCCCTTTTACTTGGTGTCACCTGAAACCCACTATCACGAGTTTTCTTCTCGACATATTCCCCTCCTATATTCCGAAGGTGTCAAAAAAAATAGTTTTGTGAAATTAAAATTTTTGTTTTAGTTATTTTAATTTCAATAATTATATTCATCCAAGCGAGACATAATTGTAATATCAATACGCACGTAGCGATTTTACAACGTAGTACGAGACAATTTCCGTAGATGGCGCTTATTTTATGGTTATTTATAATAGTTACTAGTGAGTCACTAGATGGCTTATTTTACGAGTTTGATTAAAGGTGAGGAAACGGCAGGGGGAAGCCCAAATGCTAGACTTGCGCGTTCTGTGTCCGGAGAGGGAAAAGAATGATATGTATACTTTCGACTACCGGAACTATATCACTCCTTTAGTTCACTAGTTCCAATTAGCTCCGGGGCTTCCTCAATACTTTCAACTCCATTTCGTATCGCCGTTACGGATCATTTCGAAATGTACGTTTATTTTTATAGTTCTGTTATTTGTCATTTGATTAACGACTATTATGTGATAAGCAAAGTAAAGTTTTAATGTGGCTGAGGAATTTCTAATTCCTTTGCTCTGGCTACCCCTTCTAGGGATTTATAGCCGTGAGTATATGTGTGTGATAAGCGACATTTGTATTGTAATTTTTAGTAATGGATATTATTATCTTGTTAAACCAACTTATGGCTATATTGTAAATAACCATTTTTGAAAATTCACGCTATATTTTTTACCAAAGCTGGATTGGATACAAAACAAGAATAATAATCCAATCGTATTTACTTCGATTGAGATAAAATCTACTTTACTTCAACATGCCTAGTTGATATGCATTCGTTTTCATTTCAAGGATGAAATATAAAGGAACTAAATTCGGATATATTCATTACCATGATTAAAATTATAATAGTCTTTATGTGCACGGCTTAGAGTTGTCTTTCACTTAATGTACTTCCGTCGGAGCTAAACGAAACAGTTGTATCATAGAGTTCAATGGAAGTGTGGAACTAAGGAGTGATTCGAGCGCGCTTGGAACGAGTGAGTTGTTTAGTACCGGGAGTGGAAGCGTATCATTTGATTGACTCGTTCCGGAACTACCCAAGTCTACCAAATGCCGTTTTAAGGTTCTCATCTTTTCGGGGGACGCCCTTAATAATTAACATGACAGATATTCAATTTAATATTATTTTACTTTAATTTAATATATTTAGACTGTAATTAGCACTCTTAAATGGAGCACTTTTAAAAATTATCTGATAGCTACTCGCTAACGTCATTGTTTGACATTATTTGAAGGTTGTTAATGACTTTATATACTATGATATAAAAGAATTCATACCGCGATGTACAATACGCTTACAGCTCCATCTAGTGTTAAACAGTGTTGGCGCTGACCGAAAATCAGTGTTGTGAGGTAAAAATCACAACGTTTGCTGAGTCAGTGCCTTTTTGCTGTTAGAGGGCACAAAGCTACATAATTTCTATTTTTTGATGTGTTCTTGGTATAATTTTATTGTGTTTTTTGTCTTTTTTATCTTCAGTTTTTAATCTCTTTTTAATATTTTTATTTTATTTTTTGATTTGTGTCTTTGATTATTTTAGAGTTATATTGTTGTTTCTGTATTCTTTTACTTTTCTGTATTTAATTGCTTATTTTAGTGTATATTGTTAGGTTTTGTGCCTTTTATGCAGCGAATAAATGACTTTCTTCTTCTTATTCTTCTAAATATGTTTATGTTGTTATAATTCAGACGTATACTTCAATCTAAATTAGCTATTCTAAGCCGACACTACACAGCAATAATATATAATTCATAAATATATACTTGGTTATAGTTTCTTGTTAGAAGGAGACTATAAATATGCGTCTTTTGTATTTGTTTATTTACTTAATTAGAGGTTTGCTTTTTAAGGGATTTTTGGGCGATGCGGTTGGAGACCCATCACCAACAACCTTTATTCTACCATCTTTTTCCCACTCAACTTCCAAAAGTGGCTGAGGAATTTTTAATTTCTCAGCACTATGTTGTTCAAAAGTTTTTTGTTTAATTGGAAATTTTCGATTTTCTGCACATGTTTATTTCCTTTATTTAATTTTCCGACGTTATTATAAGCTGAAAAAATACTTTTAATCTTTGATTATATTAAACTACTAGTGGATCGGCCCAGCTTCGCACGGGTAGCGATGTTTTTTTAAATATCTGAGGTTTCTTTCTTCAGTCACTGCTCAAGCATTGTGAAATTTAGCGTAATGTTTTCAATTTATTAAATTTATATAGCACTCCCTGAACAGTGTAGTTTGGTGATTTTGAATGCGCTCTTATGAACGGTTCAGTATTTCCGTTTATTAGAAAATTTTGGAATAAAAAGCTATGAAGTATTTATAACAATCTAAAGAATAAATAATTACGTGATGTAGAATGCAATTACTGGCGCCATCTAGTATATAATATGTAAATTATTAACGATTTGGTTTTGGTCACGGGCGCGATGGCCTATTTCATGTATAATTTCGGTGTTTCTCTACCGTTTTCTATGATTCTTTTTTTATTGAATAGGTTATAATGTAACCTTTTTTAAATTAGGGATGAATGAGAGTATTATAAACGTAAGAGTAAACAAATATAATCAGAATACTTCGAACTGCTAAGCTATCAGGAGTTACACGTGTTATTGTGAGTCAACCATAAAAGATAGACAATTACTGTTGAGAGAAATTTTTTAGACAATTTTATGAAAAATATTTTCGTCATACATGATTTCTATGTAAGCTTAACCATTAAGGCTGCACACGCGACGGAAGCTTAAAAAATGGAGTAATTTCTCCCGTTTTCCCAAAATTTCCCAAAATTCCCCTTTACTACTCTGCTGGAAAGTATACAAAAACCTGCCCAGGAGTATGAAGAATAATTGTGCCAAGTTTCGTTAAAATCCGTCGAGTAGTTTTTGTTTCCATAAGGAACATACAAACCGACAGACAGACAGACAGACAGACAGACAGACAAAAATTTTACTGATTGCATTTTTGGCATCAGTATCGATCACTAATCACCTCCTGATAGTTTTTTTGAAAATATATTTAATGTACAGAATTGACCTCTCTACAGATTTATTATAAGTATAGATATAGATAGATGTAATAAAGGCTAATTTTAAAAGAAAAGCAAACAACTTACTTCTTTATCTAATTAGAAACACTAGTCGTGTTCTCCAAAGATTTCTGCTTGTCGATATAGTGGGATGAGTATACGAAAAATAAAAATTATTATTTCATAAATTAGTATAAGCTCATTTGATTGAGTTATTTTTTTCACAGTTGTTTACAAAATGCAACATTCAATGAAAGACTAAAAATTTATAAATATCAGCTTCTGGTCCTTTTTATTAGGGTTCCGTAGCCAAATGGCAAAAACGGGACCCTTATAGATTCGTCATGTCTGTCTGTCTGTCCGTCCGTCCGTCCGTCCGTATGTCACAGCCAGTTTATTCCGAAACTATAAGAACTACATTATTGAAAATTGGTGCGTAGATGTATTCTGTAAACCGCATTAAGATTTTAAAATAAAATCTGAAAAAAAAACCGAAATTTTTAGGGTTCCCCATACATAGAACTGAAACTCAAAATTTCTTTTTTCATTAAATCTATACGTGTGGGGTATCTATCAAAAGGTATTTGAAAATGATGTTGAGGTTTATTATATCATTTTTTTCAAAACTGAATAGTTTGCGCGAGAGACTTTTCCAAAGTGGTAAAATGTGTCGTCCCCCCCGTAACTTCTAAAATATGGGCATGATAAAACTGAAAAAAATATATGATGTGTATTACTATACAAACTACCAACAAAAATTGGTTTGAATGAGATCTAGCCAGTAGTTCTATTTTTAAACGTCATAAATCAAATTACTTACCTAATTTATTAATTTCACTGAAATATATAGCAATAATTTTACTATCACAGGCCTTACGCATAAAACGTGAACCATTGTTTTCTTATAGTAAATCAGTGATAAGTAAATAACATTTTAATTTGCGGAACCCTTCATTAGCGAGTCCATCTCGCTCTTGGCCGCTTTTACTTACTCTATCAATTCACCTTGACGAGATGGCTGATTGGTTGCGAATTTATTTCCACTGCTGACCCACCGTACCTGCGTCTATACCCTCGAAGGTACGGTGGGTCCTAAACCATACCTTAGCTAGTGCTGGGATTTCATAAGTGTTTTAATGATAAGATATAGAGATATGTATGTTTGTACTTGTAAAAATTTCGTGAGTGTAAAATCAGCAAGAGGTACACTTAGAAAATTTCAAGGAATCTTGTCGTTTTTTAAATAAAATACTAAGGCACCAGAAACTCTACTATGCTTTTATCCTACAACGCCCTTCACGCGTCCCATAGTGCAGAGAGAATACGAAAAACTTTTGGTGTTTACCTTCTGCAGCTACTAGGGTACTATGGATACTAATAGGGTTACACATATACCATACAATTTTACATACTGGAGGTAAAGTTAGTTGTTAAATATATATATACCTATATAGATATAAATATATTTTCATATTTATTATATTTTATATATATTTTTATTCATGTACTGGAAGTTCCAGTGCGGGTAGGCCTCCTGCAGGGTAGACCGATGTCTTGATGAAGGTTGCGGGAACCGGATGGATGGAGTCCAGAAATGGTGTTTGAGGAGATTTTAATGGGAGAACTATGTCCAGCAGCTGACGTCTATCAGTGGAATGAGGAAAAATCATTCAACGATGTAGGAATCCTGTGGACCTCTCTCAGCCAAACCAATGTAACGGTGGATCTTTACGTTTTAGAAGCGTTATGGTAGAAAAAATAAGCTTCGTTTCGTTACAGTGTAGGTGTAGTACCGGAGTAGTGTCACCATTTCATTTCCTCCAAGATAGAAATATTGAGTATACAAAAAAACTATACTTTTTTGTGCTTTGATTGATCAATTAAGGATTTGAATTTACTAGTGTTAGGTATATAGTTTTGCAAACCGAATTGGCTGCTTTACCTCCAATACAATTGTTTAGATTTTAAATGCACTCCATAATTTGGTGTTTATTTGCCATTGTTACTGGGTTGTAACAAATAGTAAGTTGCTTACTTTTATCGCACTTATGATTAAGTTTAGGCCCTCCGTTGCTAAAATAACCAAACACATCGTTGGTACTAGGGAGCTATAAATACTATAGTGCTTATTTTTCGTGCTTACTTATGTTCATGCTGGAGGTAAAGTAACCGACTGCTCTATAATTTATTTATTTTGGATTTATGTCCAATCGTTTTACTCATTGTGTTTTTATTAAATAATGTGTGAAGATATAATAATGTACATACATACATATTCTCACGCCGTTAGTTCCCATTGGGGTAGGCAGAGACTATCGATCGCCACTTTGTACGATCCTGGCAAACCTCTCTAGCTTCATTAACATCCATCTATCTTTTCATACATGCTCTTTTATTCTTCGTACTTCGGACACCTGCCTTTTTGAGCACATTTTCTATTAGATCTAAATGTGTCCTCCAAGGTCGTCCTCTATTAACATTACCTTCCACATTGGCTCTATAGATCTCTTTCACCACTTTACTGTCATCCATCCTCTCTATGTGCCCAAACCATCTCAACATTCCTTTTTCTATCTTTCTTACAATATCATCTTTTACACCACACCTTTCTCGAATCACATCATTCCTCACACGATCACATAACCTTACATTACAAACTTTTCTGAGGGATCTCATTTCTACTACATTCACTCTGCTTTCATGCTTCTTCTGCCACACCCAACATTCACTGCCATACATAAGCGTAGGAACGAGGACAGCATCATGCACAGCCATTCGGGCCTTTTCGGACACCGATTGACTAGACATGAGACTATCCAGTGCTCCTTGCCTCAGTGCTATTTGATGACGAATCCACCCATTCTCAGTCCATAATCACTTTCACGCAACTCTATCAGACAGTCGTCCATGAACAAGTTGAAGAGCCACGGAGAAGCTACACATCCCTGTCGGACACCCCTAGAGATACCGAACCAGTCTGTGTTTTCCCCGTTTATTCTTACACATGCACTAATAATACTAATAATGTATAACAACATTATCAATTAAAAATGTAACTGAAAATTGTAAAGAAACAAAAATATGAATAAAAGCATTTTCTTAATAATAATAGACATACATAAGATGTAGGCGCGTCCCGGATGACATGATAAAAATAAAAAACAAACATACATACATACAATCGGCCGCGCCGCCGCCGCCGCCGATTTTAGCTCACGCCGCCGCCGCCGAGGCTCGGACCGGGGCGTGAAATCGGCGTGAACAAAGCTAACAAATTCTTACTATTTAATCATAAAAACTAGTTTCAGTCCCTTAATTTTTGCCTTTTGTAACCATTCGTGCCCTAAAAGAACCAGTATCCAGAGGCATAAAACTATAAAAAAAAACATAAATAAACACTTTTTTTTTATTTAAACGTATCGTGCCTGTGGGAGTCATGTTAGAGCGCACACTACTGCGGACTCACTCGCACATAGCAGCGTCTCACTCATATTCCTACATCTCAGAGTAAAAATGTTTTTCGAGTTAAGCATAGATACAAATTATAAGTTGGTTGGAACACAGCAGAGTGTACTGGCCAGTATATCTTTGCTGTTTCCACATGCCTATTCGTATATTTTATTTTTTTGCAGTATTTCATTACAATCTTTCGAAATGTTTAATAGAAAAGAATTTAACTATATAATTAAAGAGTTTACTGTGAATCCACTACACAGCACTTCGAAAAACAGCTTCTGTTGGAAGTTTTTTGGGATACTGGTCATCAAAAAAGATGACAAAAGACAATCTATTCTTACAGAAAATGTTTTTTGCTCAGCTTGTCTCGAACAGTACAAAGATGAAACTGAAGAAGAACTATTCGGACAGTAAGCTATGAGTTTACTTTTAATTTGTACAAGCAATTATTGTATTTTAGGTTACTTATAACTTCAGAAAGCTTAAGAAATGTTTGTTATTCCGTCTTTTCTTATTACTAAAATTTAGCAGATTGAATGTAGGTATATTATTAAATACAATGTACCGTTATTAAACTATGTAGGTCTGTCTTCATATTTTAGTAGCGAACCGTATCGTTTTCATTTTACTTGTCTTTTATGTCAAATATTCCTTAAATATTTTGTACGTAATTTGTTTTGCAAATTTTCTTTACTATTGATAGGATCATTTAAGTTTACATCTGTATTTAATTTGTTCTCTTATCTGTCGATCTTGTAAGTTTGTGCGTTCTTATAAGAGCGATATTTTTCATGTTTGGTTCCACTTGTAAGTGGTTATATTCAAGCATTTTAACTATTTTTAAATTCATACATACATACATACATACATATTCTCACGCCGTTAGTTCCCATTGGGGTAGGCAGAGACTATCGATCGCCACTTTGTACGATCCTGGCAAACCTCTCTAGCTTCATTCACATCCATCAATCTTTTCATACATGCTCTTTTATTCTTCGTACTTCGGACACCTGCCTTTTTGAGTACATTTTCTATCTGATCTAAATGTGTCCTCCGAGGTCGTCCTCTACTAACATTACCTTCCACATTGGCTCTATATATCTCTTTCACCACTTTACTGTCATCCATCCTCTCAATGTGCCCAAACCATCTCAGCATTCCTTTTTCTATCTTTCTTACAATATCATCTTTTACACCACACCTTTCACGAATCACATCATTCCTCACACGATCACATAACCTTACATTACAAACTTTTCTGAGGGATCTCATTTCTACTGCATTCACTCTGCTTTCATGCTTCTTCTGCCACACCCAACATTCACTGCCATACATAAGCGTAGGAACGAGGACAGCATCATGCACAGCCATTCGGGCCTTTTCGGACACCGATTGACTAGACATGAGACTATCCAGTGCTCCATTTACCGCATTACCCTTTTTTACTCTTCTTTCAATGTCTTCATCATCATCATATTTCATCATATTTTTAAATTCGTACATGATAATTACAAAACATGCAAAAATTCAAATTTTTTGAAAGGTTTTTTGACTTATATTTTATATTCAGGTTTAAAATTCTTATTATAAGTATACTTTTGCATGCCTCGGTGTCAATCGTTTTCATTTTACGTGTCTTTTATGTCAAATATTCCTTAAACGTTTTGTACTTAATTTGTTTTGCAAATTTTCTTTACTATTGATAGGATCATTTAAGTTAACATCTGTATTTCATTTGTTCTCTTATCTGTCGATCTTGTAAGTTTGTGCGTTCTTATAAGAGTGATATTTTTCATGTTTGGTTCCACTTGTAAGTGGTTAAATTCAAGCATTTCAACTATTTTTAAATAAAAGTCTTTGAAAAACACGTGGTTTTATTGCTAGACGTCATTTAATAGGCTGACAAAAAGATATTGATAGAAAATTAAAAAAAAAGTGGCTGACGCCGATGACGCCGATCACGCCGCGCCGCCGCCGCGGTGTTTTTGGCCCTCACGCCGCCGCCGATTAAAATATAATCGGCGCACACCTCTAATACATACATAATACTCACGGCTATAAATCCCTATAAAGGGTAGCCAGAGCTAAGGAATTATAAATTTCTTAGTCACTTTTGGAAGTTGCGTGGGAAAAAGATGGTGATATAAAGGTTGTTGGTGATGGGTCTCCAACCGCATCGCCCAAAAATCCCTCAAACAAAAGTCCCAATACCGTTAGTCGCCTTATACGTTCACCCCCCGGTAGAAACGGGGTAGTGCTATTCTAAGCCCTACACTACACTACACACACACTACACGGCGAAATTATTATATTATTCGACTTATACAAAGTACTTTACCTCCTGTTTGAATTAGTGAAATAAATATAAACAACTTACTTACCATCCCATAGCACCCTAGTTACCATGGCAAGAAAACAACATAACACACTTTTGTCCCCACCAATATTTTGTTGATTCCATAAATTAAATCAGAAAGAAATCAATAAGTTTAAAAACAATCTTCATCCTTTTCTTACGAACACTGATTGTTCAATACAGATCAATTGCTCAATAGTGTGGAAAAGAGAAAACATAAATTGTTTAGAACTATGGCGGTCTGGTGACAGGTTTGTTTTAAAGCGCTTTCTTTGATTGATGACGTCTTGATCGATTAGTGAACCGCCCCAGCTTGCGCGGGTGGAAGTCAATTTGATTTAATATGATAGAAATAGAATTAAAACAACTATTTATTTTCGGATATTTAAGCGCGTGTTATTACATGGTTTTTTAAAATCCAACAAATACTTGTTTTAATTTTAATGAGCAATCGTGAAAGTCTTAGAAAATACTATGAATGAAATAGGTTATGGAGTACTCAGAGCTACAGAAATTGAATGGTTTCACTCACTCTTGGAATTTGAGTGGGATAAGTGGACTGTTTGGCAAGATATCTCCAGTCGCATCGCCCAATAAAATCTTTATAGGCCCAAATTCCTTTAGCTATCTCGTACAACACCCATGAGAAAAAGTTTTAGTATTATCTTACTCCTGATATATTTTGATTGTCACCATACATTGTCACATGACTAAGTACAACTCAACCATGTTGGTAGTTTAAAGTATATTTACTCCCAATTTAAATTATTGCGTCCCCTCTACTTGCTACTACGAAATTCTTACAGGGTCGGACTAGCACTTGCCTATTTTTATTTCGCATAGATTTGAATTGCGCTTAAGATACGCCATAGCAAGATTGCTATGGCGTATTGGGAAAGATTTCCTCCAAGGACGCTTGTAATGCAAAATCCAGCACTTATTATATTACAAATATACAGTATCATTTCATTTATCTGTATATACAGTTCTATTACTCTATGGTCCAAATACTACGCTCCTATAATAATATTACTCCTGGTAACTTGTTAAAAATAAAAACTAACTTCTTGAAAAATTCTAAGTTTATGATTCTGCATTAGCAGAAATTTTTACAACTGGGTAAATCAACTTAAATTGATTCTACAACAATAATTTTTAACTTTTTTTAAATTTGATAATTTTTATACCTCGTCGATTTGTTATAAAAAAACACAAAAAAGACAAGTTATTTATCGAAAAGGCACCTACAGAAACCTAATATTCTTAAAATAAAATCATTTTAAAATTTTACTTAAAGACGGTAATGACGACTATAGGATGGAAATGATAATCTTGCTACTGGTAATGATGTATTGTTACTGGTAATGACTAATTTCTTCATTTAGTGCCTGTTGTACAATAGTCGGATAACAAATATCTGGAGAATAAATTGATGCTTTCACAGTTAAGAGCTGTCAATTTATTTTCATATATCTGACTATTGAAAAATCTACCCTAAGATGATATAATTTGCTTAACACAAAATGAAACAAATAGATGAAGACTACAAAATTATATTTTTAATGAAATCACAATACTTTTTTGGCTATTTATAAAATATTTATCTTAAACAGAGGATCCTTTCCTTTTTATCTAGAGTATGTAACCTAGGTTTAAATTTTGACCAATTTTGTTATATAATGGGTATTACAAAATTATAGTAGGTAAAGAAAGTTTAACAAATATTTAGAAATGTCTTATAAGTATCAATAAAGTATAAATTATGTAATTAGATCTTTAGGTTTTTGATAAGGTAAATACGACAAGAAATTAAGAAAACTGATTAGGACTAAATCAACAAAACAAAAAGTTTTCGGCTAAGGCCAGGTTTTTTTAAAATTTAGTTTTTGTTAATATCTTTCTTAGGTTTCTGAAAAAAAAAATGTTTTAGTTAAGGATCTATTCTAGTGAAATTCGTAAAAAGTTACATGATTTACTTAATAAAAAAAATCCCAAAGTTACCCCTTTCATTTTTGTACTTACCTATAGACGCTTAATATATCTAGTGATTTTCGTAAAGTTTTTTTTGATAAAATGATTGCCTGAATTACTATCTTCAAAAACGTCGAAAAAGTTTTTTTTTCTATCAACTTCATTAGCTTTTTGCGTTTTTTCAATTCTGTGTATCTTAAATTTTATATCATATTTCGTATGATTGCTTATTGGATCAGAACTCTTTTGTTGCTCTGCGCTTGTCGCTTCAATTTTCTGGTTTTCATTCTCGATTAAAAATACAGCTTCAGGTACTTCAATTTCCTTTTGCAGGTCCTTTTTCTTTTGTCTATATTTTTCTGCTGCTTCTTTCCACTTCTTTCTCTTTGCCCTTTGTTCTCTTGCTGATAAATGGTTGATTGATTTTACCTTTTCATCTTTTTTTTTCTTTGATATCGACTTCTTTCTTTCTCTTTTGCTACTTTATAAGCTTCTGGATCGGATTTGACTTCTGCATATTTCCTACGTTTATAGTCCGCTAAACTACTTTCTGCTTTTTTTCGTTTATTCATAGTTACCTGTAATTTATAGTCAAATTTGTACTTTTACTACTAGATAGGCACTTTATAGGTATATCAACCTGGTGTTGGTTCCGGTTGCTCATCCCGCTAAGAACAGGAGAACCCAGGGTCCGCTTGTAGTGTTGAATGGCAGAGTTGCTATTTACCGAGGCGAGTGCCGTGGCAACATGCTAAAGGGGGATCGAACCCGCAACCCTCCGGGTGGTGATCAGGCGCCTTAACCGCCTCGGCTATCATCGATATACTAGATAGGCACTTTATCTTTAAACAACGGTTGCATAGTAGTAGTTGCTATGAAATAAGTCATTCCCGGCAGTGAAAAATCATTTCCAGGTTTTATAATTTACAGGTAATGACGCTACTGGGAATGACTATTTCGATAAAAAATGCTTTTATGTTATCGTTTTATAATTGAGGGTAGAAGGAAAAAAAAATCCAACACAGCGTTCCTACCACATATTATAATATTAAAACAATATACGATTAAAGTCAACACTTACCTTGCAAATTATTTATCTGGGAATGACGAAAACTGTGACAAATCGGTATTCACTATATATTATCCTGTATTTCCAAAATTTAAACACTGTTACAATCAAGCGCGTGCACTCACTACGTACAGGGGAATGGCGGCTAGGTGGGGGGTACACGATGATAACTTAGGGATGTCAGTAAAAAAATATAAAATTGGTTTGATGCACTTTCCTGGTGATGACGAAAAAACGATGACAAATTTTTAATAAATTTTTTTTGTTCTATGAACGTATATTCCTAGCATTGGCGAGTATGTCTAAATGCTATGCATACTTCACAAATAATTCAATATAGTTCAAAAACGCTCATGCTCTACTGATTTATCCGTATATAATTTTAAAGCTTATTGCTCAACAATTTTCTTTGACCTGGGAATGACTTTTAGGCCATTAAAAAAATATTTTAGGTAAAATTTTACGTCCAAGTTTTATTTTAAGAAAGGCGCCTATTCAATCGTTTATTAAGATGTTCTAAAAAAAAGTTTTAAAAAATTACGTCGAAAATAAAAAAAGATATTCTGAAAAAATTATGTAGAATCGAATTTAGTTGATTTACCCAACTACACAAACATTATTATCTGATTTGAAAATTTCATGTCATCCTCTTATCCTAGTATATATTTATGAGGCAAACTATTTTTGTGTACCAGGGCAGTATAGAACAGTAACTTGTTTTTTGTATCTAATACAAATCAATGTGAAATCCCAGCACTAGCTAAGGTACGGTTTAGGACCTACCGTACCTTATAATATAAGGTATGGACGAAGGTACACTGGATTTGACTAGAACCCGCGCACATGGCTCCGAAAATAAAAGATTCATTTTTTTTAATTAGATAGGGAAATTGTTACGCTTAGATGTGCATGGTTCACTGGAATGCAGAAAAGCTTCGGAATTCGAAAATCACGATCCTCGCCGAGAAAAACATACATACAGCTACTTACGGCCATAAATCCCAAAAATTTCAACCACATTTGGAATTTGATAGGGAAGTAAATGGTAGAAATAAAGTATCGGTTTCCAACCGCACCGCCCATAAACTACTTAACATAGCCCTATACCCTTAGTCGCCTCTTATGATACCCGTGGTCTGTATGATGAGTACATACATACATACATATACTCACGGCTATATCTAAGCTATAAATCCCTTAACGGGGTAGCCAGAGCTTTGGAATGAGAAACTCCTAAGCCACTTTTGGAAGTTGAGTGGGGAAAAGATGGTAATAATAAATAATTGTTGGTGACGGGTCTCCAACCACATCGCCCGAAAATTACTTCAAAAGCCCTTAAACCCTTAGTCGCCTTTTACGATCACCCACGGGTAGAAATGGGGTAGTGTTATTCTAAGCCGACACTACACGGCTAATGTATGATGAGTATTGATGTTTAATGTATGAAATGTATGAGTATGTACTATATGTTAATAAATACATTGTCAAGTTGCCATCTTATACCACAAGCCACATCTTTCCTTACCTTAAGACTTAGCTTGATCCATGTGATATACCTATATATGTTACCATAATAAACAAACATATACTCACGGCCATAAATCCCAAAAATGGGTAGCCAGAGCTTCAGAGCTAGAAACACCTCAGCCACGTTTGGATGTTGAATATCCATAAAAATGCTCGATATAATTAATATTAATAAATATTATAAGGCAATCACCAACGAATAAGCCAGCGAAACAAAGAAAGAACATTGCCACGGTCAACCAGATCAATTACGTAGAAATATATAATTGTGTGTATATATTCATGTTGATATTTGCAAATTGCAGCCTATCATTATCTCTGTTTTATTTGTCAACCGGTTAATTAGTGCAAACTATAAAACTATCAGAAGGGCAAGCACGAGCCGTGTTTAAACTAGTTATCGCGTGGGATAAAGCAGCCATCTCTTACGCACTTACTTAGTATCGTATACTGCCATCTCATTCTAACCGTTATTGTGTCGATAAAATAGAGCTCGTGCTTGCTATACAGATAGCATTTTAGTACACCCATAAATTTATTTACGGTAATGATTTTTTGTTGTCTTACATTTTTAATCGGATATTTATTGGTCAAGTAGATTGGAAACAGAGTATGACTGTGATTAAATAACAAAGGATTTTTATTCATTTTATAAGTTCTTTATGGTATATTTTCATGACAACTGGAATTAAAAATCATGATTTAATGAACATAATAAACATTTAGTTTCTCTATTATAACACTTACCAAGTGCGAGTCAGACGAAGCAGGCGTACGAAGTATGAAGAACAAAAGAGTATATATGAAAAGATTGATGGATGTAAACGAAGCTGTAGAGGTTTGCCAGGATCGTACGAGTTGGTGATTAATAGTCACTGCCTACCCCAAAGCGACATAGTGGCGTAAGTATATGTTATGTTATACGAGTCTGACTAAACTATAGAACCTTTATAAAAACAAACATACATACATATACTCACGGCTGTAAATCCCTAGATGGGGTAGCCAGAGCTGAGGAATTAGAAATCGCATCGCCCAAAACTCCCTTAAAAGCCCCAATACCGTTAGTCGCCTTTTACGTACACCCACCGGAAGAATTAGGGTAGTGCTATTCTAAGCCGACACTACAAAGCAGCATTTATTTTATAAAAACATAAAAGTGAATCTTTATAAGTAAGCAAAGTTAGTCTTAGGATTCAAAGTTCGAACCCGAGGTGACAAAAATAAGCTGTTCTACCTAATAAAAAAGCGTTCCAACAATTTAGATTATAGCGCGAAAATAGAAATCGACACTCATATATAAGGTTCAAAAACATACGTTTCGTGGCGATCGATAGTAGACCCAATGGCTTGAGTATATGTATGTATGTTAAAAAAATATGAAGCTGAACATTTTAATTTATAAATATTTTATCGTTGTGTAGTGTCACTATCTTATTTCTTTGTTGTACTTGTGCTATACTTTATATGTGGGTGGCAAGCGTGGATCCAGCCATATGGGCAAGATTCTTAGCTCTGACTACTCCATCAAGGGATTTATATCCGTGAATATATGTATGTATGTATGTATACTAATACTATGGCCAAGAGATTTTAAGGTGTCTATGCCCACAACCTTTTGTGAGGGCTGGATACGCCCCTGGTGGATTACCAAGGATACTTTAGTATTTACTTTCGTTCCCGCATATGAACTCCCAAAAGTACCTGAGAAATATTTTATTCTGAAGCTCTGGCTACTCCTTCTAGGAAATTATAATCCTGCATAGGTTGTAATAATAACCTTAATCGGCAATCTCTGTAATATTTTTATCATTAACTGTCGCCTAAATCAATAGGAATAAATAAAATATCAATAAAAATGGACTTATTTACATATTTTTTACATGAAATTAAAGCTATTTTTTTCCTAATATGATAATACATAGCTGCCTGTGAAAAAGCGGCCGCAAATAAGGGTTACCATCTGTTAAAAACGCGATATATTCAAATATATTTTACAAACTATGCTATTGTTTCTGTTTATATTTTATGACTTATATAATAACTATACTTATATAATATATATATAAATTTTTATATACTTACTTACTTATACTCACGCCCATTATTCCCATTGGGGTAGGCAGAGACTATCGATCACCACTTAGTACCATCTTGACAAACTTCTCTGGGTTCCCTTACATTAATTATTCTTCTCATACATGCACTTTTATTCTTCTCACTTCGGACCCCCCGCCTTTATAAGAAGCCGGCACTACACGGCAAAGTGGGCACATAACATACCGGGTTGCAATACATTAACTTCTTTAAGCAGTCAAGATTCTTAAGCACCAGATTATAGCAATTGTTTTGCAAACAATAGTCTTCTAAGAGCACTCACCACACCCATGGACCGCACGAGCAGCAGGACCGCTTCAAACCGTTGACAATCTATGGCCAGTTTCAAGTAGCTAACTTATTGTGCAGGCGATGTATGACAGCTTTTGGTGTTCTGTTCGTTGACAAAACTCTGAGCCGGGTAGTTAAAGTCTCCACCAGCCATCAGTATTGACAAGGTGTAAGTGTCACATAAATAAATATATTGTATAGCTGTGTAGTGTTGGCTTAGGTACTACCCCATTTCTTCGCGTGGGTGTTCGAAAGAGGTGACCAAGGGTAATGGGGCTTTTTTTAAAAGGATTGTCAGGTGATGCGGCGGACACCTATCACCGAAAGTCTTTATTTTCCTTACCCAACTTCTAAAAGTGGCTGAAGAATTTCTAATTCTGCTTCTCTGGCTACCCCTTTTAGGGGAGAAAATATTAAAATTCGTTTTTAAAAATACGAAATAAAATACTTCTTTTAATATAAATACTGTATTATCACACCGAGTAAACCCATATTTAAATGTTAAATCGCATTACAAGAATTTGCTCTCGACTCAATTCCAAGAACAAGAATTTAAGGTAAAATTTCAAAATCATTTGCACAGATTGATCTACTTCACTAAGCCCCTTTTAATCTATGTATTTCAGTGTTAGTTGATAGCACAAAATTGGAGTTCAATTCTTCACCATCCAAAATCATCGGGTAACTGTTTTTCATCGAAACGATTTGAATTTGTAAATTCCGTAGCTTGCTTTCAATCATTTCAAAGTTTTCTTGCAACGTACTCACTTGTAGCTGCATTTTCTGGCGCAGCTGTAAATTAAATAATGCTGACAATTCGTTGCATATAATAAACGAAACATGGGCCAAAGGGTTAAGCAGTAGATCACCACATATGGGCCAGCGCCAGCCATAAAGTGCAAGAATATTAGATGTTTTAAACAGAAACTTAGTTATTTATATTAATAATAGGTATGTTTACGATATTTATAACATTGTAGTACAAGATCTAACTAGTACAATAGTATCTAAAGTGGGCATTACACGACACGGTACAAATATGACGGTAGCAAGAGAGCGTTTAGTGTAGTGTGATAAGCTAAATTAATTTTAATTTACTTTTCACACTATACTTACTCAGTTACCATACTCTTAAAATTGTCTCGTGTATTACCCTCTTAACCTAAGTGAAAGTTCTAAAGGGCAAGCACGAGCCGTGTTTAAACTAGTTATCGCGTGGGATAAAACAGCCATCTCTTACGCACTTACTTAGTATCGTATACTGCCATCTCATTCTAACCGTTATCGTGTCGGTAAAATTGCGCAGCAGTATAAGGTTTCTTCAAAATCAGATTATGTCTCTAAGTTTTGTTAGGATAGCACAAACCCATTTCTTCCCGCGGGTATAGTCCGGTGAGACTTAGGGTTCTGGGGCTTTTAAAGTTATTGTTGGGCGATGTGGCTGGAAACTCATAGCCAATCATTCTTTATTACAACATATTTTTCTCCCCCAACTTCCAAAAGTGGCTGAAGTATTTCAATTTCTGAAACCTGGCAACACAGTATTTACTGCCGTGATTTTTAGAATCATATACACATGTCAAAATCACAAAGCAAACTACATTAGAAACCACTTACTTCATCCCTTTCTTTGAGACATGTAACATGTTCAGCCCGGCTTTGCACCAGTTTTCTCTCTAAATCTGATATTTGGTTAAGCATGTTCCTTCTCGAAGCCTCGGACCTATCCTTACTTCGGTTTATACATCGACTGCTCTCCAACTTCAAATAGTTAATTTCGTTTATGAGGTTACTATTTTCGGTTATTTTCTCTTTTAGGCGCTCTTCACCGTCTCGTAATTTTTCATCCAAACGTAATATTACTGTTCTGTATTATTAAAAAATGCATGTTATCGTCAATTTTAGTAAACGTTACTCAGCTAAGTTCTGTGATATTAAAGAATAAATTCTATTTTCCGTTTTAGAAGAAATATCTTAGTAGTATAGTAATCTTTTATAACATTCGTACGAACACGGCCCTAGAATGTCAATCTAGTAGGCAGGAAGTAATAAATCTCAATTTTTAACTTAGACGTGATAGACCAAAGTCAGTACCGGATGGTCTAAATGTACCTCAGCCGCTAATTTATTGTGATATTTTAACATTATTAGATTATTTGCTACATACGTCTTAACGATATAGAAAGTATAATGACTTAAATATATAATACAATATCGATATTTACTTGTTTTCTAGCAATTCCTTTTTAGTATCAGCGAGGTCTGTTTCTCTTGATGACAAGTTTTCTTTAAGACTTTGATTTTCTTGCAGAAGCGAATGCTTCTCTTTCTTCTCTTGATTTAAATTATTTACAGCTTGCACTAACTAAAATAAAGAAATATAGGCACTTAATTAATCAAATATATACCATAATCGCAGCTGATATAAAATATGTTGGAGAGTCTCGAGTATACCCTGAATATGCACCCTGGCTGCATTTCACCAGGCTGGCTAATGGCAGATCAAGCTAAATCAAGACTTGATATTACGTTTTTTGTTTATTGTGTGTGTATTAAAGTATTTAAAGTCCCAGTTCTGAAACTTTGAAACAATCATTTTAATACGCAAGACATAAAATAATACATACATACATACATATACTCACGGCTATAAATCCCTAGATGGGGTAGCCAGAGCTAAGGAATTAGAAATTCCTCAGCCACTTTTGGAAGGTTAAGTGGGGAAAAGATGGTAAAATAAAGGTTGTTGGTGATGGGTCTCCAACCGCATCGCCCAAAAATCCCTTAAAAGCCCCAATACCGTTAGTCGCCTCTTACGTACACCCACCGGAAGAAATGGGGTAGTGCTATTCTAAGCCGACACTACACAGCACACACTACACAACATAAAATCACTATGTTAGAAATATTCAATTTCCATAATCGAAAGTTCTACTGTCGAATACTATATGATGATAAACTTTGTAATGTCTGCCCAGAATAGCACTAGCCTCTTTCTTTCCGCGGGTGTCGTAAGAGGCCACGCAGAGTTTTGGGGTTTATAAATGGTTTTTGGGTGGATGGGTTGCTGCAGACCCACCACTTACTTTGTCTTACTAAACTTTCTAAAGTGGCTGAGTAGTTTTCCACATTTTAGCCATACGTGGGTATACGATGATCCCAGAACTGTTATATTATATGTTTATTATATATTATATTATAAGCATACACCAGTACATGATTCTTAAACTTAACTTAAAACATCAAAGCGAATGCTTCAGAGTACCTTTTCTTTGACCCGATTCAGTTCACTTGAAATCTGTGCCGAGCTGTCTTCCGCAAGTTTCTGAAGTTGTTTAGCTTCCTCCAGCTGTATTTGAACTCCCTTCAACAGGTCCGGCAAAGGAGCCAGCTCTTGCAATTTCTCTTGAAACTGCATCTAATTGAAATATTATGCCAATTGGATTTTATGACTTTGTTCGGTTTGTGACTAATTTATTATTTTAATTTTTAACATATGGTGTATTTTATTGTGTATTTATACATACATACACAGTATACTTACGGCTATGAATCCATTATTTATCTCATCTAAATAATTTATTGTATTTTAAAAATCCTGCATTTCCATTATAATGACATATAGATTTTATATACGTAAACGAAATAAACAAACTACCATCATAGCTCAGTGGGAACTCCTGCGGAACGTAGGTTCATAACCTGAGCCGGGCTATTCGAATATGTCTTTACTTAAGCCATATTGTGTGGTTAATAAATATAGAAAATACCATTGTGAGGAATCCCACATCGTGACACACAAGGTAAACAATGCTGGATGGTACTTAATCATGTGACAGTGTATTCGTACAAATCGTCGATATGTATGTCCCGTTTGACGTGGGTACTCTCAACACTATCTGACATATAATTCCCGGTAAATAAAAGGTGAGAGTTGCGGGAAGCCGATAGATGAAGGGAGCAGTCCAGCAGTAGATTTCTATTGGCTGATGATTATGCTAATTACAAATAGTTCCATACACAGGCTGCCTTCCCCTTCCCCGCTCCCAAAACCATCTGTCCTTCATCATCAAATTCAGCCGTCCATTATTATCAACAACATCAAAATTACTGTATAGTGCCGGCTTTGAATGTCGCTACCCCTTTCTACCCCCGGGTGTCGTAAAAGGCGACTAAGGGTATTATATGGGCTTTTTAAGTTGCAATTGGGCGATGCAGTTGGAGACCTATCACCAACGATACTATATTTCTACCATCTTGTTCCTTAACAACTTCTAAATGTGGCTGAGGAGTTTCTAGCTCTAAAGCTCTGGCTACCTCTTTTTGGGATTTATGGCCGTGAGCATATTGTATGTATATATCTAAATTCAATGGGATGACTGAACATTTAATCATCCCAAAGCTCTTTGTAAAATACTCTATTATAACGTGTCTATAGTCTTAGTTTTAATGGGAAAAGTGGTAACTATTTTACAAACCTTCATTTTGTGAATTTCGAACTGTATTTGATCGGACACTTGTTTGTTGTCATAGTCGACGATATCCAACTGTTTTCTGTATTCGACCGCTTGCTGCTCAGCTTGAAGGTACTGTAACGTAATGTATATTGCTTAAAAGAGACCTTTTATATATACATACATATACTCACGGCCATAAGTCCCAAAAAGGGATAGCCAAAGCTTCAAAGCTAGAAACTCCTCAGCCACATTTGGAAGTTGATGCTACAAGATTTTTACATAGACACCTAAACACTAATACGATAAACTCAAACTGTCTGATATTATCATTTTTAATCATTTTAATATAAACGGACAAGGCACACAAATGATGTTACACAGAGAAGGACAGCAATGCAATGTCTTGAAGTTAGGAACACTAACTCGTCGATAAATTAATAAGTATATTATAATACATATCATGCATGTATGTTCGGCTTTGAATAACACTAACCCTTTCAGCTCGCGGGTGTCTTAGGAGGCGACTTAGGTATTTAGAATGTCGTAAGTACCTAATCTATCACCTACCATCCTTTATTTTGCCCTTTTTCCCCCACTCAAATTTCAGAAGTGGCTCAGATTCTAATTGTGGAGCTTTCCCCTTTTCAGGATTTATAACAGTGAGTATATGTATGTATTTTCACAATTAAATGATTCCCAAGACTTAAGAACATTGATCTTCATCATTTTTATTACAAAAACCCTGAAAAGTCTCTGACGCGATAAAAATGAAACTCCGAATAAAATACAAATTCTATTGTTTAAGAACACAATTTACCAAATTTTAATCAATTAATTTAATTCAAACCTTATTACGATAATCCTGAATCTGCTCGTCTTGTTCTTGCAACGTTTGCCTTAGTTCCTCAATCTCTTCTTTCATTTCACGAATTTCAGTCTTCAGGGACATATTTAGGTAATCAGCTGGCAGATGATCCTACAAAATTTGTTAATAACGTATAATTTTGATAATAAGATCAATTTAACTACTTATTCATATTCAATTAAAGCATGCTTATTAATCAAATAGATACAATCTATTGAAAAGCAATGCTGTCTATCTTTATATAACACTAGCTGACCCGACAGACTTCGTACTGTCAAAGGATCTGGCAGGTTAAGGAAGGAGCAGTGGCCACTGTGAGATTTTCTGATTTTTTTACACGTTTGTTTGTTACCATTTAACTAGAAAACACTCCAATTTACAGCCGGCTACCATGAATACTTTCTGAGATCTGCAGACGTTATTTCAATTTGCATTTTCTCCTTAACTATAGAAGGCACAATATTGAAACCAACTAGTATCTACGTGCATTGCGTCGATATACAGGCGGGGATAAATGATTATTTGTATTTTGTGGAGAAACAAATTGTAAAAAAAATAAACGACGATCATTTTTACGGAGTCTAACCACAACGGCTACCCCCGCAGCTCAAGCGAAAACTTGAGTTAATGTGAAATAGTAAATATTTTTAAATCTACCAATGCTACTGATCAAGGGTGAACGCTGGATTATTTTCTGGAGAGGGCACAAGTGACAATGGTATTTTTCTCCCGAATTTCATTTCATGACTAAAAGTTAAGGCGACTAAGCGTAAATGCGACCCAACAAGTGGTTGACGGCAATTTCATCCATCTGTTACTTCCACTTTTCCAAAAACCACCAGTTTTACACAACAAGAATCTTTTAGCTTAGCTTTTTTGAGATTCATCTAATCTAAGATCTAAGTGAAATTGAGTCCATTATTATTTTACTTGATTTTTTTATTAATAGCATCTCATATGTAAAAAAAACTTGCCTTAGACGACTTATTTCCAGCATTAACATAGATATTATCGAGCTTCTGTTCCAAATCGTTCAATTTATATTCATATTTGTCCCTCTTTCTCTCTTCCGGAACTATTTGAGACTTATAAAAGTATGTGGTAACCTGTAAATAATTGGAAAAACGCAAATAGATATAAAAATTTGTAACTAGATTTATTGTTCAGTTTTGCGATATATATGCCTTATAATTTTATGATCGAAGCTTTGGAGATAGGATATGTTTACGTACATACATTTACTCACGGTCATCAATCCCAAAAAGGGGTAACGAGAGCTTTAGAGCTAGAAAATTCTCAGTCACATTTGGAAGTTGATAGGGAACAAGTCTCCCACCGCATCTCCCAAAACACTTAAAAAGCCCCATACCCTTAGTCGCCTCTTACGACACCCGAGGGTAGAAAGGGGTAGGAACATTCCAAGCCAGCACTACGGGACAATAATATGTGTATCTAATCCTATATGACTCAATTTAGAGAGATGTGACAAATCGGGGGTCACATTTTTTGTCAGTAATCTACAAACTTTATTAATATTATATGCTTTGTGATAAACGTTTCAGCAATCGACAGTGTCGGCCCACGCTCAAAGCGGGGTTTCATAGTGCTGAACGAATTCAGCCATGCGCACATATATATACTCACCCTATTAGTTCCTATTGGGGAAGGCAGAGACTGATCATAACCACTTCATATATTATTTAGTTTTATTACCTACTACTTAATTTTTTTAAAAGTATTCTTTTTAGCACTTTCTCAATACAACAGCCACTATACTTTAATAGATTTGTCATGGTGTAAAAAAGTAACTAAATAGTCAGAAAACCAATACATATCAGATAATCATTTCTATTTTATTCTTATCCACACCAGATTTACAGACGACAACTAAATGTAAATGTTGTATGTACGTAGTTATTCAACTATAATATATCAAAAGGTTAATGCTCTTGGATACTAAGATTTAATAGAATATCCAGTCCTTTCTTCGTCTTAACTCTATACAGTGTGTTTCCACGGGTTGGGAGACAAGCCGTCAGCAATGTGTCACGGGAGTAATTACAAACATAGTATTATGGGCGTTAACTTAGTAACAATTTTAAGTGCATTGCTTTACAATCTTACGGCATCTATCCATGAAATTGCCACTTAATTCTACTTAAATTAATAAACTCACGAACCTCTGGCGCTGGCGCTTTGACACACTTATTTGTTAACACAACATACTGGGTCGATTCGAAGTTACTAATATCATTTATGAAACTGTTACCGTGTTCCTGAAATTAAATCAAACTATACAACATGCTACGTTATTTTACATTTTAGATGCGCGAATAATTAACAAGAGTCAAATTATTTCTGTACATTTTGTGAATTAGGTCTGCACTGTTGATCAACATATAATAAATGCTTTATTCATTCAGGGGTTTTCGATAGTAACGATGGCTTAACGTGCCTCCGAAGCACTAAATCATCGTAATTATCGGCGAATCAGTTGATTCTAGTCTGCAATATCCCAGCTTTACCGCACGGCCTGCCTGTTCCCGATTGCCTTATTAATCGTCGAATATATTAATCTAAACCATTGTTTGCGTTATTGCTATTACTCTGCAGCCAGGCGCTAAATGTTTGTTTAGAATAAATATTTATGCACTGCGTAATAAGATTTTTTTAAAAACTTATTTATATGTTTAAACAGTATAAAGCATACCCTTACCAAGCCGATCACAGTTTGATTTGGATGTCTGATTGTGCAAATGTTTTGTTTCTCATTATTTAATGTTTGGAGTTCCATTTCCATGTCCGTCAGTTGTCCTTCTAATTTTTCTAACTTAGTCTAAAACAAAAATAAAATAAAATGACATTATTTTACAGAAACTCAAATTCCGTTACTAAAAACCATTTAAGATCGAAGAAGGGGATAAATATGACGTAAGAAATAGTTTCTGTTATCCTTGTGCTTGTGGTTTTGGCTTGTGCTTATGAAGTGATTAGGAATTGGTTCGTGGTATTGACCTATTTCCAAGGACTCTTTTTTACACCATCCACTCTCCCGCCATTAACGCTTGTGTAAAGCGAACTTTGAGAAGTTCCTGCCTTTTAGGTCTTTGAACGATTCACGTTCCATTAGGAAGTTTGAAAATAGTTAACTCTGTGGATAGTGGTAAATTGATCTTTTAAGTTCTTCGAATCGGTATTGCGTTGTATAATTTTGATTTTCTAGTGACCAAAACATCAATCCTTCTAAAACTTCTAAGAAGCTGAAGTGACACAAATACATTTCCAGCGTTGAAAACTGTTTTTCTAACGGTATACGCTGTGATAATTAACGGTAATAATTCGCAAATGTTTGTTCAAGTGATTTAAATCCAGTCAACGGCTGTCTTCACTTTACGCATTTATACATCTTTACATATCATTACGATTACATACCCCGCGTATATCTCTAAACGGCTGACAGAAGTACTAGTTATTTTATTTTATGACAAAGAGTTTAATAAATACTTTACTTTTTACTTTTAACTTTTTTACTTTAGACTTTACTCATAGGGAAGGGGGCAGGGAATCGCCCCGTTTTGCTTTCATATAATGTCACTTGTCTGAGAATAATAAGGCTATGTGTTTTCTAAATAGTTTAGTAAACCATTATTATAAAACATCACTGTTCAATGCTGTTTTATAATATCAAAATATTAGGAGATATATTGCCGTGTAGTGTCGGCTTAGAACTGCATTGTAGTATCGGCTTAGAATAACACTACCCCATTTCTACCAATGGGTGATCGTAAGAGGCGACTAAGGGTAAAGGGGCTTTTTAAGTGATTTTTGGGCGATATGGTTGGAGACCCGTCACCAAAAACGTTTATTATTTTTATCTCTTCCCCAATAAACTTCCAAAAGTGGCTGAGGAATTTATCATTCCAAAGCTCTGGCTACCCCGTTAAGGGATTTATAGCCGTGAGTATATGTATGTATGAATACATATAGTTTCTCGTATTATGTTGCAAATAGCATTAGTCGCTGGTCTAACATATTTACGCAAGGAATGGAACTTTAATCAACTGGCACTTGGTCTATCATCTATTCCGTCCTGAAAATTGTGGAAATTCTCGAAGACATTGTTACTACTAAAAATACCTTTTCTTTATAATATAAATTTTCTGGAAGTCTGGCAAAAGTATTTTTGATTGAATTTTTACTTTAATAATGTATAAAAGAGTGGCATATTATTAATTAATTTAAACGAAACTGATTCATTGTATCCCAAACCATTTGCAATACTGTGATTTCGAGTCACATTATCTTTCTCACAGCCCATATATGTGTCCACCGAGGGGATCGTGCTTACCCTGTTATGGGGAACTTTTGTCATAGTCCACCACGCTGGCCAAGTAAGGTTTGGCTCACCAACGACTACGACCGTGATAGTAGCCGGGACCGACGGCTATACGTATTATATAATTTTAATTTTCGTACAATCAGCCATAAATTCCTCGGCCACTTTTGAAAGGAATCGCCAACTAATCTCTTAAGAGCCCCACAACTATAAGTCACACCTGAGGATACCCACGGAGAACACACTTGGACCAAATTGAGAGTGTGCTCAAAAAGGCTGGCGTCCGAAGTATGAAGAATAAAAGAACATGCATGAAAAGATTGATGGATGTAAACGGAGCTAGAGAGGTTTGTCAGGATCGTACGAAGTGGCGATCAATAGTCTCTGCCTACCCCAATGGGAACTAATGGCGTGAGTATATGTATGTATGTATGTAAGCTATTCTAAGCTATACATAACTTCTCAACTAGAATTAAATTTGTGTATATACCCTCAGGAATCAAGCATGAGGACTTGGAGTTAAATTTTATTACTAAAAGAAAGAAAGAAAGAAAGAAAGAAAGAAAGAAAGAAAGAAAGAAAGAAAACCTTAATAACTACTATTATTATTATTAATTACGATATATAATTCAACCCAAAAGAAAATGATTTTGTAAACTAAATCTACGGTTAAAATAATTCACATGAAGTTCTACCGTTTCCCCGCCCGACTCGGGTATTTTATTTTATCTTCTTAAAGTTTTAATTACCAACGATTTACTGGAAAAGTAGTGGACTCACAACCCAGATATCACGGATTCAATTCTAGAGGATAACACACAAACTCTATTCGTAAGTCATACCTTAATATACAGCAGGCTGAATCACCTGATTATCCGAAAATTAAGACGACTCTGTATTGAGCGTGCACGTGTAAAGGCGACAACTACCCGGCTAATATCGTGATAATAGTAAATGGCACTGCTAACCCATACTGGGCAATAAAGTGGGGATACACAACACAGATTCGCTGCCCTAGCGAAGCCGAAAGAGCTATTATAATATATTAAATCCAGGTTCTAAACAAATATAACAACATCCGTGGTGTAATAATGGTTAGGTTAGGTTAGGTGGTGGGTTAGACTCCAATTCCCAATAACTGAGATCACAACATGAGAAGATATAAATAGATGTTTGTATCTTCATACATACATACATATACTCACGGCTATATATCCCTAGAAGGAGTAGCCAGAGCTAAGGAAGTAGAAATTCCTTAGCCACTTTTGGAAAGTTGAGTGAGGAAAAGCTGATAAAATAAAGGTTTTTGGTGATGTGTCTCCAACCGCCACGCCCAAAATTCCCTTAAAAGCCCCAATACCGTTAGACGCCTCTTACGTACACCCACCGAAAGAAATCGGGTATAGTTATTCTAAGCCGACACAACAAAGAGTTAATTTTTGTATCTTCATCTTGGATGTTACAATATAATAGCTGTGTAGTGTCACGTAAGAAAGATGATTACTAACCCATTTCTTCCCACAAGGGTTAAACTTTCAGGTTATGATGGTGAAGGGAACTTTTTTAATAGTATTATTATATGCTAAGGACCGATACCTAAGTCCCTTTTCACATGTTCCGGTTACCGGCTGCCCAGAGTTGGCTACAAGGCAGCGTTTGTATGGTTTGTACGGATTCGCTTTACCAACAACACCGATGCCCACGAGTGGAACCTAAATAACATGACCATTTGACCATACACATCACCGCATCTGACCTGGCAGACTTCGCGGCCACCGAAACTTGTGAAACGGCACTTTGTATGTAAAATTTATTAAGCTTCATGTAGGTACGTACTGTTTTTATTTCTTCAACATCAGTGTCTCGTGCTACACTTTCATTTTTTGGATATGGCCAAGGTGAGGAATGAGACATATTTATATATTTTGTACTTAAGGTAACCCAAATAAAAATACAAAAACTAACACTATAATCAATGTACAAGGTGGAAAAATGACAATAGTTTGACAGCATATCACAGTCACAGTGATATTTCATGAAAAATTATGATTTTCACTTCGGCCAGTCACATTAAAATAAGGTTGTACCAATTTGCCTGAAATATTTTCTGCATTCCTGCAAACCTCAAATCCATGAATATTACCAACACTTTGTAGTGTTTCCCAGCCAAATGGACTGGGAAAGACAAAGACTTTTTTAAATTAGAGATGAGTGAGATTGTTATAAACGTAAGAGTAAACAAATATAATCAGAATGCGCCGAACTGCTAAGCTATCAGGAGTTACACGTGTTATTGTGAGTGAGTGAGTCAACCATAAAAGATAGACTTATGCTGTTGCGAGATATTTTTTAGACAATTTTATGAAGAATATTTCCGTCATACATACTCGTAATTTCTTCTTATATCTTATGTAGCCTCCATCGTGTCCCACTGCTGGGCAAAGGCCTCCCCCTTTTCGCGCCACTCATTCCTGTTCTTGGCCGCCTCCGACCATTCGGGCATAAATTAACGACTTTGGCCCACCTATCTGGGCCCATGCGGCGTAGGTGGCCAGCCCAATTCCACTTTAATTTGGCTGTGGTAACCCCGACGTCGGCAATCTTTGTTTTTTGAGCGCAAGGTGGTGTTGCGTATTCGGTCGATCCTCCTTACGCCAAGGATGCTGCGCTCCATTGCCCTTTGGCAGATCTTATAATCATTAAGGCTGCACACGCGATGGAAGCTTCAAAATGGAGTAGCTTCTCCCGTTTTCCCAAAATTTCCCAAAATTCCCCCTAACTACTGTGCTGAAAAGTATTCAATAACCTGCCTAGGAGTATGAAGAATAATTGTGCCAAGTTTTTAACGAGTCGAGTAGTTTTTGTTTCCATTAGGAACATACAAACCGACAGACAGACAGACAGATTTTATTGATTGCATTTTTGGCATCAGTATCGATCACTAATCACCCCCTGATAGTTGTTTTGAAATTATATTTCATGTACAGAATTGACCTCTCTTCAGATTTATTTAAAGTATAGATAGATGTAAACTGTGAATTGCTTCAAGACTTACTCCTCTCTATACATTAAACATAAATATATCTTATTATTTTTCAAAATCAACGTTGTGAGGTGTTAAATGTCTTTGTATAGATTTTAAAAAAATGGCGTAGTATGGGTTGGGTCGTGAGAGAGGGGCTCGGCACCGATATTTAGTTTTACGTATGCTGTACAAGCAATCCATCCAATGCCCCCTGAACGTACCAGAATTAAACTTGAGTTTAGTGTCGAAACCCATTCAATTATACACTTTATTCATAAACGCATACATTCATTTACTCACGGCCATAAATCCCAAAAAGCGGTAGGCAGAGCTTTAGAGCTAGAATCTCTTCAGCCACATTTGGAAGTTGATAGGGGACAAGATGGTAAATTAAAGTATCTTTGGTGAAGGGTATCCAACCGCATCGTCCGAAAACAACTTAATAAGTCCTACATCCTCAGTCGCCTCTTACGACACCCGTGGGTAGAAAGGGGTAGTGACATTCAAAGCCGGCACTACACGGATACTTTATTGATATTTCAGCATTTCTCTTTAAAGCGGCAACAGTTATTAATAATCTGAAAAAACATCTTTCTAGCTATTACTTAGAAAGTGATAAAGTGGTGTCTTACTTTGACATTTTTAATTCGCGGATTTCAATTTTCCGTGCTGGTTTCAGGCTTTACAACAGAATTAAGTCTCAGAATGATATACCCAGCAATGTTTAATTTTATATTAACTAGTAAATTTATTATAATCATTTTTCTGTTTTTCACTTAAGGATAATATTAATTGTGTAAAATTTTCCAAAATAATCATAATTATATTGTGTGTATGCTAGGGACATATACCTAGGAATATGATCTAGCCCTATATTCTATGTTCATATTATTATGTTTGTGTAATATTGATTGTATTCTGTTTTTAACCGACTTCAAAAAAAGGAGTGTTCTCAATTCGACCGTATTTTTTTTTTTTTTTTTTTTTTATGTATGTTCGCCGATTACTTCGCCATTTATGAACCGATTTTGATTATTATTTTTTTATTCGAAAGAAGATACTCCCGGATTGGTACCATGATGAGGATATCGGGGTCTGATGATGGGATCCTGGAGAAATCGAGGGGAACTCTCAAATTTTATAGGCAAATGTACTGCGTTTTACATATTTTCTGAACTTATATTGGCATTTGCTCCTAAAAATCATATTGTTATGCTGCTGAGCTGATGATGGAAGGTGCGGCTCCTCAATCACTAGGAGTTAGGAAACAGTTCTTTCAACATTATATATAGATTTATACACCTCTTCGTAGCTTTTATGAAGAGAAGTACAGGTTCACTAAACATTTCTTTTGTTATGTTATTGTTACCGAGAAAGTACCCTGAGACCAGGATCTGATGATGGCATCCCAGGAAATCGAAGGGACTGTCGAAACTCACAATCATGTGACAGTGTATTTGTTCAAAACGCCGATAGGCCTGCCCTGTATAACGTGAGAACACTGCCTAAGCAAATCGTGGGTACTCTGAACAACAGGTGACTATGTCACGTGATATTCAGAAGTATTACTATCTCTGATAACCCCTTCAGGGATATTCGGCGTGAATGTTTGAATCTCTCTTGAGATGTAGAATTTTAGACCATCGCCTTTCGAAGGATTTTAAGAACAATGTAAGGTTACATATGGTTGAGCCTATTTAATATCATACTATAATAGAAATACCGGAAATACGATGAATAATACAGTAACCGTCGCTTCCTCATCCGAGAGGCATCTTTGCCTGGTCTACCCATCCCTAAAAATCGTAAAATAAAATAATTTTTAACAAAAAGAAAACCGACTTCTTAGTTGGAAAAACAACCGAAAATAAACAATCTAGTCCTAAAAAGTACAAAATAAGTTTTTTATTTGAATATGAGTACTGTGATTAATACCTTAGCAATTTCTTTATAACACACGCGTCAGTTCAACCTTCCTAAATCTTAAAATTCTCTTAAATTAATTTTTGAGTCGGTGCCAGTCAAACAAAAGTAAATTCGCCCTACTATCTATGTCTGAGTATTACAATCTAAACAATATATATCTATCGCCTAACGTTTTAAATGGTAATACGTACAAAAATCAATTTACCCTACAACTACAAGGTACCCTACATTTCACATGTATATGAAGTGCGAAATACACACTTCTTATTATCAATAATCATCGAGGCTGGCACCGGCTCACAAATTAATTTAAGAGAATTTTAAGATTTAGGAAGGTTGAACTGACGCGTGTGTTATAAAGAAATTGCTAAGGTATTAATCACAGTACTCATATTCAAATAAAAAACTTATTTTGTACTTTTTAGGACTAGATTGTTTATTTTCGGTTGTTTTTCCAACTAAGAAGTCGGTTTTCTTTTTGTTATATGTTCTTCAATTAAATAAATAAATTCGTCAGAAAATATTTATCATTTTTTTGTACGTGAAATGGCTTTATCGTATGATTGCAGGGTTAAAATCTCTTCATATTCAAATAATTTGGTATGCATCCTGTAAAACTATTTAATATGGTTGCTTTGATACCATTTTGAAGGTGTGTAGAAGCTTTGGGCTCATGTCAAAAAAGTTTTCAATAATTCATCTAGGGTGGCTGCTTTACATTTTGTTTCATGGGTTTAAGGTTCACGTTCGGGCAGGTTAATGGCCTGGACTCTAGGCCCTATAGTCTGTATCAATTAGAAAAAAAAACTTTGTAAACAATGAAACGTCAATGACCTTTTAGTATTTTAGTGTTGTTACCAATATTATTGACGGCGACGTAAAAATCGAATACGCTACTAATGGTTACTAAATTTTTTGATCCAATTTTATAGTATACTTATAGAACAGACGCAAACTACAGAATACGTCCCGTATAATTACATACGTACATCGAAATATTATACTCAAGCCGTTAGTTCCCATAAAGGTAGGCAGAGACCATCATTATAATCAGTACTGTATTTTATCATAAATTTATTTCCTTGAAACATAACAGTCTTAACTACCAAATACGTTATTTATGATTACAAAAAAAGCCTTCATAGCGTAAATTTTCATTCTTAATAACCAATAATTGTAGTGGTGAACGGAATAGCAAACCTTGTTTGTAAGACAAGCAAACATGGGTGCATCCCATTAGTTCCGAACTAAACTGTTGGGGCACAGTCGATGCTTCCAAATTTCATCCCAACAGTTCTATATAGAACTGTAGTTTAGTGTTTTCCGCTATTTTACTTGTGGCATATTTTATAACTTTAAACATTTCATTTTTGGTTTACTTGTTAATATAGCATAAATAGTAATTTTATTTTGATGTAAATACAATTCTTATATAATTATTAGGGTATTCGACTACAGAAAACCAACATATGGTTAAAATTTCATTGAACAGTATGAAATAATAGTTATTGTATGGTTAGCACACAGCTTTGAATTTTTCGTTAGATCAGATGACAATGTAACATTTATATTCATATGATGAAAATTGAAAATAGGTTATTTTAGTAATTTAGGCAAGAAGAACTTAGGTATCAATGCATAATTTAGGGTGTATAACACCGACTCAAAGACGATTTCACCTTTTAATACTCTCATTGCATAGAGTATTGCACATATCTCTCGTAAGAAAGATTTAATTTTCAGTTGGTAAAAGTATTCGGAGAAACAGTTCAATTTAATGCACCAACAAACATTCTGAAATGAACACATACAACACAATTTCATCTATGCCCCATTAGTTCTATGTAGTACCAGCGGGAATCAAACCCACCTACCTTTATAACATTTAAAAATTTTTCATTACTTATTATTTATTTCTGTCGTCATTTTAAGGTAATTCCTTTGGCATATATTTTATCGGATATACGCGTACTAAAATCGGGTATACATTATTAGGTACCTTATTATTCAATTTACGTTTGTTTTTTTTATTACGAGATACGGTTTGGGTAAGTTTTAATTACCCATTTCTACATTGTTTCTTTTAACAATTAATAAATCACAAGAACAAACTTTTAAACACGTTTAAATCGATTTACGTCGAGATTGCTTTACATACGGCCAAATATATGTCGCGTTGTCAAGACCGGGTTGCGGAGAAAATCAGTATGTGTTTCTGCTGCAAGAATATTAATACTATAAGTATCATTTACACGAAAGTAATTTCAAATATTTATTTAAACAATTCTTAATCACGATCATAATAATAGGAATTGACGCTTACAAAGTCGCGGGCAACAGCTAGTAGTAGGGCAACAGCTCCGGTCTTATGGAGGCTTGTTTTTCCCACTGAGAGCTCTTGATGCCGCACTTCTTCATGTGTCGCTTCAGCACATCTTTATACCTGAGGAGTTGTCCGCCATGCTTATGCTTGCCCTCCTCAAGTTCCGAATAAAAGATGCGCTTGGCGACCCTCTGTTCTGCCATCCTTGAAACGTGTCCGCACCACCGGAGCTGTCGTCGCATGAGGTAAACCTCAATGCCATCAACTTTTGCTCGACGCAACACCTCAGTGTTACGCACGCGATCAGACCATTTTATTTTTAGGATCTTCCGCAGACATCTGAGGTGGAAACGGTCTAGCATGCGTATGTGGCGGCGGTACACGGTCCATGTTTCCGCAGCATAAAGGATTGTCGGTAACACAACCGCCATGTACACTGAGACTTTTGTCGCTATCTTCAGATCATGCGAGCAGAAGACCTTGGAATCTAGCTTACCGAAGGCTGCAGCTGCAGCTCCGATCCTGCTGTTAACTTCGGATTTCATGTCGCACTTGGATGTTAAAGTGCTCCCCAGATAACGGAACTTATCGACCTGCCTCAGCTCGTCCTCGCCAAGTTTGATTTTTAGCGCCTGAGGAGCCTCCGTACCCGAAGACATCACCTCCGTCATCTTGACGCTAATCTTCAAGCCGAATCTCCGGCAGGACTTGTCGAAGTCGGACATGAGCTGCTGCAGGTCGCTTGAGGATTCTGCTACAAAGCATAGATCATCCGCGTATATGATCTCAGTGACAACAGCGTGAGAGACTTTAGTGCGAGCTTTTAGCCTCGCCAGGTTGAAAATATTGCCATCAGTGCGAAAACGAATGCGAACACCTTTTTGAGTAGTCTGTAAGACTTCGCGAACTACAGCTGCAAAGTACAGTGCGAACAAAGTAGGCGCGAGAACGCAGCCTTGTTTAACCCCACAGGTTACGGGGAAAAACTCTGATTGTTCGTCACTGACTGCAACGCAGCACTCCATGTCGTCGTGGAGGAGTTTGAGGAGTCTCACAAACTTCTCCGTGCATCCCATCCTACTAAGCACCAACCAAAGGGCTTCTCGAGGCACGCTGTCAAATGCCTTCTCGAGGTCAACAAAGCACAGGAACAAATGACGAGAAGACAGCTTCAGCTGTGCCTCGGTCAGGTCGGAAGCCAAACTGGGTTTCTGGCAATATCATTTCTGAAAGTTTCGTCAGGCGGTTCAATAGTATTCTGGCGAAGACTTTTCCAGGGACTGTTAAAAGTGAAATACCGCGGTAGGAACCGCAGTTGGAGCGGTCGCCCTTACCCTTGTATAGAGCCCTTATGCGTGATATTTTAAACGATGTAGTATGTTATATGTAAATTAGTAAAGATTTGGTTTCGATCACGGGCGCGATGGCTTTTTTTATGTATAATTTCAGTGTTTGTCTACCGATTTCTATGATTCTTTTTTTATTGAATAGGTAATAATGTTACCTTATTTAAATTAGGGATGAATGAGAGGTTTACAAACGTAAGAGTAAACAAATATAATCAGGATGTTCCGAACTGCTAAGCTATCAGGAATTACACGTGTTATTGTGAGTCAACCATAAAAGATAGACATATACTGTTGAGGATTTTTTTTAGATAATTTTATGAAGAATATTTCCGCCACACATGATTTCTATGTAAGTTTAACCATTAAGGCTGCACACGCGACGGAAGCTTAAAAAACGGAGTAACTTCTCCCGTTTTCCCCAAATTTCCCAAAATTCCCCTTTACTTCTCTGCTGGAAAGTATACAAAAACCTGCGCAGGAGTATGAAGAATAATTGTACCAAGTTTCGTTAAAATCCGTCGAGTAGTTTTTGTTTCCATAAGGAACATACAAACCGACAGACAGACAGACAGACAGACAAAAATTTTACTGATTGCATTTTTGGCATCAGTATCGATCCCTAATCACCACCTGATAGTTATTTTGAAAATATATTGCACTAGCTTTTTGCCCCGCGACTTCGTCCGCGTGGACTTCATTTTTTGCATCCAGTTTACATAATACCAAAATACCGAAACACTGTCTCAACTTCTGTTTTTTATATTTATAATCCCGCGGGCGTTGTAAATGACATAAAGGACATTGAGGCTTTTTAAGTGATTGTTGGGCGATGCAGTTTGTGACCCATCACTAACAACCTTTATTAACCTATCTTTTATCAATATATTTCCAAAATTGGATGAAGAATTTGTATCTCCGAAGCTATGGCCACCCTTTTATGGAATTTATGGTTGTTAGCATATATTCATGAATGATTGATAGTTGGATTTCATAAATTCAATCGCACCAAGTTTTATTATAAAATGTAAAAAAACTCTATATTAACTTTCATTTGCTATATCAACCCGTTAGGGGATGAGTTCCAAAAATTCCTTTTTAATTGTTCATAAGAATCATGAAACAAATATACCAAGTTTTTATGTTCAGAAATGAGAATATCTCTAGTAAGTACAGATACGGATAGTAGTTTGGCGCTGCGGCGACGGCCCGGTGCTGCCCCCTACACTGACCGTTGGTGATAGTGGGAGAGCTTGCAGCGATTGCTCGGCAATATAGGGATGATTAGTGGTGGATCTCCTTCCAAAATAATCGCTAAATTGAAGGGATAGTGCTTGTTATTATTATATATAGTGTTATTTTAAGCTGACAATTTTTTTTTTACAAAAAGCTTGAATTACCTGAGATACGAACCCGGGACGATTGATTCATAATAGTTCTAATTAAATATTCATAGTAGTTAGTTATACCGCTACGCCACGGAGACGTTACCGGGGCGGTGTCAAATTTTTATTACGCTTTATTTCACATTAGTCTTACTATTGATAAACAAATTTGTCATTTAAATTGATGAAACCCCTTCATCTTTCCAAAATGAACATTAACAAAGTGTCTGATGTGAATTCCATCGATGATAAAAATAATCGCTGCAATATTTTGAGCCATATATGAGTTAAGGTTTTTTGATGTTCCTATGAGAACTCTTGCGGATTCCTTAGTTTCAAGGAATCGTCGTCGTTTCATTTAGTTTCTATATTTACATGTTAATATTCGTTTGCAATATAAGTAGATGTAAAAAAAAATGTATACGATAAAAAAATAGTACATCATGGCTCGGGAGTTCCTTATTTTCGGGGATGCATTACCGTACCATTAAGCTTCTAAATTTTGATTTTTATATTAGTTTACAATATTTTACGTTGTTTTAAACGATACACAGCGCCATCTCCAATGCATTTAGTAAGCAAACAATATTTTTGATTTCCCGTGGGAACATATTTTTTCCGGGATAAAAAGTACCCTATTATTTAATTTAGACTTCTAACTACACGTCTGAAAAATTTCAAAGCAATCGGTTCAGTATTTACGGCGTGAAAGCGGAACAAACAAACAAACAAACTCACTTTCCCATTTATAATATTAGTATGGATGGATGTACAGAATTGACCTCTCTACAGATTTATTATAAGTATAGAATAGATGTAAGGGAAGCAGGAGAAGTTTGTCAAGATGGTACTAAGTGGCGATCGATAGTCTCTGCCTACCCCAATAGGAATAATGGGCGTGAGTATAAGTAAGTAAGTTAGTATTTTAAAAAAAATATATTATATAAGTATAGTTATTATATAAGTCATAAAATATAAACAGAAACAATGGCATAGTTTGTGAAATATATTTGGATATCTCGCGTTTTTAACAGATGGCAACCCTATTTTGCGGCCGCTTTTGCACAGGCAGCTATGTATTATCATATTAAGAAAAAAATGCTTTTATTTCATATAAGAAATATGCGTGTAACTTATGAACGTATAAAACACACCAAAATATAACCTACTTACACTTACTTGCCAGGTGGCTGCGAGATAGTTGCGGCCTTAGAGCATATACAACTAGAGAGATAAAGAATACGTCACGACGAGCAAGAAAAGGATATCTAATTATAAAACTCTTAAAAAAAGAAAGATCTAGTACTGTGATTTTTTGTCCCTTACGGTGTAACCTGTTTTTCGATTGTGGCAAACTGTCCAAAGTGACAATGTTTGTGACAGTGACAGGGGGCAATGGTGCATGATGGCGGACAATTGTCGATCGTGGCGCGCAATGGTGAAGTTGTCGGTTTTTTGGGCACACTTCAAAAGAATCGTGGCGTAGCTTGGCCGGTGGTGTTTCCACAGTGGGCCATTGTTTAGTTCGTCACCGGCCGCTCATAGATACTTATTCTTTATTGGAATATGTATTTGTAATCACTATTTGACGTAAAAATAACATAAATAGCGCCATAATTAAAATAAATTACATACATAATAATAAATAAATAACTGCAGCCATAATTACTTCGACGATCATCGCAAGGGGCCACATCACTGGCCATTGTGTACTGGCCGCTTTAGAGAAATAATAAACGCTTTGTTTACCTTCATCGATTTTAGATAATATTGTGCAAATACGTGAAACAAATCTTATTTTGGACTCGTAGGAAGTAAGCTTGTTTAGGGCAGAGACTTTGTTTAAATGATCGAGCTTTAAAAATAGGTAAATAAAAAGTTTTGGGCTGCAGTTATCAAAGCGAGTAAAAAGCCCCAGAGGAATCACTTCGCAGTGGCGTATCAAAGAAAACTTGGAATGTATTTACAGTTTATGATCCTTATTAGATTTACAATAGAAGCTATGCTGTAATTTATACGTTTTACCCGTTTTACCTGTGTTTTTGATTTAATTCTAAACATAACCTTCAAAAACAAAAAAACAACGGTGTTACCCATTTCAAAATCTCAATAATCCTATAGAAGTAAGAAAGAATTCATCATGTGAATAAGATCATTACTATGAACAAGGAAAGTATTCGGAACCAATTAAAAAATATTGTTTACAAGACAGTAACTTTGATTGTTGATTTAAACTATGTTGAATTTGAATAAGGTAACGTGTATTAAATTATAATGAATATTTGATTTAAAGAGTTCTTTTATTTTAACAAAAATATTATTGATCTATTACCCTATTCTATTAGAATGATTTTTAAACTACGTTATTATTTCCACCGATTAGCGATCGATTTTGGTGGTACTCGTTGGGAAGAAAACACAAAAATCTGGTGATTGTTGTCTATTTATTGATTAGTCATTGTTAGTAGGTATGAGTTGTATTTTAGTTTATTGTTTGCTCTTAATTTATCTATTTATAAACTTATTATTTGAGGATATTTGCCATATATGTTCGGTAACAATATATGTTTGCCGTTATTGAAAGCATGAGAAATGCCTTACCAAATTACCACAAGCGAGGCAAAATTGTTTTTGTGTCAACACCGATTGTGCGAAGGAGAGACATATAGGGTGCCACGCGCCGCGCATTATCTGTCTATAGGTAGTTGGTCTGAGGTTGCGTTGCGGCCGAATTTGCAATGGCACCTATGGATTTTTATATTCTTTATATACATTGCTATGATGGGGATGATATTATATTTCGAAAACAAGTGAACCAAATTTGTCTTCGAATAATAATAAACATTAATTTAATTAAAATTCCATGCGGCAACTTTTGCCTGGCTGCGTCTTGTAAGTGTATTCTCCTATTCATAAACTTATGTTACAATGTGTGTTTGACTCAATACGTAATGAACGTAGAGATTTAGCAGCGGGATCTTATACTATTAACTGAATGCAACATTCGTAACAACATTATGCAAATAGAATTTAATGATTTGGAATTTATATACGAAACGAATGCTTAGGTGTGTTTTTATTAACTTATGCCCTACTTATGCATTCAAAAAACACTAGTCTGTAAAATAAATTGTAGTCCATGCATAGATCAATTATAACACAGATGTGTGACATTCATAGTAATTGGCTTTTTAAATACAGATCCACAATCATAACTTGGCCGGTGGCCCATAAATTCACTGACCCAGCAAAATAAATGACCCAAACGATATCTGATGTTTAGAATTATTTTTTCTGTGCCACATTTTTAGGGGATCTATTTGTGAATATGAAATGTAAAAGACAGTACACAACAACAGTTACCCACTTATTAATTCTGAGTGTCACAAATTACAAATCCTTGAGTATAAAATAATGAAACAGTTTGCAGAGAAGTACAATTGGCAGTGCTATCGCTAAGAGCGATCTCTTCCAGACAACATTTGGGAGGTAAGATCAGCCAATTTAGGATACACAGTCATTCGGGTAGACATACCAGGCTAGGGCAAAAATAAATAAATATAATTAGCTTACATTAAAACGAACTTGTTTACTTACAATAATAATTATAACATACATACATATACTCACGGCTGTAAATCCCTAGAAGGGGTAGCCAGACCTAAGGAATTAGAAACTCTTCAGCCACTTTTGGAAAGTTGAGGGGGGTAAAGATGGTATAATAAAGGTTATTGGTGATGGGTCTCCAACCGCATCGCCCAAAAATCTCTTAAAAGCCCCAATACCGTTAGTCGCCTCTTACATACACCCACCGGCAGAAATGGGGTAGTGTTATTCTAAGCCGACACTACACAGATTAATTAAATGAATATTATATAAATTGTTTTATTAAGTCATTTCAAAACATAAATAAATTAGCCTGTATGATGTAAAATTATTTCCCTTATAATGGTTAATTTTTATTTACTGGCAATACTAATTTCGATGACAGTGACGCCCTTACCGGCCAAGAAAAGATTGTGGATCTGTATTATGTTCCGAGCAAACCGAAACCACACGCATAGACAAGCGTTTCTAATGAGTGAAACAAAAGATGTAAAAGAGAATGCTAATAAAAGAGATAGTTATAATTTTGATGCTTGCCCTTTCAAAGGTTTTCTCTTCAATCTTTCAATAATTCAATATTTTCAACTAAATATGTCTTCTTTGCGTCTGTTATTAGTTTGTTTGAAAAATAATTGAATTACTTCGTCAAGGACTTAATAGCTTAGATCACGTCACACTCCTGATTATGCTAGACACAGACTAGGACAAGACGTCCCAGTTGGGATGTATTGGAGTCTTAAATTCGCGCGAGCTTATAATTTTGCAAAAACAAAAGAGTGTACCTCGGAATCGGATAGAGGGGGAAAGGAGCCATAACATGATGGAAATGGGTTCTGTTACTTATCTGTTCACACGCTGGCTATTTTTTTTTTCAATTTCTTCAATGTACAAAAATGGCTTTTGTACAGATTCATTATATGTATAGATTACATAAGATATTGTTTTTTAAATTTTGCTAGTAACGTAGAATTCCACAGATTCCTGTCTTATTTCTATTATTTTTTTCAATTCATGTTTACCTATTTATTATTTGCCTACAGTGCCAATGCATTATTGCAATCGTTAACAAAACTCAACTTTTAAAAACTTACGAAGTTGAATTATCGATAATGTGTCGGTAAGTGGGAATATTCTTATAAAAAATAAAAAGTGTTTTTTCAAATAAAGTTTCAGTAACAATGTTTAACGATATGTATCACATTCTTATAACAAAGGTATGGTGTATTTGTTACGATAGTTTTGAGTTCTACCCCCCGAACTAGTGAAAACACTGTGTTACTTATTACGTATTACTTACTGTATTATTTTATTATAAAGCAATACTTGAAGATCGTGCGCATCATAATTATAAAATTCAAAGGAACTCTTGTTCGTATTTAAAATGTAGTAGTATTTGGTGTTCGAAACCGTTTTCTAAGAGAAATTATTCACATTCTCTGAAGTAATAGGTATCTACTAACATTTATCCTTTTCTAAGTATTGCGGTTAACGTATTGTAACTATTTCTTGTGATTATTCAAGTTTTTCTGGAAGTTTTGGTAGACAAGGCCTGGTATGGAAAAGTAGGGTAGGTAGAATATGGTAGAATAGTAGTAGATGAAATGCAGCGATCGTGTCAAGGAAGTTCTTAGCCAATTTTTAATTTATGTTAAATTAACGCATTTTAGAAATTTAATTATAGATTAGGTTTATGTTAAGTCTTGAAAAACCATGATATGTTGTTTTATCCAAATTATGACTCAAGGGCCCTTAGATTTTGGAGTGTGTTAAAAATATAAAATGGCTTCTGGAGACTCGGATCGTATAGAAGTTATCATGGAAAATGGTCCGAGTACGAGAATAAATGAAATCGGGAATATTCAATCTGATTCTGGAGATGAAGGTATTTATTATTCACTTGACATATTATCGAATCATTTAATGGTTATAAATGGTCAGCAATAAAATGCTCATAGGTACTTTTGAACTATGTTTTCTAATGGAAAGCAAGGATTCAATTCTTTGAATATCTTTTTTTCAGATCGAGACAAGGTGTCAATTGCAGAGAAAAATGTCCCGTACGATGTAAGGATCCATTTTGTTGTTATAGTTAGTTGACTAATTAGGTTGCAAACAGACAGAGGACTTATCAGATCCTCTCAGATATTTTCCAATGGTAATCGATGAGTCTTCTTTCTAATTATTTTTTCCACAAGAATATATAATAAAGAAAAGGTTATAACCTAAAAAACATTAATTGGATTTGCTTTGTTCAAGTAGATATATGTAGAACATTAGGTTTTTATCAAAATGAAGCACTTCTTTTGGGTTTATTTTGATCAAGCCATTTCCCATCTTTTAAATTTAATAGTTTCAAATTAAACCCAGTTTTGAACCATTTTATAAGATTTGTCATTGACAACAAAGCAAAAAAATAACAAGAACACTGCACTGTTGACAAGAAGACTACATGTTCCTTGTAGAATTAATAGTGTAAAAAGACTTGTATTTTGTAGAATTAGTGTAGAAAAGTTTACTTCATACAAATGATATTGCTAGTTTAACTTACTTGTAGAAAATACTTAATTTTAGGGATCAAACTAAAATGGTTGTTTTGTTTTCTTTACTATGAAATCATATGTCATTTACATAAAAAGATTTGGTATTTTCTAGTTTGTGGGATCAACAATTAAATAACAGCTTCTTCTATTAATAAAATAATAATGGTAATGTTATTGCTTCTGTCTGTCTGAACAATCTGAATTGAAATTTAAGAAATATGTTTTACTCCTGAGTGGGCTATGAGAGTAATATTCCTCCCATAGAAATGTTGACATGCACATGCATTTTAGGCATTACACCTTATGTTTTTATAATATATTTTTATGTATAGCAAACTTAATTGTCAAATTGAATTCTAAATCTAACGTAAAAGAGATAAAAGCAAATATGCTAAATGGCAGCAGCAAATGCATGCAAAGCAATTGAATGTTGTCTCAAAAAGTACATTACACGATGTTTTAACTTTATATTACACAAAGAATACTTACAAAGTATTAAGGTTTATTTGTCAACCACAATAGCAAAATCAAGACTTATACAAATGCCTGTAGAAACTGATTTTGACGTATTGATCCGTTTTACATGATTTTACATATTATGCAAAAGATTGCAATCTTAAATTTAAAACTCTCTTGACATTCAAATGAGTGTCTCCCTGTATGAAATTAGAATATCTGAGATCACCTTTGTCTTTTTTTCTATTTAAGTAGATAAATCGGGCAGCATGAATTTTATTGAATACTTTTCAGCCTGCTGTGGGGCCGAGTGGTGGCCTTTACAAGGTCCACAAATCAGATAGAAAAATTGGTCATCGGCGAGTGGGAGAAGGAGGCGAGATCACCTATAAGAAAATTCAATCATCACAAATTATGGGATCAATACAGCTTGGTGAGTAGTATTTTATGGAATGTATGGTTGCTCAATAGATTGAGAAATAGTGTGAAGTGTGAACCATGTGCTTTAAAAGATGACATAGTTGGTTCTAGTGAAAAAGAAATGTTAGGGTTGTTTAGACACCTAATTCTATTTAATGTTGGGAGAGAGGTATATAAAGCCAATGTAAATGGTATTTTTAGTAAAGGATAGTCAGAGATAAAATTTGAGATAGAAATGATTTCAACAAAGACATTGATAGAGATAAAGAGAGATATCAGAATCATTCAAAATTGAGAGTTTTCTACCTTTCTTATCCTGACAATCACCCAGCAGTTGTTTCTTCTGGATTAGATTAGATTAGAAAAATGGTTTCCGCAATGGGTCACTATAGGGCCATTTCACGTGGGCCACGGCCGTCATTCTATCCACCCGAGCTCTACCCAGAAGTCAAGTTGTGTAAAATGTTTTAAGTGATTTGTCATACTACCTGTCTTTTCCAAGTTGGTGTGGCGTTGGTTGTTCAAGGTGTTGCACTCGAACATTACGTGATTTACCGTCTCTTCTGTCTCCATGCAGGCTCTGCATAGTGGGCTGTCTGTGATTCCTAGTGTAAAGTAGTGTTTGTTCAGTGAGCAGTGTCCTATTATGATACCTGTGACCATTCGTAGTCTTCACACACACACACTGTTTTTGTACTATGTGGCAACTTAATATGAAATAGCAAACTGTTAACTATTATGAACATTAAAACATAACTATGCATGACTAGCGACACACTGGGATATTTTAAGAATAGTTATTTTGCTAATAAAGCAATTAATACTTTATGTTTATTTGCCAAATAGTGCCGGCATAGAATGTCACTACCCTTTTCTACCTACGGGTGTTGTAAGAGGCAACTAATGGTATCAGGGTTTTATAAGTGGTTTTATGTTGGATGCAGTTGGAGACCCGTCACTAACAATACTTTATTTCTACCACCTTGTCCCCATTTAACTTCCAAATGTGGCTGAGGAGTTTCTAGCTCTGAAGCTCTGGCTACCCCTTTTTGGGATTCATGGCTGTGATTATATGTATGTCAGAATACATAGCTATTTCTGAAGGAGTAATTTTGTTCCTGTATAGGTAGCCCAAGGCATGTGAGTGTGAGTAACTGGAGTGACAAACTGACAGTATAAAAAAAAACCTAGTGTGTAGCCCACTTAACTCATGATACACTCGCTCACTCATGCCTCATGATACGGAAGCTGATACTATTAGTAGACTATTAACACTACACATTCAGGGTTGGTTATGTTTTTCATATATTTAGATGAGTTTATGTTGGAAAGGGAGAGTGTGAAACTATAATACATACAACTATTTGAGCACATAGAGTATCATCTTTAAATAAAGAGGAGCTAATTGGTAAAAGAGATGTGCTTGGAATTTTGGTAGAGCCAACCATGGAGGACACATTTAGATCAAATTCGAGAATGTGCTCAAAAAAATCAGACGTCAAGATTATGAAGCAATTGATGAATGTAGATGAAGATGTACAGGTTTGCCAGGATCGTACATAGTAGTGAGGTGAGAGTACCCAATGAGAACTATTGACGAAAGTTGATGTATGTAAGTCAGTTTCATAAAAGTTGTACAAAGTATTGATATTGTCATGCATTTTTTTCGGAAATAGAACTAGTTCTTTTTGTATCGAGATAATAATCGTTTACATTGTGTAATACCTACGTATTAAACAGAAAATTTTAGTATGAATTTCTTTAATATTTAAGTCAGACTTTTAATGAACCATCAATCTGATTAATTGACGTTGCAGCAAATTAGACCAGAAAACTAAGCAAATGCAGTTAATAACTACCTGTACAAGAATTCAATGATCAAGCATTTAAGAAAGGAATATTTTCTCTTTATCCTGCACTTTGCACCCACTTTGTACGTGCCCCACATAGACTATCACGTTGATATCACTTGACCAAATACAGCCATGTTGACTAAATACAGCCATGTACTTTTTTACATTGTTGATATATGAGTAATAAAAATTGGCTCGATATTCACTCCTATATTCTGTATTGTTATCCTAGGAAGTAAAAAATTTACTAAACTACGTAAGATACATAGGCTAATTGAAAACTTAACATATAATAACATTCCTTTTAATATTATCCATAGCATCGTTTTTGTCTTTAGCCAAACTTTTTTTGATGATATACATATCCCGAAATGGAATTTACAATAAAAAAAAACATATCAACATAGCCGCTAGAATAGCTAGCCCCCTATCATGCACTTGCATCGTCTGTTAAACATAGTCTATTGAATAAGTGGTTGAGTGCAGGAAAAGTACTACTGTCACAATACACTGTATCCACAATAGGCTATGTGCTGATTTATATGCAGACCATCTATGTTGCATCTCGGGTAGCATGTATACCGGACCTCTTTGTGATTCATTGAAGCATACATTACATCCATAAATATGGATTGCCTCAAGTTTTGTAAGAATTACGGTCAACGGTCAAAAGGTCAAGTGCAGACTTTTCCGTTTGTATAACCTTACAGGCGATTTTTTTATATTCCCGATAGTGCTGCATCCATCAATATTCAGTAAGTTTGTTCAACGTAGAATGAGTTTTGAGACAGTATTCAGATTAGAAGGTCAGTATTCGGATTATAAGGTAAGGATGTTTTAATTTATCACTCTAAAATCTAATGAATGCAAAATCTCATTCATAAATTTCACTATGTATACAATACTTTGATCATAAAAAGTTTCTAATTCCTCCCTTATATTTCAGTTACTTAAATGCAAGTACTATTTCGTCAAATATTTTCACTTTTTTCTATTCAAAATACTACCAAACATATACTCAAGCCATTGGTTCTTATTGAAGTGATATTACTACTCGATTTCGGTTGCAATGTTGTACGATCTTGGCAAGGCCATTCGTTTAAATTCTTTTTTTTTTCATGTACACCTATTCTTTCTATACATATATTATATTACATACATACATATACTCACGGCTATAGATCCCTAGAAGGGGTAGTCAGAGCTAAGGAATTAAAAATTCCTCAGCCACTTTTGGAAATTTTAGTGGGTAAAAGATGGTAATATAAAGGTTGTTGGTGATGGGTCTCCAACCGTATCGCCCAAAAATCCTTTAAAAGTCCCAGTACCGTTAGTCGCCTCTTACATACACCCACCGGAAGAAATGGGGTAGTGCTATTCTAAGCCGACACTACACGGCATACATATATTATCTGCTCTAACTGTGTCCTTTATCCTCGTTCTCTATAAAATAGATTAATTTCAGTATTAGTACATAATAATTATCTTTTAAAGTTAATAAATACTTATTTTTACCCCTCTCTACTACTAGTTCGACTGTAGAACATTAATTATGATTATTTTAAAGCACTGGATGCTCTTTATTCTCAATTATTCCGTATGCACTTATATAGTGTTAAAAATAAATATTTATGTTGTATGATTATTTTGCTGGTACAAATGATATAAAACGTTATGTCCTGATATATATGCAGTAGCCTATGGAAATTTAATGTAGCCATAATCAAAAATATAGGTGTAGACTATGTAAATTCCGACTAATGTAAGCATGGTGGCCAGACCTAATTGCCATTCATCGATACATCCATTTTAACGATAAATATTTATGGTTTTAAAATTCATAAAATTTATTCAACACATTTTGGTTCAAGTTTTTATTAAACGACTGGTGTGTGATGTAATATTCCACAAAGCCATTTTATAAGACATTTTTATATATGCGCCTACGTTTCTGAATTCTGTCTTCATTACTTCTAACAAGTCTCCATTTTTTCATTTTCATTTTCCTACTTATATTTGCTAGTACAAATAAGTATAATGTTAAGATTGGTTTTAGATCAAACTCGTTGACATAACTAATGATTTCTATGTATATGATTCGGAATTGTGTACATTGATCAACCTAATTAATACAAACCACTATACTCACTGTTATAATGCGTTGCCAGAACTACAGCATTACTAAGTCATAAGCATCATTTGCCAATCATATGGACGAAACTGCTAAGTACATCACAAACTAAATAAAAGATGTTATTAAAGGAAAGAAAAATTTCGACACTGGCGGGGTTCGAACCCGCGACCTTCGGGTATACGCCCCCGTCGCTCTGCCAACTGAGCTACAGTGTCAGTTGGCATCCAGCGCGAAATTTCTCTATCCTTTGTTTCTTTTTTACACTTTCAAGTAGTGTAAAAAAGAAACAAACAAACAAGCTGGATGCCAACTGACACTGTAGCTCAGTTGGCAGAGCGACGGGGGCGTATACCCGAAGGTCGCGGGTTCGAACCCCGCCAGTGTCGAAATTTTTCTTTCCTTTAATAACATCTTTTATTTATGAGTAATAATCCCCACATGAGGAATTCATGTCAAAAAACATTAAATTACATCACAAACTATTTTTTAAACAATTTTTTGCCGTGTAGTGTCGGCTTAGAATAACACTACCCCATTTCTACCCGTGAGTGATCGTAAGAGGCGACAAAGGGTATAGGGGCTTCTTAAGTGATTTTTCGGCGATGTGGTTGGAGACCCGTCACCAAAAACATTTATTTATTATTACCACCTTTTCCCCAATCAATTTCCAAAAGTGGCTGAGGAATTTCTAATTCCAAAGCTCTGGCTACCCCGTTAAGGGATTTATAGCCGTGAGTATATGTATGTATGTATGTATTTTTTTAAGAACCTTCTAATTATTTAGTAGCCCTTTCTATGAACAGTCTAGAGCCGTTTTCTATACTGTTAGAGGAAAATTACGGGAACCACAGTGCAACACACATTAACTGCGTTTAGCAAGGGGGAAATATATAATCGTCAATGACAGGACACATCGCACAACTACATTTGTGTAGATTCAATATGTTATGCAATGTATCTCACTGAAGACACTTATTTACACCAATTTTGCATAAATTACTTATACTGAATGTTTACAAATATTGAATTCCATTACAGTGGATTTAATTGATACTTCAAAGAAGCCATGTATATGTTATGACAGCCGATGCAAGTATATACCAGTCCTAGAATGAACACGGGTCGATGTATGAGTCTGTTATTGCATGTGTTAGTGCACTATCTCACTAATTGCAATTGTGCGCAATTATATCCACGACCTTTGATCTTTTTGAGGCCTGATCTAAGCAAATGATGCGATTTAGCTACGTTCATATATGCATAGCTATGTCTGTGATTTGTGTAGCATTTGGAACATAATAGAAGTGGCATTATTTTATTAGTGTCATAAAAACCTGCGATTTAGTCAAAAGAATTAATACCAATAACATGTTTATTTTCTCCCCACAATTCCTCCAAAAGTGGCTGGAGAATTTCTAATTCTGTAGCTGTGGCTACCCATTCTAAGGATCTATAGCCGTGAGTATATATAGGTACATTATGATTAATACCAGGACTCTAGTTGAAAGTGGATAGCTGACTAACGCGATCTTACCCAATTATACACGTTGCCAAAGGAGTACTAGAAGTATTTAATTTCATACTTCTAAAACTTTTGGATATGTTGGCGAAAACTAAAGAACTATAAACTGAAGAATCATTTGGGATGGGTTTCCAATCACCATTATCCCTAATTACCTGCTATGGCACCCGCTAAAAGTGGTTATGTACTTAATCTACACGTCTATTGTTTCTACTTTCAATAAACCATGCTCTCATAGTGTGAAAATAGACTTCAGCTCCAGCTTGTGCAACAGGAATCTAGGCCTGCACAATAGTTAACCTACATTTCACAGTACCGGGTGCGTTACAAAGAAATATGTCCTTCAAAGAAAACATGTTTAAGTAAAAACATCCGGCGCAAAATGCCAGTACGTTGGCTCCTGACATTGCTGATAAGCGTAATGAATCTGCATGACTTCCTCGTTGCCGCAGGAAGTTGGCCTGTGTTGGACTTTTACTGTATTCAACAACACTTACCTAATTGTATACCGGAATGTTGAATTCTTGGCATAGATGAGTGTTTATTTTGAAGCAAACGCTCCAAAATCAATATTTAGCAATACTTGGGCATATCTGTGGCGTTTAGAATCAAGGATTACTATGCGCCCTTGGAGATATTAATTTAATTAGTACTTGGCTTAGAAGTGAGTACTTACTTTTACGAAGAAACCTATAAATATTTATTTCTCGACTGTATTAACTTAAATGCGAGAGATGAATATAGTAGCATAAATTTACTGAAAAGCCCCTATGACTTGAAGCCGGAAATATCCTTCACACTTGTGATGTTGAGCAGAAATCATAAGTAGCCTTGAATTCAGTTCCAAAGTCAGTAAATTTCAAGCGTTTCGCAAATAGCGATGGACAAATTCTTATAAAAACTTTGTGGTCTAGGTATAATCAAACAATATTAATAAATTATATTTACAGATTCTTTTTTCCTTAAACGAGTAAGTATCCATTCATATCAGTAAAGCAGAAGAAATAAAGAAATACTCATAATCATAATAAACTGTTTTAATTATACGCTCTGTCTGTTTCAAATAAAACGACAACTCTTAAAATTTCGGTTCATATTCCGCGTGAAAGAAATAAAACTTGCCTTTTGCATTTCTCTGTTTATTCTCTACATTCTCCTTCGTCAAGTAACACAATAAAGGAAACGGGAGGTATAATACATAAAATCTAAAGGAGAAAGGAATAACTGAACAAAGCAAGGTCGCGTAACAAGTTTTTAATAAGTGAAAAATGACCGTCAGCTTTCACAAATATATGCTACAATATCCAAAGGTCGATAAAAAATAAAATAAGCTATAATTGTATTAACCTCATCAGCGCATGATTACATTTCACGTGTTGTATGCCATAGGTATTGTGTATGAAACACTCGCTGCTCTGAGCACATCTATGACCTTTGATACTAAACATAACATGCCTGATACATTGCAAACTAGTGAAAACACACCGAAATAGAACTAAGAAAATATGCTTTACGTATTGTACTTCCGTTTGAATTTTGATTTTCTTGAATTGTTCCTTTCAGCCGCGACTTATATATGCATCGTTTTGCATAATACATAAAAGATATGACGTTAATATACAGAGACATATACTAGTAGATATCTATATATGAGGATGTATTTATGTTCAACGAACAATGCAAAGTAGGTTATAGGAATAGTAAAGTGGTTTTATTTCCGTCGTAGTTTATCTCGGTAACGTATAAACTGAGTAACAAAAAGATGGAATGCACATATTCCTATAAAATACTGGAAATCATACTTTGTACGGCCTTGGCTGTAATAAGCGGTAGATATAACATGAGCGCAGTTAGTATAGCGATGTTCATAACATATTTTTTAGTCCAAATTACATACATACATATGCTCACGGCTATAAATCCCTAGAAGGGATAGCCAGTGCTAACGAATTAGAAAATCTTCAGCCACTTTTGGAAATATGAGTGGGGAAAAGATGGTAAAATAAAGGTTGTTGGTGATGGGTCTCCAACCGCATCGCCCAAAAATCCCTTAATAGCCCCAATACCGTTAGTCGCCTCTTACGTACACCCACTGGAAGAAATGGGGTAGTGCTATTCTAAGCCGACACTACACAGCACCAAATACTGCATAGTCCAAATTAATAGGTCTCTATGTATGAAAAGGCTTCAAAATCCGTTGGTATGGATTAGTTAACTAAGAGATTACTGGGTACAAACAAACTAAGGGAGATTTATTTTAAAATTGTAATAAAACAAGCCAGGGTCAGAACTTACAATGCATGTTTAACGATTGAATAATATATTTTGTCAAGACAAAAGTCATTCTATTATTAAAAAATAACTATCTGTATGTCCGCGCATCGCGTGAACGGTACTGAATGATTATCTCTGAATAAATTTGGCATGCGGTAAACCACCGAATTAACATCTGCAACAACATTTATGCTGGTTTTCGTAAGGATTCCCCCAGGAGTGTCATAAAACTATAACTCTTAAATGACCGTACTTATAGAAATGATTCATTTATTGAAAGAAAGTTCTCCTCAGTCCCTTTATGTTCATTTATTATTATTGAAATTAAACTGGCCAGTGCGAGTCAAACTCGCAAATCGCTCTTAGGTTTCAGGTACAAGTGTTCGAAAGAATGACCACGCGGACGCAGTCGAGGGCAAAAAGCTAGTATGTGATATTACCCTCGACTGACAACCACTAGTTAAAACCTGTAGTGAGTACTAATGACATTAAATATTAACAGCTCGGATATGACACTGAAGGTTTAAATTTTAAAACTGATATTAAGAAGCCATTTCCAGGCCATGTCTAACTTATTCACCTCCGTCGAAAGCGCCTTGACACCATTAAAGTATTCCGTGTGAAACTCGCTTTGCAGTTTTACTTTAATTGTGTCAAAACTCTTCAAAGCGCACTTTGATATTACTGATGTTGAAAGTGACTTAATGCGACCTTATTTTGTTTAAGTGTTTCTGAAGTAGGCATAGCGTTTAGGTGCGATATCCTCAAAGTGACACAGTTTCCACTGAATTATAACCGACTTTGTTTTCACCTGGTTTTCGGAATACCAGTTTTGGGCTGGAACATATACGTTTATAATGTAACAAGAGTTATAAGACATGATGTTTTTGTCAATTCCCATAGGTATACAACATGCGATCGGTGGTCTCGCGTCGAAACCGGAACGAGATTTGCTGATGCAGGATTTCATGACAGTGGAAACCACCAACTTTCCCCACGAAGGCTCCAACCACACTCCAGCTCATCACTACTCAGAATTTAAGTTCAAGACCTACGCTCCCATCGCTTTCAGATATTTTCGCGATCTTTTTGGAATTCAGCCCGACGACTTTCTGGTAATTTACACTTCCTATTAATAAACATTATGCGTTATGTAAATTTTGTAATTTCGTGCAGCTATCATTTGTTATTTGTGCATGGCATTTTGAAATAAATCTACTACTCATGATCTCTTTCTCTCTCGGACTTACTCCCTTTATGTTTAATTTATTGGACACATTTGAGATGCGAAAAAAAGAGTTTATTTTAATGAATATGAATCATACCCAATATTAACAATAATTACAATAACCACATCGTCTTGCTTCCCACAGATGTCCATGTGTAGTGCCCCGCTGCGGGAACTCAGCAATCCAGGCGCTTCTGGGAGTATATTTTATTTGACCAACGACGACGAATTCATCATCAAGACAGTGCAGCACAAGGAGGGAGAGTTTCTACAGAAACTGTTGCCTGGCTATTACTTGAACCTCGATCAGGTAACTTTATTAGTATTATGTCTCATTTTATGTTATTTTCTTCCTGTATGCTAAATGTCATTTAATAAGGTAAATGAAATTTCTAATTATTGAGCTTAATATTGTTATCTGAATAACTTCAATGCATAAGTAGAATAAGGAGAGTTATTACGTGCTATCTAATAAGTTTTATTTTGACAGAATCCCCGTACTCTACTACCAAAGTTCTTCGGTCTGTACTGCTACCAGTGTAACAGCAAAAATATTCGTCTTGTTGCTATGAATAACATTCTACCCTCTTCTGTCAGACTACACCAGAAATACGACTTGAAAGGATCTACTTACAAGAGAAAAGTAAGTATTCTTTAATCATTAGAAACATAATTATTTAAAATTAATTTTGTAACTGTAAAGATCTTACCTTGGCAATTATTTTTCCCAATGCCCAGAATTAACTAAGAAATGAATGCTTATTTCAGGCGAACAAAACGGAAAGGCAAAAGAGGTCACCAACTTACAAAGATTTAGATTTTATGGAACATCATGCAGAAGGGATTTTTCTCGAAGCTGACACATACGCTGCCCTCATCAAAACCATGCAACGCGATTGCAGGGTACTTGAAAGTTTTAAGGTGAGATCATCCCTTTTAAGAAGTAATTAAAATAATGTAAAATTTTCTTGCTAAAAACTAAAATAGTAATAAATATTTCATAAATAATACAATAGACAAAGTAGAAATACACCATGTCCAAGTATTATTTCAAAACGAATCTCTAAAAAGAATACACTCAAAAACAAGGCACATATTGAATAATTTTGAATAGCAAAGCGAATGACTATGTTTTTATTATGTTCTTCATATGCTGAAGTCTGAATTATTTATAAGCGATCATGTCAATAACGCAGTATGCTAAGCGAATATCATTGACATTCTGAATAGTTTTGTTTCATTTAACCGTGAAAAATTCCTTATCAACATTCACACGAATATAAACAGATTGAATTATTATGCTATGCTAATGTTCCGCGCCTGCGCAGATGGCAGTATACGGAACGTACGTTTCATCACAAAGAGATATGTTTTGTTCATCACTTACAAGACCGCTCAAATAATATAGCACTTTCTTATATCTACTATTAATTTATCTAATTGGAGAGTTATTTGGGCTTATGTAATAAGAAATTAATTTACCCTATATCTTCCCATGGGATTACGAGGTGACCAAGAAAATCAAGTGTTTTTAAGGATTTTTGGGCGATATGGCTGGATATCTTTCACCATCACCAACATCTTATTTTGGTATGACTTTAAAGGACTAAATTTTCTTAAAGTGCCTAAAAAATTTTTGGTTCCAATATTTGGGGCTACCCTATTAGGGAATACAACCGTCACTATAAGTATAGACATAATCTTTATCCCATTCTATCAGTCTGTGTACCTTAAGCTATATATAATCGTGTTTACTGTAGGAAATTACTACAAAAACTTAAATGGGGTTCGCTGAATATCAGCTATGCATTACCAATGCGACTGGCGTATGTATCGATTACGGAAAATGAGTAATCGATTATTGGATTAGTGTATCAAGGTCTACGTATGTTAACATATATCACACATGACATATAGGTTCATCCTTTCGCCTTTACTACAAACGAAATTGTTTCTTTAATACAATATCTCTCACCTTCAGGAGTCTACGAAGTGTATTTAGCTCTTACCCATTACTTTAATGAGTTTGAATAAATTAATAGATTCCTTAAGATTAAAAATATGATGAATTAAAGATTGCAATCTTAAATTATACTTAAAATATAATATAATTATAAATAATTATTGATTGTACTAACGACGTGATAGCTCAATGGGTAAAACACCGGTTATCGTGCATGCGACTAGTGTTCAAATCCCGGGTCTGGCGTATACCAATTTGTCTTTTCTTATGGTTGTTAACGCTGAGGGATAACATCGTGAGGAAACCCACATGGCTGCGTAGTACTTAGTCGTTTGACAGTGTATTCGTACAAAACGGCGAGAGGCGTGCCCCCCATCACGTGAGTACACTGTCCATGCAAAACGTGGGTACTCTGAACACCAGGTGAAAAAGTCACGATATTATACTAAACAAACCTATCATTTTCGGTATTTTATTATTATACTGCAAAAACGAATGTCTTTGAAATAACGCTGAAGGTCAAATACTGTTACAGTTTTTTGTAAAAATAACGGTCATCTTAGTTTTGTTTGATCTAATTTCAAGAAAATATGTTTTAAAAACATAATATCTCGAAATGGTTTCGTAACCAGCACCACTTTTGTAAAACTTTGCATACCGAATTCTCTGATGAAGTTCATAACTTAATTAAAAGTTTGGACAAAGTTGCGACAGTTAAATTTAAAATGTTTTTAAATGTTGACCTTATTCGACTTCTAAATTTCGTTAAGAACTGTTGATTGCAAAACTGGTTACCTTTTTTGGGACAAAAGTAGTAAGAGTCAGGACATGGACTTAAGCGATTTAGTTTATTGCGCGGCAAACAAAAAGAGCATGATAGTTAGGGCATGGATTCCGGAATTCCGAAATTTCGTAACTCCGGAATTTCGGATGATTTTTTACAATATTATAATTCCGGAACTGAAGTCAATATCGCAATCCGATATTCAAATAATTATTTGTAAGATACCGCAATAATAAAATTTGCATAATTGTAGTATAAATTTTGTACTCTCTTTCAAAATTAACCGTACACTTTATATTTCTTTTTAGTTTAATTTGATTTAAAGTTCAGCCATACCTCTTGTCCAGGATACAAACGTAGATCAGTGCTAACTCTCTGAGGTATAGATGGAGCTTTAAAATTCAAAGAAGTATAACATAATTTAACCGATATCTAGTTTTCTATTGGAAAATATTTGCTGTTTAATTTATTACTTATAAGCCGCCAGAATGTGCCCGATTCTCAAAACAATTTTAGATGTTAAGTTATTACTGACAAGAACGTTCCAATGTGAACATAAATAATTAAGCGCAGATTTCAATAACAGAAACAGTAATACATTCATATGACTACTTTTTCTCAACCACTATTTGCGCAAAACCATTTTTGTATGGAGAAACCACTTTGTCAACGGAGTTTGCCCTCTCGGCTAGCGCCACCTTAAAGTTTAAACCTATTTTCATGATCTTAGACAGAAGAGGAAAACTTGTTCATTGTGAGTTTTTGAATCTTATATTCAACATAATTGCATTAGATAGTTATTTAGTAAGCTTCATTGCAATTGCTAAAAGCTAGCACTCGTTGATTTTGCTACTATTTATATTATTGAAAAGTTGTATATTTTTGTTTTTTTCTTAGTAAATATTCTTAGAAAAACTTGTATTTTTTATAATAAGGATTTTTTCGACAAAACAATTTAATGCCTCTTTATTAATTTTTCTTATTTACTATACTTTTTTCTAATTCCGGAACTGGTTCCGGAATTCCGGAATCGAACCAGTAGTATCGTAAATCAGTTCCGGTATCGAAAATCATCCGATATTACATGCCCTAATGATAGTAATACCTAATTAAATATTCTATACGCGATTTATAAATTAAAATTACTTTTTTAAAATGGATAAGGGTTTATGTCATTCAATCAATGGCTCGAAAATAAAATTATACCTGTTCATTGCCCCTCAAGACCAAATCAATTTGGTGTTCATATAAAACTGCTATGCGATTTAATTAAAGCTATTGCTGAATGCACTCTGATTGAGATCAAATAATACATTAAGATATGAAATCTTTTCTATGTTTTTGCGATTCACGGTAAATGTTATCGGTGATTAGTAAAGTTTCGCTAGTGACTCTGTTTCAAACCACTTTATATGATCTAATCGGCTTGCCTCTCTATAGCTCCTGAAATATCATCCACTCATATCTAAGTTTTTTGTCATATTCAAACACTATTTGTTCTATCTGCCATTCAAAATGTTAAAACAATACCTATATTCACCTAAATCCAAATTTTCTTATGAGTGTAGGTAATGTTCGAAAACCTTCGGAATGCAATATCAAAAGCAAAACTATTCAGTAGGATTTTATTATATAATTCTTTGCCTACGAAATACATATAAATGTCAAGATGAACATTGCCCCCCTTGTAACAAATTGCCATAATCATTTACTACTGCGATGTTGAATGCAACAATTTACAATAGATTACCCATTGTATCCTCATCTAATCCTCAGAGGCTTATCCGTGTCTGAGAATTCATACCACTTTGCTATAAGGAAAATGAAATAAGTGGCTTCCTTTGCTCAAGAGTGTTTCCTTTAAACCCATTATAGTACCTGACCCTCATATAAGGAGAAACTCTCATTTAATAAACATGTCGCATTGCTGCGTTTTGAACACACACAAATGTTAGTGTAAGCGATTGTATGCCAAAGACCAAGCAATTGCTGCTTCATTAAGACACTCTTCATAATACACATCGAAAACGACGATATGTAGTACAGCGTACAAGATCTTTTCTTTGATGTCATTAAATCCATTCCCACTATATAATGCTGCTAAACACCAACTAAGATTTGGTTTTCTTTTTAAAACCTTCTAGATCATGGACTACTCCTTGCTTGTCGGTATCCACAATCTGGACGAAGCCCAACGTGAGAAGTCTGAAGCTATGAAAACAGAAGATGGAATCGACGATGATGGTGACGACAAAAAGCCAGGCCTCAATAGGACTAGGTAGGTCTTCTCACTATTCTCTTGTTGAAGGCATGGAATGTAAACTTATTATATCTGGAATTAAGAGCAGCATCCGAATACAATATTCTTTTAGGTTCCGCAAATCCAACAAAATATTTTAACAGTATGAAATTTCAAAATGAAGATATCTATGGGTTTAAATATAATAAACATATATTTACATTGTTCAGAAGCCACATATTTTTGCAAATAGATAAATATTTATTGGGTCATACTAAACAATATCTCCGAATGCAACCAACTGTACTCAGTGCGGTTTTAAAAATTGTGCACTAGTGAATGTGCAATTAAAAAGAAATGCTCGTTTACATGTAGTATGTATGGTTTATTTAGAATTGACATCAATTCTCTTGAATATTAAAGAGTTCCTCAAAATATAATTAAAGTGTTAGTGTAAATTTTTCTATTTGGGATATTTTATTCAGTGCAGACTTTACTGCAACATCCCATCCCTACCATCTATTCCCACATTTGTATTGTTAATAGAAAGAGCTCTATCTATTATCTAGTTTTAGTAAATTGGAGCCTTCTTATTTACCTTAGGTATCATTTTAAACTATTTTACAGTATAAATAAAAACAAATACTGGTTTCTATGCTAGGAAGTATGATACACTATGATCCCTTCTTAATCTATTTTATTGACCTACTTACTTCTTGTAGATAGGTATTGGATGAAGTATAATAATTTTCAGGTCAGACCAGGTCAAGGAAGATTTTGGCACTCACGTGAAGAGAACACAGTACGATTATTTATTATTTGAATGTTCTCAATCGATGTTTCTAACTTATTAACTCAATTTGTTGTAATCCATTCTGCTGTCTAATTTCCTAATACTTCATTTGCAGTACTGAGGCTGGTGGAAGGTTGAAATCGTCTTAGTTACGCTTGTGACTTTCATTCTTAATTATTGAAATGAAGTCACATGTCCTTACACTTTCAAGCATAGGGGTTAAAAGATCTGGGTCGGTTAGTGATTGGCTGTCATATAGATGGAAACGCACAACCAAATATTATTCGGAAACTGCGATTACCTTAGAACAGCTAACCGAAGACGAGTATAATTATATACCTTTCACTGGCCTCTGCATGTCTTGGAATCATATTTAATACTACTAAGCATGAGTTGCATTAGAAAACGGTTGCTTTCATTTAATTTCTTAATTCTTATAATTTAACCAATTAACTGTGCTGTCGTATTACCAAATGTTTAGGTCGTGGATTGATGTTTTATGTTGTAAGTATAAATAGTGACTACATAGATGTTTAACGTTGGCCTTTAAAAGTACATAGGCTAAGCTCTTATTGAGTTTTTTGATTTCATTCAACATTATTGTATAATTTTTATATAGTGGCTGGAGAACTACCACCAAAAAAACTTGATTTTTAAAAAGATATTTTCCCAATAGTTCTCCAATCGACTCCCAAATTAGGAAGATAATTTGATAATTCCAAAGCTCTGGCTACCTTTACTTAAGATTTATAGCCGTGAGTATGGATAACTTTATCAAAATATAATGATGTTAGACCACTAACTACCAAAGCGTTATACGCCCGATTTCTGAATTGAGTATTCAAGCTGAGAACGACTTCAGTATCATTTCGTCTCATTCTGTTGTTAAGATTTCAATGCGACAGAACGATACTTAAGTTGTTTTCAGCTGGAATACTCAATTCAGAAATTGGTCGTTAATCTAATAAATTTCATTACCAGATCTAAATTCACTCATTGTATGCATGGGGTAATAAATTTTAATATGGGTTGATTGAATTTTTGTAATTTGATATTCGGCAATCAGATGAATCATTCCCTGCTATCACTGCCCCTATTCTAATTGGCAAATTTGACTCTGTAGAATATTATTCTCAAACCACAACTCACTATTAAAAGGATTATAGTCGTGATATATAAGTATACATTTATAGTTTGAATGGAAATGTATGATAATATTGGTTCAATACTTTAACTCTCCAATACAATACTATTACTATCATAAAGCTGTTTAATCTTAGACCATTTTATCTATGTTTCAATGTTTTCGGTGTTGTAATATAGATGTTTGAAGGGCATGCAAAGAAAAAAGAAAGAAATCTATCATAACTAAACAAATTACTTTACTGTCTAGTTGCTAATCTATATGCACATGACAACTGTATTAAACTTTCTTTTTATTTGCATAAATGTCTTTATGTAGTTTGTAATGAACAAATAAATGCGTTTATGAATTGTCATAATCAGAATAGAATTGACACACTGTTAAATCATGATCCAAATAAAATTTCAAAACTTCTCAAATAAAGAGAATAATCTAGTGGTTTAATTGTTGAAGTTGGTAATTTATTTGTTCTTCTACGATCATGTATATTATAATTGGTATTACATATTATTATATTTTGTAGGTCTATCAACCGTCAGCGCCTTGTAGCTCATTCCACTGCCATGGAAAGTATTCAGGCTGAAAGTGAACCGATCGACGAAGAGGAAGATGTACCGTAAGTGGTTTCTGTTATTACTATTCATTTCCAGGGACTCTAGGTCAACCGGTCGACAGTGAATATATCCTTTTGTGTATTTAATGCAATACCAAAACCGCTCATACTTGCCCACACCGAGGGGCACGAACTTACTTATTAATTTGGATAAACCACAGCTATGTGCTACAATAATCTTCACTTATTATCCTTCTCCTACTTACAATTGTGGATACAATTTACATATAAAAAAACTCCAGTTTATCTATATACTCTGTATATGTCCAAATCAGTATAAAAAAGAAAGTTTCAATTTCCCTCTTACTGATTAGCTGTATTAACACAAAGGCTACATCGCATTAGAGTAGTTGCGTTGAAGCCATGCACATGCCACAATGAAGCCACTACTATGTATGTCGCCAGTTCAAAGCCATGTTGTGTGCTATTAACACAATAGCGAGTCTATTAGCTACTGAATCGTAGTCAGTCGACGGATGTAGCGATCACAAGGTGTCAACTGCACTGTAGTAAGTAGGATATGAATGGTTGTGCGGGTTCGTTTAGTTTGCAGTTCCTTCAGTGCTTATAGAACTAAATATTGTGAGTATGTTTGTTTTGTAATGTAGATTTTTATAACTCAAATTATTGAAGAAAGTATTATTTATAGCATTCTCAAGATATATTCCTGAAGTTTATTTCGAAAATGTTCCCTGTGATCAAATATTTAGTTGTATATTTTTAGTTTTATACATCTTGTTCTACACAGTCGTATCCGTATATTGCGGATTAAAACCAGGCAAAGGTCACGCCTCCTTTGTGAATGAAATTAAATCGTTACATCGTACTTCCAACAAAAATTTTGCAATGGCTAAGTCTAAACTATTTTACAGTTTTAACAAAAATAGTAAGTACTTTATGTTCTATGCTAATGATTTAATGCCATTATATCATTGAGACTAAGATAAAAGGAGGTAGTATTTAGATCACTCTGTGATGTTATTATTTTACAAAGTGTGATATATAAAAGTAATTCGCAGCCGGCATAACTTAAAAATAAGCAACTTTAGCCTACAATACTATCAAGTGCATAAAACAAATAAATTTCATCCCAAGCATTTTAGCAGAACATTTTGGTTCTATTCACGAGAGTGATGTATACGGCTGGTACTAAGTAGTTTATAACTGCATTAACCTCACAAACGCTAGTGCTGCTCGGTTGATTGCAAAGTTATGGCAACATACAAGTGCACTTATCTTTGTGATGGGTTACCAAAGCTAGAGTGCAATATGGAAGCGTAATTTCTAGAGGTTAACTAAGTATACGATACTGGAATACTAGAGAAAAACCATGCAATGTATAATGTAAACGTGGTTTGGTATGACTTGAAATTTGGTTTTTACAGTATTATTTTATGAACCATGCTGAAACCGGCGGCTTTAGGTGATAATTTATAAGAAATTGATAAAATTGAAGAACTAAAATGTCTGCTTTGATAAGGGGTGGTAACTATGATATAAAAAAATATAAGCATTTGAAGTTGCCACAAACTAGTGAGCGATACATTAGGTCAATAGTGATCATGTTTCAGTCTCACTTAACAATCCAACTCTGTTGATTTTAATTAGTTGTTTGTTTTGCAAACAAATACTCAAATGAACAATTGCCACTTCGGTCAGATTCCTTGTTTTCTGTTACTGATTAACGTTTCGGTAATGAAAGTATTCACTTCTATTGCGTACATATGAATGAGCTAATATTTTTTCAATTGTAGAAAAAATAATATTTTACTATCAAACAGTCTTGTCATTCTCGCGGTCCACTTTTGTGCGTTGGATTTGTATGGAGTGCGGCATCTTTGGTATATATGATCAAAGCGAACATACATACATACATATACTCACGGCTATAAATCCCTAGAAGGAGTAGCCAGAGCTAAGTAATTAGAAATTCCTCAGCCACTTTTGGAAAGTTGAGTGGGGAAAAGATGGTAATATAAAGGTTGTTGGTGATGGGTCTCAAACCGCATCGCCCAAAAATCCCTTATTAACCCCAATACCGTTAGTCGCCTCTTACGTACACCCAAATAAGAAATGGGGTAGTGCTCTTCTTAGCCGACACTACACAGCATACACAGCACAGCAGATCAAATCGAAGAAGCCCTAAATAGCTTTCAATTAACATAGAGTATAAAAAATTCAGACCGGGCGGTATTCCGGCGAGGAATGCCAGAGGAGAGCGTCTACTTCTATTCCTGGGCATCATCGACATCCTGCAGTCGTACCGGTTTCGGAAGAAACTTGAACACACCTGGAAAAGCATGATTCATGATGGGGTATGTATAAATATTATTAGTATATATCGCACTCTCAGAACAAAAGAGGCTCAAGTCAAAAATAGTGATAATGAGTAGCAACCATAGAGAGGCATAGAAAAGGGTCTTCTAAAACAAAGGTACTTATTGTTATAGGGACAGAAAATTCGCTATTCTGTATTTTTAACAATAAGTGCCTTTGTTTTACTATTCATCGGATAGAACATACTTTTTTATGTCTCTCTATGATTGTAACTCAATATCGCTATTTTTGACTTGAGCCTCTTGCGTTCTGAGAGGGCCAACCATTATTGCATAAAACTATTTGTATCCCATATTTCATGATTGGGTGTATTTCAAAGTATTGAATAAAGTATGCTAACTTTGTGGATGTAGATTTATATTAGTTTTAATCATTGTAATTTTGTTCCATGATGAACAATGTACATCGTCAATTAATAAATAAGTACATAAATTGATATACTCCGGCCGTAAGTGTTAAAGGGGATAGTCAAAGACATTAGTCGCCCCTTTGTACAATCATGGCTAACCTCTTCAGCTTCGTTATTTTGTAAATTGTTATCTATAGTTTACCATTGTAAAATAAAATGTAGATTTTGTTGCTCTTTGATCTATTTGTTTTTTTATATCAAAATGATTGGTGGTTTCAACTCTGTCTAATTATATACTTGCAAATTCTAGGATACAGTGTCTGTACATCGACCAAGCTTTTATGCTCAACGGTTTCTGGACTTCATGGCAAAGACGGTCTTTAAGAAAATACCTTCGTGTAAGTATAAAATAACCAGAATTAACTTTTCAATTTTGTCTGTATTCTTGAGATATCCTTGAAAAAATCGCTATGTTCCTAATAGCTATTAAAATATGCTTCCGTTCAGGCGCTGTTGAGTACATTTTGGGCAAAAAAATATAAAGATAATGTATATTAGAACTCGTAACGAAACAAGGATCACGACAACGACTGAAGCGAAAGCTATCCATTTTGCCAATTGAAGCTATAATTACAACCAGTACATCTTTAGATCCCTCTTAATGAAATAACTTGTGTAATACAACTAAAATAATGTTAGAACTGCAACATCTTTTGCTAACTTTTATCCAGTATATTTTCTATTGACTTTATACAAATGATATCGAAGACATGTTGCATTTCTATTTGACTATTCTAAGCTAAGTTATTAGTGTTTTTACGAAAACCGAAAGTTTCATGTCATTTATTGCAATTGCTAAAGTGCAGCACTTTCATCCAATTCAGAATGTCAGAATGTAATTGAATTTGATCAAGATATCCCATAGAGTCAATGAGATGCAACACTGAGATGTTATTGAATAATGGGTTTCAAATTATTCCACTTTCAGAAGTGAGTGGACGTCCTTATCATCTATACAAAGTGCATCTTGATCAATTGGTCTTATTACTTGAGAAAACCAACAAGGAAAATGAATAAATAACTAAATGCAAATATTTTAAGAGAACAAACTTTCGATTTTCGTCATTTACTAACCTGTTAACTGTATCACATGTTGTCATACCCTTGATGTGTATTTTTATACCAGTGGACCTTCCCGAGATCAAAGGAAACCATCGGAAGTTCCGAACGCTCGTGACCAGCTACATAGGTATTGTCGAGCGGTCCGACATACACTCCAATTTTTTGCATTACCCATACATCAGAGCCTTTATAATTTACTAATAATTTAATTATTGTCTCTTAATAAGATCATTTTATGATAGCCCCTTAGCATTAACAAATTATGTTCATACATAATCTTAATTCATGAATTCGGGGCCAATGTATGGTTTGCAAATAATAAGAAGGAATACTCGAGAAGCTATGAAGTATGTATATTCATTAATGTGGTTATTGTCTTCGTTCGAGTTTTTCTTATGGAGTGGTTGGATCGACGACGAGGTCTCATGGTGTTTTGTGCCAACAATTCATTTGGTTGTTGATGTTTTCTTTCAATAAGCAGCTAAATATTGGCACACAGAAATAGGAAACAAATCATTTTAAAACAATCGATTATTCACAAGCCAACGTCAACAACAAAATGTATTTTCGTGAATGTTATAGATGTGTTTTTTTTGTTTAATTACACTTTTAATAGTACTAATTTTATTTGATGTTTTTGTTTCCCTTATTGTGAGGTGAAATTGTATTCATTTGGCGTTGTTTTTTAGTTGATATTGCATGACATACTGATAAGATAAGTCATGCACGCTAATCCGTTCCAATACACAATTTTAGTAGTAGAAAATAATATCTGTTTTCACATTTTTCCACTCAATTGTCCGCAATCGGATTCTTGCGCGCGTCTCTGGAGGTCTGAGTAAGTTGACCAAAGTGTTTGGTGTTGGATTGACTTGAGTTTTGTATTATGTACCATTTATTAGCATGGCGATTTGCCTTGGAACTCTTTATATTGTCTCAATGTCCAGCTTCAATACTGTATATACTTCCTCCTACGCCGTGAAGTGTGTTTGTCATGTGGCATGGCGGTTAGGTCAGTGATTTCTTATTCTGTCAATGGATATTGCAATTTTTAATAGATTTCTAATATATGTCGTGGTTCTTTGAATGCCCCCAAAGTTGAGTGTTGAGTAGTTAGCCCCTTTTCTAAGCCCTCTCATCTATTTGTGACCCCCGTATTAATATACTGACGTCTTGTAGTGAAACCATGCATTACTTTATCCTGTATGAGTTATCTGACTGCCGGGTTTTATTTTGCTATAAAACTTAGTATGTGTTTTTTATTTCACAAGTAGTTCAATTTTATTCACTGCCGTTCACTTTGTAGTTAGTTAACTGCTTTTCTAAGCTTTTTGACGATGAGTGTTCCTGTATATATTATTTTCAGTGACTTTTAACTCTTTGCTATTGTGATAAAAAAATCATAGCGGTGTAGTAATCTAAAGTCACAGCATTTTTATTCAAAATTAAATTTTGATTGTGCCATACATATTTAAGTATAAAACTTCTAGCATATCTTTGAAAAAGATTTTTTCATACAAAGAATAAATAAGATTTCCTTTTGCTTGATTATTGGCTCTCTCGTCTACTTTCACCAAATCACAAAAACTAGGTTTGCCAAAAATACTCATATAAAATAGTGAAATCAATCAAAATTTCAGGTTTCCACTCTTTGGGGCCAGCTAAAATAAACAAAAATGATATTTATATAATAGTTATTAAATTTTGCAAAGTAACGCGAAAAGCTCACACTTGCAGCCATTGTATAAACTTATTATGTTTTGGTTCTGATGAACAATTTGAACAGATGCGTTGTAAAACCTCCTAACATATACACTGTAGGTATTTTATCCTCTTTACAATTATAAATTTCCATGCTATAATATTATTAGCTTCAGTGAAATAAATATGAAACACAAAAAAAAACAAAAACATATAAAAGGGAAGGTACTTAGAAGCTCATGGCGTTAACCAATATTCTTTCTATGCCTTAAAGAAATTGTTATCGGTTTCCATTAAACACATCTTCTTTCTGCTCTACAAAATATTTGATATAGTTTATTTATCCAATATTCTTAATACCAAATTTGGATTCAAGGGGATACGGATTAATTTGTTAAAACATAATATGTACTTACTAACCATATGTAAAAAGTTAATGTATACTGTGAAAATTATTCATTGTAATACTTGAATTTCTTAATGTTACAAACGTCCATAAGTTTCGCCGAACACTTTAATTACTTATTTTAATCAATATTGTTAATATTTTAGCATTGAAACACTCGCCGTCGAAGAGAAAAAGCATCGCGAAGCCTACAAAGTCAATAGAAGATAATGACACGCCAGGTAATACATTTTTTATGCTAACATCGTTTTTACCCAAGTATCAAAACCTAATATAAACGAAATAGCTGGTACTAATATAAGCGTTTATTATGCCTATTAATAGTATTGTTTATTTATGTTTTTAAACCCTTTTGTGTATAATTTAACAACTAGCGCTATACAATCCTTATTCATGAATGCGTCATTTTAATATGTATTATACATTTCAGTTTATTTTGTTACACCCTCTTTCCTTTACCCGTTTTGCGCCTTTTAAACTGTATTTATTGTTCGGTTTCCGTGACTATATGTTGCAATGTATGTCGGTTTGACATTATTACGTGTTGGCTTGTGTCACTTAAAAAAAACATTGTTACACGTTTGCGCATCGTTTGAAGTGTGTGTGCGGATTTCAAATTGATAAAGTGGTGATGGTCTTTTGCAATGAATGTGCTAATGGTTTCCGAAACCCGAGGTGGTAACGGCATGACTCGTGGGAGTGTGGAGCGAAATAAACTGAAATGTATCAATAGATGAGAAGGAACGATCTTAACCACGCTATATTTATTACACAGGAAGAAAAATCATCGGCAAAACAATCACCGATTTTAATCCAGAATTTTTGAACACGATACAGTTGAGGCAGACAAACTTGTCGCCTCGGTCGTCGTTAAGATCGAGCTTAAGCGATTTTACCGATACGACAATTTCAACGTGGAACCAAAGACATCCGCCTGTTGTCACCGAATACCCCAGCGTTTTGTCCGACAACAGACACAAGGTCATAGATAGAGATCGGTTTCCTAACTTCCAGCGGCGCATCGACTTTGACTCTTCTGAGTTTCCCACGAAAGATGCAAACATCGATAGCACCGTGTTTCGAAACGGTCAAGAGCGGACGGAATCTCCGGAGCAATTGAAGAAGGTATTGAGTACGGGAGCTGGAAGCTCTCATATCAACGGCAGTTTAGCCGACAGCGGAATCCAAACAGACAATACCAGTGCCAGCGCGCCACAAATATATCTGAGCGACACACCACACCGCTCCGCCATACTGCTCACACCATCACCCATCAAAATACTAAAAGACGCCGCCGTCGATACCCGCAACGAAAACAACCTACAAGACATCCCTTTCATAGATGACGACGACGAAGACAAATTCATGAAACGAAAATCCAACATACTAGAAAAACACAAGAGCATGTCGAATATTCCCGAAAATGTTGAAGACGTAGATCCGAGCGAAATCACTTTGCGGCTAACTAACAGTCTCAACAGGGCCAGGTCGCCGACATTTGTAGAGAAATTCAAACGCTTCTTCATAGACCTAGTTAAACCCAACGAGATGAGCATGGACCTAGAAATGGACTCGAACACATTGCCAAAAACGCACTCGAGTTATCGCGATAATACGAAGGTCACATCGAGAAGCTCGGAGCTCAATCGAGAAACGTCGACTCTGCCGAAAGACATGAGGTTCAGAAAAGTGAGGTCGACTCAAACTGTATATATAAAACACAGTCCCGAGATATCGAATCAGGGTGCACAGACAGAGCATGTTTCTGTCGTACAGATCAATGGTGCGGAGACTGAGACAGAACTAAGAGACGTCGTGTATGTCAATAATGATGTGTATCCTAATAAGAGCTCTGGCAGCACGATCATAGTCGTGCCCCCGGCTGACTGAGATACTAAACTATTATTATCGGTGTAATGTGATAGGGTTTATTGGTGCAAGAGGATCAAAGAGGTTTTTAACAACAGGATTTAGTGGCGCGGTCGTTGTAAACGCTACCTTATACTGGTGGCTATTTTTATCGAGGAATCAAGCAATGGTTTTGGTCACAAATATTAAATGAATCTTGTAAAGATCATGTAAATGTGAATCACAATAATCGACTTGTTTTAGAACGTAAGTTTACTTTTATTTCCTGATTCGTTTCTGTATTTTACCTTTATATTGTATAGTCTTTTCAGTTTCGTATATTATTAAGTGATACAAAATCATGTCAGTTATCTCGAAATGCAATATCTGTATAATGCTCGTAACTATGTTTATATTATTTTAGTACGTATATTCTTTTGAAAAGTACTAATGCATGTAAAAGCATACTGTTATTGTGTAATGTATTATTTCATAACTCAAACCATATTTGGATTTTCCAAAATATTTACAATTATCAGTCTGTAGTAATGTAAAATTTTAACTATACTTATACTTACATATTCTTTAGATATTTTCCAACCCAAATATGAGGTCAAATAACGATAAACGTAGAAAAGATCTGTTCGTGTTGTATTCAACATAACGCACTCCAGTGGGTATCACAAAAAACGTCTTTTTATAGTTTAAATGAATTAAGAAATGAATCCTTAAAACATTACAAGAAATAATAATGTTGCTATACAATTTTGTGCAATAATTTACAGTACTTTTAATAATACATAAGTTTAAAATCAGGCGCTTTACTGCGCAACACACACTGTGTTTATACCAAAACAACTTTGCAATATTTCACTATTTGAAAATATATAAGACTGCATCATCACAAACCTAGATCACTTCACTTTAATTTAGGGTCAATTCTTGTTTCTTTTCGGACATAATCACCGTAATCGTAGATTTTCGTCGTTCGACTGCGACTGAAACCCCATAATAATTATATATAATCAATTTATATGTTCAAAAATAGTTATTCAAATAAAGATAAAAAATATTGTAAATTTAGTCCATAGTTTACTTGTTTGAGGAGGAAAACGTCTTTCCAATCAAATTATCAGGTTTCTTTTTATACTAATAACTTGCATAGCTACTATTCACAACCATATTGGCCATAGTCTCAGATAGTACAGCTTTAAAATAATATAAATACATGGGGTTCAAATCGACGAAAACTTGTAATAAAATAAGGTTACCTTTGTTTCTAGCTTCACGCAAGTTTATATTTTTTGTTGTCGAATGAAAAATATTCACTGGCACAAATAATGTTCTAAAATACCTTTGGTAAAATGCCTTAAATGTTATTATAGCATTTCAAATTAAGGTGCATTTAGTCGGTTTCATTTACACTCATTACCACTGAACTGATTGCTAATAATATTTAATAACTGTATTGGTTAAAAATATTGATGTATCTTTTTTCCAACTGTTGAGAACTTATTGTTCTATGATGAAACATTAATGCGAAGGCATTTATTATAAATCACATTGGTTATAAATGTGAATATCCTAATTAAATTAAGTCATCATGACTCAAACAATAGGTTTGTTTGCCAACAAAATTATAATGTATTTGTAATAACATAATGACGTAACTTATTAAAAATGAATTGTAGTAAAACACTATTAATACCAAATATATTGTGTATATATAGTCGAGATAATAAATGAGATTCGTAGTATATTAACGTGTTTTATTTTCATTTAGTATTGGCTTTGATATCTATCACTATCAAAATTATAAATGATCTATTGGTAATTCATTATTTTCACGCTTTCATGGAGCAGGGGCAAGCTCAAGTGGAGTCGGAAGTGCCAAAGCAGGTGAGAAAAAAGCGAATTAATCAGTTGTGATAAGCATGTAGCTCTCTCTTTCGTGACAACTAACTATTGAACTATTGGCTCTGTCACATGCCATTGCGTGTTTTCTTCGCTATGTGGGTTGATATGAGTGCTATAGCATGATTGGTTTTGAGTCAATTCTTGCAGGTTCTAAATAATCTCAGTACAAATACTTTTATCCTGCCATTGAAATGAGTAAAAATAGAGATATCCTTTCCTTTATTACATCGAATTTTGGGAATCATTGTTACAAATACACACGGACTGCATAGTAAATTACAGTCTTCAAAGTCAACACATATACCGACTGCTCAAACAGTTGACCTGTTCGGCAGCTACTGATAGAGCTACTGCAAGAGTGTTTCGATGTATGTAAATATAAGCAGTCTGTATCGCGGCTCTAATACTTAGTTTTTATAAAGAAATGTTACTAAAGAACTTCATTGTACGTCACATTTTAAGCATAACTCAGAAAATAGTGAATTTTATCATAGGGGTAGGCTCATATACATAAACGTTCACGCCGAATATCCCCGAAGGGGTTGGCAGAGGTACTAATACTTCTGAACATCACATGACTCTAATAAATAGGAATATATTCCATAAAAGATCCCTTTAAAGCTGTCATTCTATAGTATGTCCCAAAATGATGTATATGTTACAGACAAAGTAATAAATCTGGATATTATAAATACTGTCTAGCCATTATGTATAATGTCTACTCAACTGAGATAAGTGATAAATGACACCAAATTAATCACATTAACTAGCTATTTTATATAATGTCTTCGAAGACTTGGATAATGTAATAAAACAAATAGATATTTGGGGTCGATATTGGCTCACATAAAATACTAAACCATATTCGTTGTCTTTCTAACGATTTGTGTTCTTAATTTTATTGGTCATACTTTATTTATTAATACATGTTTAATACTACCAACGGAGGTCATAACAGTTAGTGATCATAATTTATTTATTAATAATATTACTACCTAGATTTTTTTTAATATTATGATATAATATATATTATAAGAATAATATTATTTTAATCATATAATTTTCCATATATTTAAAATACGGATTATGCATTTAAGACTCGTTTTATACATAACCTAATCTAGCTAAATGTGACCTAACTTTTCTTCGCCTGCAGGGGGCTTTCTTGGAACAAAACTATTTTTCATAGAAACATACATACATACATATATTCATGGTTGTAAATCCCTAGATGGGGTAGCCAGAGCTAAGGAATTAGAAATGTTATCTTATGTTCATAGAAACGTTTTTTTATTTCATCGTCGGCTAGACCCTTTGACTATGAACACTATAGACAGAGTCATAATGCAACGGGAGTGTACCTCTTTTAGATAGCAATATTTTTCCCTGTAATGTTGCGATCACTAGAAAACAATTACCCCAAAATACTATAATCACCATTCTAAAAGCTACTTTTTAATTTAAAATTGATTACGTCAATTTATTGTTACGTCGTTTTATTTATTGTAAAGTTTTACTGTTTACTATATTATTTCCTGCAATCATATAATTATACATACTTGCTCCTAGTAATATACAATCTTTTTTGTTTAATTTTACCATTTATACTGATGTTTAATACACCGTGAAATCTAAAGCATTGTACTAACTATCAGGGATGAATCTTCCCATGATTACGAATAAATTTTTGTACGGGACTAACTTTGTTACTGGACAAAAAAAAACAGCTGTTCCATAAGTGCAAGTTATGTAAATATCATACGGGTCATCATGGGTGTAGTGGGGTCTATGTTTGTATTTTGAAAAATAAAAGACAGCACTATTTTGTACATGAGTTTTATTGCATTATTAACTATTGACCTTTAAACAAAATCAGTTTCGTGTGAAAATTTCGAATTCATTCGTCTATTTTAGTCACATTTTTCAAAAGATGATGTATTCGTACATCTAAGTATTTTATATTTGGTTGATTTCCAATTGCATCTTCCAGTGGCCGCAATCTATTTTTCTCGTAGATTCGGGTCTTTAGGAAAACTCTAATAAATACTAAGAAATTAAATAAATAAAACAAATTTATTACTTACTAATTCCGTAGATAACAATTGGAAATCATTCAGCGTCGCTATAGCGCGACGAAATTCATAATATACTCACTCATTAACATCAGTTTACTAATTTGAAAATTTTACCCTAACGACAGGGTATAAGGATGAAAACGTGAATTATGGCAACACTGAGATACTGCATATTTTTAGGTTATGCTATTAAAAAATTGCTCAAAATAACTAAAGAAAATGCTAGTAATCTAGTTCAACGTAATTAACATTTGAATCACTTTTTTTCTGATCGCGCAATGTATTTATTATGTATTTATCTGTAGAAAAACATTAAAAAACTCACTCACTTGTGGAAAGTCAATCCTTCGATGTGTTTTTCGCTGTGGCTTCCGCAGCCAAGCACGCTACACCCAACCATACCTCACTAAACAATAACTTAATTAATGGAGTCTCTTTTGTCACAATAACAATATACAAATGAATAAAATCTTTCTCAAAATCAAAAGAAAACTAAAATCGCTCACAAGTCGACGCTTTGTTTGTCACAATTTAAAAGTGTGACATCAACAAAACGGGTTACGCGATAGAGATGACAATAAAGTTTTGTGTCTCTTTTTAACATATAAGAACTTAAATAAGGGCTTCTCTTTTTAAAATGGATGACGTAACATCGCTTTGTCTATAGTGTTAATAGTCAAAGGCTAGACCGTACTATTACTTTGGCTAAATTTTGACACGCTCTTATGACTAATGTCCAGATAAAGTGGTCAATTTATTACTTTGTCTATTGGATTTGGCTTTTATATATAATGACCAGTTATTATGTAAGTTATCTGTAACATATACATCATTAGAAAGAGGGGAGTATCCTTAAGCTGATTTTCATGTATTTGTTTTTTTTCCATGCTGCTCTCGTCTACATCTGTTCTGGAACTTGACTACGTAATACTTATTTCGCATTTGCTTTGTCTGCTTTTGTATGGTTTTCAATTATTCACTAATAATTTGATAACTCATCCATACAAACGTGTGGTTACGATCAAGCTCAAATTAAAAAATATAAACTACAATACTCAATTATGCGCATAAAATAATATCTTAATTGCATTTTTCTTACAATAATTATGATATTTTACTGTTTATTTAAATACTCGATTTTATCTATTTGAAACATATCGTTCAAATCATTCATATTACTGTATTTCCTTTCTTCAGTATCGTTATCAGACGTTACAGCTCATATAACATCTCCACCTGTGACGTCACCGTCGTCAGCGGCTGCACAACCCCTTTACAACTCATTTGCGAAGACGACCGCTGCATCGGAGTCTGACGTAGCATTCCCAGCAGTTCTGAAAGGCTCCCAGAAACAACGGGTGCCGCCGCCCGTACCGCCTCGCGGCTCTCCCAAGACGAAACGCGGCGGTGGCCTTTCACTGTCTAGTCTCGACACTAAAGGTGAACAAATGAGTATATCGATTAGCGAAATTCCTGCACAGACACCATTCACGAGTAGCGAGGACGATTTCTCATATTTTGGGCATGATTTTAGTAAAAATATACCTTCTCATTCAGATGCATGCAGAGTTATGCCATCCACCTCAAATTCTAAAACTTCTAAACTTTTAGCGTCCAATTCTTACTTGGATTACGCTGAAGATGGTCAGAGTATTACAGAAAGGGGGTATCCAAATAAAGAATTGATTACCCAGACTGCAATGATGGCAAGGTTTAATATCGACAACTCTGTTAGAGAACATTTGAACTCGTTAAGTATTATACACAACTCTCTGTCTGAATCTAGTAGTGAAGAAAATATTATAATTACCGAAATCTATGATGATGCAGAATATGAAACTCCTGCGGGTGGGAGACAAACGAAGAGTCCTTCTCAGTTTATTATAGGTATGGTGACAGGCATCGGAGGTAAATTAAGAAAAGCTCCAACAGAACCTAATAACGAAAAAGTCAGCGTCCATAATGTTAAATCATCAGATCTTATATCTGCAGCTAAATCACTGAAAAAAACTAAAACAAATACTGAGCAAAATATATCTCAATCGGAACAATATGCAAAAAATGAGAACAAAGCAGTTAAGTCTAGTGGAATCATGTCTGGTATCACCAAGCGTTTAAACTTTAATCAGTCCAAGAGAGACAAGACTCGCAAGCCGGATATCGTAATTAAAAAAAGAAGTACGCCTACTTTTGAAATCAAAACATACAATGAAGAACATCTTAAAGGCATGACTAAGGATCAAGTACTGTGTCACAAAAAAGCTAAAACTAAAATTGACATGTTCCAAAAACACATCAGTAAAGTTCAATCAGATTCTGAAAATAGTTCCCGCAGAAGTTCAATATCTTCGTCACAAGAGATTAAAAGAGACAGTCTTATCAAACCAACAAATGTAAATCTGTCGAGGCGTAGTTCCGATTTAGTAAAAGAAACCAAAAAAGTATTTGAACCTATTGAATACACGCATGGGAGTTCTTCTTCGATTGATAAAAAGGCGAACGTTACTTTGAAAACTACTGCATTAAGTCCTAACATCTCTAAAACAATTTCGGGAAATGTTCACGATAAAATTAAGAGATTTTCTATGAATTCCGATCAAAAGCCACCCGAAAAAGTTCCACGGCAAAAACGAGTTGTCAAAAAGAGAAGCTTAAAAAGAAAATCTGAGACGAAGATAATAATTAAAATGAGAAAAGATATTGAAGAGAGCCTATAAAATAGAAATTAAAAGTTATGCATGTTTTACATACTTCCTTCTTTGTCGTTTTGTGCTCACTTGTACTTAGTAGTAATATGTATGTAGTTTTTTTGTGTGTTTTTGATATCTTCGCCTTTTTATGTAGCACCGAAAACTCAATATGACATTTAAGTTTCATTCCTTATTTTTTCACACCGCTATCACAAAAAACAGCTTGTAACTAGAGAAGCAACTTTAATTTCGTCGTTTCCTATAGCTTTCACTCATCACTTCACATTTTCACTAAGCACTGGTACCTTATAAATATATAATCAGTGTACGTAACCAAACTGTTTGAAACAACAGCTACCTACCGTAAACTGATTAAGCATTAATTGTCGAGTATTTCAAACGCTCGAGTAGTAAGTAGTAACGCTAGTGTTGCCCATTAGGTGGTCTGTCTTGTTGTTCCACCCCTCCGCCGCCGTTCGAGGAGGCGCCACCAGCGCGGACAAGTCGCACGGATTCGTCGTCGACGACGTCTTCGTCCGCGTCCTGTCGTCGTCGCGGCACTTCGTCAGCTAATAGCGTCATGACTACATCGTCTGCGTCATCGTTGGCATTGACGCCAGTCGCCTTGAGCAATGCTAGGAGTAACGATACTAGGTGAGTGAAGTTTTATATTGTTACAGATTTGCTAGATAATCTTGGTTGGTTTTAGTAATAGTTTTAGGTTATACGCAATTGCGACAAAACCTTGATTGGCACCAAATCTTTTTCTGTATTTAAAAATGTTTCATTTATCAGGTTTTTATATGTTGCACTAAAACACCCTAAGTAAATCCACATTGCTCAGTGAGGTTTACTTAATTATGTGGCATCGTTTAAGTACAGCTTAGTTATCGTTTTGCTTACTACCTGGTTAGTACTCTTTCCAGGCCAGCTGTGAGTATTCTCAACGTTCAATTTAAATTTACAAATGCATCAAGTGCAAGGCACTAGGTCCACGCACAATGGACTGCCATGCCGGACTCAGTGCGGAAACCCGTGGCGTTTACCGCCCATCTAATAATAATAAATGCATCAAGTGATGTTTAGATGGAGTTCTATTTAGAGGCATACGATGAATGACACATTTATATGTCACGACGTGGCTACTAATTCCCACGAATGTATTTAGACTTGCCGTCTAATAGTAGAATAATATTTAAATTACAGTGTATGCTGGACACCACCTGCTTCAGCCGAAGGTTCCACCCCAACTTGGACAGAAGGCACGCCAAGCTTCACTGAGTCTAGTAGCAGTGAACAAGGTGATTATTCACTTATTTTACATACATATACTCACGGCTATAAATCCCCAGGTGGGGTAGCCAGAGCTAAGGAATTAGAAATTCCTCAGCTACTTTTGGAAAATTAGGTGGGGAAAAGATGGTAAAATAAAGGTTATTGGTGATGGGTCTCCAACCGCATCGCCCAAAAATCCCTTAAAAACCCCAATACCGTTAGTCGCCTCTTACGTACACCCACCGGAGTGGGGTAGTGCTATTCTAAGCCGACACTACACAGCAATTCACTTATTTTATTTATCCTAACTAAGGTAGAGATCTGTATGCGTGTTATTCTAGGAGGATATTATTCGACAATTCCTAATACTCGTTTTCTTTCGTCGCTTTTTTTTCATGGATAACTGTTTTACTTATAAATGTGTTGAAAAGAGTCGTATGACACGAATTCGCGACTAGTGATTACAGTGCTTGTCGCCACGGTTCTAGAATCCACCTCGCATGTAATGAGTACCTTCAATAACTTGCATCAAGTCCTATAAATTGTATAGCAACAAATCGTCCCTATGTTGCCAAAATACAAGTAAAGACTTATTTCACTAGACTATCAACAATTTGAGTACGTTATCAAACACAGTAGAATACTCTATGTCGCAAGATAACATGGTCATATTACATACATACATAATTAAGATAAAAATAAACATAATCAATTAAGGAATTAAAAATTCCTCAGCCACTTTTGGAAGTTGCGTGTGGAGAGGATGGTAAAATAAAGGTTGTAGGTGATGGGTCTCCAACCGCATCGCCCAAAAATCCCTTAAAAAGCCCCAATACCGTTAGCCGCCTCTTACGTTCACCCACCGGATGAAATATGGTAGTGCTATTCAAAGCCGACACTACACAGCAAAACATATTACCAAAATATATTTAACTGACTTTTCACTAAGATACGAACAACTAAAGTATGATTCTTAGATAGTTTAATACTCTATTAAAAAAATAGATGTAACTTAGTAGAAAACTGTTTTACAGGCTACCCGATGACCCCGGCCCGCGGCGCCACGCCCAGCGACGGACGACGCTCCCCCCGCGACCCGCCCGCGCCCCCCGCGCCCCCCGCTCGCGCCCCGCTCACAGTTAACTGCCTTACCAGCGAAGTGGTACGTAGATACCGTCATACTATTACTACAGATGAACTAACCTGATACATCTAGTTTAAATCTTTTTGTTCATGAAAACCTCATGTGGGGATTATTACTAGTAAATAAAGAATAAATAAAGGAAAGAAAAATTTCGACACAGGCGGGAATCGAACCCGCGACCGTATACGCCCCCGTCGCTCTGCCAATTGAGCTACCGTGTCAATGGCTACCAGTGTGAAAATCTTCTATCCTTTGTTTCTTTTTTACACTTAAGTAGTGTTTTGCGTTCCCTACCACCGATTTTTTTTTTTACAACACTACTTAAAAGTGTAAGAAAGAAACAAAGGATAGAAGAATTTCGCTTTATTTATTCTTTATTTACTGATACATCTAGCTTTTCATTTTTATACTTAAAAGTTAAAGCGTCGTCTGTAGGAATAGGAACATAGTTTTCATGAAAATTTGCATATTAACAGTACAGTTTAACTAATTTGTTCATATAAATAGCTTATCTTTTTTATACCATAAGTTGAAGCGTGGTTTTTATGAATCTATAGGGTGAAGCGTGTGGGAGCGAGCGTGAGAAAAAAAGTTACTAACAGATTTTTTGTATGAATAATCTGTCAGTACCTCACTTCTTACAAGATATACTCGCTCTCACACGCCTTATCCAGGGGCTAATCATACATTTAGCTTTTCGATTTTATTTATCAAATTTGTATATTTTATTAAAGCAAAACTAACCTGATCTTAAATCTGGCTTCTCATTCTTATTATTACATTTAAGCGTGTTTTGTATGAACCTAGTTTTCAAGAAAGTTTTTCGTTCTCATTCTTTTATTAGGACACCTAACTTTTGAGTAAAATATTACGTGTCTCTTACTTTTTGTCAGAAGAGAGATTTTCTGAAAAAAGGTGACATACATTTACTTTATTATAATGACATAAATAGAGTTTTTTTAGGTACGTAGCTAGACCTAAACTAGAAAATTTAAGTCTTATTAGACACAGAGCCTTGTTTAGACTCATTTCTAGTGACTAGTAAATACTTATGTAGCTACAAATAAATTTAGCATAATAATTGGCATCAAGTACCATTTTAGATACAAAAAAAGAGGCCACGAATCCAGTTTCATTTTCAAATAAATATAATAAATCTTAACAATAATAATTTCAATTTCAATCAATTTATTTTATAACTCCTTGTATAAAAATTAAATTCCATTTACAATCTTATTAAATTCAATGAATTACAAAGGCTATAAGAATATAAGCAGTCACTTCATATTTTAATTATAATTTCGCTCAGTTTAGTAACTGGCTTTTTACATGTCAGTACTGATGACAAAATATAGGTCCCAACATTGATAATAAAGATACAGCTTCAGAGTTGCTTATTATACCTTACCTGCACAATGCGCCTCAACCGACATATTAAAATGCCCCTTTGCGGAATCTTTCTGATAATTTGATGCAATGCCAATAAATATAAGAATTAACATTAAATATAAGTCTGTATTATATTGTGTTCCATTTGCATCCAGTTATCAGGGACGGCAAATCAGAACAAAAATCAAACAACTCACTTGTGTTTGTTTGGTTTTAGACTCTGATGTGTAAAGTTTTCTAACAATTTTTGCCATATTTTTAATATATAAATCTAATAAATCACTTTATGCCTTAAATACAACACAGACAAATGAACCATTAATGTCAAATGTGCCAAGTATTCGACGCCATACGCCAGCAGTTCCGTTAGACAGTCGAGCAGTCCGTGTATGGCTGAACGAAAAAGGCTATAATTAACTTCGGAGTCGCCGCCTAAAGCTGTCAAGATGAAACAGGAAATGTATGGCGGTCTTTACCTCAAACTAGTAAAATATTTATTGCTCACCTGAAAAGGCAATCAGTTAATATTAATGGTTTATTTGCGTGTTGCACAAAAGCTTACTAATACCCCTAACACGTGTAATGTTTGTAGTTACTAATCTGCTGCATTCGATTTTCTTTTGGACGCTGCTTTGGTGATGGACCCGCAGTTGCACTTGAAAGAGAAAGTAGATATTGACTACAAATGATTCATAGTATGACACTCCTTTACTACAGCATTGGTTTTATTTTATATTTGACGTAGTTCGTCGGTCGACGTTCCGTTTACCACGTTTTGTGGGTTTTACTCCAAAGTTTATTGGGTGCTTCCATTTTAAGGAATGTTCAGCATTTACCATGCGCATCTTGTGTTAATTATTCGACTCACTACGATACGTTTTACAAAACTTGAAGTATATAATTTTATTTAGTCTTTTCACACCATGCATGTATGCATGGGAGTTATTGTTATTGTTTAAAGACTGCAATTTCAATAATAATACCTATTAAACACACCGTGCCGATTAATTATTAAATAATCAATAAAAAAACACGTTATGTCTTCTTTATCGTGAGCAATACTTATTTATATACATTATATACAAATTTAAAAAAAACATTGTTCAATTATATAAAAATAGATTTTACTAGAATTCAACAAGAATATAATCGTATGCAAATTTAAAATGTTACCTCACCATGTTGAAATTATGCCTCGTCACATTATAATAATATTAAAAGCCATTTTAACAAATATAGTTGGTTGGCTAAATAATGTAATAAGTGCTTTGTTAAAAAATAAGAGAATCAAATTCGTGTTCAATATTCAAATATAGTTGAGTTATGTTATGTGAAATACGCTTGATTTGTGGCAATAAATATACTTAAATTTGCAAGAGATTTTGACGGATTTCCTAGTACGCATTGGATTATAAAGCGGCAACCAAAAACCTGTGTTCAAAAAGTGAGTTAGTTTATACATAATCATTAGCACAACCCGTGTTAGCTTAGTACATATGATATTCCTCAGAACGATTGCAATAAAACGTTTACCTAATATAATATTTACAGTATATTGTTCATTAAAATATAAAACTTACAAATCGTAGGATCGTTGAATTGATACAATTTTATAGACGTTTTAAGTCATATCATTTAATTTGTAAAGTACAAATGATAATGAGTAATCAACTGCCTGGATTGGAACACACTGCCGAGCTCGCCAGCGTGATATTGGTATTGTAGTTAGAGTATTATTGCACTCCTCGTTGGTATGTGGGATACCTCCTGGTTTATCGGTTGTTCAATAATATGGAAGCAATTGATTGTACGCTTAAAAAATTAACACGCTTTCTGTAAATGTGTAATTATTAATCAATGCATTCAAATGTTTCATCCCATAAAGTGTTGTAATCGTTTAGAAATAAATAACGTTTTACGAATCGTATCGTAATATTTTTGCCGTTTATAATATTAAGGACAATTTTGAATAGATTCAAAAATAAGGCCAATATATGTGTTGTTACTAAATTGACTACTTTGAATTTAGCTGCTGAATAACGGTTCATAACACCAATACTCATTCATTAATTTGGAACAGTGTAAGCTATTTCAAAAGGAGTCATTTTAGATTTGATATGATCTGCAAGCATTCGAAGGTGTCTTACTTGTCATGAAAATCATTTTACCCTCTGAGGACGAACGTTTTATTCAAGCCTTCAATAGATCCGTATCTTAGTAATGGAAAATAAACTGGTTTATCTAAGGGCCTGCATCTTGTTTAAGTATTCTATTAGTTCTGTCTCCGTTCTGACAAATCAAATATATAAATTTCGGTCACATTTGCAGTATTAGTAATATAGTTGTGCATATTACGATCCGGATATGCACCCTATAAAGAAATATAAAGTTAAATAAAGTATACTCGATTCCCTATACAAAAAACCTTTCACTTGATTTGTATAAGTTTTCTTGCTCTAGATGTTCCTTTCGCTTTTCCACGCATTAATATGTGGGGTGTCTTTTTTTCAATATCCTAAATGAAATTATCTATTTAATGTTTAAATATGCAAAGAATAAAGTCTGTTTTGTAATGCACTCAATAGTTTCACAGTTATATGCAGACAAACTAAATCGTATTCCAATAATAAAAGCAAAGGTTGTATATTATAGTGGATGAAGTTGAAATACTTATTCGTCCTCACGTCACTTCTGCTCAATTCTTATCCTTTTGAGAAATCCTGTTTTCAAAACGATATCAAAGCAATAAGATATAGATATGTGTATAAACACACCTACACAGTACAAAGGCCTATATGTTACATTAAAAGTATTATATTTGTGATTTAAATAAATATAAATGTTAAGAAGACGAAGAAGTCTATACAAAGGTTGAATATAATATATTCGTTATTGCTTCAATAGTTTAGCAATCCCATACACAATAGAGTCGCGACGGCCATTGAGTATTTAAATAATAATGCAAAATATGTACACAATAATCACAAGCACCAATCAATTAATCACTATTATATTTTATAAAATAATAAAACGTGCTCATTTGTCAAGTAATCAGCAAAAGTTAGTTTAAATGCCATAAGGACTGCCAACCATAATATTAAATGTAATTTAAACAAGAAAATATTGAGATTAGTTTTTGGTCGTATTTTACGGCACTAGTTAAATATATAGTCATATGTTAAAATAAAACGCATGAAGTAATAGTAGTGCTTAACCAGTTCTTCCCGTTGATATGATATAGTAGAAATTTTATATATGTACCTGCTTAATCGGTTTAAGAAACAATGGTGACACCAAATTTATACACTTAGATTATATAGTAGAAATTACGTTTTTTACTAAAACTAATTTCTAATAACCGCATTGGATTATAAAGTTTACGTTTTTTGTAAAAAAAAAAAGCAATAATTTATGATTTAGATAGTACAAATTAAAATATTGAGCAATAAAAGTGTGTTAGCATAAGTAGTAAATTGGAAGTAAGGATTTAAATTCTCAGTGTACCCTTGGGTTGGATGCTTGCAGATCAGTTTGTAGGCGGTGATCATTTGGAGAAATGTTATGTTATAATGAAGGAAATATGTTAAACGAATAATGTGCCATGATCCAATTTTATGGAAATTATTGTTATATATAAATAAATACACACCATAAATATTTACCCATTTTAATATTTATTTTTCAATAATAATCGACGTTACAAAGTTTGTATCAACAATCAAATAGTGAACATTATATTAGATGCACTTACGATTACCATATAATGCAATTCGGTTTTTAATAGTAACTTGGCGATTTATGAGAATCAAGATCTATACAAAAAAGAGGCTAGCATATTATGAAAATAAATCCGTAACAAAAACCTGTGCACGAGGACCCCGATAAAAATTAATAAAATATATATTATATAAAAAATAATTGTCTGAATGTATTATTGAAACTGCAATATATCGTCACTAAGTGGTAAAGATTTCCCAATACGCCTTCTGCAAAACAATAGCTAACATAATAGGAATATTACAAAACATACAAACTCATTGAATTAATGAAAAATATTATACATCAAAAACGCTAAAGTTGTATCTTATTTATAAATTCATCCGTACTGTATACGAAAAGCGCGGATAAGCAGAGCCCCCAATATAAAATGTACATTGCTGCGTCTCATTTATCCATAGATCGCTGTCTTTTTTGTGTACATACATACATATACTCACGGCTATAAATCCCTAGAAGGGGTAGCCAGAGCTAAGGAATAAGAAATTAGAAGAAATGGGGTAGTGCTATTTTAAGCCGACACTACACAGCCTATGTAATATTTGTGTCTTGTTAAAAAATAACTATTGTATCTGGTTTTTAAATATGGTTAAAATTAGAGATTTGGCTCACTTTGTTATTTTATTGAACAGCTAAGCATGTTCGTCCTTCACATAAAAATTTTTGCTTATGTATTCAAAAGATTAAATTTATCTAAATATATAATTTAAAAGATTTTGGCTGATGTTATACTTTTTTTGATTAAAGGGGAAGGTATTTAAACGGTAATTAAAAGGCTACTTAAAATGTACGTAGGGCAAGTTGCGTGATTTTTAAACACCATATAATGCTAGTCTTAAATTTGAACGTAAGGATGTAATTCATTGAAATGAGATTAAATTAGAGGTTGCTAATCTTTTTGCATAAAATCAGATTGTCTTTGTAAAACGTACTCTTTTATCTATATAATTATAACCTAACGCTTATAATTTCTAAAGAATATACAGAAGTTATACCGTTTCAGGCTTAGCTTCAGTCTATTTAGGAACGTTGGATCTACTTATTCATCTCTATGTGTATCACTATTTTTATATTACCTATGTAACAATGATCACACCCTACAAAATCGGTGGTATGAAACTTTTCGTTGTTTGTCGTTATTGCTCTGACTATGTATATCGATATTTGTTGTTGTTAACTATTTAAGACAATCAATATGTAGGTAATAAAATACTTGAAAATTCGCCCCGGTATTTCTTTGTATTTACAATCGTTTATTTTTATTTGAACCTAATTTTAATTTCATTATGCATGATAGTTTAACCAATCCCTTAAATAACGTGGCATACTAATATTCAGCTTTGAGCTTTTATTGCGCTCGCGGCTTTTACGGTAAGTTTTTATTAGGCATTTTATTAACAGCATGAAATAAATTATATAATGTTGATATTGCCATTGTTTTCTACAGAAATCACAATTTGTGTTTCACAGATGGCGCATCTGACTTGCGAAACGACTTCTATTCAGATAACATCGTATGATATCCATCACGTGGAAACTCATGGAAGTGTTACGAACCAGTGAAAATTATTTCTGCATTTATTTACTAGGCATAAAATATGGCATACAGTAAAATGATTCTTAGCAAAAATATTATGATTTTATAAAATTTAAAGCGAAATTTACTCGGTTCTTCCGGCTGCCTTCCAAAACTTCAAAAATAGCCTTCGAATAATTTAAATACATCGCACCAGGTCTCTTGTATTTTTTGGAAAAATGCCATATGCCATGTTTTATGTCTAGCTAAACGTTTATATTTTGGCTAACCTTTGGCGTATACATCAATGAAGTACTATGAATATGAATATATTGATAAAATCATTTCAATCATATTACCTTGCAATATACACATTATTAAAGATGTCGCCTTTACTTGTTTGCGTAATATCTGTAAGATTTATTAAAGGGATACATAAATATAATGCATTCACACATTGCCTAATAAGCGATTTAAAGTTAGGAAGAAGTAAGGTTAGGTATTTCATTTTTAGTAACAAATTTGAATATTTAGTTATTTCGGCATAAATCCTAAAATGTTTACAAACAATTATACGTAGAAATAGTTATGTAATGAACTTGGGAGAACTATAATTAGTTTAACATATACGCCATTACTATTTTCTAATAAATACATAAGCGAATAAAATTAGTTTAGTTATTTGTAAACTGAGAAATATACATCTCAATTAAGAAACTTTTATAACAATAATAATAAAAATCTAATTTCTATATAACATAATAAATAATATTTACCCCAATTTCGCATACTAAATTAAATAATGCATTTATTACCTATGTCGTTGTTGAAATGAGCTGTGCTTTTAAATATAACGAAATGCCATAAATTTGGACTGTGTTCTCTAAATTAGTATTTATTGTAAAATTAGACCACAGATTTGTTGAAAGTTAAATTAACTTTTTGCATCGTAGATCTTCAGATGAAGGCTAATAAAAGGAATATTAATTAAAATTAAAGGAAACATAATTGGCCTCTTTCTTGATGTACATACATATACTCACGGCCAAAAGTTCTAAAAAGGGTTGGCCAGAGCTGGAAACTCTTCAGCCACATTAAGAAGTTGATAGGGGATAAAATGGTATAAATAAAGCATCGTTGGTGATGGGTTTCCAACCGCATCGCCCAAAAACCACTTACAAAGCCCCATACCCTTATTCGCCTTTTACGACAACCGTGGGTAGAAAGAATGTATTTGTCATGTAATGATGTCTTTTAAAAACGATATTGAAAATCCTAAACTTAAAAATAACACTTATTTCACAACTCACACTCCGTCCACTAATACGTAAAAAATCTGATCCGTGGTTTTAAAAGTGATAAATGGAGCATTTTCTGAACAATAAAGATCTTTTGTTACTCAGGAATTGTGTAACTTTCTTTTGAACAATAGTTTCATACTGGTTTAGTAGATCTAATGATGAAAAACATACAAACCAAAGTCATTATTGATATTGCCGTTGGACTTCTTAGCCCGGATGCAAAAATTTATTGATTTAATTTCGGTGGAGTAGTTTTGATTACGTTCTCAATCTAAATATATACATATACTCACGGCTAAATCCCTTGAAGGGACAGCCAGAGCTAGGGAATTATAAATACCTCAACAACTTTTGGAAGTTGCGTGAATGATGGTGAAACAAAGGGTTGTTTGGGATGGGTCTCAAATCGCATCGCAAAAATCCCCAAAAAGATCCAAAATACCGTTAGTCCCCTCCTATGTACACCCACCGGAAGAAATGGGGTAGTGCTATTCTAAGCCGACACTACACAGCTATATGAAGTTTACAATAAATAAATGTCAAATATGTTCCTGAAATCGAAAATGCTTAATGTTTGATTCTAACCTCACTTCGAATCTGCGGTGTGAGCATTTAATTGGTTTACATAGGTTGCATTTCCTTAGTTACCCTATTTTATTATTCGGACGTTATTTTGTTGAGCTACATTTACAATTTTCGTCTAAAAAAAAGTCTTAACACAATATGCTTTATAAATAAAAATGCATCTAGTAATACCATGTTAAGGGATGATTTTTGTTGCTTCTTATTTTTTCTAAGATAAATTTTCATTACAAACTATAGTACTCTACAGCTATCGATTTTTCGTTGAAGACTATCAATACTGATACTAATAATTACGCGATTTTTTTTTTACTTCCTCTCGTATCTTGCTCACAATACTATTTCTTTGTATTGTTTTTTTATAAGAGATTAAACATAATATATGTAGCTTGCTTTTTCAGTGACTCCAATATCTTTTCTATATTGTATACTAACGTCATGTAGCGCAACCGCACATGCCACGAAATAAAGTGAACACACTTTTTCTTTTATTATTTATTCTTTTGTAGTCGATTTACATCACAATTAGGTTAGTAAACTGTTTTTTTTTAACTAATAGTGCAATATGAAACTTGACATAATAATATAATAAACGGTAATGACATCGACATCGACTTCCTACTAGAAAGTATCGTATTTATTTATTTATTTGCTTATTACGGATTGAACAGTGAAAATAGTAAACAATCTTAAAAAGTACTTGAATTGAAATCGTATTTAATCCGAATCTACCGAGACCTAGTAATCAGCGCGATTGCATAACGAAGTCGAGCCATATCCATATTAACTTTTATCTTTATTAAACCCGTTTAAGTAAAGAGCTTATTCCATTTGTCTGAATGAAGACGTCTGAAAGCCAGAGAATCTGAATTCAGACTAGTGGAATAACGTTCAGAACGCTAGGCTTCTAAAAAGTAGACAAATTTGTGTAGTGGAATAACAAGCGTCTGCGTCTGAAATCAGAAACGACAAAGTGTAATGGAATAAGCTCTTAAAATATAAGGAACACAGGACTATATTCGTAAGTTACATATACACTGAGAATATGAGTACTCTTTCATCTATGCTATTTTATAACGAAACCTCCCATGTCAACTTGTTTTTCTATTCTATTTAAGTCTGGTCGATTGTTTCTAAGAAGGTTCTATTAGAAGTAGAACAAAATGACACGTAAAAGGAAACTAAAGCAAAAACACTATTCATTGTCAGCTGAGAAGCTTTGTTGTTGCATGCAAGCTAATTGGATATAAAATTTCTTAAGTACATTACCGTGTAAAATGTCACGTAGCTTTTAATGTATCAAATATCGTCTACTGTTTATTAAGACGTTCGTTTTCTTGTTAGATGCTTGCACACGTGTACTAGATGCGCCATGAAAATGTGAATAGATTGTATTTTCTCTCTTGTTTCTTTGAGTATTATTCTCATACATGCTCTTATATTCTCATTATGATAGCTATAGTGCGTTATAAAGCTTATCAAGCATTTTCAAAACGCCATTATTACGCAAACTAAATCATTAATCAGTTATAATTATTGGTATTCATAAGCCTATACTGTCTAAAAACCTTACATGCTTTTTACGTATTTTAAACTACGGTAGCTAAAAATTATGACGAGTTCCAACAAACAGAATATAACAGCTAATATTTAAATGAGGGAACGTAAATAACTAAAAGTATTAAGCTAAATTTTGCATAAATATTAGTAGTATTTTTAATTAAAAATGAATTATTTATGTTTGTAATTGTTTTTTTATGTTTTAAAATTGCAATAAGAATGTGTTCTTTTTTATTTTTATAAATAAATAATGAATTATAAAGTATTGTAGTTATAATAATTAAAATAGCATGCCTGATGTCTATCGTTGCTCAATAGAAATGCAATTTTTTTGGTCTAATTTTTAGAAGTAATGGTTTTTTTTATTTAGATAATTTTATTTTTCTTATTATTTTGATTAATTATAGCTACAATATTTAATAAAAAGCGTACCCCTAGTTTAGATGCATTTGAATTGTATTTGGAACTTTTATAGAGTCGTTTTATACATTCTTTCTTCTAACAGTTAGCTACACTTTCTATTTTGAAATATATTGTATTAACAAAAAAGAAAATGATAAAAACCTAATCCTAACCTAATTTATTTGTTTGAATAAATGTTATGACCCAGGGCAAGGGCTATCATTCCTAGTTATTAATGTTGCTTTTAAAAAAGATCAAAAAGATATTTTGGTTAATTATAAACAAAATTGGTAATAATTTCATATTTGTTTTAAATCCACTGGTCGTTTCTGATTCTAAAAAAATCTAGGTATACGTAAAACTTTCACTTTAGGTTTTCTTCATGAAATCGAGACATAAACTAGTTGTTTTTTGTTCCTCTCTTTTAAAGTAAATGTGTTTAATATCAACTACACAGCTCATTCACTATCTCATCTATAAATTAAGGCCTAGTTAATCTTCTTCTTTTCATATCTTCTTACGTATATTCTTTTATGTAAAATATAATTAGTTTTTGTAAACTTTCTTGTCGTAACTGTTTAGAGTTATGATTTACTATTGTGTAACTTACCGCCGTTGTATCTACTTACAGTTTGTAACACATATATAAAATAACTAAAGACTGTGGTACGCTTAATAATTTGAGTCGACCTTTGGCAGGGATTGTGAACACACTTTCGGATTACGGATTCGGATTGATTGGAAAATTACGTAATGGTGAGAATGGTTAAAAAATAAATCACTAAAAGTATAAACATTTCGTCGAACCTATCTGTATGTGTAAATTAACGTAGTACATTTTATATACAGCACACTACAGATACTGTTTTAGTAATGCTTACGAAAATATATAGTTTACTATACTTACCATCCACAACATTACGTAAAAATATACGTTACTTTAACACCTTTTACAAACCATGCTGATGGTCAGCGCAAGCCTCAACTATCTAAAATTTATTGTAAAAATAAAGAATGTTGCCCAAAAACTGTGTATCGACATGTTTGCTTGCAGTAACACTTTTATGCAAACGTAAACTACATAGGGTAAGTACTTATTGTAATTGTAATCGAATAATACCTATGAATAAATGATATATCCTAAATTTCTTTTTATTTATGATTCCTATTTTGTCTCATTTTACAAAAAGAAATTCTCGAGGCGCTTTTCAATTAGTGATCGATTAGATTGAAAATAACAAAATTAAAAGAAAAACTATTAAGTCATTTGATACTTAAAATTAACATCAGGTCCGACGTCCTTGTTTCGAACATTGGTTGCGTTGCGGTGGAGACACTTGCCGATTACCATTTACATTAGTTTTCTATATGCTACTTTTACCTTAATAGGCAGGTGTTCAAAAAATTAAGGATTTTCCTGCACTACTTATTTTCACAAACAGCAACAACAACAAACTATTTCACATACAAACAGTTCAAGGTTGCACTTTCAGATAAGGTTAACTATGACAAAGCCTTTAAGCCCAAAATAGAGGAAAGGGCCCGGCCACATGACAACGGTGCGGCGGCGTAAACGTAAAACTTCGCTGCGTCGGAGCATCCGTATTATCGCAACGAACGAAAATACGCTACCGCGTCGTGCAAACACACGTTGCCGCACGCAGCGCGCAGTTACACGTTGCCGCGTCGTACATACACACGTTGCCGCGTCGCGCAGTGACACGTTCCCGCGTCGTGCAAACACACGTTGCCGCGTCGTGCAAATACACGATGCTGCGTCGCGCAGATACACGTTGCCGCGTCGTGCAAACACACGTTGCTGCGTCGCGGAGATACATGTTCCCGCGTAGTGCAAACACACGTTGCCGCATCACGCAGATACACGTTGCCGCGCCGCGCAGATACACGTTGCCGCGTCGTGCAAACACACGTTGACGGTGCGACGCGCACGGCGAGGCACCAATATTTATATCGACTATTTTCTTTCCCTTTGTTTTTTCTTTATGCTTCTTATAAGCAACAAGAGCAGAATACGTCTTATATGATCCATGTCGAATTGTAAACTGGCTGCAAAAAAATATTGGAGAAGTACGTGGCACCGCACCGTACAGACTCAACACGGCACCGTTAATATGCACGAGTTGCACGACGCGCGACGCGACAACGTGTAAAATTGCCCGGTGCAGCAACGTGCTCCGCTCCGTCATGTGGCCGAGACCATACAAAGAGGAATCACCTGCACATTTTGAATCCATACTTTTCTTAAAAATAATTGTCATTAAATGGTTTGGGGATAATATTGTATGTTGCTTCCAGCGCTGTGGCTTCTCTTTTAGAAATCACGCGAATACAGCAGATTATTAGATAGCCAGTCCTAAGAACTGAGAAATCAAACTTAATATATATTTTTTAACTAAATTTTGTTTTTTACAGACTCATTTGTGAAACGTTACATGGTGGCAAGCGTTGGTAAAGTAACTGCCATTTATTCCAAAAAAATATCTAATTAAAGTTTTAGCTTTATAAATTAATCAATAAGTGTAATAATATGTTATAAATAATTAAACGAGTATTTGCATTTTAGAAAAGGCATTTGTTATTCTAAGCTATTTGTAATAGTCATTGTATTGGTTAATTTAAGTTATTTAAGTTGGTTTTTTGAGTTTTCTGTGGCGTCTAGTTAAGGTGATCCAAGATCTTTTTTCAGTAATAAATTTATAAATCAAATACATAAATAGTTATTACATTATTTTTATTTTATGTTTTGTTTCTGAACATTGGCTTAAAATAATACAATAAATATACTAAAAAATATGAAAAAATCTTCTCAAGAGTCAGCATAACCACAGCCCATATATGTATGCACTGAGGGGCTCAAGCCTATACTAAATAGGGTCGCAAATCTCAAACGTTCACGCCGTATGTCCCGGGAGTGGTGGCAGAGGTACTAACACTTCTGCAAATCACGTGACGTTGTTGCCTGTTGTTCAGAGTACCCAAGTTTTGCTTGGACAGTGTACTCACATGTAAAGGGGCGTAAGTACGAAGGAACTGTTACATAACTTAGTACAACTTAGCCATGTGGGATTTCTCACGTTATTTTTTCTCACCATAAACAACCATGGTAAATTTAACACACATATGGCTTCAGAAATGACAAATTGGTGTAGCCCCGACCCGCGATATGCCTCTCGAACGGCGGGTGACCTACCACTGAGATGAGCTATCACGGTATTTAATAGGGTAATCTATCAATGAATAAATATATACGGACATACTTTACACCGATCATGTTTGTAGCCCCAAACTAAACTTATACTATGGGATATTAACTCAACGATCTATTTAATATTCCATAATACACATATAAATACGATCCAAGACTAAGAAACAATCGTTTGTGCTCATTACATAAATGTTACTCTAAGCTGGGATCGAGCCCGCAACCTCCAGACCGAGTAGCTAGTCACCTATCCACTCGGCCACGGACGTCGTCAGTTCCTTGGCCTATTGCGCGTCGTAGACATTATCAACTACACACGACTACGAGGTAGCAGCTGGAAGCAACGACTGACCTCGACCAATCAATTAATCTTTAGTTAAGGAGGTTGTGAAATAACGGGCTGATGCCATTTTTAGTATTTGCGAAAATCTACCCTTATCACGACGCACGAGAGAAGTTTTGGGTAAGTAAGAAGTAACAAAGAAGATGAGCGCATTTCGCTATTGAGATAGAATTTGTGTTTTTGGAAAAGCATCGACAAATATAAAATTAGGAACAGTGGCAGGGTATGATAGGATAGATATGGTACGGTTTGTCAGTTGGCTAGGTACCAAAATATTGCTGAAGAGTGGTGATTGTGTTCTATATCAAGGGAAAGGGTAACGCCAAGAAGCAAAACCTACAATCGTATTTGCCTACTCAATATTGTCGGTATGTGTATGCAAAGGTTTTGATTGAATGAGATATGAAAGAAACTGATAATAAAATGTGATGTGTAAGCAGGATTTAAAAAAAGAATAGGATGTATGAATCAAGGCTTCTTTTCAAGGAAGCATAACAAAAAAGTTTACTGGGAACTAAAAAGGGCACTTTATTCGTCTGGAGGAGGAGTCGTATAACAGGGTAGTGAGAAAATATGAGTGGCACGTATTGTCCAAGTTAAGTTTGGGGAGCCAAAATATTCGTGCATTGGAGTCGTTCTATGATCATCACACTATATCAAGGAGATAACACGGACTAGTACGGGATCTCTAGATATGTTCGACATGGTTGAGTAGCTTCTAAGTGGCTCTTCAATTTGTTTATGGATGTCTGTTTGGATAAAGTAATAAATGAGGAATAGTAACAGGGTTTATCATTAAAGGCCTATTATACGCAGACGATTAAATTTTACTACATGCGTACATCAAAGGTGAAAGATTTGCAAAAGATGGTGAATAATGCATGTACATCATTTGAAAGCAAGGGAATGAGGGTAAATGTGGACAAAACCAAAGGAAATAGTTTTTGATGGAGGACAGTATTACTAAATGTGAGATGGTTATCGGTGATACAGAAGGGGAACCAGGGAAAGAATTTGTATATCTGGGAAGATTGATTCCTAGAGACGGTAAGTTCGAGGAAGAAATTAAAAGATAGTAAATAAGGAAATGCGGTTAATGAAGCCATAAACAGTTTAATATCGAGGTAGTCCTGTCTAAAAAGGCTCGAAAGCAGTCGCAATGCTGTTCTGGTTCCTAAGCTGGTGTATAATATGGTAGTCATTGTTGGGCATGGTAAAAGAGCGTGAAAGTAGAGTGTATGCAGTGGAAATAGGATGAGTCAAAATTTTATATTAAGTAATATAATGTTGTGCGACAAAGTGAGAAATAGTGTGATTCCAGAACATTAAGATATGAGAAATTAAGTATGTGCAAGATAGAAAAATAGGTCTATAAGGTGGTTTATCGACATAGAGCGGATGAATAAAAGAAGTGGCGTAATATAAATTCAATAGAGCCCATGTGGATGGTGTTATTGGTGGAGGACAGTCATGCAAGACTTTTGAAGACCCAAGTGTGAGTACACCACGGAACAAAGATGGAAGTCGAAGTGAGAAGAATGAACAAGCATATACATATGTGGGAACAGAAAAGATATACTGGCCAGTACACCCTGCTGTGTACCAACTTATAATTTGTATCTATGCTTAACTCGAAAAACATTTACATTTCGCGATGTAGGAATATGAGTGAGACGCTGCTATGTGCGAGTGAGTCCGCAGTAGCGTGCGCTCTAACGTACTCCCACACATACATACATATGCTCACGGCCATAAATCTCAAAGGGGTATCCAGAGCTTTAGAGCTAGAAACTCCTTAGCCACATTTGGAAGTCGATTGGAGACAAGATGGTAGAAATAATGTATCGTTGATGATGGGTCTCCAACCGCATCGCCCAAAAACCACTTAAAAAACCCCCATACCCTTATTCGCTTCTCACGACCACCAGGGGTAGAAAGGGGTAGTGAAATTCTAAGCCGGTACTAAACAAGCATATGTGACAAGAATAATTAATGTTTAATTACAAAGGAGAGATTTGTCAAGATCGTACTAGTGTAGGGTAGTACGTGAGTATAGGTAAGTAAGTAAAGGAAATGATAAACATGATAAAAATATATTGCATTTATTTAAAATAATCATCGAAAAACACCTCGTACACTCTTACTTTAGAATGGCCTATATTTATATTTAGACTAGGGCGTAGTAACTTTATACACAAAGTTAACACGAATTGACAACAGTTATCATTTATTACAGTCACAATTATCATTATAGTAAAATCAGAAACATTAAAAAGAATATCGCCTATCTCTTACAAAGGAAATTATAATTAATTATTTCATTTAATTGAAATAATCATCGAAAAACACCTCGTACTCTCTTACTTTAGAATGGCCTATATTTAGACTAGGGCGTAGTAACTTTATACACAAAGTTAACTCGAATTGACAACAGTTAATAAAATGTTATATAAAATATACCAAAATGTAATATAAAACAATTAAATACTTATCAGACAAAAATCATCATTATAGTAAAAACAGAAACATTAAAAAGAATATCGCCTATCTCTTACAAAGGAAATGATAAATTAATTATTTCATTTAATTGAATTAATCACCGAAAAACACCTCGTACTCTCTTACTTTAGAATGGCCTATATTTATATTTAGACTAGGGCGTAGTAACTTTATACACAAAGTTAACTCGAATTGACAACAGTTAATAAAATGTTATATAAAATATACCAAAATGTAATATAAAACAATTAAATACTTATCAGACTAAAATCATCATTATAGTAAAAACAGAAACATTAAAAATAAGGCCTTGTTCTTACACACGAGCAATGGCTTTTTTCTTTAGGACTAAATATTGTTTGGTTTTCGGGATACATGTTTATTATAAGTTGTTCCGTTTCGTCCGCTTCTCTTTGATCTAGAAAATAAAATAGTGGTATCAATCATAATAAATAATAAGCATAAACGTTCGTGACTTTGTCACCTGGTGTTCAGAGTACCCACGTGTTGCATGGACAGTGTACTCACGTGACAGGGGGCAGGCCTATCGCCGTTTTGTACGAATACACTGTCACATGACTAAGTACAACTCAGATATGTGGATTTCCTCACGATGTTTTCCTTCACCGTTAAATTCACCACACATTTGTCTTTAGAAAAGACAAATTGGTGTAGGCGCGACCCGGGATTTGAACACTAGTCGCTTGCACGATAACCGGTGTTCTACCCATTGAGCTATCACTTCGTAATCAATCAGTTGTTAATTATATGCGACTAAAGTTGTACAGACCTTAAATAAGTAGAGAGGCTGTCCGTCCACTTTATACTTTTTGTAGGAGCGATCATAAAAAAAATCGTTGGAAAACAGATGGCTAATCAACAAAATTTCCATTAGTGTAGTGAAGTGCTGTCTTAGAATGTCAATACTCCTTTCTACCCACGGGTGTCGTAAGAGGCGACTTAGGGTATGGGGCTTTTAAGTGGTAACCTATCAACAACAATACGTTATTTATACCATCTTCTCCCCAATCAACTTTCAAATGCGGCTGAGGAGTTTCTTTCTCTGAATCTCTGGCTACCCCTTTTGAGGATTTTAATTCACTCAATGAGCCTACTAAACACTATAAAACTATCAAAAAATGCGTAAGCTTGTTATAGCACTATCTATCACTCCCTTAAGCCGATGAGGTGTAATTAATACAATAACTTAGCACGTTATCGATTACGTATTTAACTTAAAAATCTCAAATTGGTTGCACAGAAATGGTCTTCTATTCAATACAGCTTTGATTGACAGGTATTGTTCTCCGGTGCGTCTAGCGCGATCGAGTGCGGTGTCTGATGCGGCTCGATTTCGGATCATATGTCTGGGCAATAAGGGCGAATGCGAAAATTGATGTAATTTTGAAAGAAAGACGTGCACACTGTTAACAGATTCTATTTCGACTAAATTATGTAATTTACCTTCTTACATTGTGAAAAATGAGTGGACTGTAACAATTTACTTAAATAATCATAATTTTTCAACTAGTGAGTTTTTAATTACGACTAGAAATATAGTTAATAGACTTAAGATAAACTGATTATATCTCGATGTGCATCTACCTAGCATGACTATGGTAGTCCTTACCTTCAAAAGGTTGCCTTAAAGACTTTTAGTGATAAGACCACCAATTGTATTTCATTGTTTAAGTTTATTGTTTGTGAAGACTTAGCTTTAGATTTCCAACAAAGAGGTTTCTATTCTATTCTATTCTAATGATATTCTTAGCCGACACCACACAGCTAATGTTAATAACAGTACACATTTAATCATTGAACTTTTAACATTACTTACATCTTATCAGAAAATCAGGATCAAATGGTGGCATTTGATTAAACACCATTTGCATAAGATTTTCACTTTCTGCAGCCACGTGCGTTGGTTGTTTGTCATGTTTGGTTATAATGCCAGCGAGAGACGCTTCTTCTTCTGTTATGAACTCAAAGTCAGATGAGTGATAGCTATCGTTAGAATCTGAATCCTGATCCTCATTATTAAATATATCGATAATATCTTCATCAGAGAGCATTGGTTTTATGTTTGGTAAAATATCTTTGGTATCTTCTAGCTCTTCTAATTCATGTTTAAAATCCATATTGGACTGAAACTGAAGATATCCTAGATAATCGTCACTTGCGTGTGGATTAATTTCGGTTTTGCTTGTGCTGGGTTGCGGTGCATTGTTGAATTCGTTCTTAATTGCTGAAACGGATATATATATTTTAGCAATAAATAAATATATATTTGTGGATTTGATGCAACTATCCATTCAGATTTCCCAGCAGAACAAATATAAACAGACCGTCCTGGTTTCGTTCACGAATAAAGAGTATTTAAAGATGTTGCTCCTTATTATATGTATGTTGCTGTGTACCCCATTAGTAGTAGTGCTATTCTAAGCCGACACTACACAGCAACATACATAATAATAAGGAGCAACATCTTTAAATACTCTTTATTCGTGAACGAAATCAGGACGGTCTGACTCATGACTATAAATCCCTAGATGGGGTAGCCAGAGCTAAGGAATTAGAAATTCTTCAGCCACTTTTGGAAAGTTGAGTGGGGGAAAGATGGTGAGATAAAGGTTGTTGGTGATGGCTCTCCAACAGCATCGCCCAAAAATCCTTTAAAAGCCCCAATACCATTAGTCGCCTCTTACGTACACCCACCAGAAGAAATGGGGTAGTGCTATTCTAAGTCGACACCGCACAGCAAGCAATCAATCAATTATAAAATAATATAAAATAATACTAGGCTATTTGATTGAAAAGTTAAGAATGACGCGTTTTAGTATTTTGGAAATACAGAGACTATTAAGAGGGTACTTAAAAAAGAAGAAGTTGAGATTGCAAACTCCGTAGATACAAATTGATATTGGCTATTTGTATCTACTAAATGTTTTAGGGTTGTCGGAATTCACCCCTTGAGTAGGTGGAGGGGCGGGATAAAATGGGTGATGGGGAAAGCGAGGAATAAATTCAAAAGTGTCAGACTCTATCAACACTCAGCCCGAACCGCTAAACCTATGGATATTGGACTTAAAAGAGATACCTCATAATTATAGTGTAGGCTTCTTAAGAAATATTTTTTGCAAATTCCACCTCAAAGGATATGAAATAGGGGATGAAAATGTGTATAAATTTTCTTAGATGTTCGACTTATGTAACATGAAATTTAAGCTTGGAGCTACTGTGATAAGAACGTTCGCTTAAAGAGGATTTTGAGATATTTAGCCCCCATGGGGATAAAATAAGAGGTGGTGAGTGTATTATTTGGACCTATTACCTATCCGTACCTAATGGAACGAAAACATTTCTTTAGTTCTGAATATTGACAATAGGTGGCGTTAGTAGTATTTAAAAAGTTAAAATATTTACTTGTTAAATATACATATTTTTTATATCGAAGTTTTTAACACTGAATTGGCTTTAAAAATTTGTAAGCATTCTCAGGGGCAAACTCTCAAATTGCGGGTATTGACTTGAGAGACATTGCTTCTCTCATGGACAGTTGTATGTTGCTGGTTCAAGAGTACGTTCAGCCAATAGCTTAATAGTTTTACGCCCGATTTCCGAGGTGAGTATTCAAGCTGAGAACGACTTACGTATCGTTTTGTATCATCCAGTTGTTAAGATTTCAATGCGACAGAACTATATTTAAGTTGGTCTCAGCTGGAATACTCAATTCAAAATCGGGCGTTAGTGTCTAATGACAGATTAGTTAAGAATACTGTGTGCAAAGAAGTTTTGTAGGCAGGAACTAATACTTTCCACACGTTAAAAAAAAGTAAAGTCCCTAAAACGATACCTAAAGAGCTTATTCCATTTGTCTGAATGAAGACGTCTGAAAGCCACAGAATCTGAATTCAGACTAGTGGAATAACGTAGAACTGAAATTTGTGTAGTGGAATAACAAGCGTCTGCGGCAGTCACTTCGAAGGACGTCTGAATTCAGCAACGACAAAGTGTAATGGAATAAGCTCTTAAATTAATAATAATACGTCTTAACGCGAGCGACTTCATAATCAAAAGAATAGCATGAGCGGAGCCGCGGGCACTAGCTCGTTTTGGTATTATATGCATTCAGATGCAGACATACATACTTTCTTTATTTTCTAGCTCTTCAAATCCATATTGTAAAGCTGTGCTTGCGTGCAGCTGAAGATATTCTAGAACTTCACCGTCACTTGTTTCATTGAATTCGCTCATAATTGCTGAAACGGAAATATATATCTTAGCAATTAATTATTTAATATATTCCTACGATCGACGACGACGTCCTCCGTGCCCAAATGGATAGGTGACTAGCTTGTCGGTCCGGAGAATGCGGCTTCGATCCCCCCTGAGCGCTTGTGTTATGAGCCATATATATTTTTTTTCTTAGTCTTGGATGTTACTTATATGTATATTATATCATATTAATATAAATCGTTGAGTTTGTATCCCATAATACAAGTTCTACTTAAATTGGGGCCTTGAGGCTAACTTGATTTGTGTATTATATACATAATAACATAAACGTTCACGCCGTTTATCCCCGAAGGGGTTGGCAGAGGTACCAATACTTCTAAACTCACATGGCAGCGCCATCTAATGTCCAGAGAAGGTACCCACGTTTTGCTTAGACAGTGTACTCACGTGATAGGGGGCAGGCCTATCGCCGTTTTGTACGAATACACTGTCACATGACTAAGTACAACTCAGCCATGTGGGTTTCCTCACGATGTTTTCCCTCACCGTTAACAACCATGATAAATTAACCACACGTATGACTTTAGAAAAGACAAATTGGTGTAGGCCCGTATATGTGTGTATTATATATCGGTATATATTTATTATTATTATATTACTGGATTAGATGCAACTATTCATTTAGATTTCCCTGTATATAAACAGACCGTCCCGGTTTCGTTCGGAAATAAACAGTGTTTAAGAGCGTTGCTTACTCCTCCTCCTAACCACATCATCTATCTGCCAGTAAACGTTCCGTAAAAATCGATCAAGCGTTTTCATAGATTATACGACATACAAGTAGTAGTAGAAGTAGTAGACACAAAAGTAAATTTTTGACGGTTTCGTATATGTACCGAATCTGGGGGCACGGCAGTGCCCCCGCCAAGTCGAGCGCGAAGCAAACACTGCTGTACCATCCTTTTCTGGAACCGTTTCGCCACATTTTCAGGGCCCCATTCGAGAACCATTGGATAGGATTAAAACGCTTCTTTTAAGAAAACGATTAAAATTTTCGTCATTTAGAAATTCGTAATCACACACTTGAAATCCAAAATTTCAAGTCGGTAGATCAATTAATTCCGAAGTTAAGCTAATGCAAAGTTTCGCATTTTCGACACTGACTGACTGATTCACTGATCATCAAAATTTAACTAGTACTTCTCATAGATCTAGAGAGCTGAAATTTGGTACAGAGGTAGATTTTAACGCCAACATAAAGAAACAAAATATCAAAAGCGTATTTACGAGAAATAGTAGTCGATTAACTGTATTCTACTCAATAAATAAAAATATTCAGTCTAATAATTATTATTTATGTACTAGCACTTACACTAGTTATTAAGCATTAGTACCAGTACACGTCACTAGATGGCGCTGGCTGTATTTTAAATCCCGGTAGCGTATTTATTTACACATTTTTAAGTTTTTTTCTTGTATTTTAAAGATTTGAGAAGTCGTGGAGTTTATTTTTATTTGATTTCACAAGATAATATGATAATAAGAAAATGTAACCATTCAATCAGTCTACATCCTGTCAAAAAGAAGTGAAATCCCACCAAAAACATTCTGTAAAAAACTAGCCAAGTCTCGATAGAGCTGCTTGTTTATCTCTAAAAAGTAATGAAATCTCTAAAATAAGTGGAGCCAAGTCTAAGGTTCCTTACTGCGATTTATTATATAGTTAGTATATATAATTATATATACATACTATATATATTATTATAGTTGATTTTACTTGACTTGGCCGTAAGTGACTAGCTCTCGGTCCGGTGGCCGCGGGTTCGATCCCCGCTGAGAGCAACATTTCTGTGATGAGCATTAATGGCTGTTTTTTAATCTTGGATGTTATTTATATGTGTATTATATAATATTAAATATATCGTTGAGTTAGTATCCAATAATACAAGTGTAAAATATGTCCGTATAATATTTATTTATTTAAATTGAGGGTAAACCGTCCCAGCGAATAAGATGGGAATCAGATATCTCAAATATTTTTTAGTGATATTAATTTTCATATATTTTATTTCCTTTTGTTTCCATTTGGGGTAAGGAAAGTAATATTATTATTAATGATTCTTTAAAATTAGGCAAAGGAATGATTTGTTGTTTATCAGATGATAAGAAATACAGTTATTATTACGTACCATTGATCGCATAGTAATTTTTCATAAAAAACAATGGCATTGTATTAGGAATTTCAAGCTGTTACATTTACATACTATTTTGTTTAATATATGTAAATTCATTTATACTATACAATATATGTATGCCGCTACGATTTTATTCAATCTATCTATACAAAATTTAATATTAAATATCTATGATATGATAACAATTTATATTTTATTATCGTTAGCTTATTATTATATGCGTGATTGTGCTATTGGTGCCATGCGCGGCGGCAGCACCACGTCAAGGTGGTAATGCCCATAGCATTAAGATCGCAGTTGTCAAACGAGAAGCACAGTTCTCCAAAATTAATAATGCGCATGCAGATCTTCGGTATTTCACGTATTACGGAAAAACCCGAATAATTGAATCGTAAGGGCCGGCGCTGACTGCCGGCATGGCATGGCAAAGGATTTCGGTACAGATATAGCATTTTTAATCTTATTACCATGAGTATAGAATTCATTTTACTTTATTTTGACACAACGATGCCGACGTTCTGTCCTACCGCGGCCTCCCTCTGCATCGTTGTGTCAAAATGAATTCTAAACGCATGGTAATAAGATTAAAAATGCTATATCTGTACCGAAATCCTTTGCCATGCCATGCCGGCAGTCAGCGCCGGCCCTAAGCGCCCTAAACGATGCACTTGCATATCATACCCCAAGAGCTGACAGGCATTTTTGAGTACATCCTTGAGGCACATTGAAAATATTATTGTTGATTAGTTGCGAATGTGTGGATGATGAAATGGCCGACCTGGCTGGGAGGTTGCGGGGCGTTAATGAGCTATGAATTTTTTAATTCGCAATTTTTCTCATGCAGAAAATGTTGTTGAGGCACTTTGAATCTTACAGCATTTTAAAGTCTGATGTTTAATTAAACGATATATCATAATGCCAGGCGATTTGGTTGGGATTTAAATGGTGACAGGTGATTTAAAGTTATATATTTTTTTTGCGATACAGACGTATTATTGATAATGCTTGGAAACATGGATCATCTTGATAGCGACCAACTGAATATTTTTATGGAATACGGCACTGGAAATAGAAGAAGATTCATAGATATATCACAATTATATGCCAAATTCGGAAATTCAGTATGCGCAAGTTTGCCTGGCTTTCATGCAGTCACTGGGTGTGACTACAATCCTTCATTTTATAATAAAGGCAAGCGAAGGCCTTTCCAACTATTAATGAAAAATAAACTGTATCAAAAAGCGTTTATTGATCTAGGATGTGCGCATACGACAGATTTACGCAATGAGGTTTTTAACATGCTTGAGAAGTTCGTGTGTGAAATGTACGGTGTCAATAATATCGCAGATATAAACATAGCACGGTTTGAAAAATTTTGCAAGACATTTAAAACTAAGAGCACGGAAGAGCCTTTCAAAAAAACTGTCAAAAACTATGATCCGTCTACGTTACCACCATGTAAAGCAGAGTTGCACCAACAGCTTTTAAGAGCTCAATATGTTACAAGTATCTGGAGAAATGCACATTTACGTTTTCCAAGTAACCTAGTACCCACTGAACATGGATGGCAGCTGAAGGAGGATAAACTGGATTTTTATTGGTTTGATGGGGATTGCATGCCGCAATTAGTTATCGATGCAATTGATCCTGGGATATTTGAACACTCTGATGAAAATGCTACAGGTATGTAATAATAATTTGTTAAATACTCGCACTATTAATTGTATTTCACATTTGTTAATTTTTTTTATTTATTTTCAGACAATGAAGAAGAGTTCATAGAACTCAACTCTATGGACGAGTTCACAAGCGACGAGGAGATTCCATCAGATATCGATGAATAAAAAAAATTACATAAAAAGTATATCAATTTTTTTTTGTAGAAATTTATTTTTTTATAATAAATAATAATAAAATGATATCACCTGGCAAGATTAAATAACCGCCAGAACGGCCTGTCATTTGATATATGGCATCTTATCAACACAACAATTATTGTGTATAGATCCCAGCTTGCCTCAAGTACATTTTTTGCGCAAAAAAAAATATAACTTTAAATCGCCTGTCACCATTTAAATCCCAACCAAATCGCCTGGCATTATGATATATCGTTTAATTAAACATCAGACTTTAAAATGCTGTAAGATTCAAAGTGCCTCAACAACATTTTCTGCATGAGAAAAATTGCGAATTAAAAAATTCATAGCTCATTAACGCCCCGCAACCTCCCAGCCAGGTCGGCCATTTCATCATCCACACATTCGCAACTAATCAACAATAATATTTTCAATGTGCCTCAAGGATGTACTCAAAAATGCCTGTCAGCTCTCCGGCTATCAATATCATGTGTTCTCAAAAGAAAACAATTCGGGCGGGCGGTGGCTGTCGCCGGGCTGTCAAAGGTCCGTCAATGTCAATCGTCTTTCTTTACATATTGTTGGTGACCGCACGTGTTTTCCCTGTGTGGAATTATATAGAGCTGCTATCATACACCCTTCTTGGGTTTATTTTCAAATGTGAATTTAATTTTAACTTTATTGGAGCGGAGCGTGCGAAGCTCCATTTACCCCCGACTTTTGTATTAGGCTTGTCACAGAACTCCTCCTAAACGGTTGAGCTGATCACAGCCAAATTTTGTACGATGGTCCAAAACATCAAGAACAAGGTTTTAAAAGTACTATACAATTTTCGAAGTAAATCAATGCAACAAAGATTGTAACATATTCGCAACCGACATGGAATCATTGAATCAAATTCCGTTACTGATACATATATATATATATATATATATCCCACCAAAATCATTTTCATGTAAAATGTTGCCAAGACGAGCCCATATGACTCGCACTGTCTGTCTGTCCGTTACTGATACATATATATATATATATATCCCACCTAAAACATTTTCATGTAAAATGTTGCCAAGACGAGCCCATATGACTCGCACTGTCTGTCTGTCCGTTACTGATACATATATATATATATATCCCACCTAAAACATTTTCATGTAAAATGTTGCCAAGACGAGCCCATATGACTCGCACTGTCAAAAAGTTATCAGATCTCATGTAGAGCCAAGATTCTAACACTACACGCCCTAACTCTACAAGGTTAACTTCACAAACTCTACACCTTAGTCAAAATATGTGGCTTGGCCATTTCGCTACATTCACATCGGCGTAAGGTGAAAAATCAATTCACTGTTCATTACTTTTGTGTTATACAATAGTTCTTGTAGTAACAAACGGCCAAGCCACATATTTTGACTAAGGTGTAGAGTTTGTGAAGTTAGGCCTTGTAGAGTTAGGGCGTGTAGTGTTAGAAGCTTGGCTCTACATGAGATCTGATAACTTTTTGACAGTGCGAGTCATATGGGCTCGTCTTGGCAACATTTTACATGAAAATGTTTTTGGTGGGATTTCATTTCTTTTTGTAAGTTGTTAGTAACAAATTTTTTTTTTATTTTTTTCTTCTTTTTTTGGGGTGTATTTCTTGCACATCAGAGACGCCTTTTTTTATAGCCCACTCTCTATCTTTGCCTTTTTTCTTTGTTGATTTACTGTTTATAATAAGTGATAGATCAGATACTGTCGATATGTCTCAATATATGTTGATTAATTTTTATTTTTTTTATAACAAGGAGTACCTATACATATATATATCTGGGGGCACCAAGTTTTAGATTATTATTAGATTAGACCTCTAGCGTCATCAAAATTTAATCTTTTAAAATTACAGGTCTCATACAAACTCCCATCCCCTAGTTTAAGGGGTTGGAGGATGAAAGTTACAAGTGTTGTTTGTGTGCTAATACTAGCTTACATACAAAATTTCAGCTTTCTAGGGCATTAGGAAATACCTTAATAATTTTGATGATCATCAGTGAGTCAGTGACGAAATCAGCGTTTTTTAGATATAAATAAAATCTGAAGTATAAAAGCTAATGTAATTAAAACTTAATATGTTCAATAAGTCCGCTATTGACAATATATCCCGAAAATTTTGTTGATCTAGCATAACCCAAACCCAAGTTATGAGGGTTCAAAAAAACGACGAAGCGCTTCGAGAAAAGGTAGGTAGTGCCCGTGCGCTTCGCTTGGCTCGTCTTGGCGGGGGCACTGCCGTGCCCCCAGATATATATATATATATATATATAACATAACATAAACGTTCACGCCGTTTATCCCCGAAGGGGTTGGCAGAGGTACCAATACTTCTGAACTCACATGGCAAGGGCCATCTAGTTTCCAGAGAAGGTACCCACGTTTTGCTTAGACAGTGTACTCACGTGATAGGGGGCAGGCCTATCGCCGTTTTGTACGAATACACTGTCACATGACTAAGTACAACTCAGCCATGTGGGTTTCCTCACGATGTTTTCCCTCACCGTTAACAACCATGATAAATTAACCACACATATGACTTTAGAAAAGACAAATTGGTGTAGGCCCGACCCAGGATTGGAACTCACGCCCTTCTGTTTACGGGCGGGCGGGTTTATATATATATATATATATATATATATGTATATACATATTTTACAATATAAGACAATTTTGGATGATGGTACTCGTAGTTTACTTAGTAACATTACCGCCAAAATATAAAAATTGTATTTTTAGTGAAAAAATAGCCTACTGGTGACTTCGTGCCATCACCCACGGTTTTTTTTACAGCCTATGATGATGAATAAAAGCAAGAAAATGGTGGTGACTGAACATGATCTTGAGGTTGATGTCATTTGCATAAAAGAAATGGTGTGTACTATCGAAGCCCGAGTGTTTCGCAAATCGCAATCCAACGTCATTCCAATAGCGAAAAACACAATTTTGTTTGCAAGCTGTTTTTTATGTTTCGATGCCGTTCAACAAAAGCTTATTCAGTGTCTAACAAACCAATTTTCTTACATCTAAACAAAAAATTACATGTTAAGAGTGTATCGTGCCTGTGATAATAATCAAATTTGTTATTATTTTTCGTACGATATTAATATACTTTTATTTTTGGTCTCCTTTCCACGACGGTTTTGGTGGTAAAATTTATTTTTATTTATTTATTTATTTATTTATTTTTATTAATATATGGATCTTACTAGGACCATATAAAATTTATCTCAAAAACAATTAGAAAATATTAACTGGAAAATGGATTTGAAAGCTCGAGTCAGCGAATGAAATGTACGTTATATCCGTAGCGAGCGCTGCGATCGTTTGGAAGAGTCTCTCCGCCCGCTTTGCACCGTGCTAATATATTACATATTTATAAACATTTGTATCGATTACAATTATTTTCTAATGACCCGCACTAAACAATTCCAGTTAGGGCTATTCAATACTTGATCCTTAGTTACAGGTCACGACGAATTTGTCTCTAAAGTTTTTGACCCAAAACCGGATATTATGTCGGTGAACGAGACCTGACTTCTAGCGGGAAAAGATGATATCGCTCCGTCTGTACCGGGAAACCGATTGCGTCACATTCCTCGGTGCAACAAGGAAGTGGCCATATGCGTGAAGGTGGAGTGGGTTTTTATATACGGGAGGACTTGACGCTCGGGTGAAACGCAACCACCAGCTCCAGCTATCAAGCAAATGTGGATACGCACTAATGTCAACCTATGCCGTCTTTAAATGGGTACCGCATATCGAACACAACGGCAAGACGCTGCTGGCCTGTTTTTGACGCTCTTACTGACATGATAATATCTTGTTCATACTATGATAGACTTATATTAATGGGTGAGTTTAACATTATTTTTTGCGATTTAAATGACAGTAACTATGCAGCTTTTATTAAACAATGAATCTAACGCAAAAAATTACTAAACCAACACACTTTACCTATCATAGTGAGACTACAATAGATTTAATTTATACTGACAATGCGAATCTAGTAGTGTTCGACTTATTCCCGCTCTTGGTCATCATGCTTTGGTTACAGCGGAACATACTATTTAACATATATATCGTCATCATCATCATCAGCCTAAAGACGTCCACTGCTGGACAATCTGGACATAGGCCTCCGCCAATGATCTCCACAACGACCGGTCCTGTGCTGTCCTCATTTTTTAAAGCACTTTTGGAAAGTTGAGTGGGGAAAAGATGGTAAAATAAAGGTTGTTGGTGATGGGTCTCCAACCACATCGCCCAAAAATCCGTTAAAAGCCCCAATACCGTTAGTCGCCTCCTACGTACACCCACCGGAAGAAATGGGGTAGTACTATTCTAAGCCGGCACTACAAAGGATCCGTGAGTATATGTATATGCATTATTTACTACTCTTTACTTTTATTAATACAGTTTTGAGGCATCTGCGGGGTTCCTTGGCCTCTTTAACCCTTTTTGAAAATTTAAGCTCTCATCACGTTAAAAATATAATTTTGGAAGACTATTTTATTTGTGTTTAATGACCACTTTCATAAAAAAATACAAAAAGATACTTATAAAATAATGTGATATGAATACGTTTTTTTACTATACTGGCACCTCTCGGCATCTTTCTTTATTAGAATATAATATCAACATCTTAAAAATATACTTGAAATGCGATCGTCGGCGATAGTCATACAGAATTTAACCAAATAGAACGGAAACCTATCGTAGTTCAGTACAAAAATTCCGCTTAAAACTAATTGTGAAAAAAAGTGGTCCCTACACTCTGGCCATGAAATGCACTGAATCATTTAAGGAAATGGACATTCTTCGTTTCTTCTCAATTTAGTTAATATATTATAAATAATAATATAAGATATCTATGGCGATAGTATAACGACGACGATCATATAATTTGAGCCCCGGCCCCGCGCGTTTACATATACATACATATACACGAACAAAACGCGAGCGTGTGAACGATTTGAATGACAACCAGTGTTTGTTTTACACACGCTTTTTAATTGGCTACTATATACGTCTCGATCTAGTTGAAATGTGTAGGGTAAACATAGGGCTGCCATCCGTCCGGATTGCCCTAGACTTATCCTAGTTATAGGTCAACCAGGGGTTTCCGGGGTTGTTACACTTTTTCAGTTGGGTCCGGGAAAAAAAACCATACTTTGCACCTTTGCACAAATATCCGTGCTTTTCGACGTGTTTATCTGGCATCGGTTATTTAGGTGTTAGCAGCCGTAAGGTAAACACAATGCCAGATTTTAAATTTAGAAGTTACAAAATGAAAGAAACCGACATTTTACTGTTTTATACTTAAGTAGATAGTTAGTTCCTTTACCAACCTCTTTGGTTTTAACCTCTGCTCCATTCTAAACAAATACTGCTTTCAAACCAAAAACCGGCTAAGTGCAAGTCGGCTCGAGCACGAAGGGTTCCTTACTATTATCTACAAAATGAAACATTGTTGTTTGTTGTATGGCAGCCCCCCTTAAATATTTACTTTACAATATTCTTTGAATATTTGAAGCGTCTACTTGTTACTGTTTATAACACTGAGCAAAAAATTACGAAAAAGAACACGTTTATTGTGTGGGGACCCTCTAAATAATTTAATATAAAATAGTGTTGATTGGATCCAAAGAAAAAACAACTATGTACAACATTTGTAAAAATATATAAACGTTTTAAATATATCAATGGTTAATGAGATACAGCCTGGAGACAGGCAGACAGCGGAGGCTTAGTAATAGGGTCCCATTTTACCCTTTGGGTACGGAACCCTAAAAATAGACCCCAGACCCAGCCAACGATGTTTTGACATAAGATTTGCACCTTAGAGATATGAAAAGTAGTTTTTTCTCTATTTTAAGACCTGCCGAATACGCACAAAATTATAGCGGTAGTATTCGCACGGGTAGCATAGTATTTATGCCTATTTTATGATAAAGAAATTATTTATATTGAACTTTTTATAGATTCTTTGCAACGAAATTTCAGATACGCAAGTGCCTGTTCCTTCTCTACAGTCAAAGTGGCGTGACCTGCACCTACATCTCACTGCCTTTAACTAAATTTACAAATCGCCAATAATCATACGATTACATTGTTTAAAAGTGTGTATTATTTTATTAGATTAGTTTGAAACTAAAAATTTTAAATGTCTTAAGTAAAAAATATATTAAAAATATACAGAATCGATGACTTGAAAAGAGATTAGGAAGTGCTATTTTACACCGAAGCTACACGATCACAATGATCACACTTCACAATTTCAAACTACGTAATTAATTTCAAAAAATGTAGCGCAAATATAAATATCTTCGTCTGTAATGTAAAACTAAGCTAAGTTCTAACAAAAGAAGAGAGTTGTTTGTACTCACCTCAAGAAAATATCGAACTGTTCTTGTTAGGTCACTTTCTTCTTAATAAGTAAATAATATACCAATCTGGAGAAAGTTACACCAAAAGAACAACTATGATAGTGCAATATGTTCCAGGAAGTTTTGGCGGGCGGGTCGCTACGCGCAGGCGCCACGGCGGGCGGCTGCGCGGCGGCTCTATTTTTTTTTTAATGATATAACAGCAATGGATACATACATCTTATCATTTTTATAATACTTTTTGGTTATAATATCTACAAAGAAATTTACAATGTTCCGATACTATGATTTATAAACATATTTTAATTATTTATTTCGTTATACAAAAAAACCTTGATTGACCAAGTTTTTATTTATACTTAGTTAGTATTTATACCCGTGACCTTTAACAAGATTTTCTGTTTCCCTTTTGTTTTAAATGTCGTATATAACTATTCGACTCTTATCGGAGCGAGATATTGCAGCACTAAATTACTACGTTCCGTTCTCGTATGTAAATTATTTACATCTAGCTTAAATTGTAATCAAAGTTTTTTTTTATTTAAACTTTTTAATTTCTACATTTTAATAATACATTTTTTGATATTATATTTTTACTTGAAATTTAATTATTTGACCTACAAAGTTTTCCGAAAGCAATAGAACATTTGCAACATTTTGAAGCGTTATATTTAAAAAACAGTGTCTCTTAGGAAAAAACATAATAATTATTTTCTTATAGATTATTTAATGATCGCCGCGCTATTTGTAAGATATGGTGTAAATCGTTTATATCTTATATATATTTTTAATACATACATACATATACTCACAGCTATAAATCCCTAGAAGGGGTAGCCAGAGCTTCCAGAGCTAGGAACTCCTCAGACACATTTGGAAGTTAATAGGGGACAAAGATATAAAGTATTGTTGGTGATGGGTCTCCAACTGCATAGGCGATAAACCACATAAAAAATGTCTTTCCAACTCGCACTGGACCTTTTTTTAAGACGTGAGTATATGTATGTATTTTGAGAAACAATGCTCCCGCAAACATCCATAATACATGGGCCATAAATGGTATGGAACTCTTATACCAAATCCGTAATGTCTCGCATAAGTGATAGTTAGGTAGGATGTGATGTGCTGAGTTAACCGCCAATTCATTGCTAAGGATAACATACATAGCATGTACTCACACTCACAGCTATAAAGCCCTAAAAGGGATTCGGAATTAATAAATCCTGAGACAATTTTGGAAGTTGTTTGCCACAAATAATATCCGAACTGCGTAATACTCCATAGAGTTAAATTTAACAAACCTAGTCTGTTTGGTTTTTTCAGGTATTGCTAATCAAAAAATTCATAGTAATATAGAACATTACAATAGTTTTTACTTACTTACTTATACTCACGCCCATTATTCCCATTGGGGTAGGCAGAGACTATCGATCGCCACTTAGTACGATCTTGACAAACCTCTCTTGCTTCCCTTACATGCTCTTTTATTCTTCTCACTTCGGACCCCCGCCTTTATAAGAACGTTTTCTATCTGGTCAAGAAACGTTTTACGGGGCCGTCCTCTACTAACAATCCCATCCACATTGGCTCTATATATCTCTTTCGCTACTTTATTTTCATCCATCCTCTTGATATGCCCAAACCACCTCAACATTCCTTTTTCTATCTTGCATACTACGTCATCTTTCAAACCTACTCGTTCACGGATCACAGTATTTCTCACTCTATCACACAGCCTTACATTACATATACTTCTGAGGGATCTCATTTCCACTGCATTAACTCTACTTTCATGCTTCTTCTGCCATGCCCAACATTCACTACCATACATCAGCGTGGAAACCAGAACAGCATTATGCACAGCCATTCGAGCTTTTTCTGACAATGACTGGCTCAACATCAGACTGTTCACCGCATTCCCCTTTTTAACTCTCCTTTCAATATCTTCCTCCTTCCTCGTTCCACTTTCTTACCATTTATAACAATGTCACATTCTGTCATACTTTCCTCTCTTTTAAAAACCATTGTTTTGGTTTTGTTCACATTCACTCTCATTCCCTTTCTTTCGAAAGACTTTACTGCAAATTGCAACTGCAATGTTCACCATCTCCTGCAACTCATTTACCGTTGATGCAAGTAATACTTGATCGTCAGCGTACAAGAGGCATTTAATGATGAACCCACTCATTTTCAGTCCATAATCACTTTCCCGCAGTTTTTTCAAACAGTCGACCATGAACAAATTGAAGAGCCACGGAGAAGCCACACAACCCTGTCGAACACCCCTAGAGATCTCAAACCAGTCTGTGTCTTCTCCGTTTACTCTCACACATGCATTGGAATCCTCACACCTCTTTCACAATAGTTTTTATTGTATAGTAAAGATATAGTAGCTAAACTGAAAGTATTTTTGGATCAATGAAATAAATTCTGTGAATTGTAATAATATTATTATTCTTTATTCAATAAATTCATGAATATAGTAAATATCTTGTAGAGTACAGTTATATTTTCCACAACTTTACAGCTATTCAGCTAATATTATATATAATATATAAGAGTGTAGGCTAAAATTCTGAAGGAACATTTAATAATACAAAAATACACTTAATAAGTCTATTACAATATTCAAATGATAAATATTTAGATGAAATAAAATATAAAAGCTAATTTTCACTAACTAACTGTTTTAGGTAATGAAATGGTGGTAAGGGTAACATGTAACTTAATATTATGAATTTCACTGTGTCACTTTTTCCCAGACTTTTTAATACCACCCTGAGTCAGGGGGCCTTTTTGGATAGCTTTTGCCTTGGCATCCTGCAACAAAAATGAAAGTCATTCAATTATATTCTTCAATAAGTGTTTTCTTAAATATTGGTTCTCAATTATCAATATGTAAAATTAGACATGGAACAATTCTATTGAAGTAGCGTAGTTTAAGAAGAGAAATGTATTCTCAAGACAAATTCAATCTTCACAAAAATGCATCCTTTTCACAAAATATGGTTACAAAAAGTATTCTTCCTTAAGAATTTATGACATTTGGTGAAAAATTACAAGTAAAGCAGTCATTTCATAATTGCTAATCATAAGATACACTTCTAAGTTGAGCCATAATCTTAGCCAAAACAATTAATAATATTTATTTTGTAAGATTCTCTTTTTGCTTCCAGTTATTCTGTATGTAGAATGCAAGTTCACAAAAACATGAGATTGATTATAATCACCACAGACATTTTTAATAACCTTGCAGGCACACAATTAGAGATTACTTATAATGATGAAGTAACAATAATATTTGGATTGTGTATGTGTAGTGTAACACTTAACCTGTAGTCCTCTTTCAGTGAATACATAATAATTATCCTTTTATAGCTATATATAGCTTCAGAATTAAAATACCTCAGGCATTCTTGGTCAATGAGTGGGAAATATGGTTAAATAAACAATATTTCAATACATGTAAGCAATATAAATATTTACATACCTGCAGGGCTTTTTGTTGTTCTTTTAACTTTTGTTTGAGGGCTACATCATCATCATCCATTTCCCTCTGGTCTTTTTTAGGTGCCTTCAATGGCTTCTTTTTACCACCTTCCCGGCCAGACATTTTTTATGCTGAAAGCATAGAAAAACGTAATTAAAACCTTAGCGTCATTATTCAGTTCTTACGAGATACAAGAGTGTAAAATTAATGTTTGAAGTTATTTCAGCGTCATAATATCTTTAATATGAAGCAAACTGTATTTCATTCATAATAAATATTTTAGCATGTGGCATTAATCGGCCGTATTAAACTAAACATCGGGCGCTCTGAGCACATGCATATTTTTTTAACAATATGGGGTTTTCGTACAAAACATTTAGCTAACCTCATTTGTAACGTATTGCTACAAGCAAAATAATACCTTAGGGAAAAATATTACCATCCTCTAAGGTTCGTTCTCAATAAATTATTACAAAACAGTTCTTCAATTTAGTAGCTTAATAGTAGAAATACCTTGTTTCTTGAAGTGAAGAGATGACGGACGGAACCAGAATCTGGAATAAAATTTAAACCGAAATGTATGTATTAAATAAATATTCTATTCTAGCAAGATACTGGTGTGGTGGCCAGCCTTCAGCTTTGACTTTTAAAATAATTCGCGATTCGCGTTATGGGTAGGTAGTGTTGCCAAAGAGAAGGCTCTAAAAACTACTTACAATGAAAAGGTTTTTCTTAAAATACCCTAAAATGCTATGAACCCAGATAATATAGTACCTACTATACTATTTTAGCACAAATAGGTACACCTACCCTACCTAATCTCATAAAACAAAATTAAACCTTTAAGTACACCCGTTGCTTAGGACAACATTCCGTCACGCATGGGATCTATAATATAAATTTACATATAATATAACTTCAATTTTTTTAAATTTTAAGAAAAGAAATTATAATATTCATGAACAGTATTTATTACGCTTACAAAAATCTGTCCTTCGTCAGATAGGATCATACGCAGAATTATTTAGACACATTTATAATAATGTACTAAAATTAAACAAAAGAGGCAAATTCAGACTAACTTTTATTTTTTAAAATAAAATATGAAAATCAAAAACACGTAAAATTACGTCTCCTAATTAAGCTGCGGCAGGACCTTTTCACATTTGTTAAATTTATAATTTTCTTTATCACTTGTTTTTTATGTCTTTTTTTTATTGTTTTAATGTTTAAGTAAACTTTATAAGTACCATTTAGTAATTCAAATGTGAATAAACGGCTCTTCTTTCTAATTTCGGGGCTTTTTCGTAAAACACGACAACACTTTGATCACAGACAACTTTAATTGGTCCACCATTTTGTTACATCAGTAGAAGACGAGACGGTACTTTGTCAGCGGCGGTTATCTAAGGTGCATTTTCCCCTCCTTTTTTGTCCATACTGTTACGCATATTTTACGAAAGGGTTTTAGGCTGCAACTCTTACGATTATTGTAAGGAATCATTATTTTGTTTTGCTTGTGTTCATAAAATAATCATTTGTTTGAGTCCTTACTGAAATAAATAATCGAATAAAGTTTTTGCTGAGGCCGATTGGGTTACGTCAGGAAAGTTACGATTGTGTAAATAACGCATAGCCTGACGTATAATCGTAACGGTTCTGACAGCATAAAGCTGAAGACACATACTCGCATTGTAAGTAAGAAGTGCTCCTAATTTTCTTGAGCTATGCATCAGTAAAACACCAAAGTAGTTCCCGAAAATGTATCATGATGCGACAAAAATCTTACAAATGCATGTATGGCAACTATCCTAACTGCATAAAACCCATCTTACATAAAAGGAGATCCCACCAAAAACTAACACTACACGCCCTAACTCTACAAGGCCTAACTTTACAAACTCTACACCTTAGTCAAAATATGTAGCTTGGCCATTTCGCTACATTCACATCGGCGTAAGGTGAAAAATTAATTCACTGTTCATTAATTTTGTGTTATACAATAGTTCTTGTAGTAACGAACGGCCAAGCCACATATTTTGACTAAGGTGTAGAGTTTGTAAAGTTAGGCCTTGTAGAGTTAGGGCGCGTAGTGTTAGAAGCTTGGCTCTACATGAGATCTGATAACTTTTTGACAGTGAGAGTCATATAGGCTCGTCTTGGCAAAATTTTACATAAAAATGTTTTTGGTGGGATTTCATTTCTTTTTGTAAGTTTTTTGTAACATTTTTTTTTAAACAAGGAGTACCTATACCTATATATATCTATCAAGTTTTAGATCAGATTAGACCTCTAGCGTCAAAATTGAAAGGTCTCATACAAACTCCCATCCCCAAGTTTAAGGGGTCGGAGGATGAAAGTTACAAGTTTTATAATTTTTGTTGTTGTTTGTGTGCTAATACTAGCTTACATACAAAATTTCAGCTTTCTAGGACATTAGGAAATACCCTAAGAATTTTGATGATCATCAGTGAGTCAGTGACGAAATTAGTGTTTTTTAGATATAAATAAAATCTGAAGTATAAAAGCTAAAGTAATTAAAACTTTATAGGTTCAATAAGTCCGCTATTAACAATATATCCCGAAAATTTTGTTGATCTAGCATAATCCAAACCCAAGTTATGAATGTCTAAAAAAACGACGAAGCGCTTCGAGAAAAGGTAGGTAGTGCCCGTGCGCTTCGCTTGGTTGCTTGGCGGGGGCACTACCGTGCTCCCAGATATTGACGTAATTTATAAAAAATTGCCTGAGTGAAGGTTATTCACTAAAGCAGTCTATTTTAAAATATTTTGTACTACTCTATGTATTACTTTAATTTAAATATTTCTGCTTAAGAAATTTGATTTTTTTGGCAGAAGTTAGCCCATAGGCACAGTGGCTGTATTACACTATTATTATACACTATTTTCCATGTTTTGGTTTTTTGTTATAACTAGCTTTGTGACCTTCTATCCTATTTCTATCTTCCAGCGGATGTTGTCAGCGGTGACTAAGGGTATTATGGCTTTTTTATAGGATTGATGGACAATACGGTCAGAGACTCATCATCAATGGCTAATTAATTTCTAATTTGAAGCTCCGGTTACTCCTTTCGAAGATTTATAAAAATGAGTGTATGAATGTTTGTACTATCTCAACCATACTAAAAATAGCGATAAATCCTAAGGTCAATTTCTTTTGGTCCGTGCTCTTCGCTTGGTTCGTCTTGGCGGGGGCACTACCGTGCCCCCAGATACTCATTATGGTAAACCCGTACTTGAAAAAATTGTGAGGAAGAAACACCTATAGTCTCCGTGATCCACTGTTTTTTCGATGGCCTGACCTCCACAATATTGGCACAAGTATATTTTTTCCTGCACGCAATTTTCACAAAAAGCTTCGTTACCTAGTAATGTTTTTTTGCTGAAAGGAACTTTTAAAGTTCATCAAACAGTGATAGACCCAGAAGAAGACTGGACTGGGACACAGGGGAATTTGTCAATGTTTTAGTCACTCTTTGATTTTCCATTATTTTCCCATGTAACAGCAAAATGGTACATATAAAAATTTAAAAAAAATACCGCATTTATCCAAAGAGTAAGGGAGTTTAGATTCACTATTAAAAGAACATTTATCTTGTTTGATAGTGGTTATTTAAGTGCAGTTTTGTGTGATTTATTAAGTTTTAAAAATTGAACATTGTTATTTATCAGAGTACAAAATACATTTTCTCAATGTGATCTCAACTTAAACTTGTCAGCCTGTTACGTCATTGTCAGGGTCAGTAATTGTCCCGTATTTTTTTTGGTAAATATTTATATATTTTTTAAGTTTCTTGATAAATAAGCGACGAAGCTTATGTTTTATGTATAGTTTGTACTGAATGCTACCATGTGAACCGTGATTACATCCCAAATAAAAATAGTTATAGTTTAAAATCGTTAATGTTTTACAAAATTTTACTCAAATCGTAACATAAATGGTTTGCCATGGTATATTTACTGAATTATAATTATAAGTGTTACAGTGTTTTTTTGTTGCAATTTGTTTCTAGCATTTATCTTTATAAATTTAATAAACATGTATAGTCGAACTGGGTTTTATCACTGAGTTACATTAAGATTTTATAGTAACGGCTTGACCGTCAGGTTTTCGCCTGTTACTCATAAAAATCTACTTATTGAAGATAAATAATTAATAAATCGAAAACTAATACAATACACTTAATATTAAACGTATTTGTGAACTGTCTACATTCAAAAATAGGAAATTCTAGACATTTTATTTTATCCTTACATTTTAATAAATTGTACAACATTCGGCGGAACGGCCCAATTCTAAGAAAAAAACATAAAAGGAAAAAAATGTACTACTTTAAAAATGTACCTGGGCATTTTTCAAAAGTTTTGACCAGGCGAAAACAGCATGTCCACTGACTTTACACCGTAATATTTACATTTTAAGTCATTTATATCAAATATGTGATATATCAAATGAAATGAAATTTAAACACAAGTAAATGCACAATATAAAAAATATATGAAAAGGTAACGAAATATGAGTAATTAAAAAAAATATGACGACATACCCCCCTATTTTTCGATGTCTCACGCAACTTTGCACACTTTCATGTGTCATATCTCAGAATTTATGTATGCAAAAGTCACCGAAAAACAGGTAATTTATCTTAAACATGGCTTTGTCATGCTTTCTAATAAACGTTTTTATAGGGTTTTCAAAGAAAAATATTGAAATAATTAAGAAAAACTGTTGTCCACGAATTCGGGTATACCGGAATTTCCATCAAGTAACGGTAAGTAAAGTAAGTTTTACCGTCTTAAAAAATAAATTTTACCAAATCTAAAACGTTTTTTAGGTCTAACAACCCACTTTTAACAGAATGAAATCGTGACTTCCGGTGTTCTAGGAGTCTATGGTTTGTTAAAAACCGTTTTTCAGTTGCGACCTGACCTAGGACCAAAATTTTGCTCCCGTAAGTACGATTTTTTGTGTAAAGATATTATTGTTTCCACACGAACACTTCTTATTACCGTTCGAACGAAGTATTTAGGTATCATTTAAAAGAATGGAGATGATCGAATATATTGTATTTTGATGTATTTTAAGGTTTTAATTTTTAAAAATGGACTTTCGTAACGTCATGATCATAACGTTATATACAGGCGGAATGATTTTCATTACTAACTGGAACCATAAAGCCGCGATCTCATTGCTATAGTTATCGTTTACTACGAATTTGCATTATATGAATATTTAATAGGTTATCTGGTTCGGCTTGTTTAGTGTTATTTAAAGTAGTTCTGAAGAAGAAGAAGAAAATGAGCAGGGTACCTACCTCATTTTCTTTTCAGATCTACCTTCTGCTTTATTTTATGATTTCAACTATTCTAAAAATGCAAGTTTCTCTAAGAAGTATGGAATTGTTCTAAATATTGTAAATTTTTCGATTAGTTTTGATTTAAAACTCCTCACAAATAGACGATGGCTACAGAAAGTAACACTTTACTAGCAAGCAGGTGTCATAACTGCAATTACAACTTTTCAAATGCCATCCTGTATAACTGTATCCTTATTGATATTGACTTTTAGTATTTCGACTGATTATTATTTTTATATAGTTTATTATAGACTGAAGAGAAACTAGTTGACTGATTATTGCTAAAATAATTTGTAATGAACCTAGATGTAAGTTTAAAATATTTTGATAATTCCCTTTAATTCCGAAATAACACGTTGTTTTATGTGTAAACTAGACAATACTACTCAAGTCTCGTTCGACTGCTAATTTCGAAATAATTTTGACTTAATTTTGTTTTTCTTTTGTGAAATGATGAATACCATTTTTGTTAACCTGTTTAGTTGTGTGTGATACAAATGTTACATTGTGATAACTTATATTATAAATTCTCTATAGTCTAGGCACGTAATTTTACCTACATACTTTTGAAGTCCGAAACTTAGTTTTTTCAACTTTTGGTAGGACAGGGTATTTATTTATTATATAATTGTATCCTTATTGATGTTGCTGTACTTTTAGTATTTTGACTGATTATTATTTTGATATAGTTTATGATAGGCGCAATACATAGCTTTGTGAACGCAGCCTTATATTCCAATTACTAACAAGACATTTCCCTGTCGTAACTATCGTGTTGTGAGTTAATTAAGAAAATACCATTTGTTTTTGTATTTTTATAAGATTATGTCTGATATTAAAGCTTGATGATGCTTATTAATATATTTTCTATCGTTTGTTCCAAGAGCTAGTTGTTAAATATATTGCATGTTTCTTAAAAACGTGTTAAAAGTTGGTGTATTGTCAGAAAAGTGTTGCTTACTGGAGGTAATTTTGTTTTAATTTCATGAAAATAATAATGGCACAGTCTTTATATATGTTTAATTAGTTGATAACAAAGTTAAGTAATATAACTTTAAATAAAAAAACATAAAAATATTACAGCTATTTATTAATATCAATACATTTGCAACGTAACGAATAGGAACTTTTCAAGTGATGTTTGATGTAGAAAAAAATATTTTCTGTACAAATTATTTATTTAAATGCCGAACTGTTATATTTTTTGCGAAGTTTAATACATATTCTATAAAACTGTAACGAATTCAACAATGATATTGAATATTTGAAAACCGGAATTCCGGTTGCGTAGCGGGCCATTTATTTGAAAAACGCCCACCTGAGTTAAATGTCTTATTTTTCTAACGACATAGGAAGCACTTTTTAGCCTGCGAGCTAGCGGGCCAATGTGGAGTCCCTATTGGAACTTTGAGTCCAGCCAGAGTTCGAACGACTCAAATGTTCACACCTTATACCCCCGAAGGGATTGGCAGAGGTACTAATACTTTTAGTTCTAATCATTACGTTACATCATCAACTGGTGTTCAGAGTACCCACGTTTTGTTTGGACTGCGTACTCACGTGATAGGGGGGAGACCTATCGCCGTTTGGTACGAATATATTGTCACATGACTAAGTACTATTGAGCTGTGTGGATTAATTCACGACGTGTTCCCTCACCGTTAACAACCATGATAAATTAACCAAACATATGACTTTAGAAAAGATAAAATAGTGTAGGCCCGATCCGGGATTTGAACTCGCGCCTCTCTGCATTGACGGTGATTAACGGGATTAACGGGATGAATACTTACAGATTGTCACATTGAAGAATGTTGAAAACTTATAAGCGATTTCTTAACATGCTGTTAAAAACAGTGATCAGAGATGCTATATTTTTTCAATCAGAGTATATTTGTAATATTAACAAATATAAGCAACACATTCGACGTGCAATCCTTTATTTATTCACAGAAATATCTTTATCTAATCAAAAATTGCCCGCAAAGTTGAACGTAATCACGGTCATGCATGGCATGAATCATGCATGAAGTGAGTTCATGTTCATAGAGTCATGAACAGACACGGTTTCCGTTTGATTCAATCAATTTGATTTGAGTGAAAGTCCAAATTGATCGATCAGTCCACCATTTTACATTTTTCACTATTCATATTCCCTTCATTCAATCAATATTTCAATGTATTATTTCATTCAAATCAAATAAATTTAACAATGTTTAACAACAAATTTACAGTGAATAAAACTCTGGTCTAGTGTTTCGAAATCTTATCCACTGTTCTAATTTTGCTCCTACTAAGTTTTGGCTATTTTGCTACTTATTTTGATATTGATTTTTTGGGATACTCTATTCTATATTATATTCTCGGTGTTTAATTATCTAAATATGTGTTACGTTATTATCACCGGGCGGAGTCTAGCATGGCTCCTTTTGAGCTTAACGTCGTTTATGCTTATTTTAACTGGAATTATGACTCCAAAATGGCTAATGGGGCAGCCTATAGTGGTGTACGAAAATAATATCACAGGGTTTTATGTCCCAAGCGTCGGGATATACAATAGGTAAGTTTGTATCATTTCCAGTTTATTGACCTCAGCACACTAATGTATTGGGTTCTTGGGTATTGTAGATGTCGACCGGATATTGACAGTTCAATTGAATTTCCAGGCTGCAGAAAGAGATATATGTATAAAAGTAGAAGGTACAGATATTGTTATTGATTTTGAACTCTTCCAATATTTGCCTCAGGTAGACTAGACTGACTGAGACTAAATGTTGCCGCTATGTTAAATTCAAATTCAAATCATTTATTTCAGATAATAATGATCCATATTACTTAATAGAAGAAATTAAGTATTAATGTCAAATATAAGAAAAATTAATAAAAATCTCCTCTTTATTAGGGAGTCCCATTTTTTGGTCATTAATCTTGTATTATATTATTCATTTAATTTGTCTATCCCAACTTTTAAGAAACTTCGCTTGAATTATGTGCATATTCAGATGGTTTTTTAGTAGCTATAAGATGTGACTGGTTGGACAGCACTACCTATGCTGCCTGACTGTCAACTGTTGTTAGCCCAAATATTTTTATACATTTTGTTAGATGTATTTTCCTGTGCTTTGAAATGATTAATTATAAATTTGCACTAATCTTAATTTCTACTAGAAAATATAGAGAGCTGTGTGGAAGGATTGTTAACATATTGACTGCCATGACGGACACCATATGCCTGACAGTATAGTTTCCCCAAATGCCATAGAAATAATTGCTAAATTTAACATTTACACTTAAAACATATTGAAAACCACTTTATGAAATTGTAAGTTTTTAAATTTGAGCCAAGTGGTCAAATTATACAGAAAGGCAGCGCAAGTCATATGCTATAGTAAAATGTAAGAAAAAGCTATCTGTCGGCCACATACAGACGTCAAAAATTGAGATGCCAGTGACGTGAGATGAAACTTAGAGCTTTGGGGTGTAATAAGTGATTTATGAAATTGTTCTCTATAATGTTTATCTTTCCTTGTCTACCATTAATTTATAGCTTATGTAAGAAATTCTATACACCAAGGTGGTCTTATAAGTATCATATTATAAAGAAATAACTTAAAATAGTAGTGGTGCAAAAAAATAATAAATAGATTATTTTATTACTGGTATTGACACATCTTGAATATTACTGCTTCAAAGCCAAGTAAACTATATCAGGGCACTAGGGGATTACCCTTATTATATGATACTGGGCCTGTTCAGTTAGATAAAATAGCACTTCCTATAGCATAGCATTTCCTTATTTTGATAAGATATAATAAGAAGCTTATAAACTCATTTATCCAGCACTTGTAAGTCTGAATTCGGTATGCAAAGTTTTACAAAAGTGGTGCTGATTACGAAACCATTTTGAGATATTATGTTTTTAAAACATATTCTCTTGAAATTAAATCAAATAAAGCTAAGGTAACCATTATTTTATCCAAAAACTGTAACAGTATTTGACCTTCAGTGTTATTTCAAAGACATTTGTTTTTGCAGTTTTTTAATAAAATACATACATACATATACTCACGGCTGTAATTCCCTAGAAGGGGTAGCCAGAGCCAAGGAATTATAAATTCCTCAACCACTTTTGGAAGTTGAGTGGGGAAAAGGCGGTAAAATAAAGGCTTTTGGTGATGGGTCTCCAACCGCATCGCCCAAAAATCCCTTATAAGCCCCAATTATATATAATATTAAATATAATAATGTTGCTGAATATAATATTGAATATATTGTAGAGTTAGTATCCCCTAATACGAGTCTAACCTAGTTTGGGGCTAACTTGATCTTTGTATAATGCACAATTTATTTATTTAATGCTAATAATATACACAGAATAAAATACTGTTATTACATTTCCTCAAAATCTGTCCACCCAAAAATATACAATAAAATATCGAAAATAAAAGGTTTCTTCAGTATAATATCGTAATAATTTCATTTGAGATCACAAATTCGTGAAATGTTTTGCAATTAGGAACATAATTATCAAACATTTTGCTATATTTGCATGTCGCTACATTTGCATGTCGCTACGTGATATTTTCGATTGATGACGTCATTAAGTACAAAAGTTGAAAAAATTTAAAAAAATCATAACTTTACAATTACTCATTAGAAATGAAAAATATTCAAATTAGTTTTCGTGTTTGCTATCGAATAAAAATATTTAATAAATACCAAAAAAAAACTTTACATACCGAATTGTTGCTTTGTGCAGACATTCAAAGTATGTCGAATATTGCGTCAATGGTGGTGGAGTGGAATAGATAGATGTAGCTTAAGTCTACTCCATTTCATCCCAGGTCGCTTTAACATGTACTGGTACCTTGCAGAACAGAAAATTTAAAATTTATATTTATATATTGCAAAGGCTCTGACTATGCTAATGCTTCATTAATGTTGTTACAGGTGTATCCGAACTGATCGCAATGATAACCATTGTGGCTCATTCTCCTTTTATGGCTTAGCTACAGATTCAGCTGTGTATCCCACGCCATGGAAAGCAGCCATGTTCTTCTTATCTCTGTGTAAGTTGCAATTTAATTTTGTTTAGTTTGCCAATGTATAGTAACTAACTTGTTCTTGTTAAATAAACACCAATTAAACACCAACCACCACCAACATTATAGTCAATTCTAATATATCAATTCGCCAAACCTTATACTTAGTTAAAAATATATATGTACAATAAGTTTATATTAATCTAATAACTTAATGTTACAACTGTTATAATAATTTCATTCATAGCAATTTAGTTATTTACTTCCTGTTAATTTTCAGGTGCCGCAATTCAGTTTGCAACGATTTTGGCTGGTGTGTTGGCATGCTGCGTGCAATCGGTGTGCAAGAAAAGCGTGGTCTCTTTGGCTGGAGCAGTACAGGCTTTGGGAGGTAAATTCAATCAATAACGCTTTTCTCATAAATAAAAACTCAAAAACTCAAACATTCACGCCGAATATCCCCAAAGTGGTTGGCAGAGCAACTAATACTTCTGAACATCACTTGAGATTGTCACTTGGTGTTCAGAGTATCCACGTTTTGCCTGGACAGTGTACTCACGTGATAGGAGGCAGACCTATCGCCGTTTTGTACGAATACACTGTCACATGACTAAGTACAACTTAGCCTATGTGAGTTTCCACACAATGTTTTCCCTCACATCACACAAATTATTACATAAAAATTTGGTTGTGTTGTTAATTCCAACATTTATCAACTTGCTCAGCAAACGTGAGGATTGGTTGCTTCCTATTAGTTCCCCCAGTATTTGTTATAGACCTCAATAAAGGCGGAGGTTCTGATATGATACCCTCTCTTTTTATTGCTAGGTGTGCAAAATGAACTGGCCCTTCCTTTGTACATAGTGTTACGTACCGGGTTCTTAATTTGATAAATACCAGTCACACTTTCGTGCAATAAGGTGTAATTATATTTATTGACCAATAACGCACTTTACACAACACAACAAACACTATCGATAATTAACCATCGATACTCGCACTAATTAACAACACTAATTTACTCCGTTATAGTAACACTGTCCACACCGTTAAGCTTATTTCCGTAATCCGTATATCACTTCACTGTCGTATTTAATTTCTTCGCTCTAGTATTTCGCTTGTTCTCGCTTTAGTTCTTCGCACTCGAATCACTCCGTAGCACGCGTCGCTCTTTATATATGCCAAATCTCAGATACGCGAATATTACAGAAAGTTCTAGTACCACATTCTCGAAAAGTCGATATTCGAGAAACATCTAGTAATTCCTTTTTTGTTTACTTATTAAAATACTAGTAACGCCATCTGTTATCTAGTAGTGGCAAACCCTATCTCCTACTTGCGAACAGATGTCGTAACATTACCCCCTCCTTACATTAATACTCGTCCCGAGTATTATTGCTTCCATGGTACTTCGCAAGTCGATCGATGTGAACTATTTTCGAAGCCCCTCTAGGTTGGCGTTGAATTCTGTACGTTACATCGTTTATTCTAGTGACCACCTTGTACGGTCCTTCCCACCTATTTTGTAACTTAGGGGACTTCCCTTTCTGGCGAATTGGATTGTGTAACCAGACGAGCATACCCTCTTCGAAACGCGGCGTGTTAGCTTTACGGTCATATCTGGTTTTCATCTTTTCACTAGCATGTAAACCATTTTCACGCACTAGGGAATGTACATCTTGCATTCTTTCCCTCAAATCGCTTACATATTCAGTTACACTCTGCGGCTCATCTGGTGACCCTCCTGTCAACAAATCTACAGGCAATCGTAGCTCTCTTCCGAAATTGACGAAAGCAGGTGTTTCCTTCGTGCTTTCGTGAACAGCTGACCGGTAAGACAGTAAAAATAATGGAATGTGTTTGTCCCAGTCCTTCTGATGTTTTTCAACCATCTTCGCCAACTGTCTCTCCAGTGTTTGGTTGAACCTCTCCACCATTCCATCTGACTGAGGATGATATGGCGTCGTCCTGGTTTTATGCATTCCAAGCAGTTTGCACACCTCTTGAAATACTTGTGACTCAAAATTTCTTCCCTGGTCAGAGTGTATCTCCAGGGGCACGCCAAATCGACAGATCACTTCCTCAACCAGTTTTGTAGCCACAGTTATTGCTTCTTGATTGGGTATGGCAAACACTTCAGGCCACTTAGTGAAGTAATCCATCACCACCATGAAATATTTATTTCCGGACTCTGATTGTGGAAACGGTCCAGCCACATCAACGGCAATCCTCTCCCAGGGAGCTCCCACATTGTACAACCGTAATCCCCCTCTACTCCGGGTCTGCGGACCTTTCACCGCGGCACACGTTGTACATTTCCGGCACCAGTCCTGTACGTCGTCCCTACAATGAAGCCAGTAAAACTTCGCACGAACCTTCTGCAACGTACGATTTACCCCAAGATGCCCGCCCGAAACACCGTCATGTGTTTCCCGCAGTACATCTTTTACCTTGGCTCTGGGCACGACCAATTGTAGGTGCTCTTCTTTACCGTTGGGTTTCTCCCACCTCCGGTACAGTAGACCATTGATCAGAACCAGGCTGTTCCATTGCGCCCAGTAAGCTTTCGTACTCACTCCTGTGGACGCTACTTCACTCCAAGCCGGCTGATCGTGTTTTTCCTTCTTCCATTTCATGATGGGTCTGAGGTTCTCATCTTCTTCTTGGGCCTTCTGCATAGCTTCTGTTTCCCATCCATCCAATGGACAAATTCGAGTCACTTTCACGACCTCCTCCTTCGACTCTTGCTTCCTACAATGTTTACAGTCTTCCGGACACGGTCTACGTGAAAGCGCGTCTGCATTGCCATGAGATTTACCACTACGGTGCTCGATAGAAAAGTCATACTCTTGTAGCTGTTCGATCCATCGAGCTACCTGTCCTTCCGGGTTTTTGAACTGGAGAAGCCATTTCAGTGCAGCATGATCAGTTCGAAGCTTGAACGGTCTCCCAATCAAATACTTGTAAAAATGCTGTAAGGTCTTCACTACAGCTAGAAGTTCCTTTCTCGTGACGCAGTAGTTTCTTTCCGCTTTAGATAGAGACTTGCTGAAATATCCGATCACAACTTCCTTGTCACCTTGGATCTGTGATAACACTCCACCAATAGCCATATTACTAGCATCGCTGTCAACGATGTACTGTCCCTCTGGCTGTGGATATCCAAGGATAGGTGTCTCGCAAAGCCTCTTCTTCAGCTCATTGAAAGATAACTCGCATTCATCATCCCAAGAGAAGGTTTTCTTATCTTCAGTCAACCGATGCAATGGTTTGGCGATCTCAGAAAACCCTTTTACAAAACGTCGATAGTACGAGCAAAGGCCGAGAAAAGCTCGCACGTCTGTTTTGTCCTTTGGCGTCGGCCATTTCTGCACAGCTTCCACCTTTTCCGGATCCGTCTGAATTCCTTCTCGGCTGATTACGTGTCCTAAATAGTTCACTGAAGTTCTAAACAGCCGGCACTTCTTCGGATTCAGTTTCAGGTTTGCTCCACGAATTTTCTGAAAGACTTGTTCCAGGTTCTTGAGATGGTCTTGGAAGCTTTTGCCTATTATGACCACGTCGTCGAGGTACACCAGGCAAGCCTCGCCAACCAATCCCGCCAACGCACACTCCATAAGCCTTTCAAAAGTAGCTGGCGCGTTGCAGAGACCGAAAGGCATGACGTTAAACTGCCACAAACCCTTTCCAGTTGAAAACGCAGTCTTCTCTTTATCAGTCGGATGTATTTCCACCTGCCAGTAGCCTGACTTGCAGTCCAGGGTTGAAAACCACTTCATGCCACTCAAAGTATCCAGAGTGTCATCTATTCTTGGCAAAGGATAGCTGTCCTTCTTTGTCACGTTGTTCAGTTGCCTGTAGTCAACACAAAACCGTGTGCTTCCATCTTTCTTCTTAACAAGAACCACTGGAGAACACCACGGACTGGAGGACGGACTAATGACCTTCTTCTTTTTCATGTCTTCGAGCAATTCTTCAACTTCTTTCTCCTTAGCGATTGGGATTCTCCTTGCTCTCTGTCTAATAGGTCTTTCGTCCCCTGTATCAATTCTGTGTTGCACTAAAGATGTTCTGCCTAAGTCCCCTTCTGCATTTGAGAAGATGTCAGCATATTTCACCAGCAACTGTTTAACCTTGATCCTCTCCAAGTAAGATAAGTCATCCTGGATCTCACTTAACAAGTCAGTTACAGTTGAATTATCGACTTTCACTTTGACTTTCCCATTTGGAGAATGACAGCTCCTCATCCAGACTACTTCTTCACACTGACCAACTACTTCACCCCGCTTAAGCTGTACATCTTCTTGGTCAAGGTTGACTACCTTCACTATTGCCGTCTTGTTGCTTGTAACCAAAGTTCTTGCTGTCAGAAATTTCCTTGGCCCGTTCTTCCCTGTCTCTTCAATCAACACACAACGATGCCTCTTCTTCTCGCTGTCTACAGGTAACATCACCGGAACCAACTTCTGAGAACGCGCAGGAATATTGATGGTTTTCAAGCATGTCACTTCACCGACGGGACCACCCAGTATAAAGATTTCTTCCTGGCCACACTTGAAAATTCCTCTCGTTATGTCAATCCGGCAGTTATATTTCTTCATAAAGTCCAGTCCTAGTATGCATTCATCCATTATCTCAGCCACAATGACTTGATGAGTATACGACGTCTCGCCAACCATCATCCTGACTGAGAGTTCACCAAGGACAGGTATTCGCTGGCCAGAGGCGGAGAGTAGCCGACACTTAGTATCTCTGCTATACTTGATATTCGCTGCTTTCACCAGTGCCGGATTGATCACCGTTCTAGACGCTCCAGTATCAAGGGTCATCTTACAGTCTTGATCATTGACACAGCCCAATATCACCAAACTGTTCCCGTTACAGGCTTGTGAGATGGTCATTGTCGGGGCTTTCTCCTCTCTAGCCAGCACCTGCCCCCCGGTCCTGGCTAATGCTCGTTTTGCGGCAGGAGCCTCTGCCTGCCTCTTTTCTTCCTTCCTCAGCGGGCAACTTAATCTCAAATGGCCCCTTTTCCCGCAGCCATAACAAGTCGGTCCAGTACTCCTTCCGACGGGTGCTTTAATGACCTTGACGTCCTCATTTGCTTCCGCAATCTCACGAAGTCGATGAGTTTGGCGCGTATCCTGACGGCAAGCTTCAACTTCTAGAGCGTTCGCCAAGGCATCCTTGAGAGACGTGTGGTGTTGAAGTCTCACCGCTGTTCTCACTTCGATATCTCTGATGCCGTCGACGAATGCTTGCACCAGGTTCATTTCCACCGTCTTCGGATCTACACTGGGATAGGCCTTGCGGACGAGCTTCTCGATTTCAAGGGCCCACTGCTGAAGTCCCTCTCCGGAACGCTGGACCCTATCACGCAGCTGAGCGCGGAACACGTGCTCCAGGTGTCGCTCTCCATAGCGAGACTCCAACGCATCCAGCAGGTCCTTGAAACCACCACTCGGAGTCGGCAGCGCCTCTATTACTGACAGTGCTTGACCTCGGAGCGCCACCGTCAGTGCAGTCAAACACTGTTCATCAGTCCAACCATTGGCAGCCGCAACAGTCTGGAACTGATGTCTATACGCCGACCAGGATGTTGTTCCGTCGTAAGGAGGAGCCTTCACACGAGGACCATGGACAGCTACTACATTCTCACCGGAGACAACCTTGACCGGTCGTGATTCAAGCTGCAGAACCCTTTTCTCCATTCCGCGGAAGTCGGTCTTCATGTCATCGATATCTTTCTCAATAGTGGTTACCTGCTCCTTCATCTGCTCTACGTCTTTTTCCACAGTAACCACCCGACCACTGACTTCATTGACCGCAGTGAGAACTTGTGAGAACTTAGTTTGCTGTTCCTCGCGCAACTCACGAACTTCTTGTTTCACAACACCCTGTACCTCCGAATGTATGTTTTTTTTAACATCCTGTACCTCCGAATGTATGTTTTTCACAACATCCTGTATGCTTTGTTGTGCTTCACGCATGCTTTGAAACATTTCAACTATCATCGTCAAGTCAGTATTAGTTGCGGCCGCCGGCGCCGTTGATGTAGACGGCGCGTTAGTCACCGCGGACGTCTCCTCTGGAATGTCACTCCGAGGGTTCGTGACCGATGAACTCATTTCCGACAGCTGTTCACCCTCTGCGGCTTTCTGAGCGCGTGTCTTCACACCCTCTCTTCCGTCTTCCTTCGGCATAACTGGCATCTTCAAATCCACTTCTGTCACCAATTGTTACGTACCGGGTTCTTAATTTGATAAATACCAGTCACACTTTCGTGCAATAAGGTGTAATTATATTTATTGACCAATAACGCACTTTACACAACACAACAAACACTATCGATAATTAACTATCGATACTCGCACTAATTAACAACACTAATTTACTCCGTTATAGTAACACTGTCCACACCGTTAAGCTTATTTCCGTAATCCGTATATCACTTCACTGTCGTATTTAATTTCTTCGCTCTAGTATTTCGCTTGTTCTCGCTTTAGTTCTTCGCACTCGAATCACTCCGTAGCACGCGTCGCTCTTTATATATGCCAAATCTCAGATACGCGAATATTACAGAAAGTTCTAGTACCACATTCTCGAAAAGTCGATATTCGAGAAACATCTAGTAATTCCTTTTTTGTTTACTTATTAAAATACTAGTAACGCCATCTGTTATCTAGTAGTGGCAAACCCTATCTCCTACTTGCGAACAGATGTCGTAACAATAGTGTACCCATTGTACACTGTGGCAAATAATATTTTAATACTTTATATTCCAAAAGAAAATGAACTTTTTAGATTTTTCTCAAAATTTATAACAAAAAAAATACACTTTTCTTCATCTCAACTCAAAAATTAACACTGTACATCCCCAAAGGCGTGGCAGAAGTACTAATACTTCTGAACATGTGACATTATCATCACCTGTTGTAAAGAGTAACGATGTTTGCTTGGACAGTGTACTTACGTGATAGGGAGCGGGTCTATCCCAATATTTTTTCCCTGGAGAACATACCACCATAATGTGTACATAAGACATGACATCCATACATATACTCACGGCTGTAAATCCCTTAAAGGGGTAGCCAGAGCTAGGGAATAGGTTATTTAAATGTAATAAAAATATACATTTCTTTTATTTTATAAGTCTTAATATTTCTTTCTGAAAGCGATTTGTAATAATGCGAGATAAAAATATTGCATTATTTTACCAAAATTCGTATTCTAAAATAAGTTTTTTCGATGCAACTGTCACGTGACTAAAAACGACCGTAATTGGCTATTTCTATAATGACGTAGATTGCGCGTAAACAGACTGTGTATCGCTTCGCTTATTGGTGTATAATGCGGAAGTGACGTCGACGACTTAAAGTCGCGTTTTCGCGGAACATTTGAATATTGCATTTTCTTTTTCGATTTTTTTTATAAAATAGCTAAAATAAAGACAGAACATTATTATTTTAGGGCTCCTTATAAAAATATTAGTAGATACTCTATGCTAACTAATAATAGGCTTAGGTACAGATCCACAATCATAACTTGGCCGGCGGCGACTCTGGTACTACTGTCGCCATTTTGAAATTTCGGCCTGTCATTGTCAGTTAGTTCTTAACAAAATAAAAATTATAGGGTGACCTACGTATATAATAAATTATCACTTTCATTAATATTTTTTGTAGTGGAAACTTTTTTTCAAAGACAATTATTTTTATGATGTATCTTTGCTTATTGATAAACGCTTTTATTTCCAGTATTCAATATAAAAATTCATGAAAATTATTATTTATATTGTTAAATTTTATCTAAGTAGGCTAACACCGTCCGAAAAGTTGTGCGCGCATCGATAGTCATGCGGTGCGGGTTACGGGAAGTGGGGAAATGCTCCTGAATAAGATTTCACTTCGTAAACACTGATGCGTGGGTTCTAATCCTAATGCGGGGATGTACCAATGTGTCATTTCTTAAGTAATAACTGTCTGACATATAAAAATACAAGGCAAATACGACGTGATAGCTTAATGGGTAGAACACCGGTTAACGTGCAAGCGACTAGTGTCCCGTGCAATCCCGAATCGGGCCTACACCAATTTGTCTTTTCTAAAGTCATATGTGTGGTTAATTTATCACGGTTGTTAACGGTGAGGGAAAAATCGTGAGATAACCTACATGGCTGAGTTGTACTTAGTGGTGTGACAGTGTATTCGTACAAAACGGCGATAGATCACGTGAGTACACTGTCCATGCAAAACGTGGGTACTCTGAACACCAGGTGACAAAGTCACGTGATGTTCAGAAGTATTAGTACCTCTGCCAAACCCCTTCGGGGGTATTCGGCGAGAACGTTTATGTTATGTTATGTTATATGTTACAAGGCTGTTAACAGCAATAAAAAAGTGCCCATAAATTCACTGACCCAGCAAAATGAATGACCCAAACGATATCTGATGTTTAGAATTATTTTTTCTGTGCCACCTTTTTAGGGGATCTATGTGTAAATATGAAATGTTAAAGACAGTACACAACAAGGTAAGCCTCTAATTTACAGGATTTAAAAAATGATTTTAAGTAGTTACCCACTTATTAACTCTGAGTGGCACAAATAACAAATCCTTGAGTATAAAATAATAAAACAGCTTGCAGAAAAGTACAATTGGCAGTGTTATCGCTAAAAGCTTCCAGACAACATTTGGGAGGTAAGATCATCAAATTTAGGATACACAGTCATTCGGGTATAAAATTTAGGATACACAGTCATACCAGACAAGGGCAAAAATAAATAAATATAATAAGCTTACATTAAAACGAACTTGTTTACTTACAATAATAGTTATTACATACATATACTCAAGGCTGTAAATCCCTAGAAGGGGTAGCCCGAGCTAAGGAACTAGAAACTCCTCAGCCACTTTCGGAAAGTTGAGTGGGGTAAAGATGGTAAAATAAAGGTTATTGGTAATGGGTCTCCAACCGCTTCGCCCAAAAATCTCTTAAAAGCCCCAATACCGTTAGTCGCCTCTTACGTACACCCACCGGCAAAAATGGGGTAGTGCTATTTTAAGCCGACACTACACAGCAACTAGTTATTAATTAAATGAATATTATATAAATTGTTTTATTAAGACATTTCAATACATAAATAAATTAGCCCGTATGATGTAAAGTTATTTCCCTTATAATGGTTATTTTTTATTTACTGGCAGTACCAATATCGATGACAGCGACAGCCCTTACCGGCCAAGAAAAGATTGTGGATCTGTATATTGATTTTCCTGAATCTTTTCAAAGGTGTGCTGATAAATTTTGTAATAATATTGATCATAGGAATATGTTAGACAAAATGTACAGTGACATTGTAGGAATCTTACAAGAAGCGGCTGTGGCCACCTACTGTAGTACCAATAAAGGCAGTAAGGGTAAAGAGCTTGTTGGCTGGAATAAGCATGTGTATCAGTCTCACATAGATGCTAAACATAAATTAAATACGGGGATCTCAATCGGCAAACCCAGTAGTGGGCAGGTCTATGATGATATGTGTACGTGTAGGAAAATATTTAAGTCTAGAGTCAAGTGGTGTCAAAATAATCAAGACCAAATAAAAATGGATATCTTAGCTGAACATCGCTCAAATAAAAACTTCAATAAACTCTGGCAATCTACGAAGCGCTTAAATATTAAACCTAGTTTGTCCAACCAAGTTGATGGGAAAAGTGACCATAACGAGGTAGCACATCTTTTTAAAGACCATTTTAAAATAGGCCCCGTACTAGTTCCACCAGTGACGGCAGCGAGTCCGGTGCGCGATGCTGAGGCTGGCGTATGCCACGGCGAACTTACGGTACGGTTCTCATCTAAGCAAATCAAGTCGGTAATCTGTCAAATGACGCGCGGTAAATCACCTGGACACGACATATGTTTTATACATTATGTCTAGGTTACGGTTACCTCCCTAGTGATCTTACGAAAACTATAGTGGTACCTATAGTAAAAAATGGAACCGGTGATATTGCGGATAAAAACAACTATAGGCCAATATCATTAGCGACCATATTAGCCAAGGTACTTGACAGTTTGTTGAACAAGACAACTGTGTAGGCATACCCAGCCACATGACGCCCAGTTTGGTTTCCGACCCGAACTTTCCACTGAGAGCGCAATTCTTTGTTTAAAGCACGTTGTTAGGTATTACACAGATAGGCAAACACCTATTTACGCGTGTTTTTTGGACCTTTCGAAAGCTTTCGTTATTGTTTCTTACGATGTGCTGTGGGAGAAAGTTGACAGGATGGGTGTGCCTGCAGAAGTGTCTGGTATCCTCAAATACTGGTATTTGAGTCAGACAAATAATGTAAGGTGGGGATCAGCCTTATCAGATACCTACAAACTTAAATGTGGCGTTCGGCAGGGGGGACTGTCTTCTCCGACTCTTTTTAACATTTATATTGGTGTGTGTGAAAGCTATGCTGAGAGACATGGACTCAGATACAATACCAAGAAAAGTGAGTTAATGGTTTTTGCGGCTAGTAACAAAATTCCTAAAATGTACCACCAATAAGATTAAATGGGAAGGACCTCAATAGAGTGGCAAAATTTAAATACTTGGGTCATATTGTATCTGAGGACCAAAAAGATGATCTCGATATTGAGCGCGAGCGCAGGGCGATGGCGGTCAGAGGCAACATGTTAGCCCGCAGGTTTGCTAGGTGTTCAAATCAAGTAAAGATAACTTTATTTAAGGCTTATTGTCAAGCTTTCTACACCTGCAGCCTATGGGTTAGCTATACGCAGAAGACCTACAATGCACTGCGCGTGCAATATAATAATGTATTCCGGATGTTGTTGGGGCTGCCGCGATACTACAGTGCGTCAACGATGTTCGCCGAAGCGCATACAGACGACTTTTATGGTATAATGCGTAAAAGAATTGTCTCAATTTACCGCAGGACACGCGAGAGCGCCAACACCATCCTTGGTACTATAGTTGACCGGTTGACATGTCAGCCTAAATAAATAAATAGGTTTATTTTAAATATTAGTGTTAAGTTATAATTATATATAATAACATAACATAAACGTTCACGCCGAATATCCCCGAAGGGGTTGGCAGAGTTACTGATACTTCTGAACATCACATGACTTTGTCACCTGGTGTTCAGAGTACCCACGTTTTGCATGGACAGTGTACTCACGTGATAGGGGGCAGGCCTATCGCCGTTTTGTACGAATACACTGTCACATGACTAAGTACAACTCAGCCATGTGGGTTTTATAAAATTAACCACACATATGTCTTTAGAAAAGACAAATTGGTGTAGGCCCGACCTAGGATTTGAACACTAGTCGCTTGCACGATAACCGAGTGTTCTATCCACTGGGCTATCACGGCTGTCCTAATCCTTAATGGATCCTAGTTATCTGAATAAAGAATTATAATAATAATTAACAATTATAATAATAAACAAATAAACAACGTAAAATAGTTTTCAAAACATTGTCAAATAGCCTATTAGAAAGACATAACAAGTTATATAATTAGTTTTGCTATTTTTTTCAGGTGTATTTGGAGTGCTAGGCCTGGTCTTGTATCCGTGGGGCTGGGGAGCTCCGCGTGTGAAACGTCTTTGTGGTGAATACTCTGAGCCTTACATACCAGGAGATTGTACTATCGGTAAGTTCTTTTAATTTATATATACTCACGCCATTACACTATTTGTATAGGCAGAGTGAATCGATCGCCAGTTTGTATGTTCCAGGAGATCTCTTCAAACCGACAACGGCAATTTCCCGTGGGTGCTCGTAAGAGGCGACTAATCGTATTAAGGCTATGAAGTGATTTTTGGGTGATGAGGTTGGAGTCCCATCACCAAAAACATTTACTACACGATTTTTTCCCGGCTCATCTTCAAAATGTGGCTAAGGAATTTCATATTCCAAAGCTCTGGCTACCCCTTCTTAGGATTTATAACCTTGAGTATATGTATGTATGTAAGTCTTCTAACTGCTTCTAAAATATATTTGTAGCGTACTTGCTGCTCGAAGATTATAACACAAGTATAGAAAAAAAATAGCGTTCAATAGTCAATAATACCAACGAAAAATACAAAGGTATCGTTGGATTCGTCGATTATCACCATAATATATTCACTTAGCGAAATCCAAATCTTCGTTTCGTGCGAGTGAGACAGAAACTATTGTTGATAGGGCTTAGAAGATATATGCATGAAGTTATTGTTATCAGCTTAAAGAGGCATTCTGACAAACCTCCTAAGCTTGGTCTTCATTCATCAATCTTTTTATACCTTAGATTATATTTGTGACATTTTAAATTTTTAAGCACATATAAATATGCAGTTTATACCAGTGCCGGGCGTTCGTTACCAGTGCCTGCATACCACTATGGAAACTTATAGCGTGAGTATATGTGTGTGTGCATAGCTTAGCCCCAAATAGGTCGTTGTATCCTAATTGATATCATATATATATATATATATATATATATATATATATATATATATATATATATATAGCTGTGTAGTGTCGGCTTAGAATAGCACTACCCCATTTCTTCCGGTGGGTATACGAAAGAAGTGACTAACGGTATTGGGGCTCTTAAGGGATTTTTGGGCGATGCGGTTGGAGACCCATCACCAACAACCTTTATTTTTACCATCTTTTCCCCACTTACATTTCCAAAAGTGGCTTCTAGGGATTTATAGCCGTGAGTATATGTATGTATGTGTATCATATACACATAAACAGTTCATATACACATACACATATTACAGCCAGAAACTTACAATTACTAAATATATATCAATGTATACAATATCATAATTCGTTAATATTTTCTTTGTCTATAAAATCTCTTTCTCTCTGTAGGTTGGGCAATGTTTGTGACAGGCATAGGTGTGGGGCTTATATTCTTGACCAGTGCTCTGTCCAAGACTGCTGACCAAGCCGCTAATTCTGACAGAGTGCAATTCCAAATCGACGAAGGGAAACAACTGATTTGCCTTGCCTGATCCGTACACCAACACGAGTCAGATCGTGCCGACGTTATAGTGCATTATGAATTGAATATGCAGTCGGAAATGACACAGTTTTAAATATATACTTGCAAAGTATACATCGCACTCTCAGAACGAAAGAGGCTCAAGTCCAAACAATACAAAATAGTGACAATCATTGAGAGACATAAAAAAGTATGCTCTATCCAATGAATAGTAAAACAAAGGCACTTATTGTTAAAAAAACAGGATAGCGAATTTTCCGTCCCTATAACAATAAGTGCCTTAGTTTTAGATTTAGAGCATACTTTTTTATGCTTCTCTATGATTATAACTCAATATCACTGTTTTTGGACTTGAGCCTCTTTCGTTCTGAGTGCTGAGTGCTGAGTGCGACATGTCGTTTACTTATAATTGGCGATTTTATCTTAGATGTGCTTGAAAAGTATAAGATGTACGTGACCTTTACTTGTAATTGGCAGTTCTATTTAAGATGTTTTGTCATATATTTTTTGTTGTAAAGTCATCTTGACTTGACCTTAATTGTATGTGACCCTAACAGTAGTTATAGGCGACAATTTTTGAATCTACTACCGACAATCTATGGCTTGTGTCAGGACTTTCTCTTGTAATACATATATTTGATGTTCAATGATCTTAGGTTTAAGCATATTACAATTAATCCATTAATATTGACGGAGTATAACCTAAAATAGGAGTAATAATAAGACTATTGTTCAGTGATTAAAACCTATTTTTATATTATTTTATGTAACGACCTTTACTTATTTATGTATTGAGAAGTAAACTAAGTTATTAACGATAGACTGGTTACTGCATTTTTATTTACAATTTTTTTGTAAAGATTGTCTTTTATCAAGCTCTTTTTACTTATAATTACACTATACTCATTTGATTTAAAAGCTGTTTATGTATAAGTGATTTTTTAATTTAATTTTATTATAAAATGCATCACAACTATTTTTATTAAGTATAACATCACAAACATTTACCTTGTATGTTTCTACTACGTATAGGGTGTATTTACTCACTAGTCGTGTCATAGAGTTATAAGTTTTCCTATAATAATTTAAGGTGCATGCGACATATTCCAAAGCTTTGATTAGAATATTTTTATGAGTAAATTTTATTGTAAGAAGAGATCAATATTACAAGTAGCTTTCAAGGTTATATCTATTTACAATATATATTACTATAATTAAACAATGTGTTGAAATATTAGTGTTGACTGTGCATAAGAAGCGTACACTCACTTTGTACAACACACACACACCTTTATTAAAATAGTTGTTCCCCGAGAAGCAAAAGATACTTAACGAATTTTAACAATTTTGAATGATAAGGTAATTCTACAAGATATTTTTCGTATCAATATTAAGAGCAATATAAAATTAATATTTTAAACATATGGGTCCTGGTCTGATAGTATTGTATAAACGTATGTGGGTGTACGCTTATTAGCGCAAGCAAATGAACATCACAATCTCTATATTTGTTATCTGATTTATTAATATTATGAGACTGAGTTATGACTTCCACGTATAATTCTTCATATATAGTGTTTTAAACGTTTTGAGATTATATAGAAATAGTTATAGTATATTTAACCCTTCGTATATTCAATAGTCTAACATTACAATATTGATATTACCTCTTAGAGGAAGCCATATTCAGTGTATTAAAAATGTATAAGAAGTAAAGTATAAGAAAATTATATCCCATTGATAACATATACGTTCCGGTGGATAAAAATATGTAACACTTTTTGATGAAATCTAAAATTGTTTTTAAGCAAACAATTTCCAGTAAATGTTATTATAAAAATAAATAAAATGTTATTTCAAATCTAACTGTGTACTACATATCCATTATAATATTATATAATAAAAAACATCTTAGCTTAAGTTATACGTAAGTTAAAAATATCAATACTCATTTTTTCCATGTAACTTTTATGTTAAACAAAATCAATATCATAAATTCAAAGGTTTATATCGCATTTTGTTTTTAATAATAAAATAATGTGCCATAGTTCTATTGGTTGTGCCGTTTCAGTATTAAAACATGGATTTGAGATTCTCTTAACATTCTGCTCGATATTTTGGAATTCTTATATCTTTTTTACAATGCTCTAAGCAATACTATTCTTACTATTTTGTTTAAAAATATGTAAACTGTTTTGTTGATATTCAAAATATTGGCGACTTGTTTCTGCTTAACATTGCGATCTGTCTTCATATTACTCATTTACATGCAAAAAAGTATAATTTTGTAAGTTATGTATTGACATTCATTTTCGGATTGTTATTGTGTTTTTTTGTGAACTAACTAGTTTTAAGTTTTTAGATTCGATTTATGTATTTTACATTTACATGATTTACAACATGATTAAATATATTTTATCTTGATGTGCTTTTTATTTACACAGGGTTTGAGGTATAAAAAATAAAAACACATAAATGTGAAAATATTTTCTATACAAAAAAAGTGATTGCATAAGTTTGTTTTTGTTTTATTAGCATATCTTTGGTGTGTTGCAAATATACAGACCCCCGTCGCCCGACATACATAGTTCTCTTTGGGGTAAGCAGACAAGCAATCGATTTCTGTTAAAATTGCGATCGCACCTTTCTTTAATACCCTATTTAATTTAAAATTATTCCTTGAATTACTACCATAACTCCACATCAAAAATTAAGACTATAAATATCTAAAGGGAAACCGTGTGCTTCAATGCAAACAATTCCTCAGTTACTTTTAAAGGCGAATGATGGCGAAATATAGGAATATTAGTGAACGGCCGGCCGGTTTCGCACAGGTAGCGTAGCCTGGCGTTTTCGAGTTTTCACTACGAGACACCTTACATCTGAGCACCTAAGGTTTCTACGCGGAAACAATGTCCTAATCTCCTAACAGGCACCCTATATATATGGGCTAGGGTGTAAGACTTGTATTATGTAATACTAACTTAACGATATATTTAAATATTATATAATACACATATAAATAACACCCAAGACTACGAAACAATTATTTATGCTCATCACATAAATGTTAGTGTTAGCTCGGATCGAACCCGCAACCTCAACCGCAATTGACCGAGAAGCTAGTCACCTATCTACTCGGCCACGACTGTCGTCAAAATGATGGAAGCTTTTCAGATACAAGTAAACAAATTTAGACATTGTAGCCTTGGTAGAATATTTAAGTTACCGAGCGCTGTAGTGACTAATAGACTATTTGACTAAGTTTTGAAAACTATCTTACAGTGTGAATTTGTTTATAAGGAGCCCTAAAAAATATTTTTCTGTCTTCATTTTAGCCATTTTATTAAAAAATCGAAATAGAAAATGCAATATTCAAATGTGCCGCGAAAACGCGACTTTAAGTAATATGGCGGCTATAGCACAAATGACGTCAATTCCGCATTAAACACCAATGAGCGAAGCGATACACAGACAGTTTATGCGCGATCTACGTCATTATAGAAATAGCCAATCACGGTCGTTTTTAGTCACGTGACAGTCGCATCAAAAATACTTATTTTAGAAGACGGATTTTAGTGAAATAATGCAATATTTTTAAAATGCGTTCCTGACACGTCGCGATTGAACTAACGACGTAACTTTGTAATGGCGTTGCAGTTACGATAAAAATATTTTTGCTGGTTGTTTACCGTTTTAACAATTGATGAGCATTAAAACAACATTATTATATCAATAATCAATGAATGTTATAATTTTGTGCCAAACTGAGTGTCAAATAACTTGGTAAACAATATTTCTCTAAATCTATACTGCGCTATTACAAGGTTGTGTCAGCGCTTTATGTTGACTTTATTATGATTTATGACTAACTGATAGGTGTCAGGAACGCATTCTTTGAACGGCCGAAGTATAGCGCATTTATTTCCGCGGATGTTGTAGGGGTATGCTAGGGGTAGGGCACTCACCGACTATTTCTTATTTTACAATATTGTCCCAAGCTGTGTAGTGTCGGCTTAGAATAGCACTACCCCATTTCTTCCGGTGGGTGTATGTAAGAGGCGACTAACTTTTTACGGCGACGGAGCTATTTAAGGGATTTTTGGGCGATGCGGTTGGAGACCCATCACCAACAACCTTTATTCTACCATCTTTTCCCCACTCAACTTCCAAAAGTGGCTGAGAAATTTCTAATTTCTCAGCTCTGGCTACCCCTTTTAGGGATTTATAGCCGTGAGTATATGTTTGTATGTATGTACAATCTTGTCCCCTAACTACTTCCAAAAGCCGAAGGAAACTTTATTCTTTACCTCTGGCTATAAATTGCCGCTGCTTTAATTTATAGCTGTGAGCATAAGATAATATTTTACTACTAAATAAATAAATCAAATTAATTTGTGTAATATCGTTTCATTAATATTCTTATAGTTAATCTCAAGTTTACAGTTTATGTACTAAGATACACATCACCGACAACCTTTATTTTGCCATCTTTTCCCCACTCAACTTTCTAAAAGTGGCTGAGGAACTTCTAGTTCCTTAGCTCTGGCTACCCCTTCTTGGGATTTATAGCCGTAAGTATATGTATGTATGTACTAAGATAATATGGATGCGCTCAATGGGTAAAACACCGGTTATTGTGCAAACGACTAGTGTTCAAATCCCGGTTCTAAAGACATATGTGTGGTTAATTTATCAAAGTTGTTAAAGGTGAGGAAAAACATAGTGAGGAAACCCACATGTCTGAGTTGTAATTCGTCATGTGACAGTGTCCTGCCCTACCAAGTGAGTACACTGCCCATGCAAAACGTGGGTACTCTGAACACCAGGTGACAAAGTCACGTGATGTTCAGAAGTACTAGTACCTGTGCCGACCCCTTCGGAGATATTCGGCGTGAACGTTTATTATTATGTTATATTATGTAATCTTTTCCTGACGATAAGGAAATATACTACAAAAAAACCAGTAGGTACATTATCGCACTATGCACAATGCATAAATGTGATGAAAAACATTTAGTGCTTCAATTGGCTAAATTGAGGCTTATGAGTAAGTCACTCTCTTCAAAGTCGATCTTTAGTCTATCGGTGGGTATACAAGCTGTGAGGAGTTTCATTTATTTTCTGGTAATTTGCGGTGATATACGGTTTATTACTATAAATAAAGGAAAGAAAAATTTCGACACCGGCGGGGATCGAACCTGCGACCTCGGGTTTACGCCCCCGTCGCTCTGCCAATTGAGCTACAGTGTCCCTAAGGTCGCGGGTTTGAGGTTTTCATGAACAAAAACATTTAAAAAAATATACGGTTTGTTTGCACTACCTTCCGTTCCATTCAACGGACTATTACTATATCAACATACTTACTTACTCACGGCTATAAATCCCAAAAAGGGGTAGCCAGAGCGTCAGAATTAGATCGTGCACAAGTGTAAAATCACCAATACATACATATGTGTACATTTAATAACATCGACCTTTACGTTTGTATGTATAGCGAACGTGACGATAAAATTGAATGCAGTGCCGTATCTGTTACTCGTTTGTGGAGAACAATCAAGTCTTCGTGACAATACCAAGGTCTTCAAACGATTGTGGCCCTTCTAAGCACGACGGTGGCGATGGAAACTTATATTCGTGTTAGCATGAATAGCTTGAGCTAAAGGTCAAAGCAAAAATCATGGAAATATGTTACAATACCATCGGCTATTTGAAGTACTCGTGAATTCACACTTGAAAATATGCTTAACGTAAAGGGGTTTGATGCTCAGTTATTAATTTGGCGTCTATCCAGGAAATAATTACGGTATCAATTATATTTTCTCTTGTGAAATTGAGGAACAAAGTTAAGAAAAGCAAGTTATCAAAGGCAAGTTTAAAATTTTAAAGTCACGTATCCCTCAGTTTTGTTTATGTACTTATATATACTCACCTTCCTTCTAGCTATTTCTAAAAATATTTTACCGGGCTGTGTAGTGTCTGCTTAGAATAGCACTACGCCATTTCCTCCGGTGGGTGTACGTAAAAGGCGACTAACTGTATTGGAGCTTTTAAGGGATTTTTGGGCGATGCGGTTGGAGACCCATCACCAACAACCTTTACTTTACCATCATTTCCCCACTCAACTTTCCAAAGGTGGCTGAGGAATTTCTAATTCCTTAGCTCTGGCTACCCCTTCTCGGGATTTATCGCCGTGAGTATATGTATGTATGTATGTATTTTTCCGGAATATTTTGCCGAATTCCTACCAAACTTTAAATGCTTACATTTTAAGGAATTGGTGACAAATGTAATGTAACATCTAAACCCTGATCTGTCATTTTTTTAAAGTCACATTTATTTATTTGAGATGATCATTTATACGTTTGTTACTCTTATGTATATTAATGGAAGTCACTCACTTAATCCTTTAAGGGATAGCCACTCCTCCATTTCTTGCCCTGTAGGTTGCGTAAGCTAAGAAAGTGCGTAGGTTTTTAATTGAAAAGGCACGAACGGTAACTACAGAGAAGTATCAAATTTCGCACAGTTGGTCGAACTGATAATGTGTTATTATTTTATTTTCACGGCTATCATTTTCATACCTCGTAGCACTACTTTTGTACTCCTTCTAATAAAGGCTGTCCTATTAGTCTGCACTGCAGTAATTATACATGCATATAAGGCTAAAGTTCTCTTTTGATTTTTATGGTGTTAGTCATTACAAGCTCCAAATGATTTGCATCCATTCGTATTCTTTAAATGCACCTTGATTATACAAAGTCTCTTTGAAACACTTTCAAGTAAAAGTAAGGATCTGGGATTGCTCCATAAATCAAGTTACGCAAGTGAAGCCGTAGGCAACAGCTTGTTACATAGCTGATACAAAATTATTGTCCCTCGCTACAATAAAGCCTTCACTCTGTCTTTTGTAAAACACCGGTTCCTTGACACCACATCTTTCATTGTTTGGGGATAGTGACTTTGTGAGCCGCATTGTTTATACTGAACCTTCTTATACAGTACAGCCTTCATAGCTCTGTAGTATTATATGGGTGTGCTCGGCCTCGAATTAAGAAATTCGTGGTCTGCGATTGTCTTTCATTTGTACTAGATGTTCAGTCCAGTCATCGAAATTCAACCGTAAGTAATAAATAAAGAATAAATAAAGGAAAGAAAAATTTCGACACAGGCGGGATTCGAACCCGCGACCTCGGGTATACGCCCCCGTCGCTCTTGCCAATTGAGCTACCGTGTCAATGGCTGCCAGCGCGAAATTCTTCTATCCTTTATTTCTTTTACACGTTTTAGTAGTTCTCTTTTATTAGGGTTCCGTAGCCAAATGGCAAAAACGGGACCCTTATAGATTCGTCATGTCTGTCCGTCTGTCCGTCCATCCGTCCGTATGTCACAGCCAGTTTATTCCGAAACTATAAGAACTACATTATAGAAAATTGGTGCGTAGATGTATTCTGTAAACCGCATTAAGATTTTAAAATAAAATCTGAAAAAAAAACCAAAATTTTTAGGGTTCCCCATACATAGAACTGAAACTCAAAATTTTTTTTCATCAAACCCATACGTGTGGGGTATCTATCAAAAGGTATTTGAAAATGATGTTGAGTTTTCTTATATCATTTTTTTCAAAACTGAATAGTTTGCGCGAGAGACTTTTTCAAAGTGGTAAAATGTGTCCCCCCCCCCCCCGTAACTTCTAAAATATGGGCATGATAAAACTGAAAAAAATATATGATGTGTATTACTATACAAACTACTAACGAAAATTGGTTTGAATGAGATCTAGCCCGTAGTTCTATTTTTAAACGTCATAAATCAAATTACTTACCTAATTTGGCTCCCATGATTTTCACACAAACGGGATTTTCTATATATATGATAGTACGGAACCCTTAGTGCGCGATCCGACTCGCACTTGGCCGGTTTTTATTAGTAATAATCCCCACATGAGGTTTTCATGAACAAAAAGATTTAAATTCAACCGTGAGTTTTAGTATGTGTGTTAAACTTCCTTCCCCTGACTATAGATACGTCTAATTCGTTCACGCTGTATATCCACGAAGGAGTTGGCAGAGGCACTGATACTTTTGAACATCACGTGACATTGTAACCTGGTGTTCAGAAGTAAATAAGTACGTTTTGCTTGAACAGTGCACTCACGTGATAGGAGGCAGACCTATAGCTTTTTTTACGAAGACACTATCACATAATTAAGTACAACTAAGCCATGTGGGTTTCCTCGCGACATTTTCTCTCACCTTTAACAACCATGACAAATTAATGTAAAAGTAATTTATTATGAATTATTATTTTTTTATAAAAAAGAAAGAAAGAAAGAAAGAAAAACATTTATTCATAACTAAAGGTACACTTTAAACACACAACAGTCATCTTAAAACAATAAGCTTATAAGCTACAAAATTAATCATTATTAAAACTAAACAAAAAAGAACAAATAAACTTATATATAACAATTTAAATTTTCCATTTAGTGCCCCTCAGCTATGAACTGGTCACTGACTCAGCATAATGCTACCGATGTGTTTAGAACAACAACTTTACTGCAACGCTGATTTTCAGCCCGTGCCAAGGCGTGGTCGGCTTACAAAAAACAACTATAACCAAAAATAATAATAAACAAACAATACGAGGAAGGCAAGATGGCAAAAAATTCGATGTCCATTAGCTAAACCAATCTAAATGTACAAATTCTTAATATAATACTTACTATTAGCTGTGTAGTGTCGGCTTAGAATAGCACTACCCCATTTCTTCCGGTGGGTGTACGTAAGAGGCGACTAACGGTATTGGGGCTTATTAAGGGATTTTTGGGCGATGCGGTTGGAGACCCATCACTAACAACCTTTATTCTACCATCTTTTCTACCATCTTTTCCCCACTCAACTTCCAAAAGTGGCTGAGAAATTTCCAATTTCTCAGCTCTGGCTACCCCTTTTCGGGATTTATAGCCGTGAGTATATGTATGTATGTATGTATGTATATATAATATATTATACTCAATACAATAATATATATCAACTTTTAATAAGATATATGTCACAGGTAAGGTCTTTATAATAAATATATGTACAAAAAATAAACAGAAGTGACGTAAAGACAAATATAGCAAAATAATGGTACAAAAACTTTACCGAGTCATGTTCGATCTTGACTTGGAGTTACACTTTTGCATGGTCAGCAAGTAACTTTTAAGCTTTTGTTTAAAAGTAAATTTACTTCCCGCGTCACGGATAGGAGGAGGAATGTCATTCCAACATTTTGAAGCTGCAAACCTGAAACCACCTCTGAAGGCTGCCGTACGGTGTAATGGAAGATGTGCTCTGATTTTATACTGTCTAGGTTGAGCGGACCATTTTATTTTATTAAACAAATTATCCGGTGTATCATTACGAATAACGTCAAACAATAGAGTCGCTAGATGTAGCTGCCTACGAGCTGTTGTGTTCAACAGGTTTGCAGCGCTCAAATACGGAGAAACGTGGGTACGAGGAGGGATTCGGAAACAAAAACGTGCACACGCGTTTTGTACACGTTGAATTATCTTCCTTTACCGGCTAAGTATACATCCATCATAGATTCAGAGACGATATCACAATAATTTAACCTCGACAATACAAGGGATTCACACAGCTGAATACGCAATTTTTCGCTGAGGTAATCCCTTATATTTGAGCCGGTAGAAGCAATTGCTTACAACTCGGAGGACATGGTTTTCGAACCGGAGTTCCCTGCTTCTACTACTCTTTGTATTGGATCGCCCATGATGGATATACTCTTACCGCCAAACGAGTCTAAAGCACTACTCTATTTCTTACTACGGCATACTACAAGGAACTTAGTGTTTTGGAGCTTTAAGTGGCTGTTCAAAAATGCGGCTGGAGACCCATCACTAACTATTATTGATTGTACAATCTTCTCCCCAATTAATTTCAAAAATTTACTAAGGAATTTTAAATTCTATTTTAAAAGCCTTACCTACCCCTGTTGTTGGGTTTATCGCCATGAGTCCAGACAGTTAAGGTATTATATAACCCGAATCATAGGTATATGCCCTGATTTTATCTATGCGGCTTGTCATTGTTATTCATAAACGAGGCAAATGCATAAAATCAATGCTCAAGTGGGCCACCTGTATTCGGTTCTAGGTAACAATTTAAATTCAAGATGGCGGCGAAGCGTTCCAGCGAAAACGACATTATGCCGACAGCATGGTGGATAACCACCCAATATTGATTAATTATTAACCCAGTGATTCTTAGACTATTTTTATATACTTACTGGAAAATCTAAAGCATAGCAGTGCATTGTCGGCTTAGAATAGCATTACATATTTCTTCTTATCGGTATATGTAAGAGACGACTAAGGGAATTGGGTCTTTTTGTCAGATTTTCGGGCGAGGGCTGAGTCAGTATCAATTCGCAGTTCAGGTGGCAAGGAAGTACGTGACAATTTTTGTATGTTTTGTATTGTTTCTCTTTTTGTTTTATTTTGTAATTAATTTAGTATCAAATGTTGTTCAAATAACTGTGTCTATGTAAAAAAATATGTTACTTGTTTTTCTTGTGCCTACAATGGCAAATAAACGTTTTTTCTTCTTCTTTCTTAAATTGTTGAAAGAGGTATTTAGAGCGCAAGTGGTGGCGACTTGGTGTAAAAATAATTATATCATCTTCGCAGGATACACAGCCCATATCTGACCCCGCCAAGAGGCTTGAGAATATTATGATTTGGGTGATTGGGCCAGAGTGGCCTATTGCCTTCTATTTTTCTAAGGCACTTTAGAGATTAGTTTATGAGCACTGAAGAGATATGTTTTGTGGTAACCTGTATATGACTAGTAGTCCGTCCGTACAGATTTTGTAAGGGTAATATTACGCCTACACTGCTCACTACTATGATATTTAACGTGATGTTTTATAGCCTATGATTTCTCCGGTTCCTATGGTTTCGGGTTATATTAATAACACAGACACACTCACAAATGTTTCCTCGAAAATTAAAGCGATAATGGATTGTGAGCTTAATTTCCGCATAATTTCATTAAGTTGGTTACTCAATTCCTTATTTATGAAGCTTGGATCTTTCTACGTAGAAATCACTCCAATTTATCATAGAATTCAGCCACGCACACTACCTACTTTTCTCACAGCCCATATATGGCCCCACCAAGGGGCTCGGGCGTACCCTATATAGGGCGATTTGGCCATAGTCCAGCACGCTGGCCAATTGCGGGTTGGCAGACTAACGACTACTACCGTAATAGTAGCCGGGACCGACGGCTTAACGTGCCCTCCGAAGCACGGAATCATCTTAATTTTCGGATAATCAAGTGACTCAAGCCTGTAATATCCTTCGGAACTGGGTTAAATCTTACAAATTAAATTTGTAAGGTTACCACTCACCGGGGGTCGAACCCGAAACCTCCGTACTTGAAACTCATTGCGCGAGACGACGGAGGCAGTCGTACACTCATGCCGTTAATTCCTATTGGAGTAGGCAGAGACTATCGATTGCCACTTTGTAAGACCCTGGCAAACCTTTCTAGCTTCATTCACATCCATCAATCTTTTCAAGCATGCTCTTTTATTCTTTATACTTCAGACACTTGCCCCTTTGAGAACACTCTCTATTTGGTCCAAATGTGTCCTACGAGGTCGTCCTCAACTAAGATCACTTCCACATTGGCTCTACTCTGTAGATCTCTTTCACCAATTTAATGTCATCTATCCTCTCTATGTGACCGAACCATCTCATTTTCCATTCCATTACTTTTTCCATCTTTTTTATAATATCATCTTTCACAAACCACTGTTGAAAAGTTTATGTATTATGCTTTACTTCGAAACATTGAATTAGTATAAAGAAAACAACTGTGCCGTGTAGTGTCGGCTTAGAATAACACTACACCATTTCTACCCGTGGGTGATCGTAAGAGGCGACTAAGGGTATAGGGGGCTTTTTAAGTGATTTTTGGGCGATGTGGTTGGAGACCCGTCACAAAAAACATTTATTATAACCATCTTTTCCCAATCAACTTCCGAAAGTGGTTGAGGAATTTTTCATTCCAAAGCTCTGGCTACCCCGTTAAGGGATTTATAGCCGTGAGTATATGTATGTATGTATGTAAAACAACTGTATGTGACATAAATATCCTATACGTTATTCAGTAAGCACAAAGTACGGATTTGGTTAAAGTCAGAAGAGTTACGTAGCAATCAAGATTTTAATTATTCAAAGTTTAATAACGCAATTTCAATTGGATATTGTCGCGATACCGCTATTTAATATAATGTCTTTTAATGTCCCCATTTCCTGTAATATGTTTATATACCCCTCCTTAATTATAATTGCTAACTACGATGTACAATGTTCGTTATACGATCCTTTTATAAATGAAAATATTATTTAGAAAGAAACTGCTTATACTTTAAAACAAACATGCATACATATACTCACGGCTATAAATCCCTTAACGGGGTAGCCAGAGATTTGGAATGACAAATTCCTCAGCCACTTTTGGAAGTTGATTGGGGAAAAGATGATAATAATTAACGTTTTTGGTGATGGGTCTCCAACCACATCGCCCAAAAATCACTTAAAAAGCCCCTATACCCTTAGTCGCCTCTTACGATCACCCACGGGTAGAAATGGGGTAGTGCTATTCTAAGCCGACACTACACGGCAAATATACACGGCAGTTATACTTTAAAAGTAAATAAATAATAAAATTGCCATTGTTCGTCAGCATTGTACAATAAAAAATGACGATTGTTTTGTATTATAAGGTAGTTAGAAATAATTATGTCAACGTATTTTGAGAGTGTATTCGTTTTCAATATAAGGTTGGTTTGTTGCTTTAAAAATTCAGTCTTAGTCAATAAATCACACAAAAATCATATCCGTGTTTTAGTTGAACTGACAAGCAAAAAGGAACTTTATCACCCAAACATATGGTCCTCACGAACCGGATTAGATCAGTATTCATAAGACATTATAACAATAGACTGATAACAAAAGAAGTCATCCGAGCGATCTATTCATAACAAGAAACGTGATCAACAACTATAGTCCACCTGAAAAGTGTTGAAAAATATTTATTATTTATTTAATTTAGTTTTCACCATCGGAAAGAAATTGAAAATGAGTTTTAATAAAGAAGAACTACTGGCGATTATAGAAGACAAAACAGTTTCTCTTACCAAAACGCAAGTAAATCTGAAAAAGACTTCGAAACAAAGATTGACTAAAGGTTACATAGAAACTAAATTAGAATCAGTGAAGAATGATTGGAGTACCATACAGGAAGCACATATTAATTTAGTGAAGTTTGTCACAAAAGAAGAAAAGAAAAAGTTAGAGTATTTTACAAAAAATGAATACTATGAAGTGAAAGATTTATATGTCAATCTTCAGTCAGACTTAAAAGATTTACTGAATAATTATTTGATCAAACCTGATATCCAAGTAGAGTCGAACCAAAAGGAAAGTTTGGTCAAACTACCAAGAATACAACTACCAACATTCTCAGGGGTATACGAAGAATGGCCTGCATTCAGAGATATGTTTACTGCTTTAGTTCACACAAACTCAGCAATCAGCAACGTCCAGAAACTACACTACCTTAAGTCAAGTCTTAGTGGAGAACCAGAAACATTATTAAGACATATACAAATTACAGAAGCCAACTATGAGCAAGCCTGGAGCATGCTAGTGAATCGTTATGGAATGAAACGCATGATAGTGAACTCTCTTGTAAAACGCCTGTTTAATCAAAAAAAGATGACATCAAAATCTTCAGCTCAAATTAAGTCTTTACTCGACACGACAACTGAATGTCTTCTCAGCCTTGAGAATTTGAATTTATCAACAGCTACGTGGGATCCCTTAATCATATTTCTTCTTGTGCAAAAACTAGACCCAGACACCCATCAAGAATGGGAAGACTTTGCCTATAAAGAAAACTCAGACGAATTACCAAAATGGATAGACCTTAGTAAGTTTCTTCAATCAAAATTTCGCACACTAGAACTTGTTAATTCGGGGAAAGCGATATCCAGTAAAACCAGAGAATTTGCAGTAAATATTTCAACTTCATCTCGAAACGATACAGGTTGTTCTATTTGCAACGAGGACCACACATTAGCTCGTTGCAAGGACTTTAGTAGCATGTCACCGACGGAACGAAGTGAGTACATTGTAAAGAATAATCGATGTTTCAATTGTCTAGCGCCAGGACATTCTGCAAAGAGATGCCGATTGAGCATGTCCTGTCGAATTTGCCACAGACGTCATCACACTTTAGTTCACCATACAGCGAAGACATCACTGTCAACCCAACCAAGCAACATTGAACCTTCAGACGATGTAGAACAAGAGGAAGAACCTGGAACTTCCGCTTCAAGTGTAGAATTAGCTACTCATTTCGCCACTAATAGCACAACTGCACTTTTAGCAACCGCTATTATCAAGATTAAGGATAAAAAGGGGTGTGTCACAAATCTGAGAGCTCTAATAGATAATGGATCACAAGCGACTTTAATTAGTGAGAGAGCTGCCCAGTCATTATGCCTCAAGAAATTGCCAGTACAAGGAACTATTACCGGTGTTAACTCAACCAAAACCAACATAAAATATGCAACTGAAGTAGAACTCCTATCAAACCATGATCCAAGATTCAACATCAATGTGAGAGCTTATGTTATTCCAACGCAACTTACGAAACAATTACCATCAGAAGTCATAAATCTTAATTCACCATACCACACCACTTGGCCTCATCTTCAAGGTCTTATTCTGGCAGATCCAAGTTTTAACCGGCCTGGTCGCGTCGATATGTTGCTGGGCGTCGAGGTATACGCTCAAATCATGAAGTCAGAATTAGTTAAAGGTCCCCCAGGCACGCCATGTGCTCAACTAACTAGTCTGGGATGGATTTTATTTGGAGCTATACATCAAAATACAGAAAAAGATAAGATCCAAGTGATGCATGCAAATTTAGAACTAGACAATATGTTGAAATCAATGTGGGAACAAACGAAAGACGAAGACAAGAAATATACAGCAGAAGAAAGGAAATGTGAACTTATATATGAAGCTACTACCGCGAGATCTACAGAAGGACGCTATATAGTAAGATTACCGAAGAAATCAGAAGTGCTTTTATCTACAGAAGGAGGAACTAGAGAAATAGCAATGAAGAGATTAATGCAATTAGAAAAAAGGTTTGAGAAGAATCATGATCTTCAGAGAGAATATTCAAAAGTTATACAAGAATATATTGAATTAGATCATATGGAAGAGGTCTCAATCAATGAAATAGAGCAACCATCTGTTTATTTACCGCATCATGCAGTTGTTAAGGAAGAGAAAGAAACAACCAAAGTACGCGTGGTTTTCAACGCATCTCAGAAAGGCTACAACAACGTGTCCTTGAATGATGAACTTTTGGTAGGACCCACTTTACAAGAAGATATTAGAAATATAATAATGCGGTGGAGAATGAAGAAAATTTGTTTCGTGACTGATATACAGAAAATGTACAGACAAATTGAAGTCCATCGACAAGATCAAGATTTGCAACGGATCCTGTGGCGCAACAACGTAGATCATCCTATCAAAGACTACAGAATGAAAAGAGTGACTTTTGGCACAGCCTCAGCACCATATTTAGCCGTAAAGACACTCCAGAAGGTATCCCAAGATGAAGGCAACCAGTTTCCAGACGCAACTAGAGTCATTCAAGAAGATTGCTATATGGATGACATTATGTCGGGTAACGAGACAGTACAAGAAGCCATTAGAAACGCCAAAGAAGTCCAAACCATACTGAAAAGCGCAGGATTCATTCTACAAAAATGGTGTTCCAATAGCGCAGACTTTCTAGAACAATTCACTCAGGAAGAGAGAAGCGCCCATGTCAATCTTAATATAACACTGGATGGTACTATACGGGCTCTTGGTATACAATGGAACATGGGCAAGGATATATTTCAATATGAACTCAATCTACCGGAACTGAATGAAATTATAACAAAAAGATCAATCTTAGCTGATATACAACGTCTCTTCGATCCTCTGGGCTGGCTAGCTCCATCCATTCTACAAGCAAAAATATTTATACAAGCCCTATGGTTGGAAGGTATAACCTGGGATGAAGAAGTAAATGAAGTAATTGCTACAAGGTGGAGAGAGTTAAGAAAAAGCTTTGAATTTTTACCTAAGTATGAAATCAGAAGATGGTTGAATACAAACCAGAGACATTTAGAAAATATAACTATCCACGGATTTTGTGATGCTTCGGAACAGGGTTACGCAGCCGTTGCCTATCTTAGAGTGAAAACTGAAGATGGAGAAGTGAAAACAAACATAATAGCAGCGAAAACTAGAGTTGCGCCCATCAAACCTCTTTCCTTACCTCGATTAGAGCTATGTGGAGCCGTCTTGCTTGCCAACCTTCTAAAGCAGATCCAGGAAGCTATGAGAATACCGAATAGTCAAATATATGCATGGACAGATTCTACAATAGTTCTTTCATGGTTGTTTGGGAACCCATTGAGATGGAATACCTATGTCAGAAACCGAGTTGTCGAGGTTTTAGATAATATCGGCAATAGCAATTGGTATCATGTTGTATCTCGTGAAAATCCAGCAGATGTCGCATCAAGAGGTGAATCACTAGAAACCTTAATGGAGAATGTTATGTGGTGGCAGGGTCCAAAATGGCTACAAAATCATAATTTCAAGTACAGCCGGCCTGATAACTGTGTTACTAATCTGGAGCGAAGGCAAGACTTGAAAGTGAATACTACAATTTCAACTGAATTGGAAGATAAATCGTTAGCCAAAAGATTTGAAGAATTCGATACACTTACAGAACTGTTAATCACTATAACACACTGCCGCAGATTCTTGAATTGGAAAAACAATAATGGACCTAAGCCTATAAATACCTATGAATTGAACGAAGCCCTCAAAATGTGTGTGAAAATGGCGCAAAGAGTTTTCACCGAAGAAGTACAATACTTGAAAGAAAAAAGAAATTTAAGAAAAGATAATAGATTGAAATCATTACAACCGTACCTTGATCAAGATGATATCCTAAGAGTGGGCGGTAGACTTCGCCACTCTGTGTTACAAGAAGATGAGAAACATCCTATTATTCTAGATAGTGACCACGCACTTACCAAATTGATTGTAGATGAGGCTCATAAGAAGACATTACACGGTGGCTGTCAGATGATGCTAGGCTATTTAAGAACTAAATATTGGATTATGAAGGCAAGAAAAGTTGTGAAAAAAACTATACATAATTGTTTAGTCTGTGCGAAGCATGATGCGAGAAGTCGAGCTCAATTAATGGGTGATTTACCTAAAGTAAGAGTCACTCCAGCCAGAGCATTTCTTCATAGTGGAGTAGACTTTGCTGGTCCATATTCAATACTGATGTCACGTGGAAGAGGAGCAAAATCAACAAAAGCCTACATCGCCTTGTTTGTGTGTATGAGCACCAAGGCTATTCACTTAGAGCTGGTAGGAGATTTAACATCAGAAGCATTTGTCGGAGCCTTTCGACGCTTTGTAGCTAGAAGAGGACGCTGTACAGATTTATGGAGTGATCAGGGCAGAAATTTTGTTGGAGCCAATCGTGAACTAACAGAATCATTCATAGAAATAAAGTCCAAATTTGAAAGTGATATCGCTCAGTTATTAGCTACTGATGGAACCCAATGGCATTTCGTTCCAGCTTATAGCCCACATATGGGTGGCCTCTGGGAAGCTGGGATCAAATCATTGAAGCATCATTTAAAAAGGATCCTAACTTCTCACGTTACATATGAAGAAATGACGACTTTATTATGTCAGATTGAAGCGTGTCTAAACTCCAGACCTCTCTGTCCACTAGAAGATGCAGATTCTACAGATACGGAACCGTTGACACCCGGTCATTTTTTGATTGGTGAATCCACGCTCGTTGTGCCTACCCTAGAATTGAAAGACGTAAAAACTAGTCACTTATCACGATGGCAGTACTTGCAAAAATTACTTACAAATTTTTGGAACCGTTTTGGCAAAACGAATATTTATCAAGAATGCAACAGAGACCCAAGTGGCTAAAAAGGGTCCCAGAATTTGAAGTTGGCAATATTGTTCTCATCAAGTGTGACCACCTTCCGCCAGGAAAATGGATGATGGGAAGAATAATGGAAAAACACCCGGGCACCGATGGGGTTACAAGAGTTTATAGTGTTTCTTATGGTGGGAGTGTAGTGAAAAGATCAGCTAACAAACTATGTCCACTGCCTATTAATATTTCTTAAGACTAGTATTAGATATATTTTAAACATAAATTTGGTGTTATGTAGGAATCTTAATTATAAAAGTTTTTTTTCACTACTTAGTATAAAAAATATATATTCAAAAATTGCAACACTTGTTTGTCAGACTATAGTTATTCATTTTATAACATATCGTAATGTAATTTTTCAACTTACCTTAAAGAAATAAAATAAGTGTTTTGGAATTGAAGTAAAGCTTTAATTATTCAAGTTATTCATACAAATTACCTAAGCCTGTGTAATCTAATTTTGTAAGTTTATGTTACACAGCAGTATCATGTTTAGATAAAAATGAAATTTAATTGGCTGGTGTATAACATGTACGTTTCTCATTCATTATTCAGTTTTTAGTATTAATTTACAATTGTTTAGAAAAGGACTAGAGGTCCTTTGGTGGCCGGCATGTTTTGTATTATAAGGTAGTTAGAAATAATTATGTCAACGTATTTTGAGAGTGTATTCGTTTTCAATATAAGGTTGGTTTGTTGCTTTAAAAATTCAGTCTTAGTCAATAAATCACACAAAAATCATATCCGTGTTTTAGTTGAACCGACAAGCAAAAAGGAACTTTATCACCCAAACAACGATTAATAGTCTCTGACTACCCTTATGGCACCTCAGTGGCTTAGCCGTAAAACAATAATGTGACGTTCAATATTTATGGGAAATTAGCAGTATCTTCTTTTTTGTATATTATTGTATTGACATAGCATGTAAGATTAAATAAATTTATCGTTTATTTTTATTTGTTTTTGCTGTGTAGTGTCGGCTTAGAATAGCACTTCCACTGTTCTTCCCGCGGCGCGGGTGTACGTAAGAGGCGACTAAGGGTGTTGGGGCTTTTAAATGGATTTTTGGGCGATGCGGTTGGAGACCCATCACCAACAACCTTTATTTTACCATCTTTTCCCAACTGTACTTCCAAAAGTGGCTGAGGAAATTCTAATTCCTTAGCTCTGGCTACCCCTTATAGGGATTTATAGCCGTGAGTATATGTATGTATTTTTTATTTATATATCATTAAACTTTTTTGTATATCATTAAACTGTATTAAACACATAATAATAGCAATAATACATAAAAATATATTAGGTTCACTTAAGTATGCCGTGTAGTGCCGGCTTAGAATGTCAATACCCCTTTCTGCCAACGGGTGTATTAAGAGGCGATTAACGACGACTACTTATAGTTCTTGTAAATAAATGCATTTAATTTATTTATTCAAAATAGCGCTTGAATCTCGAATCGGTGGTTGAAAAAGACTTGTTTCACTTTGAAACATACATTTATACATACCCCACAAAGAACAGAAATAATAAATTATACAATTTCGTATTTAGGTTTTCGGCCGAATATCGATTAAAACATGTAAATTATTGGGATCGAAAAATAGTTTTTAGAATTCTGAGATTTAAAATATCAAGTAAATCAATCAATGCGAGCAGAAGGCCGGTGATTAGGGAAGACAGACAAGTAGAGGATGCACGTTCGATGCCCGGCTGAGGCATCAATCAAGTGTTCGGTCCTTTTTTTACAATGAAATACTTTCTACGTTTCTTGGCTGTTGTAAGAAATTTATTACAATTTACGTTCATAAATCATTGTTACAACTTTGATAACGCATTCTTATAAAATTACTTGGTTTTAAGGCTTAAGACAATATGATTTCGTTAGTTCAAGTTTCGTTAAAAGGCGTTAGAGAATAGTATGTGATTGACTTTCAAATACTCAAACCTTTGTATCCTCTGGGTGAGCCTTACCTCCAAATTCTTCAAAATGTGGGTTTCGTTTTATATACTTCGTTTATTAACCTGTCACTGTCTTTTTCTGGCTTGCACTAAACACGCACTCCTACTGCTATTCCATTATGAATTGAAACATTTTTTTGTCATTATTTTAACCAAATGGAGAATGTGGGCAAAAAAGCAAGGGTCCAAAGTATGAAGAATAAACGAAAGGTTTGCGAGGACTGTACATGTACAAAGTGGCGATCGATAGTCTATGCCATGTATGCTATGTAAATAATGGCGTGAGTATATAGTGGTCCGCCCCATCTTCGCACGGTTGGTGTACCTAACATTTTTTTTAATATAAGCGCCTGGATTTCTCCCGAAGGTCGTAGGTTACCATAGTTATAAGATATTTTTACGGGGTAAAATATTACTATAATACTGTTGTATGTCTATCTCCTGGTTCTAACTTACCTCTTCATTTACTTTCAGGCAAATCGATTTCGCTGTCGGACGAGTTACAAATAGTGTAGCAATAGTAGTAATATATAAATAGAAGCTGTAGGTATTATAATATCAATTTTCCTATCAGGTAAAAGTTTGCAGAAAATGTCCTGACTTTGCAATAAGCTGTTTTCGTACGTATGGGTTATCTCACTGATAAACTAATGGTATACTAGGTTGTGTGAATGGTGTCAATAATAAGGAACCTAATAAGTTTGTCAAGAATCTAAAGTTTTGGACAACTACCCTTGCTAAAGTCTGTAACTCTAACTATACTTCCACGTTTGTATTGACACATTCAGTGAGTATATTTGACCACGCAATCCGTGAAAACATTAGAAACATCTCACGAAAACCTGTGTATTGAGAGACCAACACAATTCGCCATCGCGTATCTGTTTCAAGGGTGGTTCGACGTCGCAATTCGTGTTCTCATAATGAAATGCAGCATTGAAGCAATAACTCACATAAATTGTATGTTTTATTGTAAAAGAGTGGCGGGGGCGCATTAGTTGCAGTGCGCATGCGCGGGGCGTGCACCAATGGCGAGCGAGCATGCCCGCGGCTCGTCACGATTCGACCGACAACTTGCTTGAAAATACCTATTTCTAATGTTATTGTCGTTTTTTAATCGTTTTCTTACTATATTATATAAGTTTGTTTCTTATGTACCGTTGTGCCTTCATGTATTCTTAATTGGATAGATATTTGTGACTGTCTAGCGAGGAGTAGATTTATTATGATTTATAAGTTGGGAAGTATGGTAAGTTGCCGAAAACCTGAGCTTTTCTTAAGAAATTTAATTCATTTTTTAAAAATGAAAGGTACTGAAATATGCGTGTGCTAGGCTGAGTTTGAGTAGGTAAGAACAGTAAGAGTAATTAGAACAAGGTCCCTCTTTATTCCATAAAAATAATCCCGGTCCCTTCTGCCCCCTCTTGTGGCCCCTCCATGGAAATGCAAAGGTGCCTCATCATCCCGAAATGACAAATAACTTAGGAAAGATTATATAGTTATGTATCAGAAAAATATTTGGTCCAACCTTTGCATAAAAATACGGGAACAGTCAAAAACTTGATCATTTTCATATTCTTTAAAAAATGACGAATTTCTACAGTTGGATTTTGAAATAAGATTCCTAAAAGTAATTAATTGGGCCAATAAAGATAACGTAACTTACCTGCTATACTGTGTACATTAATTAAATAAAATTACACATCCTTAATATTGTGAGGGGAGAACGGCTTTACTATATAGCCTCTAATTAGACTAATATATAAGATAAAGAGTTATGACTGTTCATACGTCTTTGAATAATAAATATGATGGTATCTCTGTCTAACTATAACAAAGTAGCGATATCTACATCGTAAAGAGTAAATTGAACATGTATAGGTACCGAGTAAGTATGCATACTTAGTAGTGGCCTATTATTATATGAACTCCCTTCCTAACATTCTTATGGAAGATATAGTCATTAAAAATAATCTAGATAGATACTGTTAAGCAAACGTAATGTAAACTTTATAATTTCTTATTGTTTTATGATACAAACGTCATAAAAGTTGATGCGGAACTCTGAGTAAACATTGAAATATCTCTATGTGAGATTTTTCGAGCTATATTTATTTATCTTCTACCAGATATCTCCAGTCGTCGGAAGTTTGATGTGAAAAAAATATCTAAAAGATAAGAATACTTTCCAAAAGTGGCTGAAAAATTTCTTATTCTGAAACTTTGGCTACGTCTTCTAAAATATTCATCGATGTAAGACTATATTAAGATAGAATAGGAGGAAGCTCGAATAGTAAAGATTACTATTAATTACGAATCTATGCAGGTAAATAAGATTGGTGTGTCAGTTTCTAATAGTAAAAGATACGCTTTTTAAAGGTAACATAAAGACACAGCAATAAGATTATTATTAAAAAAAAAAAATTTAAAATTTCCATGTTTTGCGCAAAACATCTAAAACTGCTGGAACAACAGGACTTTTACAGACCGATTTATATGTATTGAGAGTAACTTGGGCTAAATCTCGTGCAAAATATGGGCAGACCTTCGTCCAAGAACCAAGAAAATAAGTATATGTAAGTTTAATTTATAATTGTGTAAAATCCAATATTTTTCTGACTTTAACTTTCTGAGTCTCATGAATCAATCTGTTCTATTTAAATAACTATTTGGGTGATTTGAGTTTACGAATTTGATAAGCAAACTTGTCAACAAGCTTTAGAGCGGCGCCTTCCAACTGAATCAAAAGTCAAAGTCGTGTGACTGTTTTCTTTGACTAAGGTGTTTTGCTCGCGGAATTCTAACCAGAGGATCGAACAGTAAATAAAGATTATTACGACTTACCACATCATTGTGAACTGATCGGAATTGAAATAAAAACTAAACATATTACTTCTAGCAATCTTCTTTTTACCAGATATGGTTCCAGTTGACTTTTTTTTGTTTTCCTTAACTCAACTTAGTACTTTGTGAAGACATAATAAGACATGAAGGAGAATTCGTAGCGAGAACTGATCTAAATTCTGGAAACAGCGCGTAGAAAATGTTTTGATGATTGGATTATTCGTTGCCATGTTTCAAAGCTCTCGAAATGTTTAATAGAATATATAGTGACGGCCTTTTATATCATTTAAATTTTACCCACCTTTTGAAATTTCAAAACAGGTGAGAGACAAGTGCAGTTATTTTTACGGAAAAGTTTTCAATTTATATGACATTGGTATGTCAAAAATGTCTATCAGATAGTATCAGACACCCTTAATTTTTAGTACTTTCTATCAATCAACCTTTACGCTCGGCAACAAATCCCTAAATAGTTTAAATTAGGAATCCAGCTGCTTTTTAAATTAATTTAAGGATGATTAATATTTTAATTATTGGATATTTTTATTGTTGATGAAAATATAATGTACTTATTTATCTTTTATTAGACTCTATCGTTCTTACGTGTCGCGTAGCTAGGTCAATTACATTAAACTCGAACCCACGCTTCCTGGCTCTATAGGCGTATTGCTATTTCCACTTGGCTAATAAGTTGTTTAAGTAACCCTTTGCTTAATATACCAATCTTAAGGATACAGTACAGAGTTAACTGAAAACTCGAACTCAAGTTATTCATGCCGTATATGCCAGAAGGAGTAGCAGAGGTATACTTCCTTACATCACATGCAGAAGCAATATCACCGGGTGTTTTTCAGCATGTGAGATTCCATTCAATGTTTTGCCTTACCATTATGAATTAAATAAACATATGACTGAAGAAACGTAGTTGCCCAAGCAGAAATCGAAACCTCGCTTTTCTCGTATGAGAGGTAGTGCCGGTGGTGGTGCATTTAGCGATTATTAACTGAAAATCACTCATGCATTAATTCTTACGTTCAGTTAATCAAACCTTCTTAAAAATGGGTAAATATATAATCAACACCTCATTAATAAGACTTCTATAGCTTGAAAAAATTTCTATTCAGAGGGTTTGCTGTAGGTATACCTTCGCATAGTCTTAAATACCACATACATACAGAACAAGCAGAAATTGTACTTTTGTAGCCTATTTTTTTACTGACTAAGATAGATTTTCTATTGATGATTCGATTCGATGGTTGGCATACGAGTATTTTCATATTTTTGAAGCTCCATTTACCCCGACTTTTGTATTTCATCTCTCCTTATAAACGGCTGGACTGATCTATACCAAACTTTACATGATGGTAATAAGCATCGAATACCAGGTCATGACGGAGAGTTGTTTCGCAAAATTGTTACCATTGTCCTCAAATTGTAGACTACATGGGAAACAACTGTAAACAAAACTCGCGACTTCGCTCCAATTTCCACGTGCACCTAGTTGAATAGAAATCCTAGAATTTCCTGCGGCTTTGGAGACGAATTCTATTACTAAATATTATTGTCATATTTTTGCCAATACTACACATACACACCCAGTACTTTTACTTTTACTTCAAACTTACTAATAGATTCAGAATAGTAGCGGCTACCTAAGGGGTGAGGCGATTTGAAGATAGAACAATCATATATGTTCAAGATTAATCACCATTGAACATCCCTGTCTGTCAATCCAAGGTATAACCTGGTGATATGAATGTTGAATGTTTGTTTTTTAATGTACGTATGGGCAAAGGTGACCTTCCCTAAAGTTCCACTGGCATTTCATGCAATTTCATGATAGCTGTGTAGTGTCGGCTTAGAATAGCACTACCCCAATTATTCCGGTGGGTGTACGTAAGAGGTGACTAACGTTATTGGGGCCATTAAGAGATTTTTGGGCGATGCGGTTGGAGACCCATTACCAACAAGCTTTATTTTACAATCTTTTCCCCACGCAACTTACAAAAGCGGCTGAGGAATTTCTAATTCCCTAGCTCAGGATACCTTTTCAGGGATGTACAGCCGTGAGTTTATTTATGTATATATGTTCAAGATATCTTAGTCGATCTAAGCATTATCCCTAGAAAAGAGTTGTATTCTAAAATCGCCTGTGAATAAGATGCGTACGTGCCGCTAATAAAAACAAATGAATTCGCAATTTGCCATTCGAAAAAAAAAACGAACCAAGATGGCGTTGCTGGGCGTTACGTTTGACAGATGGAGATGCTCGCGTACAGGGTGATATTATTCTATACACTGCAACCTTAGTATTATGGAAAAAAAACTGTGAAGTGTCGGTAAGAGGCGACTAAGGGTTATAATATATAAAACCTTACCTGTGAATATTGTTAATACGTTTTATTATTATTTATTCCCTTTTATGTTAGTCGCCTGCGGTTATTTATCATTGTCTAGTTCCTTTTTATTATTTTTCTGCGATTTGTCGATAATATTTTTATTTCTCTGGTTTATGTTATTGTTTTTATTTTGTTGTTGTTATGGCAACGACGGAGCTGAGAGTTGTCAAATTTTATTTTATCTTAAACTTTTCTTTAGTGATCAATTTTCAATGTGTTTGTGTACGAAGGTTAGATAGTTTTAAAATATGTTAAATGATATAATTTTAATTCATTTTTGGTGTCTAAAATGATAGCGCAGGCATTTAATTTTATTTTTAATGTAAGGCTAGGACATTTTACTTATTCAAATTTATATGTTTTCATCTTTTTATGTTAACTGAAACTCTTTTTAAAAAATCCTTCTTTTAGGTTTATTTGTCTATTAGGATTTTTTTAATTGATTGTCAAGAGGTTTTTTTTTGGAGAGGATAACTAATGGGGGATTCGAGAAGTATTCTCAAAAGTATTACTAATTAGGATTCAAGAAGAGATTCTAAAAAAAGGATAACTAATTATCATTTTACAAGATATTCTTAAAAGTATTACTTACTGAAGTATTATTGCTGATAACTACTACTACCGTTATTTAAATCTTTTTGTTCATGAAAACCTCATGTGGGGATTATTACTAATAAATAAAGAATAAATAAAGGAAAGAAAAATTTCGACACAGGCGGGGATCGAACCCGCGACCTCGGGTAAACGCCCCGACGCTCTGCCAACTGAGCTATTTTCTTTCCTTTATTTATTCTTTATTTATTAGTAATAATCCCCACATGAGGTTTTCATGAACAAAAAGATTTAAATTATGTGATAGTTAGGCGTTTTCAACATTTGCATTCTATCTGAAAAGGTAGACAAGTGGCCTTTCGAATTAGTAATAATTCGGAGGTAGGAAACGCAATCACTACTTAAACGTGTAAAAGTAATAAAGGATAGAAGAATTTCGCACTGGCAGCCAATTGACACGGTAGCTCAGTTGGCAGAGCGTCGGGGCGTTTACCCGAGGTCGCGGGTTCGATCCCCGCCTGTGTCGAAATTTTTCTTTCCTTTATTTATTCTTTATTTATTAGTACTACTACCGTTGTTATCCTACTGGCAACTTCTAAATACGGTCTCTTTCAAGACAAAGGAGGAGAGGACATAGTGATATACCCTCATCTACTGACAGATAATTTCACCTGGACCTTGATGAAACTGAATTTTTGCACACCTCCGTTTAATACTGGATTAATCCTCTTTTACCTACCGAGTGCAAGATCACCGCTGGCGGACCACCAGTAAATAATATTATTATTGTTATTTTATTATTATTTTTTATCTTCTTATGTTGTGTATATATAATTTTTAATAAACTGGTGTAATTTATTTCTTTGTTTTATTAGTCTCTTTGCTCTCCGGGTTTCGTGTCTTAGGTCTTATTTCTATAAGGGGATTAAGATTTAAGACACGTAACGTTACAGGGTATTGGTCTTTTAATGGATTATTGGGCGATGCGGGTGGAAACAAATCACCAACAACCTTTATTTTACCATCTTTTCCCCACTTGACTTCCAAAAGTGGTTGAGGAATTTCTAACTCCTCTTGCTAATCTTTCAAGGGATTTATAGCCGTGAGTATATTTCATGTTATATGGAAAAAGGACTTCAAACATTAGGGACCGTATCATCTATGATTTTCCACCGATGATACTTTACCCTTCAGCGGTTGAGATGTGCCCGGGCGTGTCTGCTTATAATTATGAAATTCCGTTAACGGTTGAAAGGCGCCCGGGCGCCTCTGTCGGAGCGCGCCACTTAAAACGTTATTTGTCATAGTTATAAAGACTTGTTTTGCATGCCCTATTGTAGCCGCCGGGATCAATGAATTATTTTAGCGGAAATGCTTATTTAAACTTTTTAACGGTATTCCTCTGAGAGGTTAATGATTAAAAATATTAGCCTTTGTACAGTCAAAAACATCGGCGTGACCTGAAGAATTACATTTAGTACTAGGATTAGAATATATTCATGTTACGTAGTAAAGTATCAATAAAAATAACGTCATTTCAATTCAAGTAACACAGAGTTCACAGTCTACTGTTACTCCAATTATTGCTCGTATACAGTATTTTAAACTTAATATATGTCAGTAACAGCTAACTTTTGCGAACTTTATTATTGTCAAATGTTAATCATTTAATGATGGGTACATCTTAGAAGGTATATTATATGCGGTAAAACGATTTGAAAAGTCACAAGTCCAGTCAAGGCAGATTTGTTAATAGTTCGCACGAAATTTCAATTCAATACAATTCATTCATACATACATATACTCACAGCGAAACGGAAAAATAAAGGTTTTTGGTGATGGGTCTGTTAGTCGCCTCTTACGTACCCCCACCGGAAGAAATGGGGTAGTGCTATTCTAAGCCGTAATAACATTATGTTGATATTTTGATCTTTTAAAAAAAGTATGCAATAAACGAAGCACAGTTAAAATAAAACCCACAATCATAGATAAATAAAGCAGCAAAGAAGCACCCTGTAGCTGGATGACGTGTTCACGTGCACCATCGAACCTATACTTTGGCGTGCCTCGCGGGGTCTAATTAAAACAATTATTTTATTATTCATTTCGTTTCGTTCGCAATAGCAACCGCCTGAACAGCCTGCGCCAACGGATCCTTCACGGCACCGGCACATACCTTTATGTACTGCCATTGTATATTCTCATTATGTACACTTGAAAAAGCTTTGCGATTTCATTTTTTATTGTTTTCGACCGTATTGTTTGTAGTTGTTGGGAGCCTAATATAGTTCGATTCTTGTAAATATATATATTTGAAGATTCCAAACATGTTTTATTTATTTTCCAACTTAAAGGTTGTTCAATGGAGTGAGCTTGGAAAACATTATTTTTTTGATTTAATGTAAATGTTTCGAGACTATTTGGATAAGTTAGAACATTACAAATATGTATTATTATATATTTTATATCAGGCCAGACAAGTATACAATATAACTACTACATGATTAGGTTTACAACAACACTTCTTGTCAATTTTTATTATTATTAATTCTTTTTCTCATCCTCAGAACTGGAGAATACTTCATTCTCGAGTTTTGGCTACTTCGTTTGGGTTTCATCCCATAGCATATTATTAATTTGTAATTATACAAGTAATTGTGTAATCATACAATGAGAAGTCAAATATCCAACGTTTTCATATGATTATAATTATTTCATACGCAGATTTAATTACATGTATGTGTTTTGGCGTAGAAGTCCCTCATCAACGTAATAGAAATATGACATGCTTTACATAATTCACAACATAAGTTAACAAGCCAATGGAAAGGGTTCAAATAAGGGTAGGGCTAAGTAAATATTATAGATGGGGTGAAATAATGTAATACAAATTTTAGTCCGATAGTTTTGTTGTTGGTAATAATTTAGTACAAATTGAGTAGAATAAAATGAGGGCCTAAAATTGTTTGTACACTCAACGTTTACGGATTACATTCCTGAAGGTGATATATTTGTATCTGGCTCAGAGTACTCAGGTTTTGCTTGGAGTACATACACATTATATTTTACGAATACACTGACACGTGACTAAATACTACTCAACCATGTGATTTTACAATGTTTCCTCTCACCGATTGAATACACAGTAAGTAAATTATGCATATGACTTAAGGAAAAACATAATAGTGTAGCTCTAATCAAGGTTCGAACTCAAGTCTCTGGCATCTGAAGCAGCGGTGTTCCAACTGAGCTGTCAACATGATAATTATGAATAGCCTGTATAATGTTGGCTTAGAATAACACTAACCCGTTTTTCTTGACTCAAGTATTGTATCCGATGAGGACGATTAGGGCTTTTGTTTGATTAATGGGTTAGGATAGGTTGGGAGATGAGTTTTCATCTCCGGAACCACGTAAGATTATAATGTAGATAATATGTAAACACCTCTGTTAATGCCATACAGTCCTAAAAAGGATGTTAGAGTTCATGATTATTTTGAGTGAAATTTGGTGTGCAGACTTTTTGACACTACCACTAAGCTAAGTATAAATTAAGTCAAGTAGATCCTTTATATAAGGTGTCTTAGGATCTTGGGGATTTTAAAGTGATTTTTGGGCGATATGTCACGAGATGATGCCGTCGCTAAAAATAAAAGACGGTTTGTGATGGCACTCCTCACAGCCCATATATGTCCCCACTAAGGTACCCGTACAGGGCGATTTGGCCTTAGTCCACCACACTGGCCAATTGCGGGTTGGCAGACTAACGACTACTACCGTAATACCGGCTTAATGTGCCCTCCGAAGCACGGAATCATCTTAATTTTCGGATAATCAGGTGATTCAAGCCTGCAAAATCCTTCCAGACTGGGTTAAATCTTACTAATTAAATTTGTAAGGTTACCACCCCCCGGGGATCGAACCCGAGACCTCCGTACTTGAAACCAAGTACTTAACCGCGAGACCACGGAGGCAATCGGTGATGGCACTATCCATCCTTTATTAACGTTACATCTATGATACTATGGAAGTATTTATGAAAAGATTAATAGATGTTAACAAAGGAAGGTTTGCTAGGATCTTACAGAGTTCCTAGTTCATTTAGTGGAATATATATCTGGCTTTCCTGATATATTTAATCACTTCTCACCCTCTATGCCTTTTGGGGTGATGTAGTCTGAAAATTGTGCTTTTTCTCACACAATCCACTCATACCCTGTTAATCACATTTATTAAACTTTATGTACCATTTTCTGAAATGCGCGGACGGTTGCTTATTTTATTTACATCCGGTACGAAACATAAAAGCGAATAAAGTCATTGCAGATTACATTGCACGCACTAACTACCATTTATTTGACTGAACACACTTGCGTTCGCACAAATTCATTATTTTCTAAGTTTGAGGTCATATCAAGACAAGTCAGTCAAGAGAATAGATGAATACTGTTTATCATTAATATTATATAACCATACTTTTGCTGAAATTATTAGTTCAACACAAATACATATGTTATTTCATAGTTAAAAAAATAATATACAATAACATTAAAGATTTACACAAACTAAATACCAGCATCCCCCAATCATCTTTAAAATTTCAAAGACACCTAGGCGTTTGATGTAATATCACCCAATAGGTAAAATACTATGATACTATTGTTTTCGGCATTGTAAAAATTCAATGCCCAAAGAAACTTCATCTATAAATATATATATATAAGGACCTAGGAGACAGATCAAGGTAGTCCCAAGAAACGTACAAATTAATTACTTGTGGTAAGACTAATATAATTGAAACGTTACCCCCAGCGGGATCCTCCAGACCCAGAAGCAAGTCACCTTCCGACTAGGCCACAGACCTCATCAAAGACTATGCCAACGATCTCTTAATTCCCACCAAAATATAACAGTTCCTCCCGAGGGCATCAGCACGTAATATTACGCGTAAATATATTTCATAACATGCTTGAAGACCCCTAAAACGGATGCCTAATCTAAGACAAGACAGAAAGCCCGAAGCGATAGCGTACTAACCTAACCAGTAAGCTGTAATATTTAAAAACTATAATTATGCATACGTAACACCATTGGGCGGTCTTACTACTGTACACAGATGAGTTAAGGATTTATTCTGGAGCCAGACCGTGGGAATCGTGGCCCACCAATTAAGTATTTCGAAAATAAAACTTGACAGTGTAGATATAATTCTAAATTCAGATGTCTTTTTTTGCTCCAATCTTTGATAAATTTGGAAGATGTTGTTTGTCGCAGAACTTAAAAGGCCTAGTGTGTAGATTAGACTAGTTTGAAAACAGAGGTGTCAACCGTGATAGCCCAGTGGGTAGAACGCTCGGTTATCGTGCAAACGACTAGTGTTCAAATCCTGGGTCGGGCCTACACCAATTTGTCTTTTCTAAAGACATAAGTGTGGTTAATTTATCATGGTTGTTAACGGTGAGGGAAAACATCGTGAGGAAACCCACATGGCTGAGTTGTACTTAGTCATGTGACAGTGTATTCGTACAAAACGGCTATAGGCCTGCCCCCTATCACGTGAGTACACTGTCCATGCCAAACGTGGGTACTCTGAACACCAGGTGACAAAGTCACGTGATGTTCAGAAGTATTACTACCTCTGCCAACCCCTTCGGGGATATTCGGCGTGAACGTTTATGTTTTGTTATGTTATGAAAACAGAGGCATAAGAATAATTAGTCAGCAAAAGCAGTATTAATAAGTGTATGCAGGGTGCTGATATCTTTGAGGTTTTTATGGTTGCTTCGAACGCCTGGGTGATCGCTGGGTGAGTGCTCTGAAACAGGGGCAATTTTCCCAACCAAACCCAACACCAATAATAACACAGTAAAAATCACTCTTTGTGAACAAAATCAAACAAAAGGCAAATTAAATCAAGAAGCTTTGCATTAATTTAATTATACCTATACTATATCTTTTATTCTGTTTCTATTTCCTTGCCAATATTTCACTTATGCAGATAACCGCAACAAAGATATGTGGAACTCAGAAGATTAGCCTACCCCAAAAAGGATGGGTTTAATGTTGACGATGACGAGCTATTTTTTGTCCCTGCTCTTTTGGGCCTTTATTGGGTTTATATGCGTAATGCTAAATGTTTATTTAAATTTTTCGCCTCATAATGCATTAAAAAAAAGAGGGTTATCTTATATGGCTAAGTGAATTGAGATTCAATAAATTAATAAATTTACCTTACCCAATTATTCTGCTACTGTTATTACATTGGGAATTATTAGGGCTGTATGATATGTATTGTTTATTAAATGTGTGTAATGCTGTGTAGTGTAGTGGGCTTAGAATAGCACTACCCCATTTCTTCCGGTGGGTGTACGTAAGAGGCGACAAACGGTATTGGGGCTTTTAAGGGATTGTTGGGCGCTGTGTTTCGAGACCCATCACCAACAACCTTTATTTTACCATCTTTTCCCCACTCAACTTTCCAAAAGTGGCTGAGGAATTTTTAATTCCTTAGCTCTGGCTACCTCTACTAAGGATTTATAGCCGTGTGTATATGTATGTATGTATGTACTAAATGAACGATAATTTTATTATTATTAAACCGTATTGAACAATGAACAATATGAAAATAGAGTTTTCTCAATATTTTTTTATTAGATTAGATATTAGAGGAAAGTTAAATCATATAAATATTGCAAAGAAAAAAAAATATAATTTATATATCCTCAGATTTTTATTCTAAGTATTGATAAAAAATATATAAAAATAATTGAGATGGTTTTGGCGCGTAGAGAGGATGGTAATGTCGGCAGACGGAGACCATGTGCTCATAAAGGCAGGCGTGAGAAGTCTGAAAATATTGATGAATGTAGATGAAACTTTCGGGTTTTGCCAAGATAGTACAGAATGGCGACCGAACGTATCTGCCTGACCCAATAGTAACTAATAATATACATACATACATATACTCACGGCTATAAATCCCTGAACGGGGTAGCCAGAACTTTGGAATGAGAAAATTCCTCAGCCACTTTTGGAAGTTGATTGGGGAAAAGATGGTAATAATAAATGTTTTTGGTGACGGGTCTCCAACCACATAGCCCAAAAATCACTTTAAAAGCCCCTAACTAATAACGTGAGTACATTTATATATTTTGAAGTACAATGAAATAACAGTAAACACCTAAGGTCTTCGAAGTTACAGTAATTATATCATGTCATATTTTTACCTTGACAAATTCATTTTGTATTTCAATTCACCTGCACATTTTCACTTCGCCTTTTATTGATTTTTTGTAATCAAAATAAAATTAAAAGAAAAGGTCAGTTCTAAGAATATTAGTTTCAGCCATTGAAAAATCGTCACAAGAGACTAATTATTTCTCTACTAGAGAAAATCTAAACTTAAAAACAGTAAATTTTAGTTCCCAATATAAAAAAATATCAGCCAATAAAAAATAGTCACAAGAAGGTTTTAATTATCAATAATATGGCTGGCAAGAGGCTTTTAAGCGAATACATAGGTAAAAGTCGGTAAGTCCGTTCGTCAACTAATTGCAGAGTTGCGATTGGCTGATTACAGGGGTTCGATGCGTGGTAGTTCCCACGAGGGTCAGTGTGTGCGTGTGTGTGTAGGGTGGCCACACTGACCATCGTGTGGGAAACACAGTGTGCGAGCCTTGCGTCTAGTGGAAAGTCTTCGTATAGCACCCTACAGTTTATGTCATTACGTGTATGGTAAAATGATTAGAGTATTTAAGGGAAATTAGTGTTATAATACGGCTTGTTAATCAGTATAAGATACATTTTCTGCATTGTAACAGTATTGTTAAGTAAGAAGTTGTTCTATTTGTAATATGATTGAAAAGTACTGGCATAGTATCGTTTATTAATTTGTTTGCAAATGTCTTATTTCAATGTATGATTCAGTGGCTTTTGCCAAGGCTATATGCACACAAGAATGTATAATATAATAACACATGAGTGAGAATATTCTTGTTATATAATTTTGTTGTATGTCTTGTGAATATAATTTCATAATAAGTACATTAAATCCTTCTTGTAATAATAAGAAAATTATTTATGTTAGAAGAAGAAGAATAAACGTTTATTTGTTGCTAGTCGCACACGAACATTTAAATATTTTTACAAAATAAGAAAAAGTAAAAATGTACAGTTTACAATAAAAACAACCTTGATTTCACAAAATTTCAGTAATTAATATTAATAATCTCAGATCAACTAAAACATTAAATCATAGGATGGTTTCCATAAACCCGGACATGCACATTTGTTTGAAAAGTTTTGCTTCAAGTAAGAAAATATTGGTTCCAAATCAATATGTTTCCTTTCCAGTGACGATGTTTCATTATTTTATACCTACCTACTTATTCACGGCTAGAAATCTGAAAAAGAAGTTGTCGAAGCTTTGGCAAGGAAAATATAATAAAATAAGGAACGGTTGAAAAATGGATCACTATGAAAGCCCTTAAACCCTCGCCTCTGACATTAACCACTGGAATAAATACTTCAGTGCTATTCAACACTACACAGCCATTTTATATACACATCACAAAAATAACCCTTCCCTTTAACTAACGTAGAAAATTTTGGCACCAGCGTTTCAAATTCCAACTATTCCCATTCCCCTCACGTCTATTCTCGTAACGTCAATAAACGGTGTGAATTTGAATCATCAAAAATACCCGAAAATGTGGTTATCATATCTTTCAGTGCAGATTCGCGCGTTAATTTGGAGCATTTGGTGAAAATCCGCGAACTACAATTATCAAAGAGTTCTTTGCGATTAAATGTTTTGATAAATGGGCGAGATTCTATTTTTCTTCGTTCCCCTTGTTTCGCCATTTCACCTTTTTTAATTGGCACTTAAGTGGATTTGGCGCCAGTCTTTTGAAACATTTTCTGTTGCCAAACTACGTGTTTTGTGTATAGAGGCATCAATTTGTTCGGTTGTATGTAAATTTATTTGATTTTTGATTTATATATTTAGTTTTACTGTCATATAATTTTTTTTTCCCAATGAGTACAAATTACATACATACATATACTCACGGCTATAAATCCCTTGAAGGGGTAACCAGAGCTAGGTAATCAGAAATTCCTAACCACTTTTTGAAAGTCCAGTGGGGAAAAGATGGTATAATAAAGTTTGTTGGTGATGGGTATACAACCGCATCGCCCAAAAATTCCTTGAAAGCCTCTTACGTACACCCACCGGTAGAAATGGGGTAGCGCTATTCTAAGCCGACACTACAGTGCAGACCATAATAATATACATGTAATCTTTCTTCAAAATTAACAAATACCTCTTATACCTACTCTTTTTTCTATATAAAATATATACCCGTTATAAAACAAATTACCTGTTTATTTTATTCTATTCATCCAATACCAATATTAAATTTACACATTCCATAATCAACTCGTTATGCACGTATAATAATAATAATAAAATTCTTTATTGACTAACAATCATCATAACACACCTTAATACAAAGAATAAAATAAGAAGTTCAGTACAAAAACAAAAACATGTGACACAATTGACTTTGTGTCCCGAGTCAGAAATCACCCGAGCCTGCATCGTAATTGATTGAAATCGATGCAAACTATATTTAATTACCAAACAAATACGTGCAATAACTGTTTTATAGGCCGTCATTAATCTGTTTCTGTTTTATATTACTATTTTTAACATATGATACAAATATTATTCTTAGGTGGTTTGGTTATATATGTTTTACTGGGTGTAATTTTAAAAGAATTAGATAATTGCTTAATGGGCGCTCTGTAATATAATATCTTACCAGACTCATTGATCAATCATAAAATCTTGACACCTTCACTCACTAAACGGGGAAACATTAAAAGTTTAAATTCGATTCGACAACAATAAAACTTTTTCAAAAGATAAATAACGCGGGGAAAAAATTTAGAGACGCATAAAAAATAAAATATAAAAGCGGCGGTTTTTCTCGAAATGTGCGGTTAATTGAGGCTAATTCAGCGCTCGAGGCCAACGATTATAGGTCTCAAATCGAACCACGATGCAGCTATCATAAGTCAAGTCGAAAGAAGTTGATTTATTGTGATAACTCTGTAGAGAACGACTGGCGTTGTATGCATGTGATGAAGGGTCAGGTGAGCTGTACCACGGCATATCAGACATGGATTGCACGGATTACGTACTAGTAGTACGAGACTTATTATCTACAAGTAACCTTAACATCCATTTCAATACCATTAGGAACGGCGCTGCCAAAACAGATATGCATACGAAACTATACATACTCACAGCCATAATTTAAAAAGGGTTGTCAGAGCATATTATACGAGTCTAAGGGACATGCAAGGAAAGGAAAGGGTCGCGGAAAAGGAAAACAATGCCAATTTCAACCAATTCAAATTAATAAACAAGTTCTTACTTTGGGTATGGAAGTTGTAGTTCGGAAGTTAGAATCGTAAGAAAAGAAATCGTGAAAAGAAATTGTAAGGCACTACACAGCTCTTATATTTTCTGTGTTTAGAGACAAGAGACATACGAGTATCAAATAGAGGCGTTACGAGAAACAGATATACATACATACATACATATACTCACGCCGTTAATTCCCATTGGGGTAGGCAGAGACTATCGATCGCCACTTTGTACGATCCTGGAAAACCTCTCTTGCTTCGTCTACATCCATCAATCTTTTCATACATGCTCTTTTATTCTTCATACTTCGGACGCCTGCCTTTTTGAGCACACTTTCAATTTGGTCCAAGTGTGTCTTTCGTGGCCGTCCTCTACCAACATTACCTTCCACATTAGCTCTATAGATACCTTTTACCAATTTCCTATCATCCATCCTCTCGATGTGCCCAAACCATCTCAACATAAACAGATATATACATGCAATATACTCACGCAGGATCGCAAACATTTTTGTGATGACTACGATATAAGTTATTGTTTGGTTACTATAAGAGAGGTAGAAAACAACTATGCTAGAGTATTTTGGGATATTCGCAAAAAAATATTGAACGGTGCCCGTTGGAGTTCTAATTGCTGAAGCCAACAATAATAAAATTTATTGGAACCAAATACCAATGAAGAACAAATTTTCTCATAGTTCTTTTGATATTCTTGTTTATTCATCTACCCACGCACGTCTGATTCTAGATACATACATACACACATATACTCACGCCGTTAATTCCCATTGGGGTAGGCAGAGACTATCGATCGCCACTTTGTACGATACCGATCCTCACAAACCTCTCTAGCTTCGTTTGCATCCATCATCTTCTTATTAATGCTCCTCTATTCTTCATACTTCGAACGCCTGCCTTTTTGAGTAATCTCGTTATTTAGTCCAAATGTGTCCAGTTATATCTATTACATCTTTATTGATTTCCAATAAAACGTCCTTCGATAATAAAGCCAAATACGGGTTTCTATTTAGTTACTCGGCATAAAGCAACAACTTATAATACACACGGGAAATTTATACATCAAACAAAAATTACATACATATACTCACGGCTACAAATCCGAGAAGGGGAAGCCAGAGCTAAGGAATTAGAAATTCCTCAGCCGCTTTTGGAAAGTTGAGTGGGGAAAAGATGGTAAAGGAAAGGTTGTTGGTGATGGGTCTCCAACCGCATCGCCTAAAAATCCCTTAAAACCGTTAGTCACCTTTTACGTATACCCACCGGAAGAAATGGGGTAGTGCTATTCTAAGCCGACACTACACAGCAAATAGAAAATGTTTTGAAAAAGGCAGACCTCCGAACAGGGTTTAAAGATAAAAAGGCATGTAAAGGTCATGTACAACGATAATGCACATATTTATTGAGCGGAGTGAGCGAATAGATCGACTATAATTGCAAAAGTTCCTAGATCGCATATCTCACCGATTTTAATGATATATTGAGTTTTTTAAATAATATATTAATGTCTACAAGTCTTCATAACAAGTCTTCTATTGGAAAGTTCATGTTATTCAAAAGCGCGTGCTCATTTGTGTACATATATATTTTAAAATATATTATTCTAACGTTTAGTCAGCAAAAGAATGCGGAAATTGCAAGAATCTACGTTAAAAATAAATAAAAATCTTTTATATCACAAAATAATTGCAATTAATATTGGTTTTTTTATAATTTATATTTATTATTTGTATATTTTTATTTTCATATGCTGCAGCGAAACCATACGGCGAGCGACTGCGGCGCCCTAGTATAAACAGCTTGAGAGGTTTGTCATGATTATTATCTCAATATTTTAAGTTTTATTTTGGTAGGATTTTCATTACATACATACATACATGCATACATATACTCACGGCTATAAATCCCAAGAAAGGGGAGCCAGAGCTAAGGAATTAGAAATTCCTCAGCCACTTTTGGAAGGTGCATGGGGAATAGATGGTGAAATAAAGGTTCTTGGTGATGGGTCTCCAACCGCATCGCCCAAAAATCCCTTAAAAGCCCCAATACCGTTAGTCGCCTTTTACGTACACCCACCGGAAGATATGGGGTAGTGCTATTCTAAGCCGACACTACACAGCAAATATACATATATATATTACATATTTTCAAGAATTTCCGCAAGATTATGTGTCACCAAGTTCGTTAAGATTCCTAATATTCTTTCCTTGCCTTTCAGTAACCAGCGACAAATATAACAACAATAATGTAAAAGTTTTTCAAAGCTTGGATATTAAAAGTGTTAATTTGTTGATTGAAATATATTTATTATCAAACAGTGTACAGGTCTCATAATCCTAAGATGGCTCTCGCTAGTTATTTAATTTAGTTTAAAGTATGATTATTGCTCAAAAACATTGTAAAACGGATTACAAATTAGTTAAGCTTGTGCAAGTGAAAATTGTATTTATGCTTTCAGCTACTCAAAGATAGATGGCGCTGTCGTACACTTGTGTGGTAGGTTTCAGAAAGTTGCCAGTTATTTCTGAATTAGTTATGTTAGATTTTTGTGCCATTGATAAGATATATAGAAAGCAACTATTTCTTGACGATGCGATATAAATATGTTACTAAAAAGAAATATGTCCACAGTCCACAACATGTATTGAAATTCCATTTAAGAAAAGATAAACTTACTATTATACAGTTTGATACCTTTGTTGCATTTGATTGATTATAAATAATATTATTTACTATGATAAATTGCCAAATAACAAAGTTATAAAAATATAAAATCGCTGCAAAAAGCATCAGTGGTTCCCGAAATTATTTATACCGGAGCGACGGATTTACTTCTAAATACACTTTTTTGTACGTAAGAAGAAAATCTACTGTTATTTTGTGACCTTATAAGTAATTTCAATTACTTGTTTTAATTTATGCTTAGAATTTCTTAATTACTTTATTATATAAAGGTTTGATTGGATTCATGGCATATACTGTGTCTTCAATGAGCACCATCTGCGAAAACAAATGCAGACGTAACAGCGATAAAGATAAAGCGATATCATGTTTAATGTTTTGTACTACAAATCTACAATTTTCAAAAGATAAAACATACAACATAAACAAGTCTGAAAATGATTTTAATAATAAGAAGCGTGATTGAATATGCTAACAGGCTAAGGAAAACGCACACCAAACTGCTACAAGTGATGTAATAAACCGCTTCTGCCAACAACCGACTACTGTTGCAAATTGAATCCGTACACAAGTTATCCTTAGCCTCCCGGTTTTCTAATCACATAAAATTAAATAAGTACAAACATAGCATCGGGGCTGCGTGAAGGAAACTATTAAGAACGAGGCATTCATTTGAAGCTTAGAAATCGGCTGAGTTCCGTCAGTGGTTGATGTTGGCCGGAGCGGAGATCGCCCAAGGCAGCCTGTAACATATCTTTGGTATAATTACGAACGGAACCAGCTTCGAGGAACCTTTATTATCCCCCGCTACCGTGATTAGATGGTACACAGATAACGTCTGAGAAAAAAAACCAAGTTCGTGCTTCGGTTCGGATGTCTGTTAACACGAATATAGCTATTTTCTGGAAATGCTCTTCGCGTTTTTGTTTCGAGTGAGGTTTGAGAGAGTTTTTATTACGATCTTTAAACGACTTTGATTGTTATTGAATAAAAGTTTGTTGTGTGTGTTGATTTTGCTGAGTAGTGCCGGCTTAGAATAGTACTACCCCATTTCTTCCAGTGGGTGTACGTAAAAGGTGATTAACGGTTTTGGGGCTTTTAAGGGATTTTTGGGCGATGCGGTTGGACACCCATCACCAAAGACCTTTCACTATCTTTTCCCCACTAATTTTTCCAAAAGTGGCTGAGGAATTTCTAATTCCTTAGCTCTGGCTACCCCTTCTAGGGATTCATAGCTGTGAGTATATGTATGTAAAACTTTGTTATTGTGGAGAAATAAACTGTTAAACGATACAAAACACAAATTCAAAATATGATGTTTAATGTATTAGTCATCGTCTATGAAAATAACTACTCATAACCCTTCTAACTAATATCTATGATCAGAATCAGCCAAAAAAATTTAATTCGTTAAATGTATGTTCGAGCGCTACTTTATGTACGTGGAGAGGATAATCGATTTTAAAATAAAAGAATTGTTCTTATATTAATATATCTTTAGGTAAAGTAACCTTTAAAAAAATAAAAAGATATATTTATATAAGAAGCAAAAACACAACTTATTTCACAGTAAGAGTATTCATTTTCAATCTATATAATATCCAAATAAAATATTTAAACACTTATTGGTCTGTTACCTGTACATTATCATTAGCAGAAGAAATATATTATAGTAACAAAGTATAAAATAATAGTACTCATTAATTTAAGAGAGTATGCAATTAATGTAATGGAAGTTAGGTACTATCATAGAATAAAGAGAGAATCGTCAAGTCAGAAAATGAGGTTCGATATAAACAGTTCATTGAAATATATTGCAATATAAAATATACATACATACATATACATACATATACTCACGGCTATATTTCCCTAGAAGGGGTAACCAGAGCTAAGGAATTATAAATTCCTCAGCCACTTTTGGAAGTTGAGTGGGGAAAAGATGGTAAGAATAAAAAAAAAACCTTAATTCTTATTCTATTCTTAAAATATACAGTATATAATATAAATTTTGGTGACGATCCGTGGAATATTTAGCGAGGGTTGATTATACTAGGAGTAAATAATTGTATTATCTGTGATTAAATGCAGTGCAACATCTCCGCTCCTCACCATTCATCATCAGCCAATAGACTCAAGATCTCCACAACAAGCCGTCTTGCGCTGCCTTCATCCATCGGCATCCCGCGTCTTTTAGTAAGAGGTCCAATCAACTTTGTTCCCTTGAGGAAGAATATTACTAATATTGCCGTGTAGTGTCGGCTTAGAATAGCACTACCCCATTTCTTCCGGTGGGTGTACGTAAGAGGCGACTAACGTTACTGGGACTTTTAAAGGATTTTTGGGCGATGCGGTTGGAGACCCTTCACCAACAACCTTTATTTTACCATCTTCTCCCCACTAGAATTTCCAAAAGTGGCTGAGGTATTATTTATTCCTTAGCTCTGGCTACCCCTTCTAGGGATCTACAGCCGTGAGTATATGTATGTATTACTAATATGAATTGACAAGATAATATGCAATCTTGTCAATGACGCAACGGTTACCAAAAAAGGTCCCATAAAATTTTAATCGGTATAGTAGCTGGGTAGTAAACGAAATTGTTTCATTTGCCACACTTCCCTAAAAACTGTAAAGCTATTAGGAGCCATTTGAAATAATAACTAAGCAGGTGGCCCTCGCGTTGTTTTAGATTTTTACCACCTTTTCTTCTTAGAAATGGGTTTCGGATGCTAGTTTTGGGGTAAATATAATGAAATAAAAATATTACATATAAAGTGAAATTTTGTATGTTTAAATCCACTAAAACAGAAACAGAAGATGTGTGTCAGGAGAAAAACCCGTAAGGAACTGATAAACTCATATCTTTTTTAAGTGTCTTTATTGTAATATAATTATGGCATCTGTGATCTGAAGAGCAAGCACGAGCGGTGTTTAAACTAGTTATCGCGTGCGATAAAGCAGCCATCTCTTACGCACTTACTTAGTATCGTATACTGCCATCTCATTCTCACCGTTATCGTGTCGATAAAATAGCGCTCGTACTTTGCTCTAGAAATTAAAAAATAAATGAATGATATGAAAACTACTGATAAATTTGTTTTCAGACGAACTATAGTTGATGTACGAGTATTCAGCTGCATGGTAGATTAGTAATTAATAAGAGACAATTCATCAAATCAATTAAGTACAAGAAAAATTTTGGAAGGTCTTAGGATGGTACAAAGTTATTACCAGTCCTAGTATCATTACTTTTGTTAATATTTTTCAATCCAGACCAGCTTCTGGATCCGAATTTTCTGAGTTCGATTTCCGCTGGGTACAATTTTTTATATAAAAACAAAACATGTCGTTTCCTTTTGGTGTCGTTATAATTAATTATAACTATATCGAAACAATAGTATCAATTACCACAATTTTATCAACCTTCTTCTTCATATAATCAAACTATTCCCATCGTATTTCTTTGATTAATACATTGTATTCTCTTTTCCTTAGTAATATATTTCGCACCTGTATAACTACCTCCGTAGTCTCACGGTTCAGCGCTTAGCTTCAATTCCAGAGGCCTCGGGTTCGATCCCCGAAAATAATATCACAAATTTTATTTGTAATATTTAACACTGTTTGAAAGGATTATTTCAGGGTAGAATCACCTGATTATCCGAAAATAAATTCTAAATAAGTATTGTGATTCTATGCTTCGCTGTGCGTGATTTCGTAGTTATAAGCTACAACTCTGTATTGTTTCTAAAAATGGTACTCCTTTTAGTGAAAGAATCCTCTAAGAAAATGGTAATCTTCAAAAGCCTTGTATTATAAACACCTCCTATAATAATAGAAAATATAATCAAGGATCGTACAAAGTGGCGATCGATAGTCTCTGCCTACCCCAGTGTTTAATCAAATCTCACCGATGCAAGGGGCTGGTCCACCCACCATAGTATATAGTACATACTAGCCGGGTGATTTGCGCAGCGACAACTACGAGCGACGGCCAAACTTTCTTTACGAAGCTTAATCCTTAATTTTCGGTTGCTTCTACCAGCAAATTAGTCTCTACATCATAGCAAATCATTATCTTATACTGTCGCGTTTTAGTGTTGTACATGTGTATTTTTTTTGTTGTATTTTTATATGTGTTTTTTTGTGTGTTGTATTTGTAAAATAATTGTTTTTCTTGTGCCTACAACGGCGAATATATATAGTATTTTCTTTCTTTATTTCTTTCTTTCAAATTCGTATCCATACTGGGATTTATTACAAACTTATTTTCAATGAACAGTCCAGCCATCGAACCCAAGCCTCCAGATCTTGAACTAAAAGTTCTGTACGCTGAAACAAAAAGACAGTAGAAAATAAATAAAAATAATGGTATTTTAAGCTTAAGGTAAGTAATAAGTAAATTATCACTTAAGCTTGAAACTGTGAAAATGAGAGTGAGCCACAAAATAGGCATAATTTAGTGGCAATATGTTGTTGACGGGCAAATCGCGCGGTGAAATCACTAGTATTATAGCAAGTAAGGCGTCGGGGTACTAATGACAGTGCAGATATGTCATTCAGCTTGATAATGCTCTTGCATCCGACGGAAGACGAAATTTTATATTTAAGGTGTCCTATAAATATACATACATACACATACTCACGGCCATAAATCCCATAAAGGGGTAGCCAGAGCTTTAGAGCTAGAAACTCCACAGCCACATTTGGAAGTTGATAGGGAACTAGATGGTAGAAATAAAGTATTGTTGGCGATGGGTCTCCTATCACATCGCCCAAAATCACTTAAAAAAGCCCATACCCTTAGTCGCCTCTTACGACACCCGCGCGTAGGAAGGGGTAGTGACGTTCTAAGCCGGCACTACACGGCACTTTATACGTACAATTCAATATTTCTTTATACCTATCACATACGTCATACAAAGAATTATTGATTCTCCCCTTATGGATTTTTTCTGCGGAATTGGTAAGAGGTGAGTTAGGGTTTTGAGGCTTTTAAGGGACTGTTGGACGATATGGCTGAAAACCCAAAAATAGTTGCGAAATCTTGTTGACGGGCAAATTGCGCGGTGCAAATTAAAGCAAGAAAGGCGTCGGGGTACTAATGATAGTGCAGATAAGTCATTCAACTTGATAATGCTCTTGCATCCGACCGAAATCGTAGATTTTCATTCTTAAGATCGTATAAACATATTATACGTCCTAAAAAAGGTTATTAATTCCCCCCTTTTAGATGTTTTCTGCGGATGTCGTAAGAGATGAGGTAGTTTTGGAGCTTTTTAAGGAACTATTTAAATATAAGATGATAAATCAAGTATTTTTTATAAAACTGTAATATAACAGTCTGTCGAATCCAGAAGAGTGATATTGTTTTTCCCGTGATACAATACAACAATTTTGTATGGTAAATTACAAAAACTATTATTATATTTAAACTTATACAACATTAAAAAACTAGAAAATCATTTTGTGGAAATATTTTTAAATATTTTCTTTACATATAATATTTATTTCGGTTTCAGATTAAAGATATTAAATCAAGCTAATATTCGTTTTGATGCGCATTTCTCATCTAAGCAAAAATCTGGTGTGTACAATTCAATACTAATAAATGGTATGTACAATACATAGAAAAAATAAACCTGTTAAACAACATATACACTTCTTACACTTCTAGAAATAAACGGATCACAAAGTATGCAAATTACTTTCAGGGTTAGTTAGAATTACGAATGAATAAGTTAGAACTTGTCTTTTATGGAAGAAATTTTCTGAAAATGTCACTTTTTATGAATGCAATGTGAATGAGGGTAATTGTAAGAAACGGCCGCTCCTGTCACGCGATGCCAGCCCGCTTCGCTTCTTAGAATTAAAATCACGTCTTCAATATAACTATAACTCATGCATACAGCCAAGTTGTAAGAGTATATAAAATGCCCTAGGCGGGGTTCGAACCTACGCCTTTGTACCAGGTAGCCAAAACCAATACAAAACAGTATCCCAAATCATCAACACACCCCAGAATAATATAAACCTTTCTACACGCATTTACAGCTCAATTTAGAATACACAATATCGTGCTTATGCCGTTTTAACGTAAGCTAGTGAAATACTACACTGAACGCTCAGAGGCTCGAATAAAATATTCATCAACAACTATTTCAAGCAATATTCAACTATAAAGTTTGTACAATGGAGTCGCATTTCGGTGACAGCATACTTAAAATGTTGACTTAATATTTTTGAGGAATAATTTATGCCAGTCTTTGACCGCAGCAATGAGCTCAAAAATGAAACATCTAATGTGACATTTTACGTTTGGGTCACCGAACATCAACTTCATTCACCTAACTATAAGGTACAAATTCGTTTGTGACTGAGTTAAAACGTCATAAGTTCATTTTCATGGATGTCGCGTCGCTGTTACGTGAATGGAGTTATTTTAAATATTCAAAATCGTCTTCGCGAATGAATATTAAAATCGACAATATTGATGGGAGCGAGTACAAAGTAGACAGTTTTATTGGTCTACTATCTTTTTATATGATGTGTTGCGGTTTAACACGCAATACTTTAATTACTTATTATATCGATTAACTTTTAGTAGCTCGCTGCCTAGCCCCTCTTAAAAGCTTTTTTTTTATAGAGAAGTTTAATATAAGGCGACAACAACAGAATTATCGATAACACAATTTAGCACAGTTCACTGAAAGGTAATATTATATGTATTCTCTGGCTACCCCTTCTAGGGATTTATAGCCGTGAGTATATGTATGTATGTATGTATGTATTTAATCACGTCAGTTAAGTATATTTTAGAGGGACTCAATGAAGACATCCTCTGCCAAATATTTTGTACGTTTATGAAATCCGACTCGAGGCATCCTGGTAGCTGCCATATTTGAAAATATATATAAAAATTGTCAATTGCAGCTGTAACATGAGAATAAGCTATGTCAATTAATAAAATAACTAAAGTTAATAAATTTGCTCAGTAGTGTAGGCTTAGAATCACTACCTAATTTCTTCCCTTGGGCGGCTAAGGGTATTGGGGCTTTTAAGAGATTTTTGGGCGATGCGGTTAGAGACCTATTATCAAAAACTATTTTTCCGTTCAATCTTTTCCCCACTCAACTTCCAAAAGAGTTTTTGACACAGAGGAAAATGTGTCATAACATAAAGTGGAAAAAGTGATAGAGTTTGTATAACTAGGGTCAATATCATTATTGTAAAAGAGTTAGAAAAGGAAAGATTAAGATGTTCTGGGCAGATAAATCGGATGGATGGATGATAGTAAATTGTGGAGAGAGTTTAATAGAGCATGAGAGGATGGTAATGTCAGTAGATAATAACCACGTAAGATACATTTGCATCATCATCATCAGCAAATAGACATCCAGTGATAGCAATGGTCCAGTAATAGGCATCAAATATTTCTTACAATAACCATGAAATAGAAAAATTTCTTAAAAACACTGGCGCCCGAAGTGTGAAGTGTAAAAGAGTAAGTGTAAAATGACAAAATAATATTGGGGGATGCAATGGAAGCTCGAGAGCTCTGCCAGGATCGTCCAAAGTGGCAATACCTAGCTTTTACCTACTACTATGACGTCGGTATATGTTTAAGTTTAAAATTATTTATTTGAAGAGAATCGTAAAAAAAGTTATAATTTAGCTGAATTTTTCAGTTCATGTGCATAAATGCTACAATAAAATAAAAAAAAGTTACGCTCATTCCTAACATTTAATTAATAAATCCATGTCTTATTCTTCAAAATTCTTCTATCCTTTGTTTCTTTTACACTTTAATCCCCACATGAGGTTTTCATGAAAAAAAACATTCAAATAATTATCTATTTGCATTGAATCTAAGATCATTTTTAAGAGTATACAATATCCTCGCGGCAGGTGTTACATTGGAAGAGAAGTCAGATCTTAATTGTGATCAAGAGTTCCTCAAAATTTCAAGACAAAAAAACAACATTGATGTAACTACAAATGCATCATCACCAATTTTCCAAAAACACTAGACCCCATACTATTTTTATTCTATGTCCACCATAAAAAACGGTTTACCTTTATATTAATAGGCTGCCAATACCACCCGGCTAGTAATTAAAAAATAAAAGATCCAGACCAACGTGGCTATATTATTAAAATAAGTCAAGTGTCACAAATATCAGCTAATAGGGCAAAAACGTGAATGACAAAGAACAGTGAATATATTTTCAATTTCCAATGCCAGATAGGCGTTCAGTTTCTTTACTAATAATTAAGTAATATATTACAACGAAACGCAATTATTGGTCTTTAGTACTAACAGAAGAATAATAACTTGAGTAAGGAATTTGTCAAGTTATTTGTTCAGGTTAGTTGTGAAAAATTATAATCAGCTATCTTTTACTATAAAGAATAACTGCCAAATGATAATGTATAGATCTTGAAGCGCCATTTAGTCCATGTTATATCAAAAATAAGAATCATAAGTATCCCGCAAATCAATTTCCCGTCCTGAACAGAATTTTTAATATCATAAGCATTTAAAAGTTGCTGAGAATTTATTTATGTGAAAACAGTAGCAAGAGACTGTGTAATTACAAATTATGAAAATTATTATAATCTTGTAACGAAATTCGGTGCCGGTCTAATATCTCCGCTGATGTACAGTTGGCACGAGACGAAAGGGTTCACATTTTTTGCCTCTAAATATTTATACCGGTTTGTTTTTATACAGTAATTACCGTCACAAAAAATTAAATGAACCGGATACATTACAAATATAAAAAGAGGTTTTTTGGCATATCTTTGTTGTTTTAAACTTGGCAGTATGCGAATGATAGTTTCACTGTGCGATGAAGAGCCAGTGTTTTTTCAAGTTGCTTTTTCTATAAATTTGTACTGGGAGTTTTATTATTCCTTATCTTTGATGTTGCCCCTGTAAAAACCTTATGATAAAATATGAGGCATAAAACGTAGAATCCAGCGACGGATCTATTCTAGCAGGCACCTAGCAGAAATTCAATAAATTGTAATGTTCTTCCTCCGAATATCATGAAAAATAAAAATACATACACATAACGTTAGACCCTATTGGGATAGGTAAATACTATTGATCGCCAATTTGCATGATCCTGGCAAACCTCTCTAGCTTTATCTACATCATTCAATCTTTGCATGCATGCTCTTTTATTCGTTAAACTTCATACTACCATGACCCAAAAAATAAAATTATTTCTGTAACATATACTTCGCATATGTACATACATACATACATATACTCACGGCTATAAATCCCAAGAAGGGGTAGCCAGAGCTAAGGAATTAGAAAATCCTCAGCCACTTTTGGAAAGTTAAGTGGGGAAAAGATGGTAAAGTAAAAGTTGTTGGTGATGGGTCTCCAACCGCATCGCCCAAGAATCCCTTAAAAGCCCCAATACCGTTAGTCGCCTTTTACGTACACCCATCGGTAGAAGCGGGGTAGTGCTATTCTAAGTCGACACTACACGGCACATGTGTTCTATATTTCTTATTCGCATATGTGTTCTACAAATTAATTAATAACAGATTAAATTGTAGACGGTACCGGAATCTGTTTGCCCTCGGCCATTTTTAAAAGCAAAACACTTCACCGCTTAGCTTAGAGGAGGTTTTTCATATTTTTTTTCATCTTTAAAACCTTTGAAGTCTGTCGAAAACGTTACATAAATTATTCATCGTCTTACAGCATCTGCAACTTTTTGAGCTTCGTTAATATATTTTTTTTACATTTTTTTGTGGACTAAGTAAGTGAAGCATACTTAGGTAGGTTAGCTATACTTAAAATATATTAGCAGAAGTTAACAAAGTCCTTCTCGGTAGATCGGAGTTAATATATCTAAATATATCGCGTATACTAAATGTTTTTTTTTGTACATCGATAAAGACTGAACTATGAAGGAGAGTTGTTTTTTATCGAAGTAATACATACTAACTTCAGTTTATGACTCAACGTAACTTGACAGTATTTTGAAAATACATTCTTAAGATAGGGATTATGTCTGAAATTTATTTAGATGCTATACCTTGAAACATTACGGTTATCATTAGACAGCTGTATAGGAATGGCAGAATTATCATCCTCCTTACCCATTCTTAGAACGTCTACAACTGAAACTAATCCACCATGAAGTTATTTACTGCCAGTTCTGTGGTTTGCTAACAAAAAGTCCAATATAAAATTATAAATGCGCATTGTTAATTCTATATGTTCATTCACAAACGAAATCAAGCCCGTTTGAATCGATTCCAACACACTTATTATCGCACTTCCGAATAACCGCAGACAGCCTCAAAGCAAATTACGTGTAGTGGTTGCGCAGAATCGAAACACCTACTTGTAGGAAGTAAGGTGACTCGAAGGGTACATCTAATACGCAGAATTTAACAAAAGCGTACAACGAAACGCACTGGGGCGTTGAGACAAAGTAATAAAAGTTTATCAACATAATCTTGATGGAATAAAAACTGACGCTTGAGGCACTAAATCAACGGTTTGATCGACATTCCTGCATTTTGATTTTTTACATTAATACCTCGAAAAATAAGAATGGAGGAAACGATGCATCAATTAAAATTTTGTTTTGGAAATCCTGTGAGTTGAGTTTTTTTACAAAATCTTTAACCCGATATTGTTTCTATTCAACAATTTAAGGAATAAAAAAACCATTATTTACTGATTACGTCTTAAATAATAATTTTAATCATATAAATTATAAAAATATCTTGACGTGATGAAAAAATAAAAGGAATTTAATGTTGAAATATCATTTACATTGGTGATTTCAATCACATATGTTTACTGACTTACATACAATCAATATTATTAATTCATAAGAAAGAATTATTATACCAGTCTTCAGGAAATTTTCAGTAGAAGATTTGCAATTTTAGATATACATACACGGCCTAAAGTTGTTAATATTTTATTTATGTTTACAAGTTATCTCTCAATTCCAAATATTCTTAACTAATAAATAAAAGATAAATAAACGAAAGAAAAATTTCGACACCACCGGCGGGATTTTCCTTTCCTTTATTTACCTTTTATTTATTAGTAATAATCCCCACACTAGGTTTTCATAAACAAAAAAAATTTATACTATTCTAAACTATTAAACAAATGATGTGATTAAATCTTTGCACGAAGTTAACTTTAATAATGCCATTATGAATTTTTACTTTTCTGCTGGTTTAGATAAGCTATCCTAAATAATTCATTATATCAGAGAATTTTGAAATAACCTTAGTAAATATTATTAACGGTTTTAATTATACGATTAATACGTTTTATTTATTCTTGTACTCGTATCTCTCATTAATGAGATTACATATATACATAAACTCGCGCTATTAATTCCTATTGGGGTAGACAGAGACTATTGATCGCCATTTTGTGTGCTCGTTACAAACTTCTCTAGCATCTACTATATATATTATACTATATATATTCTTGTAGACATTATATATAATAATCGGTATTAATCAGCGAATGTTCAATGGGTAATTCCGATAGTTATATATAAATTCTATAGCTTCGTTTACATCTATCAATCTTTTCACACTCGCTAATTCTTCACACTTCGCCTGCCTTTTTGAGCACACTCTCTATTTGGTTCAGTAGGTGTGTCCTCCGTGATCGTCCTCTACTAACATTACCATGCACACTATCTCTATAGATCTCTTTCACCAATTTACTGTTATCCATCCCAATAGTTTGTGATCTAAACTATCTATGTGCCCAAACCATCTTTGCATTCCTTTTCCACACAAACAAAAGTGGAAATGAAACAAACTTTTGCCAGCCAGCCACAAATGTGATGGACAATAGAGTTGCATAAACCAGGAACCTATTAATTGCGCATCTCTTTATCATGTTATCTTGTACTTCATAAATGATAATAGTATATTGAAGTGTACTCTTCAAGTGGGCACTTATTATCCATCAGTTGTATCTCTTTTCCACGTCTTTACGACAATTTCAGGTTTTCATTTTTCTAAGAGTTATTTGACATCAAATGTTCATTGTCTCCCTTTTATTGCCCATACTTTGTTACTGAAAGAGTTCCGATCAGTATCATACAACTATAAGTGTATTTTTTCTTACTTATTGGTTTAATATTATAATAAAAATAAAACATCAATTGATTTTGTATGCTGTGATTTATATTTATTTATATTCATAAAAAGTAAGTTATCATTGTTTTCGTGTGAAAAAAGCGCCCGCCGAGCAGCTTTGTAGCAATTTTAAAATATAAAAAATGGCGGGAACCCCTCTTTCAAGAATTGATTCCGTTTTACTTAGGAAAAACAAGAAAAATAATTAGAAGGGGTAGCCAGAGCTATGGAATTATAAATTCCTCAGCCACATGTTGTGATATATAATAAATATCATATATATTCTCAAATATGCACGTTTAATATCGACTCCAAGGATTTCTGTTGGTATCGATTCATCACCAATCAATCAGAGTTCGTCTTTGGAGCAATAAATTCGATTTTTTCCCCGAATGTAGCATGTTATTAACCGCACGGATAATGTTACCTAACCTACAATTAGCGACTATACATCCATTGATCTAGCGTTTGATAGATCTTTGCGTTGCACTTCGATCTTTGGATGCCTTGTACGGGCGTCTATAAATTATTACGACAATTACCTTAGAAGGATCGGCAGGATTAAAAACTATAAAATCGATCTTTACTTGTTTTTGTGTGCATAATTGTTGAATTGAAAAACTCAAATTGTATTATTGTAATTTGGGTTGTTACAAAATTTGATTTTATACGATTTAAAAATAATGCGCAGTTTAAAATATGGTTTGAACCGTTTCTAGCAGACTGACCTAGGATCAAGCTGTTTCACCAAACTAGCTACTTACTTAGCTACATCTAACGATGGCGTCGTCAATAACTATGAGTTTAAAAAAAATCATTTGATTTATATTAATACTGAAATAGTAAAAGAACACATACCAAGTCACGCTAACTCTCTTTGTTTGTATTTTTACTGTTAAGTTTTAAATAAAATATCTTTATGATTTTTTTTTGCGTATTAAACGAATTAAAACAACTTAGCTGTTGGTTCTTAAAAAAAGTGGAAAGTGTTTGATTTGAAAAAATAGACTTCCATATAGAAGACCGGTGTGATTTCATAACGTGACTAGGAATTTCAAAATAAACAAATGTATTTATTAAAGCAATTTGATTCTTCTTCTGCAAATTTTTAAATGATAATAATTAGAATGTAAACATGACATTATCTAATTATGTGGATATATAATATAATAAATACTGGGAACTACTGTCAAATATCTTGTGTTTCTTCATGAGCTTACTGTGTCAGTTGGTGGACTTATAAATATTATGGACTAAATTATAAATGCATATAAATGAGATTATTTGCTGCATAGTATTTATTTGCATTTGCTGTGTAATGTCGGCATAGAATAACACTACCCCTATTTCTTCCGGTGGGTGTACGTAAGAGGCGACTAACGGATTTGGAGCTTTTAAGGGATTTTTGGGCGATGTAGTTGGAGACCCATCACCGAAAACCTTTATTTTACCATCTTTTCCCCACTCACATTTCCAAAAGTGGCTGAGGAATTTTTAATTCCTTAACTCTACCTACCCCTCCTAGGAATTTACAGCCGTGAGTATATGTATGTATGTATGTTTCTAAATAAATCACATATTTTGTTATGTTTATTGAGGTTGATATAAATAAATCCGAGGGTTTTGAAAAGATTAAGTAACTTTTTTGTATTTGATCTATCATTCAATGGATTTAGTGACGAGATGTGGGGTTCCAAAGACATGCTTTGCTAAATAAGTTGGGCTGTATGGGAGCGATATAAAAAATTAATAACTTGGTATTTTTGCTCTTCTATTACTTTATATTTTTCTGATAGTACCGTATTCGTGTATACTTTGAGTAAGAATATTCCTGTAGATAAGTTAGTTAAGACTGATACTAATTTTACTGTGTTATCGCTTTCGTTTTCAGTCGCTAATTCTTCTTGTAAAAATAACTTGACACTGCCTTGATTTAAAAAAAAGCCTTGGTGAGGTACCAAGGCATTTTCTACCACGTGATCATCGTATCATTTAATGTCACTGTCCAGGCAACAAGTAGATATTCTAAATACAAATACTGACGCGACGTTCAGAAATTTTACTACTTACATTTGGCACTCCTTCGGTAACTTATAATTTTAACAATATGTTTAACATGCAGGTACATTATTTATTTCATCATATATTTAGTACATGATTTATCTGCTATTGCTTTATAAAGTATTCCTGAGAAATATTGTCCAAACGAAATAAATGTAGCAACTGACTGCATTATCCCAAAAACCGTTTACAAAAATAATGGTTCCTTGATTAAACAATTTAAGTTAATGAACATAGTTTTCAGCAAATATGTCAGAATAGGCCATGTACTTAGTAACATTGGGCGTGGATACGAAATTAACAGAAAATACAATTTACACCATAACCGCCGCCGCCGCCGCGCCCCAAATACAAAGTTTTCGCGTATCATTTATAGCCTCAATTTCCATGGCAATAAAGACGTTAATAGCGTGTTTCCCTAAGTTTATTTTTATTTCAATGTTTCCCTAAAACCGGCGAGGTGTGGTGCCAAAATGCCGCCATGTTTGTTTTGTGGCTTGGCTTTCGGTTCGTTCGATGTTGACTCAGTTCCCGCTTTAATGGATTAGGTAACTCATTTTGCCTGAAACTTTATATATAGCGGAAAATGTTTTTAGAAGCATTCGCCTAGACGTCAAACATCATAGATTATACTTACGGGATAAATATTTTACTAGAAACTTTAATGAATATTATGGTTATTTCACCAAACAAAAACTACCTACACGTTTTTTACTTTAGTATCGCCCGATTTCTAAATTGAATATTAAAGCTGAGAACGACATAAGTATCGTTTTGTCCCATTCAGTTGTTAAGATTGCAATGCGACAGAACGATACTTAAGTTGTTCTCAGCTGGAATACTCAATTCAGAAATCAGTCGTATATCTATCAAATTTAACACAACCAATTTAAACAAAACCAATGTATAAATAAGATTAAGTTTATCCTCAGAATAAAGACCACATCTGAATAAATCAGAATAATGATAATACTTCTTCACTAATTCGCATACTTACTTAAACACTTTTTGTAATACCATACCATACACCCATAAAATGATTATTGTTATTTCCATGAAGCGATTGCCATTAACTTCAGTTGTAACAATAGTTTATCTTAGTATCTTACATGCAATAAAGGTAACAATGTTAAAAATTAGAGTACACAAAAAATTTAATTAACTAAGTTACTATTATGAGATTTGAAAAATAAAATCCACGGCAAGAATATACCCTTAATACTGTATTAGTAAATAAACTAAACGCATAGAAACCAAGCTAAATATTTAGTTTCAAGTATTTCTGAAAATACAAAATCGAAAGCCGCCCATAAGCCAACATTCGGATAGCACGTAGACGCAGCAGATACATAAAGAATGATTTATGTTAGTACAAACAAGGTGCTCGGTGGAAACCTGTCCACGTCCAGTAAATAAGAGATACGGAGGAATCCATATGTATATGTATGGCTCTATGTAGCTCGCGTGCATTCGGCGGATGGCGTGACTCGGAGTCATTACGATTGCATTTCCATACTCATAGAGACTTACTTTTGTTTCGTTGGAGAAATACGTTTTTTATTCCTTACATTTGTGGGTATCTTTAGGCGGGTTTCGTACAGGAAATTAGTGGTTGTCGCAGCGTGTGCTTCGAATCAGTACTTTTGTTTGCTTTGCGTTGCGGATGTGTTTCGAAGCGTTTCTTGGTTGTGATGATGGAATAAGTTATTTTAGCTGATTCTGTTATTGTGGGGAGCGCTTTAGGGATGAAATTGGGAGTTGGTTTGTTTATTATATTTTAGAAGTTTCGTAATAGATTCTCTCAAAATTGTACCAATTGAATTAATGTATGTCTTATTTGTTTTGTTAATAAAAAAAAACATTATTCTACTTTAAATGAAATAAACTTAAAGGAAAATTAAAAGTAATGAGCAAATTTTATTTTAAACATCATGTATCAAAGAAACCTAAAATACCTAAAACGGGACGGAAGTTGTGAAATAAGAAGTATGAAAGGTCATGTATGGAAAGGTTAGAAGTTGGGTATTTCAACGTTCACCAACCACTTACCGACCGACCGAAAAACTATGCCAAACTCATGCAATGCACACTTTATTTCAAAGCATACTGTCATACATATGCTCACGCTATTGGTTCTTATTGGGGTAGGCAGAAACTATTTTGATAGCCACTTAGTAGTGTCGGCTTAGATAGCACAACCCCATTTCTTCCGGTGGGTGAACGTAAGAGGCGACTAACGGTTTTTGGGCTTTTAAGGGATTTTTGGGCGATGCGGTTGGAGACCCATCACCAACAACCTTTATTTTACCATCATTTCATCCTTCTAGGGATTTACAGCCGTGAGTATAAGTAAGTTGTTTGAGCTGGGTCCAATCTGAAATAACGTTTTTAGATATATATAATAACTGAAAAAAAATATTGTTTTAACACGGTTTTTATTAGTATACCATAACCACAAGGGACAAAAAGATAACTAATGCATTAAAGTATAATTTTAGTATGTTGGCGCACCCATAGAATATAATTATGTTTGCGGTTTAGAGGTGACCCAGAGTCCATCTCTTCCATATTGCTTTTAATTTTCTTTATATTATACATACATAGATATACTTACGCCATTATTTCCCATTAGGGTGGGAAGAAACTATCGATCGCCACGTTGTACGATCTTAGAAAACATCTCTTGCTTCGTTCAAAATTTTCATACATGCTCTTTTATTTTTTATTTTGTTTTATAATTAAAAATAATAATAATAAAATTAAAAATTTCTTTTTCGGCCATGGGAGAGGCGAGAAACTAAAAGATATTCCCAAAATAAAAATAGTAATTTCTTTATTGACTAAAAATATTACATTAAACATTATTACTATAGTCAAATTAAGTAAACATACATACAAACATACATATACTCACGGCTATAAATCCCTTAACGGGGTAGCCAAAGCTTTGGAATGAAAAATTCCTCAGCCACTTTTGGAAGTTGATTGGGGAAAAGATGGTAATAATAAATGTTTAAGTCGCCTGTTACGATCACCCACGGGTAGAAATTAAATAAAGTTCCAAGGATATTTTATAAAAGTACCTACCACAGAGAATAGTATAAATAATAGATGTGAACGAAGGTGTGGAACGACGTGGCAATCGATAATCTCTGCCTACCCCAATGGGAACTAACGGCGTGAGTATATCATAGAAAATAGTATAAATTATGCCTTTTTGTTAAGACACAATAAAATAAGTACAATTCATTATGTGGCTAAAATGTACCCTAGCTACAGTATGCTAATAATAACTTTTTTTTTTTTAAATAAATAATTGATTCTGATTGTCAAACCAAGGGGCATTATGATGACATTGGAATGTGTTTATAATACGAGTATAGTATTAGTGCCGTGTCGTGTCGGCTTAGAATAGCACTAACCCATATCTTCCCGTGTTTCGTAAGAGATGTTTTTAGGTTTACTTCGGACTTTTGAAGTGAATATTTATTTTTTATTTTATTTTGTTATTATTCCTTACATAACTTTATAAAGTGCCTGAATATTTTTTATCTTTGATACCTCTTTTGGCATTCATAGCTGTGAGTGTAGGTAGCTTCAGTTTTATAGTATTACTCTCTTATTTTCTTTTACTAACGACCATTATTCCCGCTGGGGTAGGCAGAGACTATCGATCGCCACTTAGCATGATCCTGACAAATCCGCTCACATTCATTATTCGGATTTTGGCACTGATCGTTAATTTTACCCATTGGGCATATCATGTTGATGTTGACTTATCATGTATTCATTACTTTGAATTGGCGGCCGATATCTATACACGTCAAAAATACGTAATATACAATCAAAAGAACTCTACATGAAATACTAATGTGAATTTTTATAATCTAAAATAAACAAATACTTCTATCTTTTAGTCGTAATGTATGTCTATGTAGTGTTTTAGACATTAACCAATTTATTATCGCGGGTTTCGTAAAACGTAATTTAGGGTGCTGGGGTTTTGATTAAATGATTGTTGTGTTAAGCGATGTGTCTGAGAAGCATCATCAACTATCCTTTGTATTATGATATTTTTCCTACTCAATATTAAAAAGTGGCTCCACACTCTAAAGTTCTAACCACCTTTTTGGGGTTTATAGCCGTAGTAAGTCTTTACAGCTGAAGCGACAACGCAGCGGCGGCGCGACACGGTTCAAATATAATTCAATTCTGCTACTGGCTCACAGATGGCGCTGCAAGGCGTCCAATTTTGTCCGAGAGTTCTCGTCGCAATCATTAACCCCGCAAAGTGATTTTAATTATATTTAACTGCAATTAAATTGACTTAAGAGAATATTTCGCGGGCTCGGAGCGAGTTTTTTTCATTTCACGAAGAATGTTGCCACAATTTTGCCGCGTTGAAAAGTTGATAATTGAGTTATTATCGCGGAATAGGTCTATTATAGTCACTTTGGCTTTTGGCACGTCGTTACGTGGCCTTTGATTGGTTAGCTCTTAGTCACGGAACTTGGATTTATAGCAAAGCATTTAGCTATGACGGTTATCAATTACACTTTTACTTTACACCTTTTCATTAGGTAAACGGGTGGGAGTCCGACGGTACTTAAAACTTCGCGATTCTCACACGGATCAAAACTATTATTTGTATATTTAATACATATGTTATTATTTATATATTTACTAATTAACCAAAATGATTACTAATAAGCCTTACGTCTTTATAAACTGGGTACAAACAACCGATTTTTCGATGACTTATATATATTTTAATAGATGATTCTGTTATATTTTCCAGTCTCTTTCTTTTTCTATGATTTTCTCATCTCTGTTATGTTCTACTGATGAGACGACATAGATATGTACTCAGAGAAAAGCTCACGCGTACACAGCGTAAGGTACGGATAAGCCTAGTTTCTTTTCTGTCACCATAATTTAAGAGTAATTTATCAAACAACTTGAGACCTCCGATATATTTAAGTTAAACACCCCTATTGAAGTCATGTATCCATAAAAAAAGTATCCATACTAAATAATTAAAAATTAAACTGAGTGATATGTCACTTTTTTAAGAGAGCAAGTACCTTAACCGAAATTTCGGAAAATCTCGAGCTTGGCACTTTTATGGTCAAAATGACAAGTTAGGTGTATGGTTTAGGCTCTGCAAATTACTGTACAGGATTTAAAATACATATCATAATATAATTCATATCATTCCTACTACTGCAAATGTTAAACGCCATACGCATGATAATTCAAAAGCCTTGTCAGATCTACCAGGTTATCAATTGACTAGGAAAATTTACAAAACTCATCCAAATCAATACATACACGAACCAACATTATCTCACACTATGACTTCCCAGGATCCATATCACATGTCAAGTCAATCACCACCTTTTATTTAGGAAATGATCAAAAAAGTCGTGCAATTAAGTGTCGTGTCCATGGAAACAAGATGGCACGTTCGTACTTAGTTTAATTAGATGTTACTCGAAGTGCGCTGGTAAAATGCTCTGCCTAGATTTCATGTTTTTGTGTCGCCGCGATCAAAGACATTCACAGAGCGGGCTTGGCTGCTCCGGACACAGACTAAACACTCGCGGAGATGGGATATGTAATCCTAAAAGTGATGAAAGGCTATTTTCCTTATCCAACGTTTCTTCAGACATATCTAGATAAAAGTAGTGATAAATTAATATTTCAGTTTGTTAAAATACCTAGCATTAATGTGCGGAGTTACTGATGAAAGTAGTATAAGATTAGTATTGCCTCAAGTTTTCTTAAACCCAAACCAATGTCACCAAACTATGCCTTTTATAACACACATGAATATTCTAAAGTCATATTGACTTCATATCACGGTTCTTCGCTACGAATCTGAATTTCTTACCTTTTAACATTCCTTTGGCATGATCTTATATATTATAGGGACCCACTGTCTGTTCTTTAAAAAAAGTTGCGGTAAAACCGACGCAAGTGAACGGCAGAGGGAAATTAAACAAGTCTTGTAAAAAGGAACAGTTAGGAATGCATTTGAAATCAATTCCAAGAACAAGAACTTTTGAGCAATATAATAAGTTCATTAGATCTATAGCAAATATATGACACGTATGCATATATAGTCTTTTTATTATTGTCCAAGTCTGTGGTCAATTTAAAATTATAATATTATTGTTGCTCAATAAAGCTAATTTCTTTTTATAGTAAAGAAACGTATGAATCTTAATGAAATTATGATTCAAATACGAGTACTGCACGACCTCTAGTTAAATGTTAACAGACTAAATTAAGTCCCGCCCCCGTATAATAGCATTATCCCACCTAATTCAATGGGTGTTGAATGAAACAACTAAGGAATTTTAATTATTCATATTACTTCAGCTGAAACTCCATATTTTTTTAATAAAAACTATTTATTTGCTTTTAGTTAATACATTTGAAATATATGTAAATCATATATAACACAATTTAGATTTGGAATTTTGAGACTTTTTACAAACATTTTTGTCGTACCTCCCAAACTTACGACTTAAGTCGTTCTCAACTTGATGAACAAAACAAAGATCTAATAAATACAAACGCTCTTGTTTAGTATTGCTGTCAAATACTCTACCCGTCTTTTAATCGTTAGTACTACCACATTTCAATTCAACACAACTTTTATGACCACAATCATCACAATCCATTTTCTATTTTCTAAATGGTATGTGTGTTTGATGTTGGCAGTTATTATTTAAACGACTTTACTTAAACGGTTCAATAATTGAACATAGTACTCGATTAAATCTGTTATTCATTTAATAGGAATATTTTATGTTTGTGTTCAAATAATACTTGAACTAACTTTACTTTCGGCTGAATTTTCCGGGAATGGGTTTAAGTTGTTCGATATTGGACTGAATCAGAATCAAGCGAGGTAAGTAATTAACATTTGTTTGATAGTTCAGTTTTGTTTCAAGAATAAGTCTTCAAACAATTCAAATAGAATTTACTGAATTATCACTTGACATACCAGTATATCATATATATGACATATCAGTGTATCACAGCTGTGAATCCCAAAAAGAAATAGCCAGAGCATTAGAATCAAAAATTTCTCAGCTATTTATAGAACTTGGTGGTGCTGTGAGTGGCTTGAACTCAAATCTGGAAGGAGAAACTATAAATTAGTGTGTCTTAATAAAATAAAAAACGTTCGTTTAGACGTATGTAAATTTTATATTCAATCAACCCATAATTTTTTTAGCCTTCCTCGGACTGACTTTATTTGTGTCACATACTTATTATGTCAAACATTTCTTTGTTTTTCGTGCCTCTCACAATTCAGTGTCATCTCTCTGACGGTTCCACATCACTGACAGCTCCCCTTACCTTCCCGCGCAACGCGCTTGCGCATTTCCCATCTCGCTCACTCATTCGTCACTCATCTCTTTCACTCCAGACGCACCGCTCCTTCTTTTTTTCTCTAAATCATGGACGTGCAGTTTTCCCGCCGAGACCGTCGAACCATCTCTTTCTTGTTCAACGTAATAGGTCACTGTTTTTGATTTATTTTTATAAAAAGCCCTGAATAATTGAACATCGTGTTAAAATTTATTGCAAAAAGTCTGGAGCAGAATTACATACGGATCCGTGCGACGAGAATATCTCAACGAGGCTGAGATTTCATTATAGCAGCGGCGAGACTTACAACAAAGATATGGCTAATGACATTACTCGAATGCATTAGAGGCGTTCTTTATGGTTATTCTAATACAAACTATACTCTACTTCCCACATTAATTAGTTTCCCGAAAAACTAATATAAAAATAATCTAGTTATACATACATACATATACTCACGGCTATAAATCCCTGTAACGGGTAGCCAGAGCTAAGGAATTACAAAATTCCTCGGCCACTTTTGGAAGGTACGTGGGGAAAAGATGGTAAAATAGAAGATGTTAGTGATGGGTCTCCAACCGCATCGCCCAAAAATCAGTTAAAAGCCCCAATACCGTTAGTCGCCTCTTACGTACACCCACCGGAAGAAATGGGGTAGTGCTATTCTAAGCCGACACAACACAGCATATACACTATCTACAATCTAGTAATACTAGACATAAGGTATCCTCTCACATCTGTCTAATAAACTAATGCAAATCCTATAACAAGAGTGAATTACACAAATTATATTGACTAAAGAATATAATTGAGATACGGTATATAAACAGGAAAGAAATAAACGCAATTTATATCGCCTATGTTACAAAACTAACTAAGCTTTTTGAGTATTTTAACACATCGTATATGTTTAATATTTATTTCTATTTTTAAAAGAGCAATAAGCGTGATATTTCCGTTTTCTCGTATCTACAGGGAAAAACATATCTTTATTTGAAGTTTGTACAATTTATGAACTTATTTTTTGTAACATGTACAATTAAAAAATCACTGATTGTGGGCCCAATTTAGCGAAACCATTTATTTAAATTATGTCATTGGATATTGTATGTCACGTGATGTTCAGAAGTATTAGTACCTCTGCCAACTCCTTCGGGGATATTCGGCGTGAACGTTTATGTTATGTTATGTTATATTGTATATGTGTGCTAAATAAAATATTTCTTTTCTAATTTTTGTAACGAAACAACTACAACTATCTCAGTTCTCTCAATACCGCATCCAAAATAGCGGTGACCGAGATAACATAGCCCGTGTGACGTCACACATTAGGCGATTAACACCCTCGTCTAAATATTGTGACTGCGACCGCCACGCGTCTCCATGGGATTTTCTATTTCACTTGATGGGAAACTTATTGTTCCAATTTGTCGTGAATGAACCCGTGATTCGATTACGTCTTGATGAGTAAACTGGGTTTTTGTGACGCGGCCCTATTAATACGCTTTTGTAATGGATTTACGATACGATGTAATTTATGATTTATCTATTCTTCAATTGTGTAAATGATGTTTTAGGACTTTTTTAATTTTTTTACGTATTTGTTAAAAGAGTGCGAAAAAATATATTACTGAAAGCTTAATCTGAGGTATGCGCAACTGCTGCTGAGGTATGGGAACTCCCTAAGCCATTTAAATAAGAGTTATTAGCAACCGTGATAGCCCAGTGGGTAGAACACTCGGTTATCGTGCAAACGACTAGTGTTCAAATCCTGGGTCGGGCCTACACCAATTTGTCTTTTTCTAAAGACATATGTGTGGTTAATTTATCATGGTTGTTAACGGTGAGGGAAAACATCGTGAGGAAACCCACATGGCTGAGTTGTACTTAGTCATGTGAGAGTGTATTCGTACAAAACGGCGATAGGCCTGCCCCCTATCACGTGAGTACACTGTCCATGCAAAACGTGGGTACTCTGAACATCAGGTGACAAAGTCACGTGATGTTCAGAAGTATTAGTACCTCTGCCAACCCCTTCGGGGATATTCGGCGTGAACGTTTATGTTATGTTATGTATGTTATTAGGAAGGCTGACTTTTAGTGGGTATTTATACACTATTGGTCACCAATTTGTAAGATATTGACAGTATTCTCTTCCGGCGATGTACTCAAGAACGACATATTGCAACGTTTATTCTTTTATTTAAAGTTTCACATTCTAAACAAGGCAAAAAATATAGTAATCTAATCACATCAAAATAATTACCTCCACAGCTTTTCCCAACAAGGATTACGTATTGAATTGATGAGAATAAGTAACTTTATTGTGACACAAAAAGATTAACCAAGCGCAAGAGGTCACGTGGGGTCGTGACGTCACAGCGAGGGGCGCGTCTGAATCCACCCTTAACGAGTTACCTAAATATTCGGTACTCATTACAATCTTTTGTGAAAATCCAGTGAAATCAGCCTTTGAAAGACTTTGCTACTAAAATCACACTATGTTTTGAATATATTGACTCCATTCGTAATTGTACAGTCTAAATTTGTCTTTTGACTGTGTATTTTTGTTCACTTTGCATAATTATACCTATAGTTAAATATGCTATATTGAAAATGTTTTGTTATTAATTAACCCTTCCGAAGTAGAAGCGAGAAAGAACTCTACTATATTACCTCATTTCCACTTGGAAATAAGGCTCCTCAGAAATGTATACTGTAATGTAAATTGAAACGTTGGAGTGAGAAATAGTGAGAAATAGTGAGACTAGAGAACAACGCGATGAAAAAGGTCACAATTTACAATCATACATACACATACTCACGGCTATAAATCCCTTAAAGGAGTAGCCAGAGAACAAATAAATAAATTTGTAGTACCAAAATGACAAAATGTAAACTACAAACTATATATTTTCAATACAATTGTCATAAAGCCAATAACTCCTATTGTATATTCACAAAAATGACTGTTCCTATAATACATTATTATTGATTTGTCCGGTATGCCTGTCTTTTCCTATAATTAGATAATTGTTTTTTATCTTTTATTAAACTTAATAAGCTATAATTTGTAAGGGATGTACTCTACCAGTGGTCTTTGAATAACTCTACCCTAGTTCTATCCGTGGGCGTATGTATAATCATGGTTATAGTTTTGGAATTCGTAGTTATTATTTGGCAGTGGCAGTTCCTTAAAAACTTATATTTTCTTACATAAGTACATACATATACTCACAGCCAAAATAAAATATCGTTGGTGTTTGGTCTCCAACAGCATCGCTCAAAACCACTTAAAAAAGCACCATACCTCTAGTGACATGGCAAATTTAGTTTCTTACTTATTCTGATGCCCTCTATTTCTATTGGGGTAGGCATAGATTAACGAACGCCATTTTATACAATCGTGACAAAATTCTCAAGGTTCTTTGAAATTCACCATTCTTCTCAGTAATGATCTTTTATTTTATAAGTCCCACTTGGGATTCCTCCTTGGTTACATACATACATATACTCACGGCCAAAAATCCAAAAAGGGACAGCCGGAGCTAGAAACTCCTCAGCCACTTTGTTAATTTGTTCTATTCGGTCTTTTAACTCCTTGTAGAAAAGAGCGGATAAAATAGTTCATTTTTTTTAATTCTTCGTCTAAATCATTTATTAACCTAGTAACAAAGTATTTTGCAATGAAAGAAGAAACTGGAAGCTCCTTAATTAATATTTTATTTATCTCAACCATGGCTACAATTTTATACCTAAGTACTTACTGTAAACTGTTCGATATATTTTTTTTGTAAAGTTTTGTCTGATGTGCAATAAAGAGTTAATTCTATTCTATTCTACAATTGAGGTTACTAGGAGATAAGATACTATACTATAAAAATATTAGTACACTTATAAAATCAAGAACATAAACAAAATTTCTTCTAACAATACTCTGTTTTACACTGGCGACGACCTTAAAACACTTCATTGGACCTAGCATTTGTCAACTGTTCGATACAGTTATGTAATTAGATATAATGGCGAGAAATCTTGGCCTCTTTTGTATTAACTAGTGAGTTATCTATATTTTGTTTTAATAATATGATCTCATTTAACAGTATGTTTTACTAGGTAGTATGTACTTGATGTTCTATCTATCTGCTTATTACTTTCTAAGGATTGTTTTGTGTATGGTCTGCGGTTTTATCTATCTATACTTATAATAAATCTGTAGAGAGGTCAATTCTGTACATGAAATATATTTTCAAAATAACCATCAGGTGGTGATTAGGGATCGATACTGATGCCAAAAATGCAATCAGTAAAATTTTTGTCTGTCTGTCTGTCTGTCTGTCTGTCTGTCTGTCTGTCTGTCTGTCTGTCTGTCTGTCTGTCGGTTTGTATGTTCCTTATGGAAACAAAAACTACTCAACGGATTTTAATGAAACTTGGTACAATTATTCTTCATACACCTGCGCAGGTTTTTGTATACTTTCCAGCAGAGTAGTAAAGGGGAATTTTGGGAAATTTTGGGAAAACGGGAGAAGTTACTCCATTTTTTAAGCTTCCGTCGCGTGTGCAGCCTCAATGGTTAAACTTACATAGAAATCATGTGTGACGGAAATATTCTTCATAAAATTATCTAAAAAAAAATTCTGAACAGTTTATGTCTATTTTTTACGGTTGACTCACAATAACACGTGTAATTCCTGATAGCTTAGCAGTACGGAACTTTTTTATTATATTTGTTTACTCTTACGTTTGTCAACCTCTCACTCATCCCTAATTTAAAAAAAGTAACATTATTACCTATTCAATAAAAAAAGAATCATAGAAATCGGTAGACAAACACCGAAATTATACATAAAATAAGCCACCGCGCCCGTGACCAAAACCAAACCTTTACATATAACATACTAGATGGCGCCAGTAGTTGCATCCTACATCACGTAATGAAATGATTTATTTTTTAGATTGTTATAAATACTTCATAGCGTTTTATTTAAAAATTTGCTATTAAACGGAAATACTGAACCGTTCATCAAAGCGCATTTAAAATCACCAAACTACACTGTTTAGGGATTGCTATAAATTTAATAAATTGAAAACATTGCGCTGAATTTCACAATGCTTGAGCAGTGACTGAAGAAAGAAACCTCAGATATTTAAAAAAACAACGCTACCCGTGCGAAGCTGGGACGATCCACTAGTTGAAAATAATGAAAGCAATGCAAGCAGTTAAAATATCGTGAACTGTTAGTTCAAAAAAGTGTTATCAAAATATTAGTACCCAAGCCAGTACACTATAAAAATAGACACCAACCTCATTTCTTCCGCTTCTCGGTCTCCAACCTCATTTCTTCCGCTTCTCGGCCTCCAACACATTTTGCTAGCTAATCCACTATAGTAACATAACATGTGAAGGTTAGAATAGTTTTTTGGTCAGTATAAAAAAATGACCAAAAATGACAAGACGGCCGACTGGCCTGGCGCCCGCGCCGCGCCGCCGACAAAAATTACACGTTCACTGCTTACCCTCACCTATAATTTGGAACTATAATTTGACAAGACACAGACTTTTTGTTTGTTTGCAGCATAATTACGAATCGAGCGGCGACGGCCCTGATCATTGGGGAATCTTTCCGGTTTTTTTTACAGTTTCCGAATGTTTTTTTTTATGTTGGCTCCTAAATTTAATTGTTGTTCTATTGCTTATTGATGTCAATGGGCACTGGAACGAAATATTTAATTTTATTTTTAAAGCTTGTATGTTCTTTTAATTACTGTATTAAGTTTAAGAATCAATATTTTTATACAATTCAGTCTTTTATAAGAAGATTTTGTTTTGATAATAAAACTGAAGTAGTTTTATCCATGAGGTTACAATAATAATAATAATATTACAATTTAATTTAGTATACAGCCCCTGTTTTGCAGCAGTAATATTAGGATTTTCGAAACTTAGTAATGAAATAAAGCAAATTTTTCTACTAAGGTAGGTTTTTAAGTAAAGACATACATTTGTAATTCCGTTGCAGTTTCATACCCAAATTGTTTACAGACAAACAAACACACAAACAAATCCTTTACTTATTACCTTCCTTTTTGAATGATATTTGTCAGTAATTTGATAGAAATGCATATTCAGTATCACTCGAGCAAATTTAATTATGAGTTTGAAGTTGTTTGAAGGTTCAATTATTTACTCGCGGCTTCGCTTGCATTCGAGCCGAAGTTACATATGTTAGATAATTACTAAGATTTTGAAAACTTTTGACATTTAATTTTTATTTTTATTGTATACTTAAAATTATATGCGTATAAAATATTATAATGATCACTAAAGCAGTCTTGGGTGAAGAATTGAGGAAGTCAACTACAGTCGCATTTATTACATTATTAGAAAATTTATATAGTTTTAATGAAGAAAAGTAGGAATATTGCGACTTTTAAAATTCGGAGTAGGGACTAAATATGTTTGTTTTTTTGAAATTTCCCATCACACACATCACGGCCAATAGTTGCCACGAGGGGGGTAAATTGGAAAACTTACTTTTAATCCGGTACTTATATAAGAAAATTTAATAGGCATGACAGCTCTATCCGATTTAGCTAAGGTACACTCCTTTGCCTCGCCAGGGCGGCCCTCAGCTGCCCGGCCCCCATAAAGTCATGGTGAAGCCGCACCGGCCACAAAGGCAGCAGCAACCAATCATGTCGAAACAAAAACACATGATCTCAATGGGTAGACAACCTCAGCTACCTACCACAGAAACATCTAACTGTCAAATTTCTAATATTAATAGGCTTATTACTGACAAAGTTACGGTAACTTTACCCAACAATAATAGACTAAACAAGAGAGGATGGTGGACGGCATGTGCCAATGTGAATGGTAAAGTTAGTAGAGGACGACGACGATGGAGGACACATTTACATCAAATAGAAAATTTACTTATAAAGGCAGGCGTCTGTATCGTGAACAGTGAAAATACATGTATGAAAAGATTGACAAATGTTGATGAAGCTAGAAAGGGTTGCCTGAATAAAGTGGCGATCTATAGAGTCTGCCTTCAGTATGAAACGGATCCAGTGCCGAAATAATAAGTGTTCTTACTTATCTACCAGTTTTGCTTTGTAGTGCCGGCTTACAATGTCACTAGGTACCCCTTTCTACCCACCGGTGTCGTAAAAGGCGTCTAACGGTATGGGGCTTTTTTAAGTGGTTTTTGGGCGATGCGGATGGATACCCTTTCACCAGAGATACTTTATTTCTACCATCTTGTCCTTTATCAACTTCCAAATGTGGCTGAGGAGTTTCTAGCTCTAAAGCTCTGGCTACCCCTTTTTGGGATTTATGGTCGTGAGTATGTGTATGTATGTACTTATCTACTAACCTTAGCGCCTTAACGCCACCACGGAGTGACAAAAAGTGAATGTGTGCAAAGGTTCTATCCAAAATATTAATCTAAATATGCATTTCTATTAACGTCACCCATTAAACGAGGGGTGATTAATGTTGGTAAAATAAATATTTTAGGTGATATTTGGATGAATAGTGCTGAGATTATTTATTTTATAATCTTGATCCCACCAAGAACATTATGTAAAAAACTAGCCAAGTCTCGATAGAGCTGCGTGTTTATCTCTAAAAAGTAATGAAATCTCTAAAAAAAATGGAGTCAAGTATAAGGTTCCTTACTGCGATTTATTTGCGTGATTTGGCCGTTGACTAGTAATTAGTAAATTATGATTAAAGTTTAAGGGAAACATAGAAATAAACACCAGAGTTCCTAAAACTAAAAATAAAGATAGGTAAGATTCACAAAAAATTGTGAAGTGGACTCTTCATAATCGGCAAAGAAGTTAAGAAGATTTGGATAAATCTGCAAATAACTTAGTCAATAAACTTGTACATACGAAACATGTCAAGAATGTTCAACGGCCAAGTCACGTAAAATTAACTATAATAATCTAATACTATAAAATAAATCGCAGTAAGGAACCTTAGAAATAAAAAGACTTAGAAATAGAAATAAAATATAATAGCTGTGTAGAGTCGGCTTAGAATAGCACTACCCCATTTCTTTCGGTGGGTGTACGTAAGAGGCGACTAACGATATTGGGGCTTCTAAGGGATTTCTGGGCCAACAACCCTTATTTTACCATCTTTTCCCCACTTAGCTTTCCAAAAGTGGCTGAGGAGTTTCTAATTCCTTAGCTCTAGCAACCCCTTCTAGGGATTTACAGCCGTGAGTATATGTATGTATGTATGAGTAGAATACAGTTAATCGACTACTATTTCTCGTAAATACGCTTATTATAGTTTGGCAGTGCTCTTATTATGTTTTCTCATCAGCGTCACCAGGTAGTCCAGATCTTCCATAAACCTTGTTCTGATAAATTTTTTCTTTATGTGGGCGTTAAAATCTAACTCTGTACCAAATTTCAGCTCTTTAGGTCTATGGGTATTACTAGTTCTATTTTGATGATCAGTGAGTCAGTCAGTCAGTGTCGAAAATGCGAAACTTTGCATTAGCTTAACTTCGGAATTAATTGATCTACCGACTTGAAAATGGATTACCAGTATGTGATTACGAATTTCTAGGTGACGAAAATTTCAGCGTTTTAATCCTATCCTGAGGTTCTCGAATGGGGCCCCGAAAATGCGGCGAAACGGTTCCAGAAAAGGATGGTACGGCAGTGCTTGCTTCGCGCTCGACGTGGCGCAGATAAGAAGTTGTTGAGGAATTTCTAACTCTGAAACTAAGGCTTGAGGCTCAATAACCTGAGCTAACTTATTTTGGAAATAAGCCCTGATTTGGATCCTCACAACAAGCAAGCTGTTTAAATTGAGGATAAAGATATTTTATTTCTTTACTTGTTATTATTACAAAGTAATCATAAATATGTACATAGATTGAATCGCGACTCTAAAGTTTTTCAAAACACATTCGTTTTCATCGATAAGGAATACTGAGCTTAATTTTTCCTCAGGTGTATACAAATAAGCCATAACGGTGATAAATTAGAAAGAAAGATCAATTTCTTATCCACAATGATGATGTATAATTCGTGTCTAAATCACCATCATCAAAACCTCGTTGATATCCAGATCCGACCGTAATAACTCGACGCAAACAAAAGGATTCACCAAAACCGTGGGCAATTTAATTGCGATAAAAAACAAAAACAATTAAAGAAGAGAGAGATGAAATAAAAAAAACTAAAATGTGAAGATTTCCTTAGTAATTATTGGAGTGGAGGGGAGTAGGGTTCGAGCACGGTACGTAATTTCCGAGCAAATTGTGAGCGACCGCAAGGATGCCGTGTGCTAGCGCCGCACGTCGCTGAGCCGCGCGTCCGCCGACAGATGGACGAGATGTCATTATATGGCCCTAGCCTGCAATTCCACTCCTCTTACGATTTGGTTTTATGTTTGTTGCGTATTTTTTATTACGTTTCATGTTTGTTTATATTTATATGTTATATATTCACTCACATGGCTAAGTTGTACTTAGTCATGTGTCAGTGTATTCGTACAAAGCAGCGATAGGCCTGCCCTTTATCACGTGAGTACACTGTCCGAGCAAAACGTGGGTACTCTGAATACCATGTGACAATGTCACGCAATTTTCAGAACTATTAGTACCTTTGCCAAACCCTTCGGGGATATATACGAGTTTGAGATTGTATTTTTTTAGTAGAATAGGTTTTATTTTCTACATCCCCTCGGTTGGTGTCGCACCTCAACATGAAATCAATTTGATTTTAAAACCAGTTGCGGTCAGATGCGGTGGTTTGGGTCTCGTCCATAAAAACTACATAATTTTATATTTTGGTAAATACCATTTGTTACGCATGGCCAGAGTCTAAACTTATTATTTTAATGCTACGCTTTCATCTAACTGATTGTTACATATTTAGATAACCCAAATTATTTTCAGGCATTTCCATACACTGTCGTGTCCTGTAGAATATTAAGATGTAGATGCAAAGTGAATATTTTTACTTGTCTGTTTTATTTAAACAAAAATAAACATTATATAAAAAATTAAGACTTGTGTTCTGCAACTCGACAGAAAAAATAGTATAGTGGTTACCTTAAACACGGGTTTGACAAACTATTTGATGTATTAATCGTTCCTGTAAGAAATTCGTAATAGTGACCAAACGGACCTACGAATTAAGCTTTTTAAGCTAAGCTAAGATAAAAAAGTGTCGTATAACTCGTCAGAAAAAAAAGAATGTTAGTGACATACAACTCGTTGTCAATAAAAGAAAACTGCTCAAGTCCTCAATCCAGTCGACACACTCGATTCGTTACTAAAACGAATGCAGCACAACAAGTGCGGCTGAAAACAATAGTTCCCCAGACTCGAAAGGGTACATTAAAAATGCTTGAGGCGAAACAAGCGCCCTCTACGCTTATTCGCGAATACGGAGGTTTTTTGAAGTGCACTCCAGCAATTTGTGGCGTTCTGTGCTTATGTTATGCGGGACAACATGCTGTTTCGAATTTCAAATGCAATAGATACTATACGTAGCGTATAGTGAATATGGCAGCTTTCGAATTTCAAACATATCGTGAAACATATTTTTTATTAGATTTGTTTTATACAATAGCACGTCTGGGAATATTTCCAGAACGCTGAGCTGTTACTTTACTCGATAGTCCTGAGTTTACAAGGTTGTTCGACAGTTGTGCTTCATGAAAAGAGAAACACAGTAGCAAAACATTTACGTTCATCGGTATAGAGTACACTCCGAGTGCTTTTAATGTATCTTAAAAGCTTTTGTTTCATCGTCTCCGGTTGAGGCAGCTTCGTCGCTTAACCAAAAGTGCTTGAATAAACATACGAGTTGTTTTTTTAAGAGATTTAATGTTGGGATATATATACATATTTTATTGATATGTGTCTCTTTTTAAATAAGAAAAAGATCTCTTATTTTTTACATTTATTATGCTCAAATAAATGAAATGGAAAGGCTTTAAGTTAAAAATGACTTTTTGCGAAATGAATTATGTTTAATATTATTATTTGATTCACCATTTCCATATTCTATCTACTTCTAATCATAAGTATATTCAAGGGGATTGCAATTATAGAATTCTTCCAGATGCACTTCTATACATTAACATAAAATTTAATCTGTCCCTGTCTCAAGGTTATGCCAAAACTGTTCTACGAACTAAATTAGCATTATCATAGAATAGCGCTGCGAGGTCTGTTAAGAACTTAGGTAGTTTGGTTTTGAATAAATAATGATAATCAATAGTCAAATTGACGAACAAAAATGCATGCCAAATTATATGTTGCCGCCTTGAATATTTTAATGAAGGTGCTTATGAACAGATAATGCAGAATTTTATTATGGCATCTTTTGTATAACTAAACACCGCGCATAAATTATGTTCATTTGATTTAGTCTAGTTTTTTCTCTTATACTTCACTTGCTTCATTTTGAAATACACAACCGTATAATAAGGTGGGTATGGTCTCAGACTGAGCGCATGACACAAAGGGAAAGGAATGGGACGCGGGAAAAACGTCATCTTGTTTTTGAGGATCTTATTCTTATCCAGAATCACCAGGATTTAAAATATATTTGAATCTGGTTGCAGCGTTAGTTAGCCAAATTAACTTTCGACTATATTAAGCAGAAAGATAAAAAAATAGCAGCATTGAAGCGAAATAAATGGGAAAAATTGCAAATATGTTATGGCTGACAAACACGTCTCCTCATACACAATCCAAGGAAAAAGATCGATAACTGCTATTATGAGTGGAATTTGGACTGTTTAGCTTGTACTTATTACTTGTTTCCTCATTCCAACGCCATTAGTCGCCAGTTCCATAAGGTAAACAGAGAGTGATAATCGCAACTTTGTGCGATCTTGCAAAACATATTGCATCCTCCAAAAAATATCGAGCATAGGTATATGTTGTTTAATTGCGTACTACATTTTGTCAGTAATATAATGATTTATTTATATAATTTAGTGTATTGAAAACACATAAATTTTTGATGAATAATAAAGTAAAAAGTGCATTCAATACTTCTTGGTTAAGTATACCTTTTCCTTTCAGTTAAGCTGAAAATACAACCTATGCCAACACCTGCTATATGACCATAATATATGTTTTTTCATTACGTTATGATATACGCATTTGGTCTCATTCCTTTAATATGCCATACCAGCTATAGAGTGCAGACTGGTGATGTCAACTAAAATTAACTTATGACAGTTATTTTAAATTTCCTATGAAAAGTATCAACTGGCCTCAGCACAGTGAAGCCTTGGCACCCCTCTGGTAGATACATAATCCCCCCTGAGAGAGGCGGTGCCCCCAGGCTGTCGCCATGGCAACCGGGCGGGGGCTGGGGCCTACGTATGTGACGACGCTTTCCCCTGGTAAGGGTATATTTTTAACCCAAAGCTATGAGGTTGTACTCAGTATAAATCAAATTTATATTTTTTCGGCCTGTCATTTTACTAGGCAAACAGTAAACACGTATAGTTAAATATAAGGTTTTTTGTTGTGGTCATTTACAAATCATTGAAATTAAATAATGGAACGATTTGCATATGAGTAGAACTGAAAAATATAATCTAAAATGGGTTGTTGATAAAGAGCCCGTGTTTTAGGTTTCAAAATTCAGTCTAAACTGTATAGGGAGTTCTCTACGTGTGTGCTCGGAAAACGTTTCATCGAAAATTGGTAAATCAAGAAGCTTATACCGAAGTTTCCATAGTGCGATGACTGGTTTCTGCGAAATTCATACTTTGGCTCCTCGTTTATCGATATAAGAAATTAACACAGCTTCGAAACTATTATGAGAACAGATTAATGTCGATTGAGGCATTAATTATTAAATACATTACATTCTGCGATGCATTCATTTGCTTAAATGGTAAAATTTTTATATCCGGCTGATATAATATTTTAAGGCATATACTCATGCCGTTATTTACCATTGGGGTGGGCTTTGTAAGATCCTGGCAAACCTCTCTTGCTTCGTTTACATATTGCTTAATTTTTTGCTGTTACCTTTATTCTCAAACATGCTCTGTTTACGAAGTCTTAAAAAAGTGTAAAAGAAACAAAGTATAGAATTTCGCTTTCACAGCCATTGACACGGTAGCTCAATTGGTAGTTCGATCCCTGCCTGTGTCGAAATTTTTATTTCCTTTATTTATGCTTTATTTATTAGTAATAATCCCCACTTGAGGTTTTCATGATCAGAAACATTCAAATTATGCTCTGTTATTCTCCACATTTGGGATGCCGGCCTTTTTGTGCGCACTCGCTATTTGGTTTTATATTATATATTATAAATAAATTTCAGTATTATACAAAAAATGCAGAACAAAAACAAATCGTTACATGGTATTTATCTTTTAGGATATAAAAATATCTGAGTAAGATAATCATGTTGGAAACGTATAGAGCAATATTTATTCATAACATAACATAAACGTTCACGCCGAATATCCCCGAAGGGGTTGGCAGAGGTACTAATACTTCTGAACATCACGTGACTTGGTCACCTGGTGTTCAGAGTACCCACGTTTTGCATGGACAGTGTACTCACGTGATAGGGGGCAGGCCTATCGCCGTTTTGTACGAATACACTGTCACATGACTAAGTACAACTCAGCCATGTGGGTTTCCTCACGATGTTTTCCCTCACCGTTAACAACCATGATAAATTAACCACACATATGTCTTTATGAAAGACAAATTGGTGTAGGCCCGACCCAGGATTTAAACACTAGTCGTTTGCACGATAACCGAGTGTTCTACCCACTGGGCTATCACGGTCGTTATTCATAAATGTATTTTATAATATTTTATATCTTTTAACTATGTAAGATTTCTTCAATGATGTTGACATTTTAGCCTATAGTCCTTTTAAAAATTATAACTTTCTGATTGTTAACAATTTTAATGTTCGGTGAATTATTTCCAAAGGGGTTACCTTACAAATAAATAATGATACTTTCATACTTAAAGTATATTTTCTTCGTAAACTTTACCTTTTTATAGAGTCGTTCAAGGTGACTCAGGGTTTTGAGCCATGTTAAGTGATTATTGGTTGGTTTGGATATCCATCACCAGCCATGCTTTTATAAATGGTCTTGCCCACTCAAATTTAAACGTGGCTAATATCAAGGTCCAATTTTATTTACTATACAAACACCCATATTCACTGGCAGTCACTTGGCACATGCAAATATTGTTTGTAATAGTTTGTTCTGTAAAAATCTTGTTTTAAACCATTGAGCACGCGTTCTTATTGAGTCAGGATTTAAATTTGTTTCTTATTTTCAAGGTGTCTTTTTAATAATTTTGTTTTATTGTTTCTGTTACGTAAACAGATTTCCACGTTTTACCTACAAACATTATACTCAGGGCTATTAATCCCAAAAAGGGGTAGCCAGAGCTTCAGAGCTAGAAACTCCTCAGCTACATTTGAAAGTTCATAACTGACAAGATGGTAGAAATAAGGTATTTTTGGTGATCGGTCTCCAACCATATCGCTTAAAAATCACTTAAAAAAGCTCAATACCCTAAGGTGACTCTTACGACACCTTTGTGTAGAAAGGGGTAGTGATATTCTAAGCCGGAACTATACGGTAAACACACATTTTAATGTATTATATTTGGAACATCAACACTACCCCATTTCTTCCGATGGGTGTACGTAAGAGGCGACTAACGGATTTGAAGCTTTCAAGGGATTTTTGGGCGATTTGGTTGGAGACCCATCACCGAAAACCTTTATTTTACCATCTTTTCCTTACTAAAATTTCCAAACGTGGCTGAGGAATTTCCAATTCCTTAGCTCTGGCTACCCCTTCTAGGGATTTATAGCCGTGAGCATATGTATGTATGTATGTATATTTGGAACAAAGACGACCTTACGACAATTTTTTAATTTATATTAACTGATCAAAATTAGATTTACATTTCCTTAAGTTGCTAAGGATTGATTGGTCTCGAAGCTCTCTCTGTTCTGTTATTTAAATAAAAGTTGGCAGTTCTCTACAATTCTGAAACTTTACTTACGGTAAAAAGAACAGTGCTTTCCTAATGAGTAGCATTTTTTTCCTGCAATAGTAAAAACATATTTGTTACAAATTATATATACTTTGTGACTAGTTAATAAAAATAGTATTTATTAAATGCTGATTAACTATATCGATCTTTCACGATATACATTTACTCTTAAGTTATTTTTTTAAATAATTTTATATCTATAATCTTATGTAATATTAATATCTTATTGCCTACCACTTCACGCCATTAAATCCTATTGATATAAAGTAAAGCCTTGGCAAAGCCGATTGATCGTCACTTTGTGCTAATGTATAATTCCTCTCAATTCCTTCACATTATTTTATTCATCATCAATCTTGCATTCATAATTTTTCGTTCATCCAATTTCATAATTTTCAAAAATGTAGTTTTAGAACATAAAATAATCCATTGTGATGGTTTTCGAAGGCTAATTACTATGTAAAAAAAGTCCTTATAAGTCACTACAGTCGCATGAAGTTGCTTATCCAATTATATGACAAATACTGAACCGCTTCAGACTCTTTTAGCATATATTTATATATACTATATATATATATATATAGAATATATAAATATATATAAACTATAATGCTATAAAGTATCATACATATACTCACACTGTTAGTTCCCATCGGGGTAGGTAGAGACTATCGATTGCCACTTTGTACGATCCTGAGGGGTTTCCTCGAGCTTCATCTAGGTACATTCATCATGTGTCCTTTCTTTTTGTGTATTTTTTTTCTACATGTGTCGTCCGTGGTCGTCCTCTTATAACATGATCATACTTATTAGCTCCATATCTATCACCAATTTACTTGCAGCCATCCTCTCTAGTGCCCAACGCATCATAAAATTCTAGTATACATTATTTATTTACAAGCTGACATTAAATTTTTAATTATTATTATTTTTGTTTAATTTTATTTTATTTGTTTATTTTAATTAATTTTTAATTTTTGTTGATTTTGAATTTAATTGTTTTGAATATTATCTAATAATATGGATGTGACTTATCTGAAATAAACGTTTTATAATATAATAATTAAAATACGTTTTGAGAAGACAAAGCCTGATACATGTGAGAGACCACTATTTGTACATGTATAAAAAAAATATAGTGTCGGTTCGTACTGAGTGAGGCTATTAGTTGACACATATTTATTTATCTTTATTTACTGGATATGTTTCTTCTGTGGGTAGTAAGTTTCTATGACAGAAGAAGTTTGTTTAAAATTGGTTGAGGGGTTTCGGAGCTTACTCATTATTGAAAAACAACTAACAAACATATCCTTCCCCCTTTATAATACATACAGACAATTTGTGAGGAATGTACATTTCTACAGTACTACGTACAGACTCTCACTACCCGTATTTTTATATGGGCATGGTGCGAAATCAATGGAGAATCATGTAATAGCAGTAAATAATAATGACAGGTTTAATACAAAATTATTTTTATTGTATTGCTTAATAAAGTGTGGTGCTGGCTTAGACTTCTTACCTTATCAACTTCCAAATGTGGCTAAGGAGTTTCTAGCTCTTGAGCTCTGGCTACCCTTTTTTGGGATTTAAGGCCGTGAGTAGAGTGTAATAGTCAAACATTTAAAAAAAAAGTACTAGCCTTCTGTTCTATTTCATTCTAATGTGACTGCCTAAAAAAAACAACAGTCAAATCATAACCAACACAACACACCAACCATAAAATATTCAGCATATAAACACGTAAAATATTAAACTCATCTTCCTTATTTTTATTATCCCTTACTCTTTTTACCGAGACGTTTTCCACTTCATTAAAACGAGACAGAGTAATTCTATCTTGTTGTATTCAAAACAACTGTAATGATATGCAATACGACGCTATTTAGTCAAGTATCTCGTTCTAGCGTGTACACTTAGTTCAATCCTACTAAAACTTGTAGTTTGCTAACCAATTTTAAACCTTGTCACAGATGCTTTAAGGCTATTTATGTAATTACATTATCCATAAGTTGGAAAGAGATAGCAGTTACGTTGAAGTTCATCGTTGAGTCACGACTTAGTTCTCAGTACTTAACCGATGTACAATGATCTGTCTGAATGTTTCTGTTTGTTATAACAAAATGTCAAGGTATTCTGGACATGAATAAGGTTCAAGTCACAGTGTTCTTGGATGAGCGAATCTATGAGTATTTTTATTACAAAATGTAAATTGTTGTTAGTTATTGTATTTACGATTTTACGCATAAATTGAAAAATTTTATACATACAATAAAAATATTGAAAAAACATAAATTTAAATATTACGTAGGGAAGAAAGTTTACGCTTGCGTTCTTGTGAGGATTAACATACATACACACATATTCTCACGCCGTTGGTTCCCATTGGGGTAGACAAAGACTATCGATCCTGGATACCCCTATAGTTTTATGCACATCCATCAATCTTTTCATGCATGCTGTTTTATTATTCATACTTCGGACACCTGCTTTTTTGAGTACATTTTCTATTTGGTCCGAATGTTTCGTCCGAGGTCGTCCTCTTCTAACATTACCTTTTACATTGGCTCTATAGATCTCTTTCACCAATTTACTGTTATCCATCCACACTATATGCCCAATTATCTGAACATTCATTTTTTCTATGTCTCTTACAATATCTTATTTTACACCGCACCTTTCACTGTGAGGATTTGTATTAATAAAGATAGATGTTTCTTTTCTTCGACAAAGCTTAAGTAAATTACAAGATGTCCATAATGTTTGTAAGGTAATATTGATTTATAATGAGTCCAGATGTACATAATTGAATAATGCGATTAATTGTAATATTTCAAAACATAGGGCACTATTTCTGAGAAAAGTGAAATTTGTCAAAAACATCCAAATTAAACATCAAAACACTACAAAGTAAAAGGTTTGGTCGAACTTAAGCGAATATATCTGACTATCTTAGCGTTTAGTGTACGGCGAGCACAGCCACGAACAAGTCCAAAGAATCATACATAAACATAAATTTCATTTATTCATTTCGTTGACAGAAAGCCGTGTTAACGTTATTTTAATGGTCAGTTAGTGTAATGTAACCAATCACAACGCCCCCCCGCGCTAGAACACACAAACGTTAGTAAATAATTTACTTGAGTATTCGTTGAACAACACTTTTCAAACTTATAATGCCTAAACAACTTATGTTTTGTATTTGGTTGTTATTGTGTTTTAAAATATGATGTTAGACATTTTTAACCCATATTCCCGTCTATTCCCAGTTTTACAAAATAGAGCAAAGAAGATTAATTGATGCTTGTGTCAAATTCAGAGGCACAAAGATAATAAAAACAAATGTTTTCAGTGATCGGTTTTCAGCCTTTTAAAATTCATTTTCAAGCCCCAAATCTTAGTAACTTAGTAGCCTCCTATAATAATAGAAGGAATACAAGTAGTATTAAATTTCAATGCAGAGTAGGAACCTACCATGTGAATTGGTACCTTTATATGCGAAAAGATTAAAAATACGCCATTTCTTTATGTGTCGGTACATTTTAAACTACGCACGAATGTCACCACACTATGACTTGGATTAGAATCCAATTAGGAGAATTACATATATACATACATATACTCACGGCTATAAATCCCTTAACGGGGTAGCCAGAGCTTTGGAATGAGAAATCCCTCTGCCACGTTTGGAAGTTGATTGGGGAAAAGATGGTAATAATAAATAAATGTGGTGACGGGTCTCCAACCACATCGCCCGAAAAACACTTAAGAAGCCCAAATTTCTTATAACATCGAATAGAAATGTTAACATAAGAAATGTCAATAAACGACAACTAGATATGATCAGCAATATCAACGACGCCGTATAGTGCCGGTTTAGAATGTCACTACCCCTTGGTGACTAAGGGTATGGGGTCTTTTTGAGTGGTTTTTGGGCAATGCAGTTGGAGAGTCATCACCAATGAAGTATCATGTTATGTTAGGAATAAAGTATTATTCCTAACATCTTGTCCTCTATCAACTTCCAAATGTGGCTGAGGAGATATTAGCTCTGAAGCTCTGGCTACCCGTTTTTGGGATTTATGGCCGTGAGTATATGTATGTAAGAATTTTCCATAAACGAAAACTAGATAGGATAAGCAGTATCAACAATAGACTAACCTTAGATATGAATGGAAACTTTATGCGAGCCGTGCTGCTACTACATATTTAACAGATCGGGCGTTCTCATATTGGATGGATACCTACTTTTGTGTCACAATGTGTGTTTATAAACCGTTTAGATATAAACATCAGACAACAAACAATTAGAAAATATAATCCGACTAGTATTTAATTTAGTAAGGCATGTATAATATGAGAATATTAAAAAAATATACGAAACGAAAGACGTTCACAAGATCGGACATAGTGACGATTAATAATACCTGCCCACGCCAATAGCGAAATACAATAATACCTGACTAACGACATGATATGACACAATAATGTTTGAAATTTAGACTAATAAAATATACTTTATTAATCTACTTAAGGTTTTGAATGAATATTTATAAAAAGAGCCGGTTACAAGACTAATTAATCAATCTAATTGAAGCTTTCACCTTGTTGTTTCGCTACAACATCACTTTAATAAAATTATTATATCGCAATAATATTTGACGAGTTCTTGAAAGCTTTAAAGAGCTTTTCGGAGCTTATATCAAAAATAACGTTAAGCCGTGAATAATTGAAGCAATAACGTGAAATATATTTTCTTTTGTTTTCAAGTCTTACAGCTTTACATTGAGTTATTAAGAATATTCAGAAGCAGATAATCCTATAAAATTTGCAATTATAAATATTTTAACAAATAAAAAAAAAAAAAAGATATTTGGTATTGGTAAATTTTAACTTGCTTATTTTTGTTGAAATTAAGATTCAAAAGATAAAGACAACAAATATTTATTTCAAAATAAAAAGAATTGTTCTCTATTTTTTGAACGTCACAAACTTACGTATAAGTTAAATATTACTCTACTGACTCTACTTCGGATTCGGAAGGTGTATTGTTGCGAGAAGTCGCCTCTTACGATCACCCACGGGTAGAAATGGAGTAGTGTTATTCTAAGCCAAAACTACACGGCAAATTATTAAGTAAAAGGAGAATTAATAAGTGATTAGCAGCCGAGTACACACAAACACATAAATTTTCTAACCAATTAAGGAAAGAAAAATTAGGAAATAATTCCCACATGAGGTTTCTGGTACAAACAAGTCTTATTACATAAATGCTCTATTTTATTGGTCTGATGTCATTTTTGGCCGCTGGTAGTCTGGACTTAAATACATATATTAACTCACACTATTAGTTCCAAGTGGGGTAGGCAGAGCCTATCTATTGGATAGGACATCTTATTTATTTGGTATAAATACTATTAAAATTCGACCAGTACGTAGTTAACAAGTATATTCAGAAGAAGGTAGGAATGCCAGAGGCAAGTGGATTCCCTATTGTTCGGTATTTTTAAGTCATTAGGGTACGAATAATACATGGTCGTTCCGAGGAATTGACCTTTTGTTTATGCACAGCAATTTTCAATTGCTCCTTATTCGCAGAACTAAGTTTTAGATGAGTTAGTGTTATTTTACATACATGCATATACTCACTGCAATAAATCCCAAAAAGGAGAAGCAAAACCAAATTGAAAACTCTTCAGCAACTTTGGAAGTTACACACACAAACACACACACACACACACACACATACTCATACATACATACATACATATACTCACGGCTATAAATCCCTAAAAGGGTTAGCCAGAGCTAAGGAATTAGAAATTCCTCAGCCACTTTTGGAAAATTAAGTGGGGAAAAGATGGTGAAATAAAGGTTGTTGGTGATGGGTCTCCAACCGCATCGCCCAAAAATCCCTTAAAAGCCCCAATACCGTTAGTCGCCTCTTACGTACACCCACCGGAAGAAATGGGGTAGTGCTATTCTAAGCCGACACTACACAGCACTTTGAAGTTACATGGGAAAAAGATAGTATAAGTAAAGTATATTTGGTGATGTGTCTCCAGCCACTCCTATTCTAAGCAGTCTCTTAGGTCAAGAAATGGGGTAGTGCTTTTTAAGCCCACAATTCCCAGGTCAAGCTTTTTAAGTGATTTTTAAGCGATGTGGTTGGAGATCCGTCACCAAAAACGTTTATTATTATCATCTCTTTCCCAATCAACTTCCAAAAGTGCCTGAGGAATTTATCATTCCAAAGCTCTGGGTATGTACTGTCTTTCTTTATATTATTAATATATGTTAGTAATCACACACTAATCATGCAACTACCGAAACATTGGCCTATCATTATTTTAATTACAATACGAACAAAAATTAACCCCAAATAAAGTTCTACGGAACGCCAACACAAGCGGCAACAAAAGAGCTAACAAGCATGTTTCCAATAGTTTGAACTGGAAAATTATCTAGAATTTTCTTTCTCATATTCATATATATCAAAAGGACCAATTTAACTTATTGTGCACGCCGCAGAACAAATTGTTCGTGAAAAGAGGGTAGATTAAGAATACGCGAATCAAATTCTATTGTACGGAGTCAGTCATTCGTGGCAGTTAGGGGCAGTCACTTGGCGGGAGGTTCACGAGAAATGTATATATATGTATAAATTTATTATGTGACTATAGGTTATTATACGCTTTGAAATATACTATACTTTGTGATACATGCATGATTCTATAGTATTAAAGCGCTTAAGCATTTGTTCAACTTCATGTATCTCAAAATCACTGTCCTTTAAATGTAGTGTTTATTTGGTTCTCTAGTTATTGGCTTGAATATTTTGTCAAGTATGAAGTTATTAGTTATACTATGACACCAACAAAAGTCATTCATAAACTCATATCATTAGACACATTGTGCTTCTTTGTATGATCCAGAACCTCTTTAAATTCGTCTACATTCATCATTTTCTATTACCCATTGTTAAAACTTTGGACGCCTTCTACTTTCAGCTCATTATCTATTTTATCTTATTTATCCACGATATCGTAGTCATTGCTAAGCCCTGCAATAAGTTGGTAGAGGTCAAGATGGTAAAATAAATAAATGGATCGGTCAGTAGAAGCGAGCTAGCTATACATTATTTGGACAGCTATTTATATGAAATTTTTACTAGTCCTTTAAAAGTTGACAATAATAATAATTTATGACGATAAAACAGTACAATATTAATTGTGTATCATTAAGAAAAAGGAGTGTTGATATTAATAGATGACAGTAAGACTATTCGGGTACGTTTATAATAAGTCCTGTAGTGCCGGCTTAGAATGTCACTACCCCTTTCTACCCACGGCTGTCGTAAGAGGCTTATTTAAGTGGTTTTTTGACGATGCGGTTGGAGACCCTTCACTAACGTTACTTTATTTCTACCATCTTCTCCCCTATCAATTTCCAATTATGGCTGAGGAGTTTCTAGCTCTGAAGCTCTGGCTACCCCTTTTAGGGATTTATGGTCGTAGGTATATGAATGTATGTAATAATAATTATTATGGTAGGTTTATTATCGTAATTATTGGATACGTATACTTGAACGCAAATGTACAAATACTACAGTAACCCCAAAACTTTACAATTGTTTTATCCTCAGCTCATAAAATAATGGCTTATTATTTACAGGTTTCCATATACCAAAGGCATATTATCTAACTAATTTCTGAAAAATGATTGTAGACATGATTTCTAAATTTAGAGACTTACATTGTACTTCAAAACAAAACAAAACAGGATTGGATTGAAATAATAGGATTTAAGTTAACTTAACTTGCAATAAAATTAAATGAACATATCTTCCATCTTCCTCTGGGTATATCAATGAACAGATAGAGTTGGTATATAGAGACAAATCTCTGGATCAAAGGAACCGATTCAAATAATAATTATAACAAGCTGAAAGGAATATTACTCGTGAATCATATATCAATCATATATACAGTTATTATAATGGTTAAATTTACTGATGTTAAACCCGGTTACGCACATAACAGAAATATCATATTATAATACAGATGACCATGCAAAACGTGGGTACTCTGAACACCAGGTGACGAAGTCACGTGATGTTCAGAAGTATTAGTACCTCTGCCAACCCCTTCGGGGATATTTTTGCGTGAACGTTTATGTTTATGTTATTATGTTATGTAATACAGATGAAAATTGATATGAAAGAGTAAGTTTTTTTCATCGAATGCGACGTATTAGTCTGTAAATAAATGCTAATGATAAAATTAACATGAAAATTATGTCATTTCACAACATAATACACACACGCAGATCAGATCACTGGTAAGTATATTGTTAGAAAAACTCATCACGATTGGATTCCAACCTTTTTGCATTCAATATATCCCCTCTACTCCATTCACATAGCAAGAGTATGTAATCACATATCTAGTTTTACAAATGTGATTCGAAATTCAAACATGTCTGCTCAATAGAGGCCCGGCCATTGTAATTATACCGCAATCATACTGAACATGGAGAATACCAAATGATCTATTGAATATTAATATCAATGCAAGATGTTGGTTTTATAATATCGCTTTGTACGAATGAGTGGGGAGTGGTTAATTGAAGTAAATTTGATATTTTAATTGATGATATTGATTGTTGACCATTATGAATATTGCTTTGAAGTAAAAGTATGTTTCATATTTTTACAGCAAAATAAATCCTTAACATTTGTTGTTTTGTATAACCTAGCCGTGACGTGACTGCTCATATTTTCCAAAAATCGGAAAGTTTATTTATCAAAATAATATTAATAGCTACCTTTTTTTAACGTCACAAGATTAAATTAACTGAGTAATCCCTGCTTCGGAAAGTGTTCGTAAAGGGATGGAGCATGACACACGATGTCAAAAATCTTGATCGATTGTGTGGAGCACAAGCTTGGGCTTGGCTCATGGCTCACTTTCAAAGTCAGGATAGGCCTATATGCACTTTACAAAACACAAACTGTTGTCACCAAAGTGCCCCCTTCGGTTGACATCCAGATCTGTAAATTATGTACTGGCAGCTCTGAAAATACACAAAAGTGCCGCGTTTTTAAATTATTCTCACGTCACTAATTCTCATTATTGGGCTAGATGTCTAAACTAGTCTGAGCTTATACCAGATATATGCCTTCTCAATTGCTATAAGTTTAAAGTTAGAGCCGTACTAGTTAAATAAGCAAAGTTGGTCACAATGAAAGTGGTTTAGCATGACAACTGAACGTTAATATTTTTATGTCTTTCACGTATAATTTAATTAATCCTAAGTTTCTTACGAATGATAGGCCGAGGACGTAAAGTTTTATGGGCGGAAATAAAAGCGGCGGGCGTATTTCATGATTCCTAATCGAGCAGTTGGTTGTGGCGACAGACGCGCGGCGCCTAACTCGAAACTTCAAAATTTGAATTCAAAATTGGAACATAATCGCATCCCCGGGCGCCATCATTAAAAATAGATCATAGACGTCAAAAAGGTTTTTTAATACAATTGCTCAAAAAGTGGCGTATTACAGGGACGTATAGCGTTCGGGAAGTGGGCTATTACACACTCGTGCTTTTTCTTTACCTTTCCCGCACTAGTGCGTTTTCTTTCCCAACTGTCAAAATAATGTCTATTTTAAAGAAAAACCAACCATAAAGATTTTACTAAAAAAATCAAAGAAGTTTTTATGATTCATGTTAATACGTGGCATAGGTCGTATTAACATGAATCAACAACAACAAAATAATAGGCAAAATCGACTAATTTGTTTCGATATCTGATTTAATGATTTGATAGAATTAGTGAGGTTAGGTTTCATTACATTATAACTCATTAAATTTCATTTTCATTTCATATCAACAAAAAAATTATACATAAGACTTGGCTGTATGGGCATAGTTTCCTTTGCCTACCACAATAAGTGAAGAAAAAATGTCGCCATTTTCCAGAAATAATCTTTGGGAGTTTAGTTGTTTTGTTAAATTGCTTAATTTTTTCGCAACTGTATTAAAAATAGTCGTTCAGTACACGTACGGAACCGTCATTGCAACTCGTTCCGACTGTCAACCCTCGCCTTCGGCTCGGGTAGACATTTGTCGGAACTCTTTGCAATGACAGCCATTCCGTACTAGTAATGAAATATACTATTATGTAATTTTGTTTAGCTTAATGTTTTTCTTGCAAGTTTATTAGTATCTTGCGGGTCCTTAGGATTTTCTGTGATTGTAATGGTTATTTTGTATCTAATGCGGAAAGGATATTTATGAAACTATATTTCAAAATATAGATATAGATTTACTCATACATTGGTTTAGAATAGTGAAATTTGGACATCAGTTTCTTTTAATTATTAACAAAATATTAGTTTCAAATACGTCAAAATTTTGGTATACACCATTAGATAAAATTTAATAAAAATTAAATTTACTTACAGAGTTTGCACTTTATTTTCATTAGTTGTTATAGTGTTAGTTGGGATAGTCAAAGACATTTCTCTATATACATATATTATGGAACTTTTTAAGGTATAGCAGATCACACATATATCATAAATAAAATTCAGTCATAGAGTTAAACTTCATAATTTCTTCCATTACAAGAAAAAATAATCTTTTAATCAGTCAAATAGGAACAACTGAGTCTTTTGGACCATTCTGAAAATAACTTGATACTGTACTATTTTGGTTAAAACTGAATTGATGCAATTGGATATCATGTTACTATTATAAAATAATTTTTTGTAGTACACTCACAGGTAGAATTTTCCGAGTGGTTTGCCCGAGCGAGGCCTTTCCCGCCAAAACTACGCGGTCACCGCTTGTCGCCGCCATCTTGTTCTTTCTTTTAAAGAAATTTTACTGAACATGATTTCTCCAAATGCAAACACATGATTTCACAAATAACTTTCGCACTAAAACCCATAAAGTCTGCTCGTCTCCGAGAGCCGAAGTGTAATGATATACTAGCTCGCGACATCGGCTTCGTGCGGTTTTCGTCTCAATTATGTATCAATTTGTTTGAATAATAAGCAATTTTGTGGGCTTCGAGCATGTGGCAGTTAGTAGATGATAGTATGTAGGCACATAATTTTGATAACATCATTATCATTCACATAAGCTGTGTTTATGAAAGTATAATCGATTTTAAGTAGGTAAGTACTTGTTGTATAAATTAAATTTACTAATGATTAGCATGGTAATGATCTTTTTATGGGAATTTTATGTTCTAAAAAAACAAAGAAAGGCAAGAAAACATAAGCATACCATACATACATATACTCACGCAATTATTTCCCATTGGGGCAGGCAGAGACTATTGATCGCCACTTTTTACTTACGATCCTGGCAAACCTCTCTAGCTTCGTTTACGTCGATCAATATTTTCATACACGCTCTTTTATATTCTTTATTTTGAACACCTGCATTTTTGAACACACTCTCTATTTGGTCAAGGTGTGTTCATCGTGAAAATATGTGTGTATTTTTCTTTGTAAATAGGTTTATGTTTGTTTTGTTTTGTATTTAAAAAAAGAGCATGTATGACAAGATTGATGGATATAAACGAAGCTAGAGAGATTTGGCGGGATCATATAAAGTGGCGAACGATAATCTCTGCCTACCCCAATGGGAACTAATGGCGTGAGTATATGTTTGTATATTGTATTTTATTTAGGCCCGGGGTAAATTTCTTTCTTTTTATTACAATTAAGATTACACTATACCTCCATTTAAAATAGGTATCTGACAGAGAGGTTAAATTGAGGACTCTTGTTATTGAACTTGTTTTAATTACTGTGATTCTAGTAGTATACTTAGTAACATTTCAATCCTCACTTTATTTTATTTTGGAGTTTACCTGTTTATCTTATGCGTATCATCAATTGGCAAAATTATACACCATAAATCAAAAATAATATTATTAATAGGAAAAAAAATCAGTAAAGGGCCCCGACATACATATAACAACGCCATTAGTGATCATGAGGGTAGACGAAGAGACTAGCAAACATCACCTTGTATTTGTACGTTACTGGTAAACCCTTCCTACCCCTCTATTTATCATCAATACTCCGATTGCCTGCCTTTTCAGCGCATTTCATATGTTCTAACCAAAGAGAGGATTCGCAATATGTTTGCTTTAAACTTCTGGATTATTTTTCAAGTTCTTTTCAATTTACAAATAAACTACGACCTCACCTACTAATAAAAGAAATGTAAATCTTTTCTTTGTCTCTTTTTCCATGAGATCCATTTGATTGGGAATAATCTAAAATGTCCTATGTACTATGCAGTTTGTCGATAAAACATCTTACAGGAAAACATTATTGCGTTAAGTCTTAAAACCTACGTGAGATTACGTACGTATGAAACTGTTGGTTTTCCTCATCATCAATCGCGGATAATAACAGAACCGTAATTATATTTATTTGAAACAAAAATCCACCCAATCCTAATTATTCCTTCCTCAAGAATCTCAAAGGCGTAAAACGTTAGTTAGACGTATCCTTATATTCAAATAGTTAATGGTCTGTCTGGGACAGATGGGTATCGGCGTGATTATAAATATTATAATGCCAATCCACGATTAGGACGGCCCAAACAAGTCTAGCTTATGTCGGAGAATTAAGAGAGCATTAACATAATGAGAACATGTTTCGTGTAGACCCAACTAATTTTAGAAGGAACACTTCTAACATATTAGTTTCCATTGCTCAGGTTCGACCTATAATGGCACTAATGTACACAAATGTGTCTTATATTTAATTGAATATGTAGTTGAACTCTTGTTTTTCACTGGAGTTCAATTAATAGTATAAGATTGTATTAAATTAATCAGACGATAAACGATTTATTATTATATATACATGCCTCGCTACTTATCGAAAAGAGTGAGAAATATACTGGTTTTCTAATATAACTCGCATCTCAGCCTTTACGTTGCGTGCCTTTCAGAATACTCACTTATTCTCAACACGCTGTCGCCGCTTTATAAGAACATACTGTCAAATCAGTGAGTACAATTCATGTGAGTTACCTCTCGAGGTTTAGCTTCACTGATATTTTAACCAATAATTGCTGACCGTTGACTTTGATAAACAAAAACTATACATATGATTTTGGGAAAGACACAATGGTATTGGCAAAACTCAGAAATTCAATTTTTAATAAACTTCATAAATAAAACCAGTGTTCGTTGTTTTCAATAATTATGGAATTTCGCGAATTTTTGATATGTAATACAGCTTTTACAGCACAAGCGAAAAATACTTATCCCATCTCTATTTCAGAAAATTATCTTTAAGCAAAATTAACGAGAAATAATAAAGGGTTTTCTATTACAGAACATCAATTCTAAACGTTCGAACGTCCATAGTTTCTGAGGTCGACTTCAGTGTAGCTCATGTCAACACCGTGTTGTTATAATATACATATATTAATGTAGATATACAATACACTGCGTATATGTTGTTCGGAAATTATGTACATGGCGCAGACCCACTCCATAATTTAGCTGGTCGCCGTTAATAATATTCATAATGTATGATTATTTTTGGATGAAATTCGATTAATTTTTTGGTTATATCGAACGCCTGTTATTGGCCATGCCGGAAAATGTGTGGGAAAGCTTTCTTATAAGATAGACGCCGTTTAAATTGGATTCTCAGTACAAATGAGTAGTAAAGTAACCTGATAAAAAGATAGTTTTACGTTTGGTATTTATTAATAGGTTTAGTATTTTTTACTAGTGGAGAGTTTGACTGAGATTTCAGATTAGTTGGAAAACATGTTGGATGTTATTAATAGTTTCCCATCATTTCGTCCATCAATCACTAAGCCCAGTAGGCAGGCTCTTTTAAGAACTCAGTAATGAAAATTTATTTTTAATTCGTACTTTTTATTTACTCAACATCAAACGAACTTTCGTTTAAACTTCCAGTTTAATAGATAAGTAAATAAAATAGGAAATAATCATGTGTTCGTCTGTATTATTTAAGTGTTATTACCTAATACTTAAATAATATAAAGCCATGAACATCATTCAAGTAAGTATTGATGAAAATAGTATATGATTAGATTATATTATCAAATATATCGTCGAATCACGAACCTTTATGACAAGTAATTATTGAGTTTAATTTATGATTGAATAGATTATTGTCAGTTAATATTCGGCAAGTGGACATACAGCTCGTTAAAACATTGTCTCACATCCGTTGTTCTATCCCTGGTAGAGGATGAATATATACTTCATGTCATTTACATTACCATATCTCTTGCAATGGCCCTCATAAGATAGGTAGACCTCCTATAGGTAGGTAGTAGATAAAATGTAAAGTACCTATGTAAATATTGAGTATGTAGTATCCGCACCAACTAGAGTGCAATTTTATTTTTTATGTCATTGTCGTTTTATATTTTTATTTCATTAGTCTTATAAATTGATTAAAAAAATAAAACGGGTAATAGGTAAGACTATTATTCGAGTTTCACATCGCGATCGAATCCGCAACAAGGAGATCCGTAGAAGAACCGGGGTCACTGACGAAAGAGACAAATAGTGGCAAAAATAAAGTGGCAAAGGGCAGGGCACTGACAGTCTTTGGGACTCGAAGGTTCTAGAGTGGCGGCCACGTTCCGGACGACGCAGTGTGTGTAGGCCTCCCACAAAGTGGCCCGATGACGAAGCTGATGGATGAGGGAAGCTCAAGACCGGTCCTTGTGGTAATCTTAAAGTGAGGCCTATGTCCAGCAGACGTCTATTGGCTGATAATGTTGATGATGCATGTCATTTAGGTATATGTTTTTAATCTATGAGATTTAATATATCGTAAAAATGGAAATCATTTTTGTTGAGAGTCAAAACAAAAATGTTATGGAATCAACGTCAATTAAACTACCAGTAAAATGAATTGGAATTTAACCGTCACCTCATTAGGTTTTTTGTAAAGAGTAAAATATGACATGAAATTCTTTACCTAATCTTTTTTATAATACCACAAGTCACATTAGGCTATTTGACTGTAATAGAAATATACATTTCTTTTATTTCATTAGTCTTAATATTTATTTTTTGGAGCAATATGTTATAATGCGAGATAAAAATATTGCATTATTTCACTAAAATCCGTCTTCTAAAATAAGTATGTTTGATGCAACTGTCACGTGACTAAAAACGACCGTGATTGGCTATTTCTATAATGAAGTAGATCGCGCATAAACAGACTGTGTATCGCTTCGGTTACACCAATTAGCCGCCGCCATATTACTTAAAGTCGCGTTTTCGCGGCACATTTGAATATTGCATTTTCTTTTTTGATTTTCTAATAAAATAGCTAAAATGAAGACAGAAAAATATTTTGTTAGGGCTGCTTTTAAACATATTAACACCGTAAGATAGTTTTCAAAACTTAGTCAAATGGCCTATTAAAGGAACTCGTCTTGAGGCGAGCTAAACAATGCGTAGGTAAATGTGAAGCGAAAAAACCTAGTAAAAGACTTAAACGTTTTTATATGAAAAGGTAAATTTTTAGAAATTCAAGAATTTACTTAATAATATATTATATATAGCATGATCACAACAGAAAACGATGCTAACGGTTTCTACAAGTACCTATCACTTATTTATTTCAACTAGAAGTCATGCAAAGTTATCAAAGTTTAACATAATTTCATGGTAAATAATACTTGTGTCAAACTTTGTAATTTTATTCACATGAAAATCCATTTAAACAATGAAGTTTTAATTTTCGAAACTTGTTATCATAAATATTATGAAGGGGCTCATTTTCTTAATATTTCTCGTGCTGCTTAAAGCCAACTGAAAATAACACTACTACTTAAGACGATTGTAATAATTACTTTAAGTGATTTATATTGTTTTCAATCCTATTATTTGGTACCGGTTTTTCCTTCCCATTTCATTTGTAAAATGTACATGCGCACTATTTATGATTCTAGAAGTTATGTAATTTAATGTTTATTAAAATAATTTGAAAATATTTAGTTTTCAACCATCACGCAAACTTAGAACAAAACACTCACAAATTTCAGTACACATCAGAAAATCGAATAAAAATTAAGAAAAATTCTTATAAAGCCAAAAAAAGTATTTGTTCAATTATCATATTAATTAAGATGCTGCTGACTCGCGCGGTAAATGGCTGTTTTAGTCGGTCATTGACAAACGATCGTACTGGGTACTACATACAGCAAATGTAAACTCAGGCATTGCTTGACTATCCACGAATCAGTCAACTCGTACAAAAGAGCTCCGTGGCGCTAGGACCGTATGCTAGTCGGTTGGTACCATAGTCTGTGGTTGGTACCCTGCTACCGGTGTATATCAGGATAATATTAGTAAAATTCTTATTCGATTTAAATGCATAAGAGTTTTAAGAAACATAATATAAGTGTAATTATTGATTCCAGTTAGAAATTCTCTAAGCAAATTGCCAAACAATAATAGTAATGCTTCCATTGCCCTGAGTCACCTCAAAAATACATGGAAATATGGACTAGTGCTATCCTAAAACACATATTGATGGGTTCCATAGATTATTGATTTTACATAGAGCCACCTAGTGTTGAGTAGCAGTACTAACTGCATCACTAGCGCTTTGTTCCGCAGTGGCGATTTCGCTAACCAAGCCTGTTCATATATCAAACGCCATGACTTGAGCATTTTAATTGCTTCAAATTAAGCAGATTTATTGATGTTTATGTGATATTATCGTGTGTCAGCGCATGTTTATGCTATTACCGCGTTTATCACACAATATAACCTATAGTTTTTGTTGTCGGTTGTAACTTACACTAAACTTAACACGCGTATTTGGTTAACCAATTAGAATTGTCAGATTAGGATAATAGATGCATGTTCATTTAGGTTTAGAATTGTAGTAACTACCGTTTATGTTCCTCATTAATTTTATATCTCCGTTACAAAAACGAAACCTTAGATGCACATAATACTCTTGCGCAGTTACTAAGCCGAGATACATTATATCTTTAACCTATTTTATCATTTATTCACGGCTATAAATCCCATGAAAGGGTAGCTAGAGCTACAAAATTATTGAGATAAAATCCATGAGTGTGGAAAATATTGTAATGTTACGGATGGTTGGTGATAGGTCTCTAGCCACATCCCTCAACAATCACTTCAAAAGACCAAATATTCTTATCGCCTCATACGTCACCCACAGGATAGATAGGTTAGTACTATCTAAACCAACACACCGCTAGTGAATAAATCGACTGCTAACAGATAGATTCAGTAATTTGGTCGAATTTATTCAACAGAGAAGCTGAATTGATAAGCATTAGAGAAATTATATAAAACCTATTTTGTTTCCGTAAATCACTGTAAAACAGCAGCTTGAAAAACTTGTTCAAATACATTTCTCACATACATTATGAATAGTGATGAATAGTACACAGTGTTCCGGCACATCACTAGTGCTCGGAAATGATTATAAAACGTTTGAGGGTGTGCGTCATGCTACCCACATAATGAATATACCCTATCCTGAAGGATTGAACTCACGGAAAATGCTAATTCTCGAAAATCCTCCACTACTGTAAACTGTATAGACCCAAGAGAGAGGAATAAACCCTTAAAAATACAGTAAAGTTTAGTTCAACGACTAGAAATACACACCAATACCAATTTGTAAAACCTTTCCACACTTTTTGTACTTCGCAAAGAAATTAATTTGACGTTCTATTTGTTTGATGAATACCGAGTCGCCTCGGGAGCTTCGTTCTGCATTCTATACTAAATACTCATCATGTTAACTGTAATTTATTGTAACTGTCTATAAATGTTTCATAAACTAACAATTTCATCATAGTTTTTTGTAACTTGGGTGAAGTTTATTATTCATTACGAGCTATTTATAAATTGCAAGTGTGAAGCCAATAAAGTTACTTATTGGCTTGTATTCAAGATATCGGCCATCGAATTGGAAAATGTTAGTGTAATAGTATTAGTTTATTTATCTATTTTCTGTTAACTGGCACTTAATTAAAAGAGGATAATATGTATTATTGTGAACAAACTGTTTTACACAGAATCCCAAGTTCTTTTACCATTTTGTGTGAATCCGAAAATAGCGGCTAGATAGGATTTAGTTGTGGGCAGGGCAGTACATTTAAATATAGATAAGTCAAATTTTTACTCTCTCTTGATCTTTAAAGCAGACATTAAATGTAGCGGTTCATATTTTTTTGTACCAACTCCGTTTTAAGTCTATAATTGAGATATTAATGCACATGGCTGACTTAAATCATTTTCACGTTACCTACGGATAGTAGCATTTGGGCATATCTTTTAATTTTCATTTGTAGTATATTTTTCTGTATACTATTGCATAATACATGTCAGTAGATGACTACGGAGGACACATTTAGATCAGAATGTACTGTAATGGAAAATGTACTCAAAAATGCAGGTGTCGTTAGTCCTAAGAATAAAAGAGCATGTATGAAAAGATTGATGAATGAAGATGACGCTCGAGAGCTTTTGCGCGAGTTCCTATAATTGGATTTAATTGAATTTGTCATAAATGAGACAGACAGAAAGTGGCTTACACTTTGTTTTATAAAAAGCGCCATGCCTTATGCGCCGGCGAATAATAAGTCATACTTACAGACTTAATAAACGTAAAAGTACATAATTTAATTTTGATCTAATTCTTATACAACAAAGTGATAAGATAAAATAAATCAGTTTCTCTGAATTAAACACAAAGATCTCATTCGCAGCGGCCCTCAATGTCAAACCAAGTATCTATACGGCAAAACAATCTTGTACAAAGTTAGTAGACCCAAAGCAATATCAAATTTACATTAAAGCTCTAAGGGTGTGCTGTGTAGTGTCGGCTTAGAATAGCACTACCCCATTTCTTCGGGTGGGTGTACGTAAGAGGCGACTAACGGTATTGGGGCTTTTAAGGGATTTTTGGGCGATGCGGTTGGAGACCCATCACCAAAAACCTTTATTTTACCATCATTTCCCCACTTAAATTTCCAAAAGTGGCTGAGATTTTTTTTATTCCTTAGCTCTGGCTACCCCTTTTAGGGATTTATAGCCGTGAGTATATGTATGTATGTATGTATGCATGCTCTAATGGTATCTAAATACAATGAAGGTTACATGAAACATGAGAATAAAAAATCATACTTTGGTTTGACATATAAAACACTAAATTAATAATTGAAGATTGTGAGTTTATTCATACACACAAACATACATATACTCACGGCTATAAATCCCGAAAAGGGGTAGCCAGAGCTAAGAAATTAAAAATTCCTCAGCCACTTTTGGAAAGTTGAGTGGGGAAATGATGGTAAAATAAAGGCTGTTGGTGATGGGTCTCCAAACGCATCGTCCAAAAATCCCTTAAAAGCCCCAATACCGTTAGTCGCCTCTTACGTACACCCACCGGTAGAAATGGGGTAGTGCTATTCTAAGCCGACACTACACAGCAATGAGTTGAGTTTATTCGTACCTATATTTATATCCAACAAACATACGAATAAATACACAACCTTTACTCATGCCAAACAAACGTTTCTTTAGTTATTTTTATATTTCCAAATTAATATGATTTGCAGCTTTGATAAAAAATTCGACGAGTTCTGAGTCTCTGCTTTAGATCGCCACTAGATGGCGCTACTAACCTTGATTTCTTAGCTATGGTGTGAAAAACCAAAGTTTACTTCAACAACGTTTTACGACGCTTAATATCCAGTTTCAATATTTCAAAATACTTATGTGTTATATAAAAAACATAATTATTAAGGTATTTTTAACACATCATTTAGCTGCAAGTAAATATTAAAACTAGAAGTAGTCTTTTTTATGTGTAATTATTACATACAAATTTAAAGCTGAGATTTAACTAAACTTTAATAACAATGACTTGCAGCATATATTCTATTGCAAGAGCCATATTGCGATGACCATTACCCATCGACCCAAGCCGGGACAAGTTAGAGTCCAATTGGTATTAATCGTTATACTAGATATACCGTTCCGTGTAGTGCCGGCTTAGAATGTCGCTACCCCTTTCTACCCACGGGTGTCTTAAGAGGCGCCTAAGGCTATTGGGGCTTTTTATTGGATATTTGGTTGGAGATCCATCACAAAAAACCTTTATTTTTACCATATTTTCCCCACTCAACTTCCCAAAGTGGCTGAGGAATTTATAATTCCTTAGCTCTGGCTACCCCTTCTAGGGAAATATAAATATATGTAGATATACCCAGAAACCGTAATTAATGCTTGACAGAGATATTATTATGCAGCGATATACTCTAAAACATCTCTTTCTATATTTTGTGATCGTACCTACTCCTATTTATATGATTTTCTGACAGAGTTAAAATTGATAGTTTTCGCGTAAGTATGTTTTTTTGGAACTAAAGGCAATCCAGGTGGCCTGATAGTTTTATTTAGGGTATAAAATATTCGCGTTTCAGGCGATTTAAATTTGTATAAATCTGCTGCAAGAACTCACGAGACGAGTGGCAAAATAAATACATAGGTTTACGGACGGATTATTATACACAGATCAAGTTTGCCCCAAACTAAGTAAGACTTGCATTAAGGGTTACTTACTCGACGCTACATTTAATATGATATATTACATTACCCATATAAATTTTATAATATAAATATTAGCTGTGTAGTGTCGGCTTAGAATAGCACTACCCCATTTCTTCCGGTGGGATTTAAAGGGATTTTCGGGCGATGCGGTTGGAGACCCATCACCAACAACCTTTGTACTACCATCTTTTTCCCACTCAATTCCAAAAGTGGCTGAGGAATTTTCTGATTCTGATACTCTAGTTACCCCTTCTAGGGATTTGTCGCCGTGAGTTTATATTTTATGTTCTTATGTATGTATTCTTATTAACTCTTATTCTCATCAAATTATAAATAGGTTTTTATTTATATTGGAAAGATACAAAAAAATCAATACGTGGTAAAATTAAATATATTTTAATATTAATGTTAATGAAGCGTAAGGAGTTTGTCCACTTTCAAATTTGTCGCATACTAGCCCAGTCTCTGCGACTCTGCCTACCCAAAAAATACTTTGATCATTATACGTATTTACTTTATTTCTGGCTGTAACATGATAACAAATATTTAATATGAAGTTTCATTCTAAACCGCCATAACTATGCTAGATTCTGTAGAAGTGCAATTTACAACGCTCATTTTATTCATCATATTCGCATTTAATGTGTATTCTAATAAGTATTTTCCAAACCGTCTGTTGCTACTTCGGCTAATAAATTATAATCTCGATAAAGCAAAATGAGCATATAATAATTTTGGCTTATGAAAATACAATGCTGTAGACTTATTTGTTTTATTTGTTGTGCCGAGTAGTGTCGGCTTAGAACGGCACTAATCCTTTCTACCCACGGGTGCCGTAAGAGGCGACTATGAATGTGGGGCTCTTTAAGTTGTGTTTGGGCGATGCGATTGAAGACCCATCACCAACGATACATTTATTTCTACCATCTCCCCTAGTAACTTCCAAATGTGGCTGAGGAGCTTCTAGCTTTGAAGCTCGGGCTACCCCTTTTTGGGATGATGAACGCACACCACGAGAAATACATCTAAACAACACACCAAGAAATACATTTGAAATTTAGGTAGGAATGATAGCGCATCTCATAGCAAACGCTAGAAAGAGATAAACATATTTTCTCGGTACCGACTTAAAATATGACACTAAGACGACCGTTTGACAAAAAATATTTTAGTTCAATACACACGATTTATTATAAATTATAATCAAAACATTGTTACTTTATAATACTTACGAATGATAAGTAATCCCATCATTTTAGTAATTTTTCTACTATAGTTTGTGCAAAATCTCATCACACACGACGGCATTCTCAATTATTTTGATAAACAAACTTGCCAAAACATGGTAACGATTGCGACGGCAGCTAGTGTGCGACTAAAGTCAGATGAGCCATTTAGCCTGTTTTTTAAGTGCCACTTATGAGCGCGCATAACTTATCTACGGTTTTTTATTAGTATATCTATGTAGTATAGTATAACTAAATTTATATATGAAATCTTGATAGGATTCTGTAAGCTTTATAGCTGCGCTTCTGTTGCTAAAAAGCGAGAGGCAAAACCTGAGTTAAATATACCTACACCTAAATTATTTTCTAAAGTCACGTGTACCTTTATATATATTCACGGCTATAAATCACCGAAAAACGTACGTTTGTTTTATAAAAAGCGCCATGCCTTATGCGCCGGCGAATAATAAGTCATACTTACAGACTTAATAAACGTAAAAGTACATAATTTAATTTTGATCTAATTCTTATACAACAAAGTGATAAGATAAAATAAATCAGTTTCTCTGAATTAAACACAAAGATCTCATTCGCAGCGGCCCTCAATGTCAAACCAAGTATCTATACGGCAAAACAATCTTGTACAAAGTTAGTAGACCCAAAGCAATATCAAATTTACATTAAAGCTCTAAGGGTGTGCTGTGTAGTGTCGGCTTAGAATAGCACTACCCCATTTCTTCGGGTGGGTGTACGTAAGAGGCGACTAACGGTATTGGGGCTTTTAAGGGATTTTTGGGCGATGCGGTTGGAGACCCATCACCAAAAACCTTTATTTTACCATCATTTCCCCACTTAAATTTCCAAAAGTGGCTGAGATTTTTTTTATTCCTTAGCTCTGGCTACCCCTTTTAGGGATTTATAGCCGTGAGTATATGTATGTATGTATGTATGCTCTAATGGTATCTAAATACAATGAAGGTTACATGAAACATGAGAATAAAAAATCATACTTTGGTTTGACATATAAAACACTAAATTAATAATTGAAGATTGTGAGTTTATTCATACACACAAACATACATATACTCACGGCTATAAATCCCGAAAAGGGGTAGCCAGAGCTAAGAAATTAAAAATTCCTCAGCCACTTTTGGAAAGTTGAGTGGGGAAATGATGGTAAAATAAAGGCTGTTGGTGATGGGTCTCCAAACGCATCGTCCAAAAATCCCTTAAAAGCCCCAATACCGTTAGTCGCCTCTTACGTACACCCACCGGTAGAAATGGGGTAGTGCTATTCTAAGCCGACACTACACAGCAATGAGTTGAGTTTATTCGTACCTATATTTATATCCAACAAACATACGAATAAATACACAACCTTTACTCATGCCAAACAAACGTTTCTTTAGTTATTTTTATATTTCCAAATTAATATGATTTGCAGCTTTGATAAAAAATTCGACGAGTTCTGAGTCTCTGCTTTAGATCGCCACTAGATGGCGCTACTAACCTTGATTTCTTAGCTATGGTGTGAAAAACCAAAGTTTACTTCAACAACGTTTTACGACGCTTAATATCCAGTTTCAATATTTCAAAATACTTATGTGTTATATAAAAAACATAATTATTAAGGTATTTTTAACACATCATTTAGCTGCAAGTAAATATTAAAACTAGAAGTAGTCTTTTTTATGTGTAATTATTACATACAAATTTAAAGCTGAGATTTAACTAAACTTTAATAACAATGACTTGCAGCATATATTCTATTGCAAGAGCCATATTGCGATGACCATTACCCATCGACCCAAGCCGGGACAAGTTAGAGTCCAATTGGTATTAATCGTTATACTAGATATACCGTTCCGTGTAGTGCCGGCTTAGAATGTCGCTACCCCTTTCTACCCACGGGTGTCTTAAGAGGCGCCTAAGGCTATTGGGGCTTTTTATTGGATATTTGGTTGGAGATCCATCACAAAAAACCTTTATTTTTACCATATTTTCCCCACTCAACTTCCCAAAGTGGCTGAGGAATTTATAATTCCTTAGCTCTGGCTACCCCTTCTAGGGAAATATAAATATATGTAGATATACCCAGAAACCGTAATTAATGCTTGACAGAGATATTATTATGCAGCGATATACTCTAAAACATCTCTTTCTATATTTTGTGATCGTACCTACTCCTATTTATATGATTTTCTGACAGAGTTAAAATTGATAGTTTTCGCGTAAGTATGTTTTTTTGGAACTAAAGGCAATCCAGGTGGCCTGATAGTTTTATTTAGGGTATAAAATATTCGCGTTTCAGGCGATTTAAATTTGTATAAATCTGCTGCAAGAACTCACGAGACGAGTGGCAAAATAAATACATAGGTTTACGGACGGATTATTATACACAGATCAAGTTTGCCCCAAACTAAGTAAGACTTGCATTAAGGGTTACTTACTCGACGCTACATTTAATATGATATATTACATTACCCATATAAATTTTATAATATAAATATTAGCTGTGTAGTGTCGGCTTAGAATAGCACTACCCCATTTCTTCCGGTGGGATTTAAAGGGATTTTCGGGCGATGCGGTTGGAGACCCATCACCAACAACCTTTGTACTACCATCTTTTTCCCACTCAATTCCAAAAGTGGCTGAGGAATTTTCTGATTCTGATACTCTAGTTACCCCTTCTAGGGATTTGTCGCCGTGAGTTTATATTTTATGTTCTTATGTATGTATTCTTATTAACTCTTATTCTCATCAAATTATAAATAGGTTTTTATTTATATTGGAAAGATACAAAAAAATCAATACGTGGTAAAATTAAATATATTTTAATATTAATGTTAATGAAGCGTAAGGAGTTTGTCCACTTTCAAATTTGTCGCATACTAGCCCAGTCTCTGCGACTCTGCCTACCCAAAAAATACTTTGATCATTATACGTATTTACTTTATTTCTGGCTGTAACATGATAACAAATATTTAATATGAAGTTTCATTCTAAACCGCCATAACTATGCTAGATTCTGTAGAAGTGCAATTTACAACGCTCATTTTATTCATCATATTCGCATTTAATGTGTATTCTAATAAGTATTTTCCAAACCGTCTGTTGCTACTTCGGCTAATAAATTATAATCTCGATAAAGCAAAATGAGCATATAATAATTTTGGCTTATGAAAATACAATGCTGTAGACTTATTTGTTTTATTTGTTGTGCCGAGTAGTGTCGGCTTAGAACGGCACTAATCCTTTCTACCCACGGGTGCCGTAAGAGGCGACTATGAATGTGGGGCTCTTTAAGTTGTGTTTGGGCGATGCGATTGAAGACCCATCACCAACGATACATTTATTTCTACCATCTCCCCTAGTAACTTCCAAATGTGGCTGAGGAGCTTCTAGCTTTGAAGCTCGGGCTACCCCTTTTTGGGATGATGAACGCACACCACGAGAAATACATCTAAACAACACACCAAGAAATACATTTGAAATTTAGGTAGGAATGATAGCGCATCTCATAGCAAACGCTAGAAAGAGATAAACATATTTTCTCGGTACCGACTTAAAATATGACACTAAGACGACCGTTTGACAAAAAATATTTTAGTTCAATACACACGATTTATTATAAATTATAATCAAAACATTGTTACTTTATAATACTTACGAATGATAAGTAATCCCATCATTTTAGTAATTTTTCTACTATAGTTTGTGCAAAATCTCATCACACACGACGGCATTCTCAATTATTTTGATAAACAAACTTGCCAAAACATGGTAACGATTGCGACGGCAGCTAGTGTGCGACTAAAGTCAGATGAGCCATTTAGCCTGTTTTTTAAGTGCCACTTATGAGCGCGCATAACTTATCTACGGTTTTTTATTAGTATATCTATGTAGTATAGTATAACTAAATTTATATATGAAATCTTGATAGGATTCTGTAAGCTTTATAGCTGCGCTTCTGTTGCTAAAAAGCGAGAGGCAAAACCTGAGTTAAATATACCTACACCTAAATTATTTTCTAAAGTCACGTGTACCTTTATATATATTCACGGCTATAAATCACCGAAAAACGTAGCCAGATACTCAGAATGAGAAGGTACTCAGCTACTTTTTAAGTTAAGTGGGGTTAGAATGGTGGGTCATAGGTCTCCCGCCACATCATCAAAAATATATTAAAAAGCCTTAAAACCCTGAGTCGCCTACCGACGATATCCGGCGGCGGAAAGGCTATTCCTATTTTTAGCACTACATAGTTTAAAAGTCATATTTATGGTTTGCTTGAAAGCGTTTTAACGTGAAGGAAAACATTGTGAAGAAAACGTGGCTGTATTTACATAGACACCTGACATGACATGTATTACATAGACTGTGTTCGTCCAAAAAAATGTTTGGTTTGTTTCAGAGTCACAAAGTCACGTGATGTTCAGAAGTATTAGTACCTCTGCCAACCCCTTCGGGGATATTCGGCGTGAACGTTTATGTTATGTTATGTATATATGTTTCAGAGTATTTTGTCTTCACCAATGTCTGAAGACGCAAGATATTTATTGACTTTGATTAATAAGTTAATTTAAAGTAGATTTTTGTCTTTGCATATTCAATTAGGATTCCCATGGAACCGACAAGCGGCAAAAATTTCTAAGATAAAGAGAATTTTTAAAAAAAGTTTGGTTAAACTTATCGATACTCACACTTCACAAACGATTTAGATAGTAATACAATGTTGTTGATAACATGAAGACTTTGTATTGAATTGGGGCAGGAGATGTTGCCATCCCAATTCCCTCCGCCGGCCGTAATCTGTCTGAATTGAGAATAATTGATTGATCCTGCCATCTCGTTGCACCGAGATCAATGTAACTTTACAATTGTATCACTTCCCTCTGCTTCTGGAAGGGTAATCAGGTATAGAGCAATGACATGGCAAAGATGTTTGATAGGAAAAGCATTCCTTACATCCATATGCGTTATATACTCTATGTATATATGAGATGATTTGGCCTTAGTACCACGCTGGCCAAGTGTGGGTTGGCAGACAAACGACAAGCACCGTGATAGTAGCCGGGACCATCGGCTTAACGTGCCCTATGAAGCACGGAATCATCCAAATTTTCTGTCCAGTGATTCAAAAAATGTCCTTCCAAACTGGTTTAAATCTTATAAATTCAATTTGAGAGTTTACAACTCGGGGATCGAACCCTAGCCCTCTGGATTTGAAACCAAGCGCTTCAAAGTGAGCCCACGGAAGGACTTTAGGAACACCATTATGTCCTTTTTATGGTTACCACCTCAGTTCTAGAATTTCATAAGCCCCAAATTTCACTAGCACAATTTTATTACCAATGTTCAACATAAATATTTTTCATTTATATGCCAAATATATGTTTGTAAAGTCTCTTAAAATATCTCTTATAAATATTGAGCCTTTGGTATTTTTATAACCTTAAATAACTTAATATTCAAGTGACTTATAAATTTCATTTTCATGTAACAAATTTTACGATTGTCTGATCTGTTATACTACTTGTAAATAGGTACTAACTTCACCATTTGAGGCACAAATGTAATAAGAAACTTCATTTTACGAAATTTGATTATTATATTTACAAACAAATCCTTTATGTGAATGAAGTACAGTTAATTCGAGAAGTGTTTAATAGATCTCTGATTAAGACAGAGTTGTTGGGTACAAGTGAAGAGTACTTGTAACACGCTGAGCACCTTTTCATTGAGTTTGGTTGCGACTGTACCAGATGCTCAATTGCTTAACGATCTTTCCGCATCGATACAAAAAGTACTTTTAGGTTTTCGAGTACTCTTCGTAGTAACAATCGATCTTCAACGATGTATGCGATCTTTATTACGAACTAAATAAGTGCTACTTTACTTTGTGAATGTTAATGTTAGAAACGATATAGTACTCCAATTGACATGAATTGGTCCGATTTTGAATTGTTATTTGTTATTTAGTGTTTGTTGCGATGCAATAAATTAATTCGGATATAAATATGAATTGATTATACTTTAACAATTTATTAATGAAAATTATGTATTATCATATCAGTTACTTAATATATTTTACCCAGATTACGAAAATATAAATATATGTAACTACCGATCTACCTATGTTTATTTCTATGATATCTATACCAATATTATAAAGAGGAAAGGTTTGATTTTTTGTTTGTTTGTTTGTTTGAATTGAATAGGCTCCATAACTACTGGACGGATTTGAAAAATTCTTTCACTGTTTTGATGCTACACTATTCCCGAGTGACATAGGCTATATTTTATTTTCAAAAAAATTAGGGATCCTTACGTAAACTTCAAAAATGTAACCCAAGGTGTTGAAGAAATACCAAAAAAAATCCTTACATCGCGTGCGCTGCGAAAACTAATGACAATAGAATAAAATTATGTACTACAATTTTATAGAACACATCATTATCTAAAAAAATGGCCCGACAGCATGTCTCTAACTATTATAGTTATCTCACAACAAGCGTCATTATATAAAATTATTTAAAAATTAAATTAAAATCCTGCTTTAGAAAAGGCTCTCTATTTGTACCTATCTAATCCTTATAAAAAAAACGTATATATTATTTCAGACTACTTCAATACCCTTATATTACTTTTTGAATTATTCGATTCGAACATTCCATTCGAAAGTTATCTCGAATTAAAAAAATAGGTAAAACTCCGCTCGATTAGCTATGCATAGTAAGTTGTTGCAGGCGTCACGAAGGGGTACGGGAGGCTGCTTATCAAAGAGTTAAAGCAAAATTTAATTGTAGCGACTATTTATCACTGGCCCAGCAGCCGGTCAATAAGCTCATATACCGAGGATACCGATGATCCCAACTGATCTGCCAATTCCATTTAAACGGCTACAATTTCCGGTTAAAACATCTTTTGCTTTAACAAGTAATAAGTCCCAAGGCCAAACCTTCAAATTAGTAGGGATTGACCTGCGAAAGAATTGTTTTACTCACGGTCAACTGTACGTTGGCCTGTCGCGGGTGGGAGCTCCTGAACATCAATTTATTTTGCTGCCCCAAAATACAACAACGTCAAATATTGTTTACAGGGAAGCTCTAACTCTATAAATTGAATGGCTTTTGATGTAATTACTCAGAGTACCCACGTTTTGCATGGACAGTGTACTCACGTGATAGGGGTACTCTGAACACCATGTGACAAAGTCACGTGATGTTCAGAAGTATTAGTACCTCTGCCAACCCCTTCGGGGATATTCGGCGTGAACGTTTATGTTATGTTATGTAATTACTCATTATGAAAAATAAAAAAAAATAAAAAATATATCTAAATATAAATACAAAAAAATATAACATACATACATACATATACTCACGGCTATAAATCCCTAGAAGGGGTAGCCAGAGCTAAGGAATCAGAAATTCCTCAGCCACTTTTGGAAGTTGTGTGGGGAAAAGATGGTGAAATAAAGGTTTTGGTGATAAAGCCCCAAAACTGTTAGTCGCCTCTTACGTACACCCACCGGAAGAAATGGGATAGTGCTATTCTAAGCCGACACTACACAGCAAAAAAATATAACATAGCTTAAAACTTAAAATGTTAATGATAATTTATGCCCGAGCGAAGCCGGGACGGGCTGCTAGTAACCATCATAAAATTTATTACAATAATTTTACTGTATGGCAATTCTGAACACCACTAAAGCTCCATGATCAAGTGATGTTTAGAAGAAATAGTAAATCTGTCAAGTCCTTGGACATTCACGGCGGGTTTGCTACCACTACGGTCATCTATTTGTGTACATACATTATGTACATGGTCTACGATCAACTAAACCGTAAAATTGAAGGATGAAATAGTTGACAATTAAATTTAATTATTACATTTGCACTAAACAGGTATAGTGATATTACAAACACATACCCTGTAAACAACAGATTGTCTGTTATGTAAGCAGATTATCTTCTTGGTTTGCATATTTTCAACCATTTAACGTTCTTAATGAAAAGTACATTTTTAATTGTATATCAGTAATTTACGCCGAACATTCCAAAGGCATAGAAACTGGTAGTCAAACCTACCTAAGGTTAGACTTGCAGGTCCTAAGACTAAATGATGACACGAAAAAATTGTACTCAGTCAAGTAGGTTTATTCAGGATGATTTTACATATCTTTAACAACCTTGACAAATGCATCATGTAAGCCTTAAGAAAAAACTCAGAAGTCCGTTTCAGGTCTTTTTAACATCATATCAAAGTAGCTACTGCTACATTTTAAAAGTGTACTTACAGCAACAATTCAAATAATATTGATAAAATTATAAAATATAGGACAGGTAGTAGGCAACGGAGTACGGTCAACAATGGTCTGCCCATTCTGTTAGTTCACGTTTGCTAACTCTATTGTCGGCTTCGATGGCCGAGCATAATGGCGCCGTTTTGTACCCTGGATGAGATGAGATTGACAGTTTTGTTAACGGTACTGTTGCGGCGAAAATACTGGCTGAATTTATATTTAATAGTTTTATAAAACCTTTGTGGTAACTATAACTATATAAGTTCTAACTTCGAATCTTATAAATTTTATGTTTTAGTCTCACTGATTTCGTTAGCTGTATCTAAAGGGCTAAAAGTTTTTTGTGGCTTCGTTCTTCACTTACACCTTGCAAAGCAACGATAGAGTAAAGTCAAGGAAGGTAGATTAATTATTTATGCTATATACTTATATGCCATGCTATATACCATATACTCCAAGGGTGTAAGTAATTAAGTGTACTTAAAGAGCACTATGTGAATTTGTATCCATAGTGCCCATACTTATTCTGTAAGGTGCATGTAATATTACTTGGCAGGGATACACTGCACAGACAAACATGATTAGGTACTACTCATTCATATGGAATTCCTCATATAATTTTACTTCATTGTCAGGAACTATGAGGAAATCACAATTATAACAAATTTACAATGGAAATGTGAGACCGAGCAGGATAATTAGCGCCAGTGGATAATGTAGTAAAAAAGCCAGGCGATCGATAGTCTCTGTCTACCTTAAGGAAACGAATGACCTGAATGGTTTAGGTCTTATTCAGTTTTGAACTGACGAAACCTCTCTGTATCTTTCACACTAAGCTATCGAGGTCATCATGATAAAATAAAAACCATTTTTGTTAGATTATTTGTGATGTCTAGTACAAACGAATGATTTGTATGCAATAAATACCCTCATTTAATTTGTTGAACAGCTTGATGATGTCGACTGTACCAATACATGCTTATAAAATTATAGAAAAATATTTGGGGCGCTCTTTGTCCGATTATTTCATCATAAACGTGAGTTAATCTCCGTTAATCTATTGTGTGCGTTGTATGCGATATATTTACCCCTACCATTGACCTGCCTTCGCATCTGGTTACGATTTGTATTTGTATCTCGTCTACTAAAGGGTTAGGATAAAATGTTTTCAGTAAAATGAATCTAAGGGTGGTCTGGAAGAAATCGCTTTTAGTGAAAAAGCCGCCACCTATACATTTACTTTTGTAGTCAAATTTTGTAAGTATAACTTTTATGATGTGCAATATAGAATTTTCTATTCTATTCTATTGAATATACAACATAACATGCCATAAATATATCATATATACTTATTTTCAAATAAGTACTTAATACTGTTTATTAGTCGTAAAAGATATGTCTATAAAATAAGTCATAATACCCGGAGAGCTGACAGGCATTTTTGAGTACATCCTTGAGGCACATTGAAAATATTATTGTTGATTAGTTGCGAATGTGTGGATAATGAAATGGCCGACCTGGCTGGGAGGTTGCGGGGCGTTAATGAGCTATGAATTTTTTAATTCGCAATTTTTCTCATGCAGAAAATGTTCTTGAGGCACTTTGAATCTTACAGCATTTTAAAGTCTGATGTTTAATTAAACGATATATCATAATGCCAGGCGATTTGGTTGGGATTTAAATGGTGACAGGCGATTTAAAGTTATATTTTTTTTTGCGCAAAAAATGTACTTGAGGCAAGCTGGGATCTATACACAATAATTGTTGTGTTGATAAGATGCCATATATCAAATGACAGGCCGTTCTGGCGGTTATTTAATCTTGCCAGGTGATATCATTTTATTATTATTTATTATAAAAAAATAAATTTTTACAAAAAATTTTTGATATACTTTTATGTAAATTTTTTTATTCATCGATATCTGATGGAATCTCCTCGTCGCTTGTGAACACGTCCATAGAGTTGAGTTCTATGAACTCTTCTTCATTGTCTGAAAATAAATATTTTTTTTTAACAAATGTGAAATACAATTAATAGTGCGAGTATTTAACAAATTATTATTACATACCTGTAGCATTTTCATCAGAGTGTTCAAATGTCCCAGGATCAATTGCATCGATAACTAATTGCGGCATGCAATCCCCATCAAACCAATAAAAATCCAGTTTATCCTCCTTCAGCTGCCATCCATGTTCAGTGGGTACTAGGTTACTTGGAAAACGTAAATGTGCATTTCTCCAGATACTTGTAACATATTGAGCTCTTAAAAGCTGTTGGTGCAACTCTGCTTTACATGGTGGTAACGTAGACGGATCATAGTTTTTTTGAAAGGCTCTTCCGTGCTCTTAGCTTTAAATGTCTTGCAAAATTTTTCAAACCGTGCTATGTTTATATCTGCGATATTATTGACACCGTACATTTCACACACGAACTTCTCAAGCATGTTAAAAACCTCATTGCGTAAATCTGTCGTATGCGCACATCCTAGATCAATAAACGCTTTTTGATACAGTTTATTTTTCATTAATAGTTGGAAAGGCCTCCGCTTGCCTTTATTAAAAAATGAAGGATTGTAGTCACACCCAGTGACTGCATGAAAGCCAGGCAAACTTGCGCATACTGAATTTCCGAATTTGGCATATAATTGTGATATATCAATGAATCTTCTTCTATTTCCAGTGCCGTATTCCATAAAAATATTCAGTTGGTCGCTATCAAGATGATCCATGTTTCCAAGCATTATCAATAATACGTCTGTATCGCATGATTTTATGAGTACATTTGTTGTTGTATGTGCATCAATTCTACAGACATGATGCACTATTTTTGTGTCTGCTTCTTCATGATCTTCACATGTCATACTCTCATTGATGTTCATAAGAATCAAATTATCGTCAGCTTTGTATGAATAACAACGATCATAATTTACGTTAATTGTTGTATTACCATATTATCATGTATACTATTATTATCACCTGGCAAGATTAAATAACCGCCAGAACGGCCTGTCATTTGATATATGGTATCTTATCAACACAACAATTATTGTGTATAGATCCCAGCTTGCCTCAAGTACATTTTTTGCGCAAAAAAAAATATAACTTTAAATCGCCTGTCACCATTTAAATCCCAACCAAATCGCCTGGCATTATGATATATCGTTTAATAAAACATCAGACTTTAAAATGCTGTAAGATTCAAAGTGCCTCAAGAACATTTTCTGCATGAGAAAAATTGCGAATTAAAAAATTCATAGCTCATTAACGCCCCGCAACCTCCCAGCCAGGTCGGCCATTTCATCATCCACACATTCGCAACTAATCAACAATAATATTTTCAATGTGCCTCAAGGATGTACTCAAAAATGCCTGTCAGCTCTTGGGGTATAATTTACATACATATCACGCCATTAGTTCCCATTAGCAGGCAGAGACTATTGATCGCCACTTCGTACGATCCTGACAAACCTCTCTAGCTTCGTTTACATCCATCAATCTTGAATAAATACGGAACTTCAATTTTATCAGCGGTATTCATCTTACACTAGGGATTTGGTTTGTGAATTTATATTTTTATTATTTTTTTTATATCTGCCGTGCAGTGCTGGCTTAGAATGCTATTACCCCTTTTTACCCCCGAGTGTCGTAAGAGGCGACCAAGGGTATGGGGCTTTTTAAATGGTTTTTGATCGATGCGGTTGAAGACCCATCACCAACGATACTTTATATCTACCATCTTCTCCCTTATCCATTTCCAAAGGTGGCTGAGGAGTTTCTAGGTCTTAAGCTCTGGCTACCCCTTGTAGGGATTTATGGCCGTGTGTATATGTATGTATGTATGTTTTTCAATTTCTAACGACAAGTCCTAGGTCTAGTGATTAGGAAGTTTGCTGCAGGGTTCAGTTAGATAGTACTCCATATCACAATTCTATGTTATTCTCACATCGGGGCTAACTAAATCTGTGTACTATAACAAGACGTATTAACTAGCATACTTTATTTAAATGACACCGTGTAATGTCGGGTAGTATCAGCACTACCCCATTTCTTCTCGCAAAAAGCGTACGAGGCTACTAAAAGTAAAAGCCTATTAATCTTAGTCGCCTCGCCTTTAATATTGCCGGTGCTATAGTTGATGAACGGTCAAGTAGATTGTCATAATACAGAAAGAAGAAAGAATGAAAATATTTTAATTTAGAACATACTCCATTTTCACAATTAACAAGTTACAAATTTAAAAGAAGCAAATATATACTCTTGCACCAAAAACGCATCAACTCAGCATGTGCATGCAAGAAATAAACAGCTTGGCTGATGAATCTCTCATTTGCTGGTTTTCAGTTGGCGCCCTTGCTTCATCATTTTCTCTCATCGCCAATCATTCTCATGCATGAACCATTCAAGCGAAACAGGCCTGCCACAGGATTTATTAATAAGTTTCTAAACCTAGCCCTCATATTCCTACTAAACTACCCTAGTGATGAGAAGAGACAGCTAATTTTAGTTTTTTTGAGAACAAACACTAAAAGCGGGTAAAATTCAGCTACTATCATATCTTATCTCTTATTATATTTTCGCGGATTAATTTATTTTTGACATATCCATAAGACATCATGAAAGATTTTAAAAATATACATGTAATAATCATTGTCACATAAAAGCTAAAAACTACAGGTTTGTGTGTTATTGTATTTGACGTGCATACGATACTGGTGTTTTCACTAATAGTTAATACTCATTTAAGTCCTTAACCTCCTGGGTACTCTGAACACCAGGTGACAAAGTCACGTGATGTTCAGAAGTATTAGTACCTCTGCCAACCCCTTCGGGGATATTCGGCGTGAACGTTTATGTTATGTTATGTTATGTAAAAGTATGATATCTTCAGAATGTAACTGTAAATTTTACTCCACCTGTCTGTATGGTTTTCCGCCCGTATGATCTAACTTTGTGTCTATCTGACTCACTACTAACTATCGTTCATTCTAAAAAGCATTTTTTCCATAAACATCTTTCAATGGACGAACACGGTACCGAAATACGCATAACTGTTGAAACTGTACATAAAAACTGCAGTGACATTAAAAGTAATTTAAGATTGATTTAAATCGGCCATATCTCCGATTTCGTCATAAGACAAAGAAAAACCGTAATCGTTCTTCGCAAACGAAGAACATTAGCAGCCAAAGTGATTCAATGTTCGGTGAAGAGAACATTATTATTTTACAATAAGGTGTTTGCCAGTTTGCCTCACAGTAGCTGACATTAGTGCCACTACATCATGGACTTCAACGTGGCTACAAAAAGACTAACACCTATTTCGTTTGCACGTTTCGGCATTTGAATGTTTCGCTCATGTTACCCGGTTTATAGGCTCGTTTGATTCTATTCCAATATTTGAAAAAGGTTTTAAATTGATTTTAATGGTTGAGTTGTAGATTGAGTTGCATGCAATTCATTGTTTGTTTTACATACACAATTATACAACTGATTAGTATTGGATGCACACCAAATACAATATCTCCATTTATAAGGCAGAAACCTATGATTTTTAGATCTTTTCGCCTAATACCTCTTACTTGTGCATGAGGCTTGCTACACGCTGTCTAGTGCCAAGGGCATACAGAAAGGCCGCAGGCTCGCTTGCCGTCTGGTGATCTCCACTCAAAGACCATATCGGCGTTTGTGTAATTCTAGTTCTAGTTTTCCATACTAGGCATAAGTTCCACAGGTCCATGTTCCGAACAGGATTGAAACTGATAGTGAACGAAAATTAAAGTCCATTAATAGAAAAACAATCACGATTCATCCCAGTTTTCGATGAGTTTATTCGATTTATGTCATTCACATGTAGTTAGTTGTAAAAAACATAATCACTTGTAAATATATATTTATCCCAAACAACAAGTAACCTATAATGAACTTACACTCAACGAAACACTCAAACATACAAAATGCCGAAACGGATCGACGCCTGATTCCCAGTCGGCTACCTTTGTCATCGAACATTAAGGCGAGTTCACATAACACCCGCTGCGCACATTAGCCGTGTGTCGCTTAGCGGGCGCCCTGCTGTCTCCCATTGTGACCTCGGCCTAATCTCTCACATACTGCCACTTGGATTCATCAGCTACATATTTTCAAGGGTTCTGCTGGATTATTGTGACAACAATATTATTATAATGTTTAGATTTCTATTATTCGAAGTTCTAACAGATATTCAAAAGTGTGTAGGTACGTATTTCTATTGTTTTGGTTCTAGGATTAGGTTCTTGCGGTTATCATCGAAATAGATCAATTTGAAATTTTTTTCAGCCGATGCAAAATTAACTTTCTTTATTTTATTTTTTTAAGATTATCATCAAGATTACGTGCATCACTTTATTTAATTTTCTTAATGACTTACGTAATGAATCGAGACGGGTTCATGTTAGAAATGGTTAAGATAAGTGTTACCATAATAATTAAATCTTAATTTCGAGCAAATAAAGTCATTTTGCCATTTCGCTGGAGTCAAAGACAGTTGCATCGCTGACGCTTTAGTAATTCAGTAAATGTATCGGTCACATTCTCAATGGAGCTGGGTCCCTAAAACAACTAAACATAATAAAAAACAGCCCGTCTTTCCGCTTCTGTATCACTTGTGCTTTGTGCCGCGTTAATTTAGTTTTGATGGAGCTTTTGATATGAAGAAATGTCTTTTTTCTCGACACCCGGAGCGGCCGAAATGAAACAAATCGTTTTTCGAGACAGGAAAACAGTGATGGATATGAAATTTATTCCGTGTACGCCTTTGGGATTTGGCGTTATTTGTCAGCCTTTTTGATGACTTACTATTTGATGTGAAATGTAGGTTAGATAGAAGGTGGTGAAATAACTTTGACTAAAATATCTATAGTGTTTGATAGAACCGATTGCCGTAGTTACTAAAATATATGAAAACTGGCTAACATTACTCTTGGATTTTTAATAGTATTATTTAAGTTTGTCCACGACTGGAGTAAAAGTGAATAAGTTTAAAACAAGCTTGGATATTTATATAATTTTACTAATCTGTTATGTAAATAAGGTATAATACTAAGCCAAATTCTAATATTCATTTCTAAGCCAAAAATCGACGCGCCATTAATGACTGCTTTTTGTACTTGAATGATATTTAGTTTAAAGCATTCAATTAATTGCTTACAATTTTAATATTTTCATACAGTTGCTTGGGATGGTAAATTGAAATACTTCTAATAAGTATATTATACTCTCTTATCATAAAAAATCTAATAAGTAAGAAATATCTTTTGTTAAATATTGAAATATTTTTGCAACACAGTGAAAAATATAAAGTCTTAAGAAGAATAATCAGATAAGGTCATGTCAGCCTCCCGAAGGACGATTCATCACAGTTTCAATCATAAATCATTTAGGTGTTGACTTGGTCACCCAAAAAACAAGGTTTTCTCAAAATCTAATTGCTATTTTGACTGTTTTTTAAAGCAAGGATATTTGTTTTTATTATATTTGTTTATTATTTTTCGTGCTATACCAATGCTAACGGTAGCAATGCTTATAAGAAAATATCATACTCCTTCTTGTTCTTTAGGTTTTTGGATTGTGTTATCCTGTAAAAATATCTTTCTTGCAATGCTCAATCACGTGATCATCGATATATCATATTGACTTCACAATGGTAATTTGTTTTGTTGTGTAAAATCATTTACTATTTGTCGTGTAGCCTGGGATTAGAATAGCACTAATCCGTCTGTTTTTGAGGATATCGTATTCACAGTGATGTTGGAACTGTATACATCTAAAACGACCGAACATTCCATTTATTTATAAACCGTATCACCTTCAAACTTCTGTGCCTGAAGGAATATATATTCTTAAGTTCTGTCCACCCGTAATGGAACTATAGCCGTGAGTAGTGGTAAGGCTAGGTGTAAATGAGATTTGATTAGTCCAATATCGGTTTTAAACGTATTAAAAGTATAGCCAGCCCCTCGAAAGAACAAAAAATGCTTGAATGCATTTTTAAAAGGTTTTTTGAGAAAGGAAGCCACGCCCTCGTGTCATAGGAAACTATTGTACGGAACGCGAAAGATGTTTTAATAACTTTTTTAGTTTACGGAAGTAGGGTGTCATTTTGCCGACAGTCCTCAAAAAATAAAGAGTTTGTTAAACTCCGCTGTATATTTTAACCGCATAGGTGTCATTAATATACATGTATATTCGAATATAACTTATTGTTAACTTGACACTTTCATGTAAGTTCTAAGTCTATATTCAATTCAATTATTATTCAGTATTTTATTGGCTTTTTCATCACGTTAGATTTTTATAGGAGTGACCATTGATTGGGTGTTAAATACTCGTACCAAAGAGGTAAAACGAGGCCCTAATGCCGAGACTTAGCTTCGTGTCTGCCGGTCAATCTGTCTAGTACAGCGGGCTATATGTTATGAACCGTAATAGTAACTATAATAATTTCAACATATAATTTACTTTTGTGTCCGCCACAACTAAAAACACTTATTTTCAAATAATTTATTGCCGCTTTTTAAGATAATATTGTACAGCTCTTAGTACAGAAGTCAGAAGAATGGTTTTTATGTACAGCTCTCCTGTTAACCTGTCCTTGCAAATACTTAGTGATAGAAAACTGCCAAAGACGATTAGTACAAAACACTGTTACGTGAGTAGATATAACTATAGATAGATACGAATATCCTCATAATATTTTACTTCACACACACACACACAATACAACACTCACACATACAAGGGGTAGCTAAAACGACAGTGATATAAATTCTTTAGCAGCTTCTGGAAATTCTGTGTTAAAAAGATGGTAAAATTAGGAACGGTTCGTGATAGGCCTCCAGCCACATAGCCCTATAATCACTTAAAAAGCCCGAAAATCCTAAGTCGTCTCGAACCGACACTGAACAGCTTAACTTAATAATGAAACTTCTAAATGAAAATTTTAATTTTGAAATATTGACGGTTACAAAACGACGCATTCAAACTACCCCAGCGGGTTTCGTCGTAAGTAGTAATTAAAGTATAGAGTTTTAGTCGCGTGCCCCCAATCCCGACTTCGCATTCAACTTCTATTCAATAAGTTGCTCGTGCAGCCTTCATAAAACTGTTTATTTCTCTCATGAATACTGCATTTTTGTACACTACCTAAAAATATGTTTTACTTTTTAGTACTTCATTTTACCTTTCCTCTCACAATTTCAAACGAGGATATAAACTCGTTTATGGTGAAGACCTGGGAACTTCTTTTTGGTGGATAGTTTTTACTAAAAGCATGCAGTACGAATTATTATCATCTGTTTATCTGATTAACCTCTCAATCTGAAATGTAACATTTCCCATACATACATACATACATATACTCACGGCTATAAATCCCTATAAGGGGTAGCCAGAGCTAAGGAATTACAAAATTCCTCAGCCACTTTAGGAAGTTACGTGGGGAAAAGATGGTTAAATAAAGGATGTTGGTTATGGGTCTCAAACCGCTTCGCTCAAAAATCCCATAAAAGCCCCAATACCGATAGTCGCATCTTACGTACACCCACCGGAAGAAATGGGGTATTGCTATTCTAAGCCGGTAGTGGATTCTATAGATCTGTTCCTCTTAAGTAATCCAACATTTTCGTCAATCTAGAGACGTACACTGCTGCAAATTGGTCTGCTCCAAAGACTCTCGAGAATCACCCGTCCAATGCTGCCCACATTTGTACGCACAATTGACGGCAATTGGGGCTCGATGGTTCTGGAGTGGCGGCCACGTACCGGACGACGCAGCCACCTTAGCCTTCCACGAGGTGGAACATTCCTAGCTTCATGAGCCACCCGACTTTGTTATACTCACGAAATTGACCAGATGCTAGCTGATATTAGGAATGGTTACACAACAAAACTACGCTACCATCGCAATAGCATATAATAATAAATTTTATATAACCAACCACATTATGATGGTTTCATAAATTTGCAAATAATAAATATGTCGATACAAACAAAGATTCGCGAAAGATAAAACATTTCGTTAAACCTTGTCGCATTAAAACTTTGTAGTACATTCACAAACAACACACAATAGTGTAATAATACACCCCTCTTCCTTTCCTTTTGTTATCGCCAGGACGACAGGGGTGTGGTCACCTACAAAGAGAAAAAATACGAACGTACTTTTGTGTGGGCCACTTCTGTTTGCGAGTATACTGGCCTTATGCATTTTTTGACCATAAATTTGAGAGAGATATATCGCAAAATATTGCCAAACTAAGTAATTTTGTTTGGTAGCAAATTTTGGACCAATTTGGTTGTTTAAGAAGGAATATGAAAGCCACGTTCAAGTTTCATAAAATCAACTATATATTTAAATATCAACGACTAGATTTTTTAGGTTTCATTTTAATGTCATTGTGTTTTGAACTATATTTTAGTTTTTTATATTGCAATTAAATTTATTCAGCCAAACAACTAATATCTATTAACATCGATTACATCAAATTAACACAAACACCAACCTAATAAAATGGCCCCGAAACTTAATTAGGTTCCCTAAAAGTGGCTCAAAAGTAAAGACCATAATTTAGTGAAGGGAGGTGGATAATCATGTATTTCATATGGATTTGCTCGTTAATATCCCAGCGTGATGTCCTGCACCCTTAAATTGGGCACACGAGTGTAAGCGCGCCTTATTCAAGCGGGAAAGGGAGGGCTCATTAGAGGTTTATCAAAACAGTGGCAATCATTATTACTGCAATAAAATTATAAGTGAACTCTTTTGATCTTTCAATTAGTCGGGTTGAGTTTTAGTGAGAGATTGTTATGTAATTGGTTAGTTTTTACTAGAAACTAAATATGGGTATAGTCATATTTGTTTTAGATTATAATGTAGTTAGTAATTTTTAAATATTTTTCGTTTGGTTGTTGAACAACGTGCAACTATTATAGTTATTGTAGACCAGAAACGTATGAAAAAGGATTAAAAGTAGCATAAAATATGCTAAACTGTACTAAACGTACAAAGTAGCCTGCATAAAAAGTTAACATAGGCACACGCATCTTAATACTCACATCTACATACATACATTCATATACTCACGGCTATGAATCCCTTGAAGGGGTAGCCAGAGCTAGGGAATCAGAAATTCCTCAGCCACTTTTGGAAGTTGCGTGGGGAAAAGATGGTCCACCATCTTACGCCAATAAAGGTTCTTGGTGCTCCAATATTTTATTCCAATAAAGGTTGTTGGTGATGGGTCTCCAACCGCATCGCCCAAAAATTCCTTAAAAGCCCCAATACCGTTAGTCTACAATATTTATATATTTTCTCTTTTAACTTAGTTACACATATACAAAACATTAGCACTGAAGCATGCAAACTTTTGAATCAATATCTCTTTTCAGCTAAAAGTATTTGGATGATTAGTATTACATTCATATTCACGCTATTAACTCTCATTGAGGTAGGCAGCGACTATCAATATTAATTTTGTATAACCCAGGCAAACTTCTAGAGCTTCATTAGATTCATCAATATCTTTACATTACGTTTTCTTTATACGTGTCACTTTATTGTGCATGCTTAAGACGCCTGCCAGACTATTATAATGGTTTTCTACAGTATTATGTCTATAGTTTCATCAAACTAAAGACATAATACTGTTAAATAAGTTGCTGGGTAGTGTCGGCTTAGAATAGCACTACCCCATTTCTTCCGGTGGGTGTACGTAAGAGGCGACTAACGGTATTGGGGCTATTAAGGGATTTTTGGGCGATGCGGTTGGAGACCCATCACCAACAACCTTTATTTTTACCATCTTTTCCCCACTCTACTTTCCAAAAGTAGCCGAGGAACTTCTAGTTCCTCAGCTCGGGCTACCCCTTGTAGGGATTTACAACCATGAGTATATGTATGTATGTATGTTTGTATGTTTTATCAAAATTAATTACTAATATACTGTCAAATGACCATATGACAGTGTATTCGTTCAACACAGCGGCCTGCCCCCTATCACGTGAATCGTCCCCCGTCACGTGATGTTCAGAAGCATTAGTTCCTCTGTCCGTACTTTCTGCCGACGGGTATAAACGGGGTTCACGTTTGAATTTGAGTTTGTGAGTCTCATCAAAAACATCTTACTAACGCCCGATTTCTGAATTGAGTATTCCAGCTGAAAACAACTTAAGTATCGTTCTGTCGCATTGAAATCTTAACAACTGAATGAGACAAAACGATACTTAAGTCGTTCTCAGCTTGAATACTCAATTCAGGAATCGGGCGTCACGATCTTAAACAGATGTATATGAATACCACAAGAAACTAAACTGCAAAGGTGATTATTATGAATGCATATATTACTTGAGCTTTATTATTTTATGGCGTGTATGTTATTTCATAGCTTGTCCTCTACTTTACTCACGCAGTGACGCATGATATCATGAGTCGCATAGTCTACATTTAGTACAAAAATTCTGGTTCTCAGCACTGATTTCTGCTGCACGCATATTAAATCTATAATACCTATTTAAAAATACCACTTACATGTGCATTGTATTGTCGGAACCATCGTGAGGAAACCCACATGGCTGCGTTATACTTAGTCATGTGACAGTGTGTTCGTACAAAACGGCGATAGGCCTGCCCCCTATCACGTGAGTACACTGTCTATACAAAACGTGGGTACTCTGAATACCAGGTGCCAAAGTCACGTGATGTTCAGAATTATTAGTACCTCTGCCAACCCCTTCGGGGATATTCGGCGTGAAAGTTTATGTTATGTTTTATGTTAGGTATTGTCGGCCTAGAATAGCACTTGCCAATTATTCTGGTGCGTAAGAGGCGATTAACGGTACTAAGGACTTCAAGGGATTTTTAAGCGATGCGGTTGAAGACCCATCACCAACAACCTTAATTTTACCATCTTTTCCCCACGCAAATTTCAAAACTGGAATTTTAAATTTTAATATGTAAGTATTTATGATACATTTAGAAAACTTTCTTAAATAAATAAATTATAAAACATGTAAAATAAATAAAATCGCCAACGAAACTAATGGACCATACATGTAATGTAGAACCGGCACCGAAAGAGAACCCCTTTTACCAGGAGTTTCTCTTTTGTCACAAGTCAACCAAGATCGTCTTTATGATAAGTGATAATTGATAACACATATATGTTCGCGTATTTTATTAAATCTACAATGGTAGCCGTTTAGTGCCAGCTTACAATGTCTTTACCCCGTTCTACCCACGGGTTTTTTAAGAGGCGAATAAGAGCTTGGGGCTATTTAAAGTGTTTTTGTTTTTGGGCGATGCGGTTGGAGACTTATCCCCAACAGTACTTTGTTTCTACCATCTCCTCCCCTATCGACAACCAAATGGGGCTGAGGAGTTTCTAGCTCTGAACCTCTGGCTACCTTTTTGTGGTTTGTAGCCGTGAGTATAATATTTAAAAGAAAATACAAATTTGCAAACACCACTAAAAAAAATAAAGCAAAAAAACAAAAAGTTAATGTTTTTCAAAAGCAATCTTACAAGGGAATCATATGTTGTACTTCTATTCCGAGATAGATCGTGTTTCCTCGTCAACTCCTAAGCGAGGCAACCAGAAGTGTGAAAGCCGTACGTAAATGTATGTTGAATTGAAGTCATTGATTAGAGAAATCATGAGCATGAAATGTAAATAAAGAAGCATAACCAAGATGAGTGGCGACATTTTCATAGTAGGCAGTCGGAGTGCGGCTTCCTTTGACTGGCCCGAGCACATATAGTATTCCCAACTTTTTTACTCAAAATAACTCTTTCTATTCACTCGAAGCGAGGGCCGGTTGTGGGACAAATATGTGGGCTTTTTGTCCACGCCGCTTCTCAGATGCCTAAGTGTTGCTTTAGGTATTGTTTTTGAAAAATATCAAGTACCTTCGTAACTCCACGTCTTAGCGGTAGATGGAAAAGGCTACTTCAAATTTTACAGCTTAAGCCTTTTTCATTACGGTTTTGAAGGCACTATTTTGGATTTGTACAGTCAATATTGCTGATGATACGTATATAATAACTATATGACTGAAAATTCAATTTATTGCTAGTTTTGTTACACCGAATTAGTCATGCGTTTTGTAATAAATATTTCAGTTTTCTGAAGGATGTATTTTTGGGTCACAATTTTATAAGAAAAGAATAATATTACAAAATTGACAGCCAAATGTTTGTTACAAATAATAGAATAACAAAAAAAAAATACCCATTCATATAGTAATTAACAAAAAATATAGTCCTTCCTTTGACAAATAGCAATTAATTTGTTTTCTGATAAACGTATGACAAAATTTCAAGACTACCCACACTTATAGATCGTCTCTTTCTCCTAAACTTCTAAACAATTCTAGTAGTAGTTTCATCTATTCACTATTAAAGACATAGAATAGAGGTAAAATCAATATTAAAATCGCATATTGTCATGAGTGGTCACGACACTAATATTCATTGATTTTATGATTCATATTATATCTATGAGAACATGTGCTACCAATAGACTTGAAAAAGTAGTCATCAAATAACTACGTATAAGCAAAAGAATATCATTTCAAAGTCGTTGCAATTTTTACTGTATTATATCTACGCATCCAAATAAAACTAAAATAGTAATCAGCTTTCGATAATTACTTATTTTATTGTTTTATTTGGCAACACTCCAAGTGAATCTCTTGTTACCGTGCGCCAGTTCCATAGCCAGATGTTTACCAAAAAAGTATTTTAAGTTCTTTTTATAACAAAAACCTTTTGTATCAAATATTCCCCCTCCTTTGTGCGTTTTATTATTTTTTAAAAGGGTTCCGTAGGCGGTACCCGCTTCCGTTCTCTCTATTCAGTTAGTTTGGGGTTTCTTTTTTGAAAACATGACATACGAAAGCGTAGGAGCAGGAGGGACGTCTCAAGGTAAAAGTGAAATGGCAAATATTATGCTCCTACCTTATATTGCTTGTTGTCATGAGTAGTACTTGTGTTTTTATAAAACCTCAATTGGTCCAGTTAATGCAATTTAAGTTTTTTTTAAATTGCTCTTATGAGAGTAAAAAATACAGTACAAATTGGCGGTGCCCATGTGAATGGATGAAAAAATTTGAAGTTCTCGCTGCAAATCGATTTAATGGAAGAATTTGTTTGAGATGTGACATCGCTAATAATAAATAATGGTAGTAAAATATTGGATTTAAAGAACTCTAAAACTCTTTTTAAATGGCCTTTTTACGAAATAAAATACAGATATCGTTTAATCTTCCGAATATATCATAATGTTAGGCTTTTGCAAAAAAATATTTTTTTAATAAATCATCACTTATTTATGTCTTTCATGTATATGTATATGTGCTACTACATTTATAAAAGTAATTATTTTACTATTAACACAGATAGAAAATGTAGCAGTTAAAATTCTAGCATAAATACAGTTCTAAACTGAAAAAATAATTAATAGGTGCCTCCAGCAGCTTATTTGAAGCATCAACTTGAAAAGTAGATTATTCAACATACATACATACATACACATACTCACGTCTATAAATCCCTAGATGGGGTAGCCAGAGCTAAGCAATTAGAAATTCCTCAGCCACTTTTGGAAAGTTAAGTGGGGAAAAGATGGTAAAATAAAGGTTGTTGGTGATGGGTCTCCAACCTCATCGCCCAAAAATCCCTTAAAAGCCCCAATACCGTTAGTAGCCTCTTATGTACGTACACCCACCCGAAGAAATGGGGTAGTGCTATTCTAAGACAAGAGACTACACAGCAAAAGTAAGTGTTTTATTATTAACATCAAATGGCCACCGTCAAAGATGATTACCATAACGTCACAAGTAAGCAGAGTTGGTCTTGGCAGCCGAGGATCCTAAGAAAAAGTTTAGCGACCATTTAGCTGACGCTTGACGCTGTAATTAAAATTTGCTCACATATGTCCTACGATCATTTTATAAAAAAATTACGTAATGTGATTTGTGCGGTTTTTCTTGGGAAATTAGCGCCTTGCAAAACGCTTAAGTCAGTTTAATTTTTTGACGATTAAGATTATTGAAGAATTAATTATCTTTGTAGTGTTGGTTAAGAATAGCACTGACCTATTACTTCCCGCGGGTGTCACGAGAGACAATTTAGGGTCTTAGAACTTTTTATTTATTTAAGAAATCAACGGCTTATTGCTTATACAACAGTAAATTTTAAGTGGTGTTCGGGCGATGTGGCTGCAGATACATAGCTCAATGGGTTAGACTACGTCCGTCATGCTAACAGGCGTTGATTCAAACCCCAGGTTGAGCCTACACCAATTTATCTATTTTAAAGGCGTTTGTGTGGTTAATTTATTATGATATTTAACAGGATGAGGGAAAATATCGTGAGTTTCACATGGCTAAGTTTCACTCGTGGCAGTGAATTCGGATAAAACGGCGATAGGCGTGAGTACACTGTCTAAGCAAAACATGGGTACTCTGAGCACCAGGTTTCAATATCACGTGATGTTCAGACATATTAGTACCTCTGCCAACCCTTCGGGTATATTCGGTGTTAACGTTTTATTCTTTGAGTGGCTTGAGATACATTCTTAATTACACAATGTTTTTGAAAGATGGGTAAAAAAAAGTCAATTCTCAAGGTCTAGAAAACTTTTTAAGAATTAACAGCCGTGAGTATATACCATGATTAAGCAATGAAATATTAAAGAATAACTTAATACTTGTTTCGCCCTTTAAACCTTGTTTAGTTTTGAAATGACTTATACGCAGAAATTATGCAGTTTTGGACAAAAGCGTTTATAATGTTATCGAAGGGAATCATCACTTTACTCGTATATTTTATCCATCCGCAAATGTAATGTAATAATGAATTTGTAAATTTCGCGAAAAGCCGATGGAAGCGGGCGGCCAGTACATGAGCAGTCTATAACAGCAGCGGAAGTTATTAGCTATGATCGTAATTATAATGAGCTCATCTCCGTATTAAATTATTTATAGTAATAAATCTAAAAAGACGAATCTATAGCTTCAAAAATCAGCGGCTTCTATCATTTGATTTTTTGTTCATGAAAACCTGATGTCATCTCTAAATCGAACCCATGAACTCCGGGTAGACTCCCCCGTGGTACGGTGGTCGTGGACTCGATTCCCGCGGGTGTCAAAAATTTTTCTTTCCTTTATTTATTAGCAGAAAAGTAGTTCAAATAGAGGATTGCCCGTTAAAGGTTTCCAGTTGCATCGTCCTACAAATACTTAAAATACACTAAATCTGAGACTAGACTAAACTCTGAGAGGGGTTAGTGTTATTCTAGTTCAAAACTAATAACTAGACAGAATCTATAGTATAATAAAGAGCATCCACCCTTAAAATAGAACGGTACCTTGACGCCCTTTACTGTTGGCCTGTAAAAGCAGTATTAAGTCTTATCAAAAACTGAAAGCATAGGATTGCATTGTTTTGAATTTTATGTAATATGGATGTGACTTATCTGAAATAAACGTTTTATTATTTATTATTATTATTATTATAGGAGAAGAAAACCCTAAGTATAAATGGTAAAGCGTTTATATTCAGATAAATCTGGCAAGGATATTTAGTAGTCACCGGGCAACACCGTCCGCCTGGCAAAGGCTGTGGAAAAACGAAACAATTCCTTTGTAGCACCGCCGCACTTGTAAAAAGCAGCTAGTATGAGACCATCTGCTACAACGACGTTTCAATAAAGGCACATTTAATTGGCTGCCGATCGCCATTTTAATTACACTTGCGTATTTTTGTGAGGACGGTGTTGCTGGAAGAGGCTTTTATTGACAGCGATTTGAAATGGTACTTTTTCATAGGTGAACAGCTTCATGCCGCAAATCTTAGGTAGAGCTACCGGTTCTTATATATGTTTGCTTTAAAACATAGAGGTACTTTAAAACACAAAAGGTGTGTGTGAAATTGCGTGGTAACTTTTTCACAGTTGGGGAATACCAGTAAAAGTAAATTGTACTTATAAGAAATTTTGATTTTAGAGTGAAATACTATATATTTAGTGACCCTGCTCACATAAATAATTATTTCCATTTTAATAATTGTCATTGCACTGTTTATTAAAAATAGTAACAATTAGGTGCTTTATTAGTTTGAAGTCAAATCATAGTAAAATAATGTTAAATGTATCGGCAATCTTCTGCAATGCGCTGACCCGAATCCAAAATATAATATACATACATACATACATATACTCACGGCTATAAATCCCGAGAAGGGGTAGCCAGAGCTAAGGAATTAGAAATTCCTCAGCCACTTTTGGAAACTTGAGTGGAGAAAATATGGTAAAGTAAAGGTTGTTGGTGATGGGTCTCCAACCGCATCGCCCAAAAATCCCTTAAAAGCCCCAATACCGTTAGTCGCCTCTTACGTACACCCACCGGAAGAAATGGGGTAGTGCTATTCTAAGCCGACACTACACAGCATATAATATATATTTAAAAATATTCAAAATCACTTTAGCACGCCTTAATGCCAAATTATTTTTCACCAACCCTAAACGGTTTTTGTCTTTCTTTCGGTAAAACCCTATCTTCTAACCTTCTTTCGGTATAATTTACTAATAATTAGAAGATGGAGATGTACCGGAATGGTACCATTGAATATTTTTTCAGTCTCAGGAATTTAAACCTTGATACTACTTGTAGGTACTATAAGTCTATAAGGTAAGAGGGTTCGTAAATTCATATACTTACGTCCTTAGTTTATATTGGGGTAGATTTAAGCTACCAATCGCCACTTTGTACAATCCTGAAAAATTTCTCCCGTTTTATAGCACTTTTTTTGTTCTTAAAAGACTAACAGTTAAAAAATGTCATCCCAAATGATCAAATTTTCATCGAGTGAGTTTTTATAAGTTAGTTTAAGGCCTGATATTGTAAAAACATCAATATCTCAATAAGTCTATGTATGATTTTCGGAAGCATTCCGATATACAATTTTGCTAGACCAGTTTATTTTTTTGTGCCTGTTTGTGTAGTGTATGCTGGCGGGTCAAAATCACACTATTATTTTTCTGTTGCTAGTTTTCCATATTAATCTAAAAAGGTCTAAAGAGGGTATTAGATTAGGAGGAATGGTAGTAGAGTGACGACAATAATAATTCATAACTGAAGGTACATTAAGTATAATATGTAAATGAAACTATGAAAATTAAATGCTACTAAATAAAAATGAATAAAAGCAATCCTAGTCGTCATGAAACAATCCTTTGTTGCTTAGCAACTGTTTTCTATTACTCTCTAAATAACTAAAAGTGTGAAGATCACCTCTCTTTACATGTTTATGATATGGATGGAAATGTTTAGGTTTCAAAATAATAAACATATATTTTTCTTTTTTTTTATTCGACAAAAGAAATTGATTCACATTTTTAATTCTGTTTTCTTATAGTACATAGTAGTCAAAAATGTAATTTAGTCTACCTACCTATATTTATACGCATAATTTTATACCACTATATTTTACAAAAATATTTACAATACTAACTTCCCGTGAAGACCCTTTGCTAGAGATAAAATTCTATAATCAAAATCAGATTGCAACTAAAATGTCATGAAGATTTTCAGAACACATGTTGTAAAACGAAGAAGTGCCCAAAACTTGTGAAAAAAAAACAACTTATAATTATTTATCACAACAGACGGGTTTCATTTCCTGCCCATTTTTGTTTATTTTAATCTAAATAAATAGATTTTGTTAAAGCTTACTTAGATTACTACAAGTATAATTGGATTACAAATGCCGTACGACATCAGGTTTTGTTGACGTTTCGTAGAGCTACTTCAATTAACGTCTCTGCGGCGTGTTGGCTAATTTGTTAAATAAAATTTAGTTACAGAAGTGAAAAGAAAAGATTTCCAGTGATAGAAGGAAAAGTCTTACAAAATAAGACAATCCAATTAGAAAAAACAGCATAAATTCAGTAGATCTTATTGAATCGAACTGTTCAAATACTGCAGAAACAAATGAAAACTGTCCTGACAGTGTGATCAGTCCAATAAAATCCAATTTGAAAGAATGTTTGAATGAAAATTATCTAATAGTATAGACAGTGCGTCTCCACTATTTGAACGACACAATAAGCAAATAAATAACGATTGTACCTTAAAATTTTATTTAAGAATAATGTTGTACTAGTCGGTAACGAGACTGCTGGATATTGGTAAGAGAATCAAACAAATCAATACGTTCATACTATTAGATCATTTTCATCCGCGCCATTTTAACAACACTTATCAATAACATGTACAAATATCATTTCGTTTACACAATATTTTCTAAATTTTAACACTAATAATAAAAATGTACAACGCTCTTCCTTTATTGAATTAAATAGTTTCCTAAGATTAGTATTGGTTGTGCCGATACAAATAAATGTTATACTTATAACAGAGACGCCGTAAAGTTTTGTGCGCGCCATTTAAACATGTCTCTCTTAATCTGAGTTTAACTTACTTTTTTTTTATTTCTTAGATAAGTTAATTATATTTTCTGTGTATTTTTCCAATTGCTGTTAAACGGCTGGCCATACCCTGTCGACAAACAATTTATACATTAATACGTTATTCCTATGTCTTATCGATTTCAGTCTTCATTCGTCATTGCCTGTCGGGCCCGATGGTTTCATACCGTATCGTTGAATTGATGATCCGTTCTCGCTGCAATGATTTATTGAGGTTTGTAATTCTACTGCCAAAACTTACATTAACTTCGGAATAAGTTTAAGTGACACATAACAGATGATTATGATTTGTGTGTTATTTTAGAGATTCGACAGGCAAGTTTATTAGTAGGTGTTTAGAGAAGGGTCTTACGTCAATAGTCCAGGGTTGGTGTCGGCGGTTTGGTACCAGGAGTACTGCGGCACGTAGGGCGGGTGCGGCTGCGGGGCGCCCTGGTGGTGCAGCGCGTGCGCATGCGCGCCCTTCATGTCCCAGGGGCCTGGTGGCGCGCCCTACAACAACACACTCATTGTTACGCTTATTCAAGAAATTTAGTATGGGTTTTACAATGAGGTAAATAACTATTTATGGTACACAATGAATGGTATTTTTTTCATACTGAATTAAGATTACAACGCTGATCTATACGGATCCAGATAAAGCATCTATCATGGCCTATACTCGATAAACAAACATATAACAACATCAATACAAAGCACATTTTCAAAATTGTAAATAAAAACAGTTTGAAAGTTTGAAACCAACGATGATTCGGCTTGTTTCTTTTAATTAAAAGTGACCTACATCTAGCACCTGTTGCATGTTCTCAGCAATTATACCTGTCGAGCGTTTTTCCTTAATTCACTTTACGTTTATTAGATGTGTGGGGAAAAGTGTTGAGCCTAGGCGTGACCAGAGAGGCGCACCTAGCTCTTAGCATGATTAGTTTTGTGTAGGCTCAACTGGAGAGATAAGATATTTAATACGCCTTTTATGCGTTTACGATTCTGATTAAGCAATTATTTTTATGGTTCGGAAATTAAATATACTTGTTTTATTTTATAAAGTCTAAAAGACAGTTCAGTTTATGCTAAAAGGTTTGTTAAATTAAAAACATTATTTAAAACCTCTTATAAAATTGACATAATACAGACAATTATCATTTAAATATTTTCTTATTACTATTGATATCATAATCCTTACTGTGATATTTTATCTTACTTGGAATCTAATATAAATAGATACCGTTTAATGCAGAGAGCCAGAAATAGATGCTCCATATAAAGTACTGAACTAATTAAAATGTAAAATGTTTAAGTTCCTAAAGTTTCTATAAAATACTACTTGCCCTATGATAGATTAAAAGCAACAATGAAAGTATAAGAAGTTGTCGAGGACTGATCTTACCTTGAGCAGCCAAGGTATGTGGGGTCCTCGGTCGATAGAACCCAAAGGCGTCTTCCGGCCGTCTATATAGGCGTTGGGTTCCCCATGAGGAAAGTTTCCATAATTTTCCTACGACGAGAAAAGTTAGGCTTTCCTCATTTTTTCTTTACTCATACACAATTTTAAATAGAAAATGGAAATTTGAAAAAGTTGGCAAATTAAAGTGTGCCGTAAAATAATTTAATTTAAACAGCATTTATATTATATTTAGTAGGGAATAATACTTACATATCCGACCCTTGGGTCCCAGGATTGACCATGTGGAGGTTTCACATCACAATTACCGTCCGGTGAACGGCCAGCCGTCGGCTGAAAGCACATTCTTATATTAGTTTTGTTGGTACAAATAAACTACAAAAATGCATACGATCTACATCTACTATACGATTTTATAATAATGAGCTTTACTTTATACGTCTTTTACATTATTTAGTAATAAACCTAAAAGTATTCTTTATGCCCAGAAGTGAAATTACGTGGAATATAAAATTCAGAAAAATTGATAATGAGAACTGTTCCGCGCTACTAACCCAGATTTCTGTAAGTCTGAGTCCTAAACTAGCATTGACTAAAATGAAAAATATATAATTACCTTGACATCCCAAGCAGGTTGTGGGGGTTGTTTGACATCCCATGGCGTCCCAGTGGGCGATAAGCCTGGACTCAGCTCTGACACCGGTGTGGAACTAGGCGTGGGTGAATGCGCTTGTGTGGGACCCCCTTGATACGCCGATGGGGAGTGTTGTGAACCACTGGAGCTACCTCCTCCACCACCTGGTAAAAGGAATTATTGTTTTAATTTGGCACGTTTAAGTGGCAATGAAAAAGCTCAGCTTAAACATTGCATGCCATGCAAAATTTATTCGTAAATCAGGATTTTATTAATGGCTAGTTATAAGGGAGCTCAAAATGCTTCACTGCATATTTCACTGCTCAGCAAATAATATAAATTCACTAAAATCAGTAGAGGCTTCTTGCACGAAGGCCTCTACCATAATCACAGCAATATATGTATAATAATTAAACTAAAGTAGTTACCATGTAATAGTTGATTATTGCCAGGTGGGCTTCCCGGTGGAATGCCTAGACCTGGTGGAGGAGCACCCACTTGGGCAGCCTTCATCATCTTCTTGTACTTGCTCCTTCGGTTCTGGAACCAGATCTTCACCTGCAAAGAAAACCTCTATAAGAATATGCTACGAAGAATCTATATTCTTAGGATAATTCTATGAAGTTATTCTCGGTCCTGACTACAATCAGAGTAGTTGTGATGATAATGCAACATCTCAGGCATTGATAATACTTAATATTTCGTGCGATTTTAGTATGAATGTCAGTACCCCTTTCTACAAGAGTGTCGTAAGAGGCGACTTAAGGAGGTTTTTGGGCGATTTAATGTTAAACCTTCTGAATATGGTATTTTAATACGTACTCTCGGTATTTTAATACGAAACTCCATTGAATCAGAGGCTTCACAATATTGGCATGTTTTGCTTCATTCTAAACTAGTAGATTTGATTTTGTTGAACAGGTCATTGCTAGGTTTACTTTAACAGGTCATTGCTAGGATACTCATAGTTAGATATATTTCAAGACTGCAATTTTCACAGTTCAGGAAATGAAACTCATATTCCCATATACACTGATAGTACGAGTACTTACAAAAGCCATCAAATGAGCCGTCTCGATTCAATTCCATTTCCTTATCCTATTTGAAATCTGGCGAGTTCTGAAAACTGTCAATGGCTCGAGCAGTGCCAGTAAATATAACTGTATATAGAGCCGTAGTTTATCAGCGCGGGTAGGTGGAAGTAGGCGGGGCCTGACGAAGGGTTCTGCTGCCGTTATGCCACCGTTATCGCAATAGGGATGAGACACGAACTGGGTATTTCATATCGAGAGTTTCAGAACTACTATTTGTTTTGTTTAAAAGGTTTGTTGTTAAGCAGTCCATAGTGGTAATTGTGTAAGACGAGCTAGGTGTGTCATATTGAACGGTTTGGTTTAATATTGGATATTTGTTGTCCTAATTAGTATCATTGAATAATGAACATCATATTTTCAGAAGGATTTTAGATACTACCTGTAAAATTATTTTACTGTTTGCATTTAAGACGGCTGTTTTTAAGAAGCATCATATTAGTTTAGTGTAGCACCTTTATATTTTTAAACTATTCTAATTAAAATGAGTAATCATCTTCTAATATGTTTTAATCATTTTTGTAATGAAAAGTGTATATACGACGTTGAAACGAATAATTAAGCTTCAAAAATATAATGACTCCAAGTACTATAATATTAAAAACACAATAATGAATAATAGTAAAAATAAGTTGAATACCACCAAAACTTCTCTAAAAATACGTCACTTCAAAGTTTTTGTTTAATCTATCGATATTACGATAAATATTTTTACCGATATCGACAAAATATTAAATCCACAAAGGCCCGTCCCTTGAGTGAACCCCAAACGACCCCACTCCGATTACCCGGGTCGCAGGCTGCCATATAACTTAACCTAAAGCCACCCAACTCAGCTAATATTGAATTACGAATAATGTTGCCTATTTCAGAATTAATCCTGAAATAGCTTATTTGGTATTTCTTGAAAAAGTTACACATCTTTTTTATAAATAACCTGTTGATTTTATGATATACTCAAATATTATTTTGCTACTGTCAAATAAAACGAAGTTTAGCAACTCTTAGTTATCAATTTTATAACACATAATGTTATAACACATATACTAGTGCAAACTTTTCAGAGATAAAATGACCAAAAGAGTCTTTAGATAATTGCATAGTAAAAATATGAATTCGGACAAATCACAGTAGTGGAATTGTGGGTTTTGTAAAACAAAATAAAAATATTAGTACACTCTAGTTTCACGGTTCTATGATTAAGAAAATTGATGTAACAACATTTTTAGATATTGACATTTTTGGTCATACTATTGTGTTTGATATTTGAACTGTGATGAATGTAAAATTATTGTACAGAAATAGACGTATAGTTATGACGTATAATTATATATAGATATGACTTGATTTAAATTTATTTTGCTAATTATTTCTATATTTTTACAAAAACATGTTTTGACAAAATGTCAAGACGTTTTCCAAAATACATATATAAAAATTAGTAGAGTATGGTGGTAAGTTATGTTCACGTTGAAAGAGCTATATAATTTTAAATTTTAAATTAGATTATAATTCTTGGTATTTAAGTATCCCCAAGAACCCTAAACTACACTACACAAACTATATATGAAAAAATACGTTATTGTGGTTTGTCGGTCCCACATGTTATGAACGTGGTATCGACAGTTTTTATTGTTATATTTTTACTCAAAACACAAACATCCGTCACGAAACGCTACGTCGTATTCCAACTAACGTCAAGTAAATGAAATGGATTCACATTTGAACTGCTCTTGCACGGAATGCCAGTCAAAACGAGAAAGCATTATTTCAAATTTATTTATGTTCATTTTATACCAGGTGCTGAAAATCTTCATACTCCCAACCCAACTGACATTTCAGAGAAGCTCTTGACTCATTTGCTATGTGGTTAGCGACGTCTTTGTAATAAGAACGTCCCCTTGAGAGTTTATGGCACCTCAGCTCACTGTATTGGCCATAAACTGAACTACACAATGAAATTTATTTTTGTTCGGATGAAAAAAAGACGAGTCTTTTCAAGCAGTCACATTTCACTAAAAACATTTCGTCAACGCAAGGTCGACCGACACACACAAGGATGACGGTATGCAATACATGCATCGTGCGGCTTATACGTTGCTCCGCGGCATGCAATATATATAGTGGCGGCGAGTACAAAGAAATATCGGACATAGACTGCATAACCTGCTTGCGAAAGCTGGTGCCCTCGCGTATACAACTATTCCGCCACTTCCATGGACAGGTTTATGCGACACTGACAGGACTATTCTATTTCAAGTTAATGCGATGTCATGGGAGAATGTTATTGTTGAGAATAGCTTTCCCAATTGGTAGCAGATTTGTTTGAGTTCTTGCATTACATAATATATGCAAAGAATCAGAGTTTTAACATCGATAAATAATAATTTATTCAAAAATAATCTTGCTGTTATGATTTTATTATGTTACTCAAAAAAAAATATAAAGGTATTTGATAATATCTTCAAGACATACTCTTAAGTAGAGTTCCATCATGGTAATTACATTTACTTGCAAATTAAAACAACTGTCATTTTGTTATAAATGTGTATCGAGAATTACCGTAAATCATGGCAGCACATTCAACGCTGAGCTATATCAATCAAAGATGTTCTACGACTCAATTTGTGAATGGACCGAAGAACACATAAATAATTAATTAAATTCGAATAAATATTAATGCGTTGTGCGATCTCGCATGCCGCGGTCTAGTCTCCATAAAAAAACGGTAGCTGTACAAAACTGCATTACTTGCTACTGGACACTAAGTTACGTAGAGCTGAGAGACTATTTTTTAGTACTCCTCCGAGTACTGTCAATCACTTCACTTTAACGGGAAAAAATGATTGAATTCATTGTTAGGTAAATTTCCTCTAACAATATCGTGAAGAAAATGCAATAGGTGGTCAGAAAACGGAGCTCATACTTCAGAACATCCAATTAATCAATTCCGCATATGCATCATGCTAATGAAGCAAAACAACTACATTAACTTTTTTTACTGAATTTACATAATAATGTTTTTATGACAAGTAAAGTAAATGATATTTAAAAATGCATGAATACATCAATGTCATTTGTTTATAGTTTATAGAGCTACTGAAAATTAAAAAATGTAAATAGTCTCTATACATTTCAGAAGTCCGTGGCACAATATTTGTCCAGTGTTTGAGATGCAAAATATGTACGACAAAAGCATCTATTTTCTAATACGTTTGAAATGAAGCCGAAGAAGTTTCACAATGCGGTAGTCGCCTCAGTCATGTTGACTGAGAATTTATCGTAAATGCATTTCTGATTCAATTCACAAATAAGTATTCATTTAAACATCCATCAACCCAAATGAAATCTTACAAAGTTTTATCTACTGCAGCAATTTTATGACTATTCTAACTTTTTATGAAATATCGATGTCGATGGATAGTTTTTTGTCGATATAAGAGCGTCACTAACGCCATGTAGCCAATGCGATGAGAATATTGATAGATTTAGAAAATGATTATCCTTGAAGACTTGATGTGTGCTGATTTATTATACTGGAAACTGGTTTTCTAATTCTGTACCGGTCTTGCTGGTAAACAGAGCAGTATGTAGGCAGTTATGACGTTAAATTAAGTAACTTTATAGATTTTATCGATGAATTTTGTTGATTAATTCATGCATAACGTACAACACTAGGTTTGGTTTGAAATTAATTACGAACGGCAATCAATTTTGTGCTAGGGGCTGACGAGACGCGGCGATATCTCAACTCGAAACGTTCATACTTTACATATTTGAGTCTCACGGTTGTTTTATGGGAATCCTTTAAAAAATTGGTAATTTCAATGTAAATGCTAAAACATTCTGTTGAGGAATTGGTCAAAATTCCATTTTTTCATCAGTTTCGGCGCGACACGCAAGCGGCTTCCTTCTTCGACCATTCTTTAGCTGAATTATTCAATAGTTCGACGCCTTCATAAACATTTTGGGCACTCACGAACGAATCTTATAGATTTTTGACATACTACAAATTATTAGTCCACAAAAAGTAATTTTACAATCGTTTCCTCTTCGAATTTATTAAGTTTTATACGTTAATAATATTTCGTTGGTTTTTATATACTTACTCGTACCTACTAGTTAAACTTTTGACATCTTAGTGATTAACACGTTTGCAAAACATACTTTTCTAACAATTCCTATAAAAAATCTTGATATTAGCTTTCATCCATAAAAAAGACTAATACTATACTACTAAATTTTTCACCAAAGTTTTATTAATAATAAAGAAAAGCAGCCAGAATTGCGCCCATGGTAACCCAGCATGGTTGCTAGAAAGGGGTGGACAGCGTAATTAAAATTAGCCAATTCATTGTATTGGTGACGACCCTAGTTATTAAGGGCCGGCGCTCACTGCCGGCATGGCATGGCAAAGGATTTCGGTACAGATACAGCATTTTTAATCTTATTACCATGCCTATAGAATTCATTTTGACACAACGATGCCGAGGGAGGCCGCGGTAGGACAGAACGTCGGCATCGTTGTGTCAAAATGAAGTAAAATGAATTCTATACTCATGGTAATAAGATTAAAAATGCTATATCTGTACCTAAATCCTTTGCCATGCCATGCCATGCCATGCCGGCAGTCAGCGCTGGCCCTAACTGTTATGCTGAGAAGGATTATAATCAAATACTCATGTTATGCAACTTGCCAAAACAACTATAACTGAATTAATCTTTGGAGCATATAGAATCTACTTTGCTTTTTTATTGTGGGCTAAGTAGTAAATGTTGAAAGTAGGAAATTTGTCAATCAGTCGTGGTGATCTGCCGTAAGAAAGTGGAACCCACGGGACGTCCAGCAGACAACTGGTTCTCACAAAGCTTTAAATCTTATCAAGTTGATGATTCGCCTCATAAACGAAATTAGCAAAAAGCCTGATTAATTGATTTACGAATTTTCATTAGTTTAGAATTAAACAACTTCCCAACAATACTCGACTAGATCAAAAATGAAGTAACTTTAACAATTTATAAAACATAAATAAAAGATTTTATTAAAGGAAAGAAAAATTTCGACACTGGCGGGGTTCGAACCCGCGACCTTCGGGTATACGCCCCCGTCGCTTTCTTTTTCTTTCCTTTAATAACATCTTTTATTTATGAGTAATAATCCCCACATGAGGAATTCATGTCAAAAAACATTAAATTAATTTATAAAACAGTCTGGGTATAATTAGTAAGTAGGCAATGGATGTTAAACTAAAAGATCATTCGTGATGAATCCAGGTTTCATTGTTATCCATGAGAGCAGATTGCGTGCTATTCTTAGCCGAAACCACACAGAATTATTTATAAGTTCAATGATATACAAGAAAACCGTCACAGTAGGTTTAGGTCAGACAACACAATCGACTCTTGTTTCTAAGTTCATTATTTTGCAACGCGACTCCTGCCTGTATCAAGTGACCCCCTGACTGCGCCCCGATCTAAGGGTTAATGCTAAATAACAGCTTAATTGGGTACGCCAATTGTGATTTAATCATTATTTTACTAAACATTACTACTGTTTGTTAAAACACATTTGAATATCAATCTCGTGGATTTAATAAACAACACAGTGAAGAAAAATATTGAAAATAATTTTTTTCTAATTGAGTTTTGACCCCTTGATGAGAATGAGTATATGTTGGCCCTTGAGTCATCGAATAAAATACTCTAAATGTTGTTTTTGTTTTAATTCTATTATTCCTATTCTACTACCGTTGCAGAGCGGAGATATACTCGAATTTGGCAAACGCAACATTTGCTTCAGTTTATGGCACAACATCAAACAATATTGTTTCAACAGAAAAAGCATGTCGTAACATCTCAAAATAAATTCTCACGGACAACAGACGAAAATGAAGACCGAAAACAGCCGAAAATCTTACGATTTGTGACTAATTCGAAAATAATTATGGCCGACTTCCGTTTGTGGGGAAAAAAGTCGCAATTGCTACCTTGCGTGTGACATAGAAACAATGCGTTAGAAAAAATGCTTAGACAAAGAGTTACAACAAAAGGTATACAATGTCAACGGTTACACTTGACTCGTGGGACACGACCATTTGATTATTTTTGATGCTGAATAAGTTTGACCTTGCTGGGTTAGCATTCATCATATTTGACCACAACCATAGACAGGTAGTTTGCAATTGTAATTTGCAAGTTAGATTTTTGTAAAAGGATTGTGGCGTACATATCCATTTCTTAATATTTGAGTTATTTATTGATACTAGTTCAAAACTTATTTTAAAAGATAAAGAAAACTTTTATCATGCGAAACAACAAAACAAATTTTACTCCATTATACCCTACGTCATTTTCTCAGAGTGTAAATATTATTCGTGTCCAAAACTGCACACAATTTATAATATCATTCTAGTACTCAATACACGCAACCTCAAGCAAAAACCCGTAACTTGTTCGATCTTTTATTTAACCTTAGGCTATAAATTAAGCAAAATCGCCTCAGCTCGTTGATAATAAATTCATTTTATGCATAAAAGTGAACAATCAAGTACCCAGTAGGTAGTCAGGCGATCCTTGACGTGTCAGTCAGTGTTTGCCACGTGACACTGTCACTCGAATATTGCATAAAGACATGTAAGAGACAACCTGCCCTATGCATTTACCTACATAGAATTGAAAATGACAGGACCACTTCGGACTAAACATACAGACTAGAATATTTTGCACGCCTTTGCACATATTTAAATTAGTGTCACTGCTTTTCTGCAGAGTGGTTGGATAATCAATTAATCAATGACATATGAATGCAACAGCATTCGTGATAATAATCAAATAATGTTTGGTTCTCATCCTTGCAAATAATAGTTATGATGGTATGGCGAATCTGGTGCAGAGTTTTAAAAGTACAACGTGTGCAACGTTTATAAAACTAATCATTAGATTAAACTATCTAAAGTACTTGAACCGAACATAAATGAAAGAGCGATAATTGAAATTATTAAACATACATAAATATTATTACTGAAATTTGAACTCATTGCCAAATCTTATCGGTATAGATGATATTCTTATTCTGAAAAATATTGATGTGATATTATCAGAACGGTTATTTTACAAACGATCTTTCAAAAACATAATTTTATAGATCAGCACAGAACCAAGTCTAGTATTGCATATAAAATAAATCCCGCTAGATGGTACATCAACACTTTCTCATGCTCAATGCTGCGGCCAACTCACCTAGGTCTACACCTACTATTGCAGATAATTTATGCCGTGATTCACAGTAACCAATGCCACGGAAAATACTTGTGATTCTAATCGGGTACTTCTTGGTTACTCATGTTAGCTTGCCGTTCTCAACAACAAGCAGAAAATTTATTCAATACCAGCTTCATAATAATGTTTGTTCTGAAGCCTGATGTTGTGTGAGAGATATAGCTAGTAAGTATGTAGAAAATCTTTAGTTCAAACGTTTTTGCTATGATTTATGGGTTGTCTGCAAATATATGCGTAGACTCAACCGCTGTCAGTAGTATTTTTACTTATACTTTGATAAAAGTAGGCATCAGTATTTTCTCATCGATATAAAAATCATTTTTGAATCATAGAGCGAATTGAAAATACTATTTTTCTCTCAAGATGTTCCGTATAATTTTCAAAGTTTCAATCCGAAGTACCAGGCTCCCATGGCACCACGGCTGTGGTATTTTCGTGTCACGTCCGCGCGCGAGTTGAGATCTGTCATTACACAGATAACCACCGACTGTCGGTACGTGCGCAGAGAAACGCTCTGTAGACATGAGATAACGTTGATGCTTTTAGGTACCGATATCGATTTGTCCGACTATGGAAACTAATTTGTAACTATCTGTTTGTGTCATGAAAAAATGATTATTTCAATATTATTTCTTATTTAACTTACAAAAATAATGTTTAGGAAGACCCAGACACACATTTACCAATCTGGCTAAATTTGTCTTGATACAAGATAATCAAATTGGCGTAGGATTTAGTCTAGACTAGAGTTTCATTATTTATCATAATAATAATACAAACTTTACGGACTATGGTAGAGTATTCAAACCACTTTATAACGATGATCATTGTCAGTTCGGAATATCGATAAGGTCCATCACTATGCAGCTATATATGTCGGCGGATATAGATAGGCGAGTATATGTAGGTAGTGTTTGTAAACATATAATTACTTGGTAAGTCGATGCATATCAGGGAGGCATGCTCCAACGACAGTTGTCAATGTGTGAGTTAGTGCCGTATGTATTTGAGCCTTCGTGTACAGGACACTCTTTAATACTTGTCGTTGATTTTATGAATGATATAAAACTGTTCCATTTTACGAAAGCCATAAACTTTTTATGTCTCCTCTTTCGTTCATCAGGTTTGTAGTAACTTTGGTTCAACGTTAAAATTTATTTATCGTAAATTCCACTGATTTTTGTTATAGACTATTACATGCTCTAATTTCTTTTGATCTTCTATTAGTTTTGCTATTGTTTGTTTCCCTCCTACTCCTATCTACTATGTAAAGGATCGTCTAACAACCTGAAGGGTATTATTAAAATAGGAACTCTTTCTACCATAACCGGGATGCAAACCATGACGTCTAATACACACAACATGTATTTATCATAATAAAACATTGATATCGAAGTAAATTCTTAGTTCTTTAAGTTTTACTCCGCAAAGTCTTAGTCGGTATAGTTATGCACCGGATGACGATTGTATGTGTGGGTTAGCACGTTCGTGTGTGTGCAAGTGGCTTTATAAACTAGTTTCACTGGAATATGAGTGATTGTTACGTTGCTTCATATTAATTTCGCGACCACACCGAGCCTGGATTCAACTCCTGGTCGTGTTCATTTAATTAATAAATTTGTATCTACAGAACTCGCTTCATTTGTACTATTAAGTAATTATTATGAATCCATAAAAAAACTGTTTTCTTAAACGAGAATTTATAGACCCCATATGGGTAATAGTAGCTATAATAGCTTTATCGTGTATAAAATTTGGCAATGTAAGTCCATATATATTCGTATAGTGTCTGACAAACAACTACGAACTTATATATACTTCAACCAACTAGTGTTGGTAAAATTTATATCAAACTTGACACCAAAAGATTAAAGAAAAAAGAGAAATCAAAACAAAAACATGAAAGAGAAAAAAATTAAATAATAACGAACATAATTCTAATAAAATGCATATTGCTACCGTATGTAGCAATTACTAAAAGAGAATGACTAAAGTGACAACCGAATGTAAAATTTTATGAAGCGCGGTGGTTTCTCAGGTTACATACCTATATATTCAAGGCATTAGTTCCCAGTTGCTGTGTAGTGTCGGCTTAGAATAGCACTACCCCATTTCTTCCGGTGGGTGTACGTAAAAGGCGACTAACGGTATTGGGGCTTTTAAGGGATTTTTGGGCGATGCGGTTGGAGACCCATCACCAAGAACCTTTATTTCACCATCTATTCCCCACGCATCTTCCAAAAGTGGCTGAGGAATTTCTAATTCCATAGCTCTGGCTACCCCTTTCTTGGGGTTTATAGCCGTGAGTATATGTATGTATGTATGTAGTTAACATCGGGGTAGGCAGAGACTAACAATTGCTACTCTGTACGATATGTCAAACCTCTTGAGCATCGTCTGAATATTTGTCATTATTATTTTTGGTGAATCTACCAAAAACAAACTAACTGAAACAACATCAAACGAACCGCAATAGACGAAGCTAAATCGTTCAGCTAATTACATAAACGAAACTATTATCAGTCATAAGCGCAATTGTGTTTATAATTACTGTTATCAAATAACTATGATAGATATCTGATTAAACCATTGTTCACTCGAAACGTTAACGTACGGTTTAACTATATTTAGTGCAAAATTTTACATACTTAACGAGCCGGCACATTGCATATTAAATAAAACTTACGTCTCATTCAGTTAAGCTCATATTTTGTTTTGCATGTTTTAATTACCTTTATTGTGTTTATAAATATATTCATATGCGGTAGTGCGCGTTGGTTTACTGTGTACTTCAATAATAACGGACGGTTAAATCAGGTGGTTGTCAGGTGTGGATGAAACTAACTGGCGCTTGATATTCTCTGGATACAAATGATTGATATTAATAAAAAAAGGTTCGCAATATTGGCTCGAATTATTTAAGTCGTCTATGAAATCGAGGCTAACAAATACTTATTCACCAAATATTACTAGTCAGAAGTCAGTACTTCGCGATTGAAATTTTTGATGAGTGTTTTTAGGCTGTCGGGTTTAGTTCTTTGAACATTATTGATATTCAGTCAAGTGACACTGAATCAATTTTCTACGTTAAAAATTTGGGATTCAGGTGTTTTTTGTATTTTATTCTAAACGGTTGGGAATATGATCTAAATGTCTACGATATAAACTATTTTAAATTGAAGAAAATTTCTGTTATTTTTAAAATCAGTGTGTGCAGAATCAAGTATTCATGTGAACAAATAACTTCCTTTGATGTTCAGAATAACTAGTACGTCTAAAGCCGACCATTCACGATTGGTCGATATCTTTGAACGCTAATATCGTCATGATCTCATACTGAGTTCAGGCTCTTTATGCTTCCAATAAAAGTGTTTTGTTAATTTTACTAATTGTAAAATTGTTAGTAGTACAAATATCATTAGTTAGAATCTCTTAAAAGCTTTTTATATTTGTAATACAATAAAACTACATTTAATTACAGGCTATATTTAAGATACTATAAAATGTTCTAGAAGTGTTAAAAATTATAACCATTTAACATAACTACAACTCTGAAAATATATTGAGCCCGTTGGTATGCTTATCAAGATGAATTTAGCCATTCGTGACAATGAAAGAAAAATAAATGTGTATGCTTAAATTCCTGTCTCCTTTTTGTACTCACAGAAATAATAGTGGAGCTGACCACAAAAGAAAAAAATAACATAGCATTGTCAATCGGTGGATGCGGACATAGGACAATGCGAGTGAACATCAATTATTATTTTATAAAATAACAGTTTTGTTCATACAAATGTTCGCGCTTGGCTGGCCGCGGCAGTTGCGCTTGTGTGTGTGTGACTGAGTGTTGGCGTGCCTTTGTGCGGGTTTGACGTGAAGTCTCTGTATAGAGGATGTTCTGCTTAAATACTAATTCACGACTGTATTTATGTATAGGGTTCTTTTTTACTTACGATATTGTGAATACAATATTGAAGAAAATATGTTAAAATATACTGATATCTAGCAAAAGCCTTTTAATAATAAAATTAAAAAATTAAAGGTGTGTAAATTTTGTTTGATTGTTTCTACGGACTAATCATATTGAAAGCCTTATTTAATATTCATGTTACAGTTAAATTTTACTTAATTCTGTAAAGAATACAAAACCAAAGCAGTGCTGCCTAAAAAAAACAGTCAAAATAATGACAACAAAAAATGCCATTAATAAAGCGTCGATCCTGTATATACCGGCGTGTTTATGCACATCAATTATAAAGGCACCGCGCGGAACGTTCCGTCCGTCCGTCTGTCCGTCCGTTCCGAGGGGTACCACTTTCGGAGGTCACTTCGGAGAGAGCCTAGTTTCCAACATTCACTGCAACATGCCTTCACTTTCGCAAATCGTATTTACGAGTATCACTTTTTCAACAGTTTTTACGTGCAAATATGTTTTATTAAAAATAAAGGGCTTTGATGGAAAGATTGGTAAAATGTAAACGAAACTCGAGAGTTTTTCTAGGATCGAAACAAATGACGTTCGATAGGCTCAGCCTAACCAATGATAACTAATAGTGTATTTACATGTAGACAAACCCAAAATTTACGGTCTAAATTTCGTTGAAATCAAATGTTTTGAGAATAAGTTATTCAATAAACAATCAAAGGTGCAGCGTCATTTATTATAAACTTAAATTTTCATACCGATAGAGTAATTACAAAAATGTATAAGCAGTTCGTAAAATATGGAATGTTCTAAAGTACACATAAAGGTTAACTAAACATCTCATACTAAAACACTACATTAATCTCAATAAAATAGAGAACGCCAAAATATTAATATAAAGTCAGAGAAACGTGTACAAAGATAAGAATATCTGAGTTACATGCAATAACTCAACCGTTATGATTGCAGATAAGTTTTGAATATTAAAATGAGGTATTCCGTAATATATTCAGATTTTTCACGTTGAATTTCGTGCCCCTACTAATTTGGCCGAAGAAGAAATATAAATGTTGTTAGTAATTTTAGTCTTGTGAACGAGAGATTAAAGAAAACTGATTCGGCTAAGATGCCTATGATTTAGGATTGCTTCTCGGAACTTGTAAAGAAATTATTTTATTTGAGAATCAAACGGGTTTATTAGCTACACGTATATAGATTAAAAACCAAACATGGTCTTAAGAGCGTAACCGATATTCGTCCGTAAGAATACATGCGCATCAGCAATAAAATTACATTGTATTTTAATTATTACCTCTATAAGTGAGTTTTATACGAATTTATAAAGTCATTCACTGTTCAATTGCCTTTAATGATAATTGACTACAATCGTTGTGAACAGTACACCTATAAATTAAAAACAAGAACAATTTGTTAATTGGAAATGCAGTTTATATATCGTATATCATTTCGGTTAGATCGAAAGACTCGATCTCAACGCTAACTGAATGTGGGCCAAATCAATTGGATCAAAAAAGTTTGTGATAAACTGTATAATTCACTTTTCAAAACGCCGATATTTTAGTTTAAATACTAATAAAAAGTCGATAGGGCTACCGTCAATGGTGTAGTCATTAAAAACCCATAAATACGTATGAAGAGGCGCTCGATCGATCGACATCTGTTCTGCGCCCGCGCAACGTTCACATGACATATTGATGATTTGCTTTCAAATGTGCAGAATTGACAATACTATTTTTTTACATTTATACTGTTACCTTCTTTTGGTTCTGTTGTATGTAGCTGTACTCTAATAAATTGTGTTTATTACACTTTTGACTGATGAATAAATAAAACAAAAACAACATGAAGATTAAATCGTACTTTGGCTACTTAAATGTGAATAACTTAAATAAATTGTTTGGAATAAATTAAATCTATTTTAATTCTATTCTAATTTAAATCATTTGTCATCTATAGTCGATCATAAAGGATGTCTAATTAGTGTCTACATACATAGTGCGTGTTGCTATTACATAAGAGTTTTTATGGAATATTGAAAAGGTCATCTCTAATAGTTTTCTCAATCTGCATATACGCAACGATAATTAAACTTGTTATTAGAACGCAAGGTGTGAAACACCCGTTTACGTCCACAATGACACGAATGGGCCCTCGACACAAAAAATACTGTTAACATAAAATCCTTAATCAAAAATCATAACTACTCATTACTTTAATTAATCAAATTTATTTTTTTTAGTGTAGAGTCGGCTCAAAATAGCATTATCCCATTTCTTCCGGGGGGTGTACGTAAGAGGCGACTATCGGTATTGGGGCTTTAAAGGGATTTTTGGGCGATGTGGTTGGAGACCCATCTGCAACAACCCTTATTTTACTATATTTTCCCCACTAATCTTTCCCAACCCAAACCCAAAAATGGCTGAGGAATTTCTAATTCCTTAGCTCTGGCTATCCCTTCTAGGGATTTATAGCCGTGAGTATATGTATGTAATCAAATATCAATATAAAAATCAAATATAATATTAATAAAATTAGACTAGCGGACTTAGCTGAGATATGACGCCAACTTGAAAATGGCAAATATGTGAATGCTTTGGGATGCTGACGGTACATTTTTAAATTATTCTTCCCTATCTTGCTTCTAATTGGGATAAATTACTTACATTATTACTTTTACGAAAAATAATTTGAATTGTTCTACAAAAAGATATACGGTGACAAATGGCGAAATCCGTTTAGTCTCTTTATTTATTTATCGCTTCTTGTGGACATTTCTCGTATGATTATGTCTGGCAGTAGAAGTTTGTGGCTGAAATGATGTAAATTTTTTCCGTGTATTTGCTGTTAAAGGCTACTAAACTTTCATTTAAATGTTCCTTAAATTCGATATTTTCGTACATAGAAGACGCTGTCACTTTGCGCATACATACTTAGATAGTCATTTATACCTTTAACCCTATTTTTGATTGCCAGAAAGTTATATTAAAAAAAAAACAAGTTCTACAATCCTACGTATCGGTAAACGAGAATATTTTTAGTAATCAGTCATTTTACGTGCCCATGTTTAGTACAATAAACTTCACTTTATGAAAAGCATCATATAATTATTTGATTTTAGACGAGTACGGTACATCAAAAGCCGTTTGTTTTAAGATTTACATGATCTGCATGATAAAATTTAATCTGTTTTAGAATGAAACACGATATGTTTAAAAACACTTCGTTACCTACAACCTGATAAGGTTTTACGATTCTATTACTTCATAATTTTTACATCATGTCGGTTGCAAACATAAAGGTATATATTATTTTAATAGTTTTTATATGACTTGTGACATTTTCTGTTTATTCATATCATAATTTCCTTCCAAAACGTAATTTGCCCTTTGAGTCTCACTTTTTGCACAAAGTAAAACCATAAAACAAAATTTCGTATCAATCAGATGTCGCCCTGTTTTACTTTTAAAGAAAATGCGAGCGACATTTTGAGTCTACTCAAAATTTCTTTCTCGAATAACCCGTTTTATTACACATCAAGCTGTCACACTTGTTTGAACACTTATAAATATGAATTCCATTACGTGATATTTCTCCGAACAATGTTTTGACCCGGAATAATATTGCATCTTACATAACAAAGGGTAAGTATAATTTCTAGACAATCACAGAAGCAATTTTCAACAAAAAGCCAAGTAAGGCCAAGTTCACATTGGTTACGGATGCACCTAAGGCCGATGCCACACTTGAGATAAAACTGCCATTAGCGTGTGTGTCGCCCGTGACGCGCCGCCATTTTCTCTATTAACTACAGCTCTAGCGTAATAGTGGGAAAACTATGGCGAAACAGCTAAATCGGTTTCACATTTTTATTTCGATTATTTTTTTTTTATCTGTTTCGTAATAGTTTGCCGCGCGAGGACGTTTGCGATTGATGTGCGTGATTTTCGAAATTATATGTAAAATGTGTACGCTAAGTAGGAGTAAGTTGTTTTTGCAGTTTCCCATAAATTACGCTGAATTTGTACTACACGCTAAAACTCTTTACCTTGTTTACAATTGCTCAATATTGCATGTTTACCTGAAACAAAAACAATAAATTTTTAGCATACAGTTAGCAATTCAAAGGAGTAGTATTTCACTATACTTCAACAAAATTTAAATTATTTGAAATCTTAAACATTTTTGAATGCACATTCCATTTTCTGAGCAGTAGTTTGAAAAGGCATTATTTCTAGAATTTGCAGGTACTAATACAAGATCCAACTTAAATCATAAATCGCTTATTAACTAAGTAAAGTATAACAGAGTTATTTTCTATCAAATTAATTTTCGTTAATAAGATCAACCGGCGCCAACTCAAAGCAGTAAATTCTATTCCAATAAAAAACCAATTAAAGGATGATAACGCAATATAAATTTTGAACTAGTCAAAACGAAATAAGGGCTTCAGAGGTTTGACACCTGTGCTTATACGAATGACATGGACGTATAGGGTCTTCAATGTCTGGTTTTGGTGTGCATCGAATGCGAGGGCCGCTTCGTAGACTGTCCGTGACGACTTCTTTTCGTTGAGTGACCGCGATCATTTGAACATAATTTATCGACTCTATTTGATAGCAATAACATGTGTTAGAATTAGGACTATAAAAGACTTTTTATGATAAGTTACATTCTGCAAAATATAAGTTCAATTATTTTTTTGACTTAAGTAACAAATGATCTCAAAACCAGTACTTTTCAGACTAAACTGATGTTTGCCAACTAAATAATTTAATAAAAATGTCGACCGTCTATTAGGTGTAAAAGCCACTTTTGCTGTAAATATGAGTTACGTCGTTTTTGACACGTCACGCGAGCGATCACAAGTTTTGTAAGAACATTTTGACATTTCCGGTCCCTAAAAACTGACAGACGTAAAATTAAAGAACAACACGCCGTAACTTTTTTGGTTCCGTTATTCGACTACAAAAAGCAATAGTGTATTTTATTGTAATGTTGAATAATTTAGTTTTAATAACTTATTGTATTTTCATTATGTTTGATTGCAATATTCGGTAATTTTCGATAGCAAAACACGTATTTCTCTTTATATTAATTTAAAATTTAGTTGGCTTGTTCCGGGCATTTGATAATTTCATATTTAAATTAACTTCAATATTTTAGACGGGCGGCTCTGAACCTCTATGTGAAGCCAGTTGCGTTTTGAGGTCAGACTCGCCTTAACTAATATATTTAAGCGTATCGTATAGGGCATAGTTCCCATCACTAATACATTCTGCCAATCTATGATTTCTTTGAAAGCCTGAGTTAACAAAGTAGATATATCGTACATATTTCATTTAATAGACAATCATATAAAATAAAGTCTAGAAACAAATTTAAAATTATTCTATGGTTTCAAATAAAACGGTAAGCCAACCTTATTTTACAATATTTGTACTGGCCATTCAGAGTTGATTCGAAATTCAAAATATGAATGGGAAGCTCGCACTACATTTTTTAAGGTGCACGCAAGTTTTTATCAAATAGAGAATGATTGATAGAAATGTTGATGTCTTTTTTTTGGTTTCGTCATTAGTAGTTAATTACTTGTGAAGTCGATCATTTGTAACCATGCTCGGCTGGACGCTGACGTGGAGGTAGGAAAGGGAGGGTAGAGTGGACAAGTCCGAGTTTCGTTATTTGTATTGTTTTAACAATTTAATGTTGTTATAAATATATTGTTGAGTTTATGGTTGCTTGATCACTCTTCTTGATTTTCTTTTTAAAACGTATTTAAAAATATTGATGTTGATATTTATACTATAACTGTGTATTGTCGGCTTTGAACAGCACTTATCCCTTTTTCCCGGCGGCTGTCACATGCGGTGACTTAGTGCTTCGATTTTTTCAAAGTGATTTTTAATCGATGTGACAGAAGCTTTCCGGATGCTTACTCAAGACCCATTACCAAAACCGCCCTCATACACAAAAATGTCCAACATGGATTTCAAAAGTGACTAACGAATTTCTAGGAAGTTACAGCTGCGATAAGAGAGTAGGTAAATAGGTAATAGTACATACATACATACATATACTCACGGCTTTAAATCCCTAGAAGGGGTAGCCAGAGCTAAGGAATTAGAAATTCCTTAGCCACGTTTGGAAAGTTGATTGGGGAAAAGATGGTAAAATAAAGGTTGTTGGTGATGGGTCTCCAACCGCATCGCCCAAAAATCCCTTAAAAGCCCCAATACCGTTAGTCACCTCTTAAGTACACCCACCGGAAGAAATGGGGTAGTGCTATTCTAAGCCGACACTACACAGCAGGGTAATAGTAGTAAATAATAATACTAATAACCTATAGTATAGTATTTTATTCATGTTTTGGAATATCTTATTCGTATCTTTAAAAGGCCCATGGTTTGATTTTCCACGCTTTCATCTTACTGCAGGTGTTAATGGCACTTGATGGATATGATTTATGGCAATATTTGAAAATGTTATTAATATCAGTCATAATATTTCATATACATTCATATTGCTGATTTATTCACACAATTTTTAGTCTATATATTCAGCAAAGTTTGTGCTTCCGAATAATATAATTTTGATTTGAAAAAATATTGAAATGAAAATGATTTTAAAAAATATCTCCATACCAAACAAAAGAAAATAAACTAAGTGGTATCTGAAAATTGTGAGTGGAGGATATTTTTATGTAGGTAAATGGTCAATCATATCGGTTTAACGACCTTACACTAAAAGACCAAAAGAGTGCATTATTCCTAAGTTACTTAAAAGATCAGATCTGTTCTTCAGACGGCGGTCTCATTAATGATTATATATGTAAAAAAATAATATGGTGAGTGTATATTGTCTCATCTGACCATAAATTTCTCATAGAGAATCATACAACGAAACATAGGTACATAGGTCAGAGATCTCAACATAACTACCATCTAAAACTGGAACAAATCTCAGTGGCGTACGTTCGCATCACATAAGTAGGAAGTCCCGATTAAACCCTAATATGCTCAAGTGAACTCATCTCCACCACTGTTGTGTGACCTGTCCCCGCTTCCGCGCGCCAACAAACATTGAACTCAGCTTCACAAATGTAGGGCCCGAGGGGGATCAACTCTATGTGGTTTATTTCGATATATTGGCTTTATTGGAGAACCGGATGCTTGCTCAAGACGTCCTGGATGGAGATCTCTTGTATTTGGTACAGTAAATGATGGCTTTTATATTTGTTGTATTGCCTAAGTACGCATTGGTGTTCTGGGTTATCCTCTTATCACTGGCAATGTGATTTGGAGTCATTTACACTGCTTGTAATGGTGATATTAACATCATCACCAGATTAAACGATTTGTTAGTATTGGGAAGATGATATGACTGTAGCATAGGGGTCAATTGATGAGACATGACATGCATAAGTATATTGATCAGTCCAAATGTTGACTAGAAAAAATATATTAAAATCTATTTTTAACAAATTATGGAAACGCAGTGGATGTTACGATAAATCAGGATAAAGAATTATTACTATTTCACCCCAAGTAACTGTTGCTAAAACAAAAATAAGCCCTATCGTACGTTTAAATTTATTTAAATAGTTTACATTCATAGTAATATGTTTCTAAGGTTCTTGGTAAGTGCTTCTTTCGGAACCTTCTAGAAACATATGAGATGAAAAAATCGCGGCAATAACTACAAAGCTGAAACACAAGGTAATTTAAATAGCAATTAATCTTAGCATCACGATCGTAGATAAGTATGTCAAGACGGACAGTATTTTATTATTATATAAAATGTGTATTACATTAACTATTTGTATACGAATGTTCTGGAAATTCTACATTAGTATATCTTTGGATTAAAAATGTTTAGTCAATTGTTTAGTCTTCTTTATCATTTTTAGATAACCGTTTCGTATGTTAGCTCGCAAATTTGCCACACAGTTTAACAAGAGGAATAGACACGTTATTTCACTGAACAGTGAAATGAAATACAGTGCCACAATTCACCAAGACCATAAATTTAATTCAGATTGAAGTCATAACAACTCAACCGAACCAGTTAGTAAGATACTGCTACTGGTATTGACACCGTACTCCTACGTGACAGTGCAATGATGGTTTTAGTAGAAATATTATTTTTAATACGGCCCGCACACTGTGTTTAAAACGCCATTAAAGAATTACACATAGTTATTATGCCGAGAAAAATCCTATTATCAATTACTAGCGACCCGCCCCGGCTTCGCACGGGTGCAATGCAAAATATACCTACTACAGAATGTCCTTATACACAACGTTCACAGCTTTTTTGTCATTAGCCAATACAAACATGTTTTGCTTAGACGTTACTCTTGACAGCGCGACATACGCCGACGATTTTCAATAATTGAAAATGCTCGCCCTAATACTAAATTATCTTAACTCTAAATTCAAATCAAAGTCTTAATGGAAGAAATACCAAGAAATATGGTTTTAAGCTAATCCTATCTAACCTAATGTCGCTCGAGAGAGCGACGGGGGTATGTCGGACTTTTACCGACTAAAACCCCACCGGTTCGGTGCTGCTGGCCCTGCGGCCTGTGCGGCGTCACCATAACTTGTGTGCCGGGCGGCTGAAGGCCGCCCTGGCGAGGCAAAGGAGTGTACCTAAGCTAAGTCGGATAGAAGGCGAAGCGCGGCCATCGACGCGCTATTTATAGGCACGCGCCCCGCCCGGCGCAAACAACTACGACCCTGCATTTTAAATTTGTAATATCTTCGGTAATATTCACTTAAATTACATGCTGTAAAAAACATATTGATCTATAATAAATGCACAATTTATTTAAGGTACTTAATTGGATAAGGATTAATGCTGTATTGTTTAAAATCACTTCGTAAATAACCATTTTTTAGTAAAGAATAAAAATGGTTATGCTGGGTTATCCCTAAGAGATAGACATATACCATCGCGGACTTTTTTGTTGAACTTTTTAAGGTGAACAATACTGTAGTACATTATTTTGGTCTATCTCGTAGGGTTCAGCCAGCGTTTGCAATATAAGCGCAAAAAAACGTGCTTATTTACGACATCACATTAGAAACCTTTAAATTTATCAGTGTTTCTCTACTATATTATGCATTTATTATACATACAAACCTTCCTTAAGAATCACTCTATCTATTAAAAAAAACCGCATCAAAATCCGTTGCGTAGTTTTAAAGATCTAAGCATACATACGGACATACAGCGAAAGCGACTTTGTTTTATACTATGTATTGATAATTATAGTTTTCCTTATAAACGTCGCAATAATATAAAATGCTGCCGCGCTCAAGAATCTGCTGTATAACGTTTTACGCTTGATATATGGTATTGATAATATATTTGTACGACTTCTCATGCCCTATAAAACTACTTCTTTCGTAAAAAGGTATTATTACTTTAAAATATAGAATTGTTAATGTGTATGACGTGCGTGACGGAAATACAACTAGTTTTTTTCAGAATACGACAGTTGTCTCTTTTTATATTTGGCATTTAGGCTGCCAAAATCTATATATTATTATAAACTTTGATGTCTCAAAAAAATATTTGAAGACCACCTTGAATAGTTATAGTTCACTTATTAAGTGCATGACACAACTGGCTGAAATAGATTTTTATTACTCATTAGTCCTGTTTTTTGCCGAGCCATTACCTCCGATTATTTAGAAAACATGCTTATCGCAAAGAAATATGCCATTATTTCCTACAACATAAAGTAGATTCTCATAAAAATAATCTCAAGAGAACGGAAACTTATGTCCAATATGACCTATAAATTTAACTTTCCGTCATACCTATTAGTTTCTGTAGTCGTTAAATAGTAACAGGAACAAATACAGCGGGAAAACAAAACAAAAAGAGTGTGTAGCGATAACTCTCTTATGCAGAACGCTCGTTTAACTAATGTCTCATAATATAATAATAGGTAAATAGCATGCTCATCATTGTGTTACAAAAGGTTAGATTATTAATATAAGCACCTGTCTAGCTAACGAGGTACAAAAAAGGGCAAAAAATACAGTCAACTAAGCTGGTTGTTCGATGACAACAAGTACTACGTACGCATGATAATACGTTTAGGTTATCTGATTTCCAATATATTAAAGGTTTAGTAATGCAGTACATTTTCATATATTTAGAAGCTTAATTTTAAAAACATAAGATGGTAGGTAGATTTAGTTAGTAAAGCAGTTTATAAAGATTGCCGTACTACTATAATACACTAACGCCCGATTTCTGAATTGAGTATTCCAGCTGAGAACAACTTAAGTATCGTTCTGTCGCATTGAAATCTTAACAACTGAATGAGACAAAACGATACTTAAGTCGTTCTCAGCTTGAATACTCAATTCAGAAATCGGGCGTAACTATTGAAACGTATTCTTAAAATAATAAATTATGGATTATGCTTTTAGAGTATGACCAAAAATCCTCATTCCCTAAATCTTTCAAACTAAGTTGAAACTTTTAGAGCTGTGGTTTATTCTTATCGACAAAAAAGTATGTTTTTTTTTATTACTTCGTAAAAAAAGTTTCCTGAGAGACGATTTAGAAGGTTTTTATATTATCACGGATCACTATGGCCTGAGGGTAAGGTCACAGTAGCACATTCTACTAGTTTGTATAAAGTAATTATCTCTTAGGTGTCAACTTGCATATGCAGTATACGCAGGAGTTAATCAGGTTCAGTCATTATTTATCCTTAAATGTAAAAAATAAGCACAACTTTTACCCAACTTTCCATTAAGATTAAACTTTGCATATTTACTTAACTTAACTTTATTATTACATGCAATTGTATGAAGTAGATAAAGACGTGTTTTCTTAAATTGACATAGTATAACTAAGTTATTGTAAAACATTCATGTATACATACCAATTAGTAACTTTTATTTGACAAGTCTAAATTAAGTCATTTCATACAAATCAGTCAGCTGCACTTTTTCGATGTATGACTGAGTGCGTTGTGTAATACAACCTTGATTCAAGTAAGTCCCACAGACAAAAACTTGTCGACGGCTAATAAATATTAATCGATTGAGAAGTATTGGATGTTACGTTGAGCCGCAGACAAGTTTTCGCGATTTTATTTTATAATTCTATTACAATACGAACGTTTTGATTTTTGTTTAGGTGAAACAGGCGTATTGAATTTTTTTTGCTTATGTAAGCTTTTTTGTAAGAAATGTGTTTAAGGCAACTTTACATGAAAATATAGATTTATAAAACAACAATAAACTATTTTTAAAAGTGAACTCAAGATTTTTCGTATTTAAACTTCGTACAGTTGGTAATAGTGGAATAGGGAAGTATTACCGTTCGGCGAGTTTTTTACAGTAAAGTTGGTATCAGTAAAATCGTACGTTTTTACCGCTCGCCGGCACAACGCAACCGGCGGCAACCTACCAACCGTAGCTGCTAAGTTTTTGCAAGACAATTTTGTTGTACCTACATATATTTTCGATTACATTCAAACGAAAAATACTAGTAATTTCAATGTATATGCAAGCTGAATATGTTTCTAATTGTATGCTGCTTTATAGCATGGGCATCAATCACTTCTGAATAAATCTTTAGAATGTAGCACAATTTTCAATACTACGAGGAAGCTAGAAGTGGAGCCATAACTCTAATTGATATTTTCATGAATTTTATCATACTGTTTTCCAAATACACTAACAACGAACCGAGAGTTAAATCAGTGTTTGTTGAAAGGTGGGTCATGTTTGGAGCATTCCTTTTAACTGGCATTGAATAAGAGCTTGTAACAGATTTGTTGAACCATAAGCGCTATCAGTATTAATGGCAGGTCAAGAAAGTCGTGTTATAGACAATCAATCAAATATTAGTAATTATTATTACTTTTAGAGGTGTATGTAAATATTTTCAAATTAAAAGATTCGCTTCTATGATTTCGTTACAACTGCATAAGTGACCCATTTCACCAACTCAAAAAAGTATTTCGAATACCTCCTTTTGTATACTTCGCTTTAGTGAATTTGTTCCAAGTCAGTAGCAGAAGGAAATTAAGATAATAATAGTACTAGTTACCGGTACAAAAACATGATTTACAACATCGACATGGCGTATGGCGATAGTCAGTCACACTGACTTTTAATTGACATTGATAAAAAAGCAATTTGCTGAGTAAAACACGTGCACTTAAGGTGAAAAGTTACCAAAAATTTAACAGTTATTTATAATAAAAGTTAATAAAAAGTGAATTACAATCACAATGAAATATCAGAAGAAGAAGAATATGTAAATTCATTAAATTTATCTGCTTCACATTTAATGTTCAAATTCTAAAACGAAATCGACTAAAGCATGTTTGTGTATATGAGTATTTAATAAAAACCAATACAAGGGAATATCTAACGCGCTCACATTTAAATGAACAACTTAAAATACATTTTGTCTTTTTTATAAGCCATGGTCGACGTTAAGATACCTCACTCTGACTGTACTAGTCGCAACGAGGACAGAAGACCCGCCCAATCCATTCATTCACCTCACTATATCTACTCATACACTATAGCATACTTGCTATCCACTGCCCCTGTCACTACAAACACAAATTAAAATTTTCACTCGCTATGAAAAAATATATGGTCGACTGCTTCGGTAGTGCATAGAAATTGTCAACGCTCTCATGATAAAAACACAATATTAACATTAGAGTTTTACGTCGCTATCTTTGGTAAATGAATCGGTCCCTTTGTGATCGCACCTCTTATTATTGTGTTGCAAGGTAAAACTAGTGCTGAGTAAATTTTTTTGTCTAAACAAGCCCTAGCTAATCTGGCTATTATTAGAAGCGATTGGGTTAAATATATTTATGAGTTATGGTATTGACAGATCTTGGGATTGCCTTAACCACATGTGTGTTATTTTAAAATTTGATTGACGTGGTTGATTGATTTGATTTGATTCACCTTAATTATTAATAAGTACCATTGAAATAGTTTACCGACACGACACTTCATTTATTGACTCCACAATATTACCGAACTCACAGACAATCAAAATTAAACCTGTTGAAATATAAAGGTCAATTTTAAGGCGTAACATTTTTTTATTCATTTCAATATAAAATGTCAAGTTTTCTCCAATGTTAAGGATAAATGAAAGTTGATTTTTTTTCACTGCGTTGAGAAGATTTAAAAATATCGGGCACGCCCAGAGCGGGCCGACGTGATTTACACTGTTCAGATTATTGTTTTTCTTGTATTAAGATATTTATTCGTGATTACTTAACCGTTTTCAATGTTAATTTATTATTGGTGTTTAACACAAATTGAATTTCAATTATACTATCTTTGTTGATTGAACCTTAAGTAATATTGTTTGTGTATGAACAATGAAATATAGTATTAGAAAGGTTTTATTGCTTTTTGTTATTCGTATTTGAATAATTAGTTTTGATAGTCAAATAGGCACCAAATGTATTTCAACACTCAATACTACCCCATATTAGTGACTGATTGATGAGTTAGTGCAAAGCAAAATTAAAAAATCAAGCTTAGGGTCATGTTCCATGAAAATTAACGATAAAAAAAATAAACAAAAAGTCATTTGAAATTTCAGGTGACACTGTCCTTAAAACTTTTTTATCTGAGTCGTAAAACATCAAACACACGTTAATAAATAAAGCAAAGCATGTTAATTTTGAATGCGTTCAGCGAATGAAAAACAAACATATACTCTCATTGAATTCATTATAAGCGTCAGAGTAATTAATTTATTGCTATAATTAAAATTCAAAGAACTATTTCAAGAGCTAAGAAAGCTATCGCAATTTACATTTATTACGTTTTAATATTAAAATGGTTATTACACTTTAGAGCAGAGAATTTATTTTGTAAACTAAGTGCTATTAAGTATTACTTTCTTGTTGCTTGATGACTTTGTTTACTTTTGATTACAATCGTTTAGAGCCAATATTATAAACAACCTTATTTGTTACAGGTGATTATTAGGGTATTATGTTTGATTTAATAATGAAGAGGTTTAAAACTCATTTCGTCATATGTGATTTGTGTTTTGATGACTGTTAAGAATTGAAACATACTTTTTTGTATAATTTATCTCGAAAATCAACAAAGCGTGGTTGTGTACTAAAGGTAAAGGTACGTAAAGGTGGTATGGAAAATTATACCATTTTTCATACCACCTGATTTCTAGTCTACTCTTTTCGTTTTTGAATACAACTAACTGAACCCTGCGATGGTGTACAAGAAGTAGAGCTTATCGGACCCGGATTCACAATACAACCTACAAAGCTTTCAAGGTTGGTTATTAGTTGGAAATTCTCATTCTGATCTCCAATGCTGTTATTTATATGTATGAAAGCTTCTATAATATCCACTTCGAAAAACATTATTAGAAAAAAACTTGAGCTATGAATAGACTAAGAAGACTTAGAATGGTTGATGACGACCTGTAAATAAAAATTGGAAGATCGAACCTACCAAAAGAGATCAAAGTACGTCAAGTTTTTGATTAAGAAAATTTATTCACGATGGCGCTTAAGTATCAAGTGAATATGTGGTTCAACATTTAATATTCAATAGTGCAGTTATTACACTGAAATGTGTAATAATCTCTGCTGCTGTGCTCACGTCGGCTCACCATCAGTCAAGGACTGCCAATTGTTATTCACTCCCCTACTAGTTCGTATCAACAGGTTAATTTTCAACTTTATAATCGACCTCCCTTCTATTTATATGATTTACGACAATCAAGAACTTTGAGCCACTGGTCACCAAAACGTATAGTATACATACATATACTCACGCCGTTAATTCCCATTGGGGTAGGCAGAGACTATCTATCGCCACTTTGTACGATCCTGCCAAACCTCTTTAGCTTCGTCTACATCCATTAATCTTTTAATACGTGCTCTTTTATTCTTCATACTTCGGACGCCTGCCTTTTTGAGCACACCCTCAATACGGATAGTTTGTATGTTGTTAGTTCACTTAGAATAGAATAAAATAGAAAAACCTCATCATTTAAAGCAATCTCTTCCATCTGTTCATCTAACCTTTGGATAGTAAGGTGAGTAAGTTAATGGTAATGATAGGTGGATGAACAAGACCTAGAAAAATTAAAGCACTAATTATTTAACACTACATTTAAAAATCCTTTGAGTACTGGTTTATATCCCTTATCTGACAATAAATATGATCCCTACTACGCTTGTAGGTTGGGTTATGTCAACAAGAGAGATCCGATGTAATCGGAAATAGCTACCGAGTAGCAGTAACTGCAACTTACTACCCTTAGCATATAATATAAAAATTCTGCACATGATATTTTTAAGCAAACAGGAGTAAGAATGGTTACATGAGAATAGTCCGTCTAAAACCAAGTCGACTGAGTTTACCGTAAACTCATGGTAGGGGAAAATTCAAAATACTTGGAAATACTACGTAACAGGTAAAACGTTGATTGCCTTGAAGCCGCATCGGCTATTGCTATTCCTTTCACACACACGCTAAACTGAAGTAGCGCTGTCCTACTCCTTTGTTACGCAAAAACGCAAAGAAAACTTAAGCGTGTGATTTTATAGAAAATATTGCAAGTACGATTTTACGTTTGATCGGTCAAGAACAATGTTGATTCCCCTCAGACGTAAATGAGCACTTTTGTTAAATTAAACGTTTACTTACATTAATTAATTATTACAACTTCATATTTGTACGGAGATTTATCATGAAAATTATAACTTAGGAGCTACAAATATAAGCTATTAATGGGAAAACTTTTCAACGCATGTACCTAATAAAAAAAAATAAGGACTTTGTTTTATGGCTGGACTTGTTTAAAAACTAGTACCATAAAGAGCAAATCGATCGTTATAACGAAAATACATTGGTTATGTAAAACAATGATTGTTTTTTTTAAATGTGCCATAATTCCTAAGTCCCATCATAATATTGTATTTTCTGTTTTCAACTCTAATTTCTTTTCGACACACAATATTTTTCTTGATCTATCATAAGTACATAAATAGACTTTGCATTTAAAAATAGTTGGCGAAAAACAAAAGTAACAGTGTGAACTCAGCCGTCTATTCGAAAACCAGGAAAAGTGATAAACAACTCCATACATTTATGGTTTATCAAAACCGCCATGTTCTTCTACTATTTTATTTCTTTTATCCGACGACGAATCTCCGGTGCTACAACTCTAAAATCCACCATAAAGTTTTTAATTACAGGAAACATACCGGCGATTACTCTAAGAGTAGAGATAACCATTTTATCAAGATGCAGACATTCTTTGGCAGCAATGAGTGCTTCTGTTTGCGCAAATTATCTGGCTATTTCGATATAAATAATTTGTGGAGGCAATGCAAATGACAAATTTAATAACTATTTTACAAAATATCCGATTTGTTGAAATCTTTTAACATTTTAAGGACGTAGTGTATCGTCAACGTTCCTCGATTTGTTATATGTCGAGTCGTTAAAAGAAAATTAAATTCATGCATCATATAGCTTAACTCTGAAATCTCAAACACGAATGATATAAAAATAGAATGTGAAATAAAAAAGTGATATAAAACGTCAATAAAGGTAGCTTCTAGACAGCCCCAATAATATGTTTTTATAAAATAGTAATACATAGTATAGTTTTACAATACTGAAAAGTAATAAGCACATAAGTCAAAAAGTGTCAAACTAAAATTAATTTCGTCCAGTAACCTATGGATAAGCTGATGCCTTATTTAATTTTAGTATTGCGAATGATAACGTTTAATTGTTTCATTCTCACGAAGGGAGTGACAGAGACGAGTGTATTAGAAAGAGATGGTGTCAGCAAAAAACGTTTACATGTTGATCGTCTTATCGGTTTGACGTTGTGTGACGTTGAGTGCGATGCAAATAGCATTTTTTACACGGCACGTCTAATGTTCTGCTTGTAAAGTTTCGCAGTAAACCTAACTGAATTACATACGTAATGAATTGCATAGGGATAAAGGTTTGTCTCGATATTTCATTCATGAACTTCGTACTATGTTTTACAATATTTTTAACTGGGTATACAATATATTGAATAAGACCAATATATACTGCAGTATTAGAAGTAAGTGTAATAAGTTAACTTCAGACCTACATGATTAAATCCTTCAAATGATAATAAAATACAATAATAAACAAACAAATCAAAAGTCAAGTGAAATAATGTTATTCCAAAGAGCAGTCCCTCGTGTTCTCGATATAAGCTAATGCAAGCAAGAAAAACTGTCACGCACCACCGCTTCTTGTCAAAACAATAAGAGCTTTTACCCAGCCCAGTTCGTGTGGGCTTGAAGATATGCAAACTCCGTGATTTGTATGGGAACATGGCCACAGAAAGTGTATTAGAATGCCTCGCATCATTTTTACCACGGCTTTGTCGGTTTGTTCTTGAAATGAAACAATAGTAATAGCGTTGTTCCTGTAATTTCCAGATATTATTTGTGTATGTAAATCTGAAATGTCATTTTATGAATTCATTTTAAAGATGTACTCGTAATTTGAGTGAATACTAGATAATTCATTCATTGTTATAAAAAAATAGTTCAATGAAGGCTTAAAAAAATACTGACCAAGAAGTGATTAGAAACTTCAGAGGTCAATTCTGACTGAAGGAGAAGTAGATTTTCAATTGTGTGCTAGGATATTGTTCAAAATTCGTACTATTCTGGTGTAATGAATTGTACGGTATATTTGAATAAACATTCATACGTGTCAATTCTGCTGATTTTAAGCGATTGTATAACTAGCAGAGTGGCTATTATTTCTACACTCAAAGACCCCTCAAACTCTCTGTATATCCTAGTTATGCCATCCACCTAAAGAAAGGGGTAAGAAGTAGTGTACTGTAAGCAACGAAAATCAGTAAACCCAAGTATAACCATCCATGGCAGTTGCTCATACGCCCAACTCAATCAAATCGAATTATGCTAATTGCTTTAAAATCTTAGCTTCAAGTCAAAATATTTTTATCTGTATTCCGGTGGCGAAGAGCTCGGATTTGTAAGTAGTATGAAATTGTACGTCCGAGATTCCATGCATATTTCCATACAATGGACTTCTCGTCCTTGGCATGACGTTATCGTCTTATCACGGCCTTCTTACACTCCGCACTGGCGATATTAAGAAGTGTTAATAATTATATAACTTTGTCAAGTGTTTTAGTATTTTTGCAATTTAGCTTTCAACACCATAGATTATATATGATCTAATTGAGATTCATGAATTTACTCAAAATAGGACATAAAGCCACTTAATGAAAATTTATCATGAAACATTTTATTAGCGTCACTATGTATTATTTTTGGTCGATTAGTTGATGAGAATTAAATACTACAATACTTTTTATCTAACCTGATCACATAGTCTCAACATCTCAACACTCTTTTTCCTATCTTTGAAACCTCATATTTCACACCGAAATCTCCTATACAATTTTAACCTCACCATAAAACTTTACAACCTATAAAATGATACAACAAGACGATACTGATATATCAACCGTTACCAAAGCACACAAAAAAGACTACAAATTGTTAAGCACCACTTGTAGCAATAGCAGAATGGTTGAAGAAAGGTCACCACTCAATAAAGGCATTATAAGGTCACATTAGATATAATGACCAATTAATCCAGCGTTGATTACGTACGATTGAACTTGAATGATTGCACTGCCGTGGATCCGTGCTTAATTATATTTGACGGTTGATGTAGTCGTAACGTGTTTATAAAGGATCAATAATTGAATCTCAGTAACCAGCTTTCAAAGCTTTAAGGAAGTTAGCGAAAAGATTTTTATCTTACGTTGTCTTTCTGGGATTAAGTCGTAATGTTAAAGACAGATAGATTAAGTTTACACCTCACTTACGCCCGATTTTTGAATTGAGTATTCAAGCTGAGAACGACTTAAGCATCGTTTTGTCTCATTCAGTTGTTAAGATTTTAATGCGACAGAATGATACTTAAGTTGTTCTCAACTGGAATACACAATTCAGAAATCGGGCGTTAGACTGTATAAATATACAAAACATGGCTGTAAATAATCGAAAACTATATTTTAAATACGTTAAACTTTATGTAAGCTTTTACAAAACTTTGACCTATAATCATAGAAAAGTTTATAGAATGAACCTATCATTAAAATAGCAATTAAAACTAAAACTTCGTTTCTTACTTTATGGAATAATAAATGGTTTTAATTATGTTTTGTTGTGTACTTCACATCGTAAAAATGTATTTTTAAACCACATATTTGTTAATATGAATCAATAGTCATAAATGAGTTAGGTACAAATGCCGTGTAGTGTCGGCTTAGAATGTTGCTACCCCTTTCTACATACGGGTGTCATAAAAGGCGACTAAGGGTATTGGGGTTTTTTATTGGATTTTTGGGCGGTGCAGTTGGAGAGTGGCTGAGGAATTTATAATTCCTTAGCTCTGGCTACCCCTTCTAGGGAAATATAGCCGTGAGTATATGTATGTATGTAAGTTAGGTACAAATATACGTTAAGTAGGTTATTTACAAAAGCTGACAACAAACAGCCAACATTTGAACAGAAACTAATCAAAATAGGTTTCGCAATGTAAGCCTTCGGAATAGTTCTGTAATATTACATGTACTCTAAATGAAAGTTAGCTTCCGAAGACTAAGGCGATTGTTATACATCTCAAAGCGTTCATCAATAACCGCTAAGCAGACACACACGTTGAGTGAGAAATTGGTAAATTCTAAGCATATTCTAATCATCATCCATCACCGCAGTTGACAGAGTGTCCACCCATCGCGACGCCAGTTCACCAGGACTTTCTCTTTATGCATAATGTTCCGATCTGTTGCCTCGACATTTCATCCATGAAACACCGCTATTTCTACCCAAAGGCTGTACTTATTATAATATGTAAAAAGTGCTTTTAAATTCCAGCACTAGCGCTTACCTTCACTTATACCTATAGGGAGGTATGGGTGAAGGTCTACGATTCCTTATTAAGTCATAGCGCTTTTAAAATATTGTTGAAAATCAGCAATCTAAATACTAGGAAAAGTAGCTTCCGGAAAGGTACTTAAGATAAAATGGTTTATTATTAGGTGACTTTGATTCGTAGGGTCTCCATATATAGGGAGGGATATCATTCTATCAAGAGGGTTTGCGAAACATTACTTTCTTTACTGTAGCCATTGCGTTTGAAATACTTGTGTGCACTTAGAGTCATTTTATTTTATGTTTGAAGAATACATATCACAAGGAAACTAGTTACTTAATATTTTAATTAATCTTTATTCATAGCCTGATGTAATAAAAGTATGACATATTTTATCAAAAGCAGTAGTGATGCAAATCCAAATAAAATCTTTATTTTTATTCATTTAACGCAAATGAGTAATTTATCTGCGAACAAGTATTACAGGATGCCTAGTTGTCAGTGAGCCGGTGCTTTCTACATTGATCACTGCAATCTGACCCCGTTCAAGAAAATGACATGTTTTATGCATCTATTAAAAATAATTGCTCACCTTGAATAACGTGATACCTGATTTCTCTAAGTACTTTTAAATATTTATATTGAATAAAACAAATTATTCGGTTATTATATGCTAATATCCGGATATATTTATTACACGTCAAATACAGGGTTGACAAAAGTGAGTTTTGTATGGAAAATGTGAGACACTATAATTTACTAAGTCAAGCAAAAAATTTAAAACAATTTGAAACTTTAGTAACAAAAATATTTTAAGTAATAAAAGCCTATTTTTGGCATAGAAAAAGGAAAGCATAGGTGATTCAAAATTTGCCAAAAGAACCATTATAATAAAAAAAAAAACTATTCTTATTCCAGAAAGTTATTAAAATTACTTTAGTGTCAGTTCATATGTATTTTAGAAGACTGTTAATCCTAAAGAAACGCCGTTCATTTAAATGGGTAGGTAGATGAAGTTGACGAAAGGAATGAACCAGATCAGTGATACGTAGAGCAATATCCTGTTTTTAATACTGGCCATATTTCTAGTTCGGCGGCAGGGGCCAGTCTTTCGCCCAATAAGGACATTTCCTATGTTTGGATTGACACTTTTTAATGACTCAATTAGTAACGCTTATTGAAAGCGAATGTCAACACTTTCGTAGGTAAATCTGACTCATTAGTGTCCTTTTAGAACTTAGGTTTTTATTTGCGGTATTCAGTGAAACGAAATAACTCTCAAATCAAATCGAAATGATATTTGGTATTGCGAAATGTTTCTATGATTATGAAAAGAGCATTCTAAATGGTCTTAATAGTAAAACGAAGTGCGATGATAAGTTCGATTGTTCTACTGTTTTTAAGTCAGAAGCATAATAAATATTTAGATATTTACATACGAGTACTTCTGCAGCTAGTGAGGCGCCACCTGCCAGCAGCTTGTTAGGATTTATGACCGCGCGAACTGGAATCGCGGACACTTCACAACACTAGTTAGTCAGTTTATTTTTATACCAGACTCACTGAGTTTATCGAAAGAATTAAAAATATCTTGACGTATACTAACTTCAATAAGGTACTTATAAAAAAAAATACTCCTTGTAATTCAAGTCAAACAAATTATAAGATCGTTTTTTGAATTGGTACTTAACTTAGTCTACTACCACAACTATTGCTTTCACAACTTTCTGCTATTTCCACAACTAGTCTGGAGTCTTTGCGAAGGATAAATTGATCGATACGATTACATTTACTTTCAGACTATCCCTACAAACCTCTCTCGCTTTCCTCCACAGTCGTCAATCTCATACATGAGCTTTAATATCCTCACTTCGAAACTTCACCATTTTGTGTAATTTAGCCTTGCAATGTCCTATGTCATACATTTCTCTTAAATCATTATTTTTGAAGTAAAAATTTAATAGTTTACCAATATTTCTGTTATTTTATTTAACCCACCTAATCGTTCGTACCCTACTTTATTGCACGTTCCAAAATTATATACTAATAATTAATAAATAAACACAAGAAACTCCTGCCAGATGAGTAGTTCTTATTCCTTTAAAGTAAAAAGAGAAGCACTTTTGTGTTCGAATGTAGTGCAAGAGCTACCCGTCCTAGGCGCGTTAGAACGTAGGCGCGGTTTCAATGCCCTGACTGTTTTATTACAGATCGTAACGAATTATGTTCCCGCAATTACACATCTCTCGACATTATTTATAAGATTATTGAGTGATACATGCATATCTATAAAAATGGAATCTTAAACGTTCACGTCTAACAATAAAATTCTAATAGCTAAAATTGGAATGAAATTATTTCTAGTCATAATTCATTCATAAACTGTGACTAGTATGAGCCACAGAATATACAGTGCATTTTAAGTCAGTAAATTTTCAAATACTTGAATTGATGGCGCCTACTGCATTTTTTATGTCTCTAAACTGTGTATAGAGTCGGAGTGTAAAAAGCGTGGAATAAAGAAGAGTGTTTAATAAAATAGTGAGAATTTTATGAAACAAAGCCTATAAAGCTACTTTACACTTGTATAAGAATACATAGAAATATATTTGTAAATTATGTATCCTAATGTACAAAATGACAAGCCAATCGGTTAGAGCCTCTCAGACAAACGGATTGCACAGTCACCGTCTCAAATGTTAAGAAAGATGACTTTCGAATTTCAAAATCACGCCTCTGATTGGCTGTCAAACTTCAGCCGTCAACCAATAGCCGCTCGTCAAACGTCATGACTCAGCGGTTCATAAACAATTGTCTTTGAAAAAGATAAAAAAATAGCTTCCGTTAAAGTGGCACGGCTTCTGTCTTTTATTCTTTGATATCTGACCATCTCTTTGAAACCTTACTATTCATTTTACATAACTATTAGTGAGTCACAGAACTCTATATCTATATACGATACATCCTTACTCCTTTATATGGAATTAGACCGTGTTTTTAACATAGTTGAGAAAAAGGATCGCAATAGCTGAAAAGTATATGAAATAGCATCTATAGACGCCAATAAATATATATAAACTCTTTTGCAGCCAGTGGGTTCTGGTGTAATTACGTGCCGTTATGTTACCGCAAAGGAAATTGCAGCGGACCACTTAAAATATATTTCTCTGCAAAATATTTTGCGATCTATGGTCAATGCTTAATACAGTCCGAAATTCCCATTCACAGTTATTGTGGTGGACGAGTTTTATGGAACCACTGGTGCGTTCTACAAGGTTAATTACATTGTCTTTTGGTCTGTTGCGTAATTATTTATCTATTTTATATGAATATTAAAAATTATGTATTGTTAGGATTATCATGCCACTTAATCTTATTTTAGACTAACGACAGACTTCACTTTCATTTTTTGTTTTATACATCCTCTTATATTCCAATCACAGAGTCTTTATTTATTAAGAAAGCCTAAATATTTTCTTGAAATGACGTTTTGACTATAAAGCCATTTACCCAATGTAAAAAAACATAGATACAAATAGTTGGAGGCGTATTTCTGTAAATTTATGAAACGTTGCCGTTCAAAGTCAACGCATACACAGTCTGTTGGGATTCGCGTCCCTGATAAAGCATATTGGTTTGATAGAGACAACTTGAAAAACAAACGGTTAAATTGGAAAATTGTCCCCAGTTGTTAACAATTAATTTCGATTGAGGACAACCAACAAACGTTTTGGTCTTGATCCTAACTAATTGCGGTTTACAAATGCTGGACTTTATAAGCAATTTTCTAGAAAAATGACATATTCGTCACACTGTCGAACTTACAATTCAATAATTAAGCAATCATTTGACAAGACATTAAAAATATATAAAATATTTTAACATTCTGAGAAACGGTCATAAAATTAAATAATGGCGGTGCAAAATTGATGTTTCTTAATTCACCTCACGCAATGCCCATGGTCGCCAAATATAGACACTGTTTTATAATACCATTATCTAGATTTTTAAAACAGTCTTTGAAATGGTAATCTTTGTTGGAACCAAAATTTTTTTGGTTTAGTTTCTTAGGTTTGATTTTAAAAGAAATCACTGCGTTTCCTATTTTAAAACATTTTCCTATGCTTCTTGATAGATCAATATATAAATAATATTTATGATCAATATCTAAGGCTGACTAGAGAGACTACACTTATTAATTTTATTCCGTTTGTGTAAATGGTATGTCCACGATTTACATTGACTTACACCGTGTATGCGTTCGGTGACCAAGAAAAGTATTATTTTGAAATTAGATATTGACCGACAAATATTCGCTGGTGCTCATACGCAACCTCTGAGGTTTTATCGGTTAGTTTTATTTTGTGTTTGTACTTTTCGTCACAGTACCATAACATTAGTAGTTCAGTATAAAGGGGCCCAAAGAAAAGCTCACGGCTGCCGTGCACATGACGTGGAGTCATCAATCATCATTTTGTTCGTGAAATGACGTTTCGAATGCTCACAAATGAGATTTTTTAGTACTGCACGCCTGTCGAGGCACTGTAACCCGCGGAGGCTCTATTTCACCACACCGAACTAACTGCAGCAAGAACTAGCCTTTCGAAAATTAACAAACTACCTCTGACTAACTCTTGGTTTTAAAATGATATAAAGGTTTACTCGATGGTACTTGTAACATCAAACTTGCTCTACCCTTTAATCAGCAAAATTAGTCGATGTTACCAAACAGAACCGAAATTTTATACCATACATCCAAACTACGTTTAGGACCACAAATATGTGTGAGCTAGAATGGCAGTGCAGTTGAAGCTTTTAATCTCAGTAAAACATAAAAAAACATGAACTGTACAATATCCAAACCAATTTGGTTTGACATTACGATTTTATTCAAGAGGCAAATGTAAAATAATTTTACAAGACAATCATAAAACTAAATATAATATTATTGAACAAAATCGGTCATGGTGTACCGGTCAAACCAGAGCCAGGTGCTTGATTAGACTTCAGTAATTATCAATGAATATAGGCGTGACCAATTCTATGGCGATTTTGTGGGAATTCAATGAAGCATCGATTATTTCACTCAAATGGTAAAATCGAACTTGAACCGTTAGTATTTAATGTCATGAAATGCTCTTTGGCATTTAAAAGAAAAATTAAGTGCTTAGAGTGTATTGAGAGGCGCCGTACAAAAGGTGGCGATACGCCTGCGCAGGTACACCTTTCAAGTGTAGTTGTAATTAAAATGTGCAGAATTGAAGTCTTAATCCAACAATCATTACATGAATCAAAACAAAAAAACTACACCATGTTACGTCAAACGTAATGAAATTATTGCTACAATACCTCGTAAATAGTACGATAAGACAAATCCGACTATTTATTGCTATATCGCAAAAAATATCGACTGGTTGCCATGTCATGTTTGAAGTACAGCGTGGCGGAAAGAGATACAAGATTATTGCTTTCTCATTATTGTTTTAATATTAACTGCTATTTTTGCTATTGTCTAAACAAATATAAAAGTTTTATTTAATTCGATAATCTACTATTTAAGAATTTATACCGATGATTACGACTATGAACCTATAAAGGACTAGACTGTTAGATACCTATGAAGATAATAAGAGTTATTTCACTAATCCCCACATGAGATTTTCATAAACAAAAAAAAAATTAAATTAAGTGTTATTTTTTTTCTATTATCGATTATTATCGCCTTGGCTCTGGCCCCCCTTCTAGGGAATTATAGCCGTGAGTATATGTATGGATCGATCATTCCCAAGGCTTTACTTTTTATGCTTTATAACATAATATATTAGACCAAAGTTAATATAGTTTTTATGTTGCTAAAAATCTCATGACACAAACAAATAAAACTAACAAAATCAACAGATTATTGAATAACGACAATTTGAAAGGAATTAATAAAACATATTGTATCGATAAAAGAGCAGCACTATCAAATGTCGACGCGGGCACATCAAAGCTCTCACAGACAATAACTGAGAAATATTAAATTATAATAAAATTAACTCCGGCTTATTTCTTATGCCGTTAACGGATGCAGAGCTAAGAAACAAATAGAGCGGCTACCGAGATATTGGACTTTACGATGCCATAAAACTTATCAATGAAATCGTTAATTGACATATAAAATCAATAAGTGATGACTGAAATGCATCATTAAACCGAAAATTTTATGCGTTTTTTTAATGCAATAAACGGAATTCCGTACTTAATGTGTTGTATCAGAAGGCTTTTTAGTTGATATTTTTATTCTATAATATCTTTGCAAAGATATCATTATGTAATATCAAAATATTACAATCTTATTGCTCGACTACGATGCGCAAAAAAGACTTGCCTATACATTTTTTTTAATACTCAACATAATGTAAGATTTAATAATGCGCGATCTAAATTTTGTGAGGCGTGGATCTCACGGTCGCGCCTACGTTCTCAACCCATACACAACCTGATAACGATTACTGATTCACTGCGGTGACATGACGAATCAATCTGTATCGACTCGGTGCCGAGTGACGTGAATCGAATCATTGCATCGAGTAGCTTCCGAATCAAGCCATCGCCACGCCATATATTGAAACGTTTTTTTACGAACATACTAATTTCAACATACTCTCTTTCTTTAATTAAATTTTACGTCGAGACATGGGTGGCTTTCATTCATAAATATATATCTAAGTAGCTTACGTTTGCTACTTTTTGAAAGTTATAGTTCAAGAAACAGTTAAACACTTAGTGTGTTAAAATAAAAAAGGATTTCGACTTTAAAACATATATAATTAAATTAACAGACCACTTATTATCCTACTCAATACTCAAAATAAAAAGGTGCAACTATATTTTATCATCCACAATCGAACCGTTATCAGTAATAATATCCAGAAAAGAAAAAAGACATGTTTTTTTAAAAATTATACCTCCTAAAACAATCCACGCTTACGATAACGCTGACGTCTTCAAGCAGACATATGATCTAACTCCTTTATTATAAGAGTGAATATGGCGCCTCACGTGTCAATAAAGGAAAAAAAATGTGAACACAGAACATGAAGTTTTAATTATATGTGTTGTGACATGATTGCTATGTGCCGCGCTATCTACGAAATGGTTCGGTTTGATTTTTTTCTCTCTTTTTCTACACATCACACATTTGACTACTAAAGTTTTTATGTCGATATGTATTTAGTTCTTCTGCAATTTCACCTTGAAAAACTGGAGCAATTTATCTCTATATTAGGTCAACTACTATTTGCATTTTTCATTGTATACCTAAACGCAGCACCAACAATTACATAACCAGTTATTATGATTATTATCTGGAGGGAATTCCGGAGGCACATACTAATACTGTGTTACTGGTTAGAACATTTTATATTTCTCTGTGGTATACAGCAACAATTTATAAACCTATTAATTTTAGATGTTGTCAATCCACGGGTTTCCCGTTGAGCCATGTGTAAACCGATTCTACCTGTAATATAGCTAACTTGTTCGTTGCGACTTATAAGCAAATCAATAGGTACCTTTAGAAGTCTAGGTACCACTTGATCAAGTTGTGGAAACTTGCTTCACAAAAATGTTAAGTAAATTAACAAGACATCCTTGACAGTGTCAATTTGCATCAATCAACTTGTCAAGAGGTCTTGTTGAGCTACAGCTATGTAGTTATAGAAAAACAGGTAGGTAAATGTACAATATAGATAGAAAATATTGAATGAATATTTGTAAGAGAAGGTTTTCAACATACCTGAGTTTGTGTAAGTCCTAAGCTGGCCGCCAGCTCAGCTCGTTCAGGTAACGCCAGGTACTGGGTCCTCTGGAACCTCCTGTTCAGCTGCTGTAGCTGAAGACTTGAGTAAATAGTGCGAGGTTTCCTCATCTTCTTTCCTTTGCCATTCACTCGAAGACCAGGATCGTCCGACAATCCGCATTTTTCTGTCGACAATATTCAAATTTAAGACGCGGATAACAATGTGTGCGTATGAAAACTTAAGGAACAGTATAATTATCGCATTTTTTTCTCGTGACAGGTATTTTAAGGAAAAATGCATGCATGACTTTACTTTCAAGTAGTCGCATGACAAACTGCGGCGGCTCACAGTAACTAAAATGCTTTATCGCATGTAGAGAACTAATAACATTTTTGGTGTTTAATAACAATCAGCGATTCGATGACAAAAAACCGATATATCAATGCATAAAGAAACGGTCATCAAACAAAATACCAAAACCAAAATTCCCGCACGATCGGCATCAAAATTCAAGTGAAATCCGTAATTCAAACAAGCCACGAAGCAGTCGCGTTCATAAATCTAAAATATAAATATTTCCCGCCATACGATACCAGGCGTACGTTCGCCATCCATTTTATAAAATATATGAAAGGCATTCGCTACTTGATAATGGTTGGTGGTAACATATAATTACTCGTCTCGTATCTTAACATCGCATCGAAAGTACCAACAACCCGACACCCGAGCTTTTTGGCGGTATTTTTCCAGCCGAAGATATCTAAAATACATATCTCAACCTAAAGTCTTTTGCTAAACTCCTGTTTTCAATAGGAATGTTAGATTTTCACTGAAAACTATTTTTCAACAATAGTTTCAGAAAGTAGCAAGTTTGCAACCACTTACCATGAGTTTTATTTATTATTCAACAAGAAATATGGATGCAGCAAAATATCTTTGCGTGTAAATTATAAACGAGCGGACGTTTCAAGTACATTTTGCATATTCACTATCAAAGTATATTGGGCTGGCCAAGCAAGTGATATTCCATACCAGGCGAAAATTAACGCCACGATTTATTTACTACTGGTGTACTTGCCTGATTTAAATACTATTTGAGTTTGGGCAGTAGCAGTTGAGCTATAACTTAAGGTAAGTAAATCAATTGTCCACAATTTCAATTCTGGGAACCAATTTACCATACTAGGGACTAGTACTATGGGTAGTATATAATGATATGTGTTTACAACAGTATGTCGGCTCGGCGGACAGACAGACAGACAAAACAATGCAGAGAGCCCCGCAGTAAGGACACACCCCCGAGCTGTAGTGATGTGTCAAGATAAAAGTCGATAGTTTTTAGTGATGTGCCACAGGCACGATTGCAGCTCGATAAATCGTTGTTACTCAGCTGTATTTACACAAACTTTTATTTTGATTTTAAAGTATTTTGTATCTTACTCTTGTATAATTTTGAGTTGAATTCTTGATATGTGAAGATTATATTCTTGACTTTTTATTTATTCTACAGTACGGTAAGTCACTTTTGTTAGAAATTAAAAAAAATAATCATATTTTTAAATAATTGTGATAAATCTTTTAGTTAATGGAACATACATGCTTTTGGTGACCAACATTTTATGTTATTTTTGTCGACTTATTATGACGTCCATAGGTAGAGCAACTTTTCAGCCGCACCGACTTATGAGCGAGACTACAAAACAGTGTTGCCCGCCCATCTGTAAACGCCTACCGAAAAACCAAGATAAAACGACCCAAGCAAAAAACAATAAAACTTTTGCTCCGAATATAAAAAAGTATATTTTAAGCGAACATCTCGGCAACAAGGCCAGCCATTAAGTGCGCCTTTGGTCGCAAGTTCACAATCAATACATGTTATTAATTTTGTCGCTACTGGAACATCTCAACATGTTATTATTTTGTGATTTAACATAAAACTCGTCCATTCAATTTGAGTTTGAAAGCATTTATAGGGCTGCAGAGCAATAAGGCAGATTCTGCATCCAAATATGAAAGTCATAAGGAATGTGAGATTTTATCCTTATTTAATAGTGCTAAATGGAGATGCTTCGTTTTGTTTATACGCTAACCCCTCTTTGACTCATATAAAATGGGTCAAAGACAAAGTTTTATAGGGGTTTTATTATGGTTCTTTTAAATTTCGCCGCTCAGAGATAAAATATTAAAAAATTGTTGCATTTTATTATGGTGGGGGATGTTCGAATTTTTACAGAAAACCAAATGTATCATTTGTTGGAAACCGTTTATACGTCCATTTTAAAAAGTACAACAAGTAAGTCAAAAGTGTTAATGTATCAAAAATAAATTCAATCATCTTAAAATTTAATCTTAAGATTGTTTTATTAACAAAAAATAATAGAATACTGTGAGAATCAGAAAAGACTCGATGAATTCCGATGTAGAAAATACTTGACTCAAAATTTTAATTATAATTTTAATTAGCTTTCATATCAACATATTAATTCTCTCATTTCAGATTTCGATGAGCTTTATGTTTTTATTGCATAAAAAAAGGTGTTAAATCATATGTCTTTGAAACTTTTTAGTAATGGTTTTTAATATTATTGTAGACTGTTACTTAAATAGTGTTTTAATGTTAATATACTAACAAACAGTTCTAATCTTCAGGAATAGTAAATTGAGGAATTTTTACATTGCATTTGAGCCATGAGTCAAACCCTTTCAATGCCTTTATTGTTCTGTTGGAACTTGGTGATTTATTATCATAAAATATAAAAAATACTTCGTTTAACGGAGGAATGAATCAAAATCTTTTATTTTTATTTTTGATTTCACCGCGTTAAAGAAACATTTTGAGGCTACGGGACCCGAACCCGAAACTGTCTAACACTAGCTCCGAGCGAGGTCGAGCCTACTCCGCCCATACTACGCCACTCACCAACATTGAAAGATACTCTACTCAAATTCTTTGTTAAAAAATCAATTAGCAAGGAATTAACTAAGCAAATAAATAAGTGAATGCAAATACTGCATATATAGTAGAATAGTTCAAATTACATAACTTAAGAGGTATTGTTTTATGAATGTAAAAATATATTAATTCCATAAAAGGCAATTGAACCCTATTTAAGCACATGAAACAAATTTATATTTTATGGTAATTAATTGACTTTATAAATATGTTGGGAAAATGGATATATATTTTCGACTACGATGTAACCACGCTAGAGTCGGCTCACAACTGTCTCCTCTCCCATAGCTGGCGGCGATACGACAATAAAAAATATTTAATAACATACTAGAGAAACACGGTGTAGGCATTTTTAATTAGTGACTTTCGTTAATTTTTTACATTTTTGAAGAAAAATTCGTGCTTGCGGCAACACGGCCCGCACGTGTGTATACTATCGTGTAGAAAAGTGGAAAGAAGTCACGCGTATTATATTAAGCAATTGAAATTGTAATATTATCACAACATCTCTAATAAGTACGTTTGTGAAATTCCATAGTTTTTGCTTTAGTTCGTGTTGAGATTGCTCAAAGCTTTTTGCTGCAGCGGTGGCCTCACATTATCAGTTACGTGCTGGAGACAAATGAGACTACCACGATTATTCAAATTTCTTTACAAAATATATGCAATTTAAATGTATGTGGAGAGAATAAAAAATTCAACGAATTTCATCTTCTATTGCCATTAAAATGAATATGGCGTTAATAGTACCTAAATGAGATCTTAGATCGTAACACGATTAGACAGGACAGAATGGAAAGGGTTCCTCGGGCTAAATGTCGGGACACACCTCTAAGTTTGACTACACTATAAAACATATTATGTTGAACCACACCGACAGATGGGGCCGAAATATTAAAACATATTTTATAGAAGAAAAAACATGTGTTAGACATGATCTTCTGTAGTTTTTTTCAGAATCGTCATATTATGTAAAATAAAGTAATGTGCTTGTAGACAAATAATTTTGGAAAATATTTTACGAATCCTACTGGCTTGGAAATTAAATCATTTTGCTTTTCTGCTGGAAGTTAGTTGGAGTAGTTTACCCATGTTAGATTTATATACCAATAGGTTATGGTTACATAAATGACAACTATTCCGTTTAATGTAATATTCTTTATAGCCAATTTGCATTATAAATAGAAAGTACACAACATTAATGAAGGGTATCGACATTTTTTAAAAAGAATGATCATAAATAGCAAGTAATTTCTATAGCTTTGCAATTAATTTGACTTTTCAATTTGGTTAGAGTTATATGAAAGTGACTAGAAGAATGACGATTTGCACCCCCAGTACTAACTACGATGTCTGTTGCCAGCCAAATTATAACAAATATTTATAAAGTATCTTTAGTGGGAATTTGTGACTTTTACTGCCATTCCACACAAATAACCGTTTTTTGTTCATTTACGCGGTGTAAAATTTGGAACATAACGTATATTGTTTGATTTTATAACATTCCTATAGAATAATACTTTTACCAAATGTGGTCTAGTCAATTACGATCGAATCAAACATTCGCTACGCTCTCTTTTGAAATTAATAATTATTATCTGTGTTCTTTAGAAGAATAGCTTTCAACTTTTTGCACAAGCGAATGTGTAGTATCAAATTGTAATAAAAACATTATTGTCATATATTTTTCTGATTTCCAACATGGTTATATTGTTATTTCACTATTCTCTTAATTTTCCTAAACTTTATGGTATATTTGACATTAGAACAAATATTTACTTAATGTCTTTTTTATTAATTCGATAATGGTTTAGTGTAAAACCGGAAAATAACCTAATTGTACCTGAATTTACTATTTCTTATTTGCCCTATAGATGGAATCATTAATGATACATATCTCATATATACTCACGGATACATCTCAATGTTGGCAATATTAGGCTTTGAAATGTTTTTTTTTTCATTTTACAGACAGATTAAATCGTCTATGATATTTTATATGCATCGAATGCAATTTACGCTGCAATTTATGAACACTTTATGGATAATAACCCCCATAAGTACCATGAAAGATACAAAACGTTTACTGTTAAATCCACGTATATTTATACCAATACAAATACGAAAAGAACAATTAATCAAAATGATTCCGATGTACCAATTATTTCATTAAAATGTGTTGTCTCTTTCATCAACGTTGTTAACTTATTTAATTGACCTTCCCTTGTTTGGCTATTTATTAGATTTATGACTATTTTCATCCGTTCGTTACGCGGCACCACGAGAGTCATTTGACTCGTTCCCTGAAGATTTACTGCTGTGCATTTTCGTTTAATTATATATTGGACAAACTATTGCTCATATCAAACTGCGTGGAGTGTAATAAAATCAATGAAAGCTTGGAAAATTCAATGGGATAATACGTTAATACTGACTGAAATTTCCTTTGGATTTCAGTGGGTCAAGTGAAAACATAGAGAATGAAAAGTGCAGAATACCGGTGAATGTGATAGCGTTCGACCTTACATTGAACTATTTTCAGAAGAGGCCTTTGTTTACTATTGGAAATGTAATTAAATACTAACGATGTTAAAACAAATTTAATACAACATTCGAACAATCCAATTTCGCAGCGTAATAAAAAATCTCTAACACCGTTTTCCAAGTGACCTCAGTATCGACCGGGGGCATTTTATCAGGATATTACCGAATGAAAAATATGAATCGATGTGTGGATGTGAAAAGCGACCTTGGACCGCTGCGAAGGAAAACGTACGTCGGAAGACGTTAATTTCGCAAACCACGGTTGCAACACAATAAGCAACGTTCCGAGAAAAAATGCCCGCTAAATCACATTCTGTACTTCCACAATTTTGTGCTGAATTCTTTAAAACAAGTACGAATAAAGACTCGACAATAAGTACATTCTAGTGCAGTATGCTCGAATTCCCGGAAAAATAATTTGAATTTAGAATTTACCGTTTGTTTTTTAAAAGTTATGCTGTAATTTTTGAACCTTCTTGTTCTTTAAGACTGGCGAGACTATTTAATAAAAGCCACATTGATTTGCACAAAGAAAAAAGATTCATAATCAAATTCAACTTGAAATAAGTATGCATTGTATTTTTTAAATTTCTGTTAAAGTACAATTCATGTAGAAATATTATTTCCATCAGCAAGGTAATAGTCCCGAATTATTTAGTACATATTTGATCAACTATAAAACGGTTGATTGGATTGTCTTATTTAAAATTAGTTCATGACATAGTTTTGCTTCCTTACTGGAGTTATAGAAATTTCCTGCATTTAATGATAAATATTCAGGCGTTAAAAGTAGAAAAAGTAGAAGCAACTTCAATTAACTGGGACTTAGTTTGTATTATTAAGTACTTTTGTATGTAACTTGCGGGCAGTCGCCGACATAGTGTCAAATGACTTTTTACATATTAATACTTTCTAGCTAGTCAGCGTGTTGCCCGTAATATGCCATAATAGTCGTCCCGCCTCTTTATGCTGCAATTATTATAGTTTTGATCCGGCATACCCGTGTCCTTATCCAGTTCTTTATTATTTTTTATGAAAGTGTAGTAATTTGGCTAAGTAATAAGATAAAGGTTTAATAACTTTCAACGGTTGTCGATTTTCTATTTTAGTCGTTTACTTAAAAAATATATTATAAACTCAGCATAATTATAGTTAACTATTAGTATCGGCAAACCGTATAACAATAAAAGTGGTTGTAAATATATTTGTGTAAAGTTTCCACTCACCGTCTTTTGGTGGACTGTTACACTGTGGCGCGTAGGAGCCCAAGTGGTATCCGTATGTGTTCTGATGCATCGGCGGGAACGGGTACCCTAACGAACGAGGGCTCGGAAACCCTGACGCTTCGTGAGGATTCTGCTGTCCCGCCCCAACTGGACTACCGAAATGGTGAGGATGTTGGTAGCCTCCTTTGAACGGCCCATAACCATGCTGCTGCAACTCTATGAACGCCGACTTAGACGAAACATTCGTCGGCGTCGAGTTAGCAGAGTTGGATATGTCGTGTGGGGTTTGCGAACCACCCAAATGGTGATGCTGGTGATCTAGCCCTTCCTGGGAAGTCATGGCAGGCTGGGGGGTGGACGGGGCCCCCCCGTCTGAGGACTGGGGAGGCCCGAATGGATCTGAGAAACTCAGGGTGTTTGGTTTGCTCTCGGGGGATTGAAGGCGAGTAATTTTGAGGAGTCCTGGCGTTCTGGCTGGGTCTGGACCGCTTCGAGAGCCTGCAACAATTAAATACAGATTTTATAACTTGCTGATAGCTGCTTTTCACACACATCTATGATTTGAAAATTTAATTCGGTTAATAAGTACAATTTATTAAATGTTGGTCAAATATTTAACCTCTTTCGGCTCAACCATTCACCCGTAACGGTTTCTCAGAGAGTTGAAAATTTTTAACTTGGAATTTAGTCGCCCACTCCCACGGGGTCATGAGAGGTCAAAATGGTAGAATTGGTAGTTTTTCTGGAAACAATTGAAGTTAAGTCGACACGGTCAATTGGGTCCAATGAGGCGACTTCGATGTCCACACACTATTTAATCGGGTCCCTTCTTACACTGACACATTCCACGATTTCAAGTTATATTTATTCATTTGTATATCCGGCCAATTTTCAGTGTGCATTAGTGAATTTAAATTTGTTTATTTTCAGTAACGAGAATAACAGTCATGAAAAGTAGACACTATCATTGCTGATTCTCACAAAAATCAACGAAAGAATGTTACTGGGCATTAAAACAAATGATCAACGAATAAAAATATAAAAAGAATCTTTTCGGCAAGCTCTTTGAGTTAATTACAACATATCGCCTATCCTTTTTCGAATTAGTGTTTCATTCATATAGCTGTCTCGGTCTATTAGTGGGTGTTTTTTTAATCGTAATTCCTTCGCCGGCGCCTACAAAAGGTCGGGTCAAAGCGTTTTGTACTTTTATTTGTTTTTTATTTTAGTTTTGTTTGTTTGTCTGTGTTGATGATTGCTCGTGTCCTTAATAACAATGTTTAGAGCCAACAAATTGGTGTAAATTTTTATTGAGAAATATGGTTTGGTACGTTTTAAACGATTGTTTTTCACTTTTTTCATCACAAATGTGGTATTATTGATTTTTACGGTTTCTATTTTAATTGGGAGATAAGGGTATTGACCTAGAAGAGGAAATTATACCAAAAAGGACTTTTTAAATTTTAATTGAAAACTACTAGTAAAATTCATTGAACCGCAACTATCTGCGTCTGATTAAATGATTATTTGAAGCATTTTATCGGATTCCAATTATTTATAGGTTTTTTAATGTACCCAAGGAGGACCCTTGTGTTACGCGCCAATAACGTTGCCGCGGGATCAGTATAAATTTTTTTCATTGAATGTTTATTGATTTGAATTTATCTTGGGTTCAATAATAGAATTAATAAAATTTTATAACATTAATATATTAAATTATTTCTCTATCTTATCTATTATATTTATCTAGTTTGAAAACTGTGAAATAGTTGAAGCATTAAATGTAAAAAAAAATGGCACGTCGCTTGTGATTGTCGAAAATTAACGAAGGTAAGGAACAAACCTAAGCTAAGGTATTCTTTGAATCTTTCTCCTAAAAGAACATACAAATCTAGGTATAGGTAAATAAATTAATGATCTCTCATTTTACCTAAAAGTAAATAAAATTCAACGTCGTCAGCAACGGTAAATTCAGAAAATTAGTATTGTTGGGCATCACTAACTCTAGGTTAAAAATCATGTACGAAAATATTTTTTACCTAATATATAGTTTTTAAAAACTTTGCTATGCTGAACGAGAAAACCCGCTTTAAAATAAAACGAAGGTTCTTATAGGTGTCTTCTTGTGATACTGTCGGATAATTACGACAGCCGTCACTCATCGTCGGTTTTAAAAATATGTTGGACAAAGAAAATATGTCCACAAGCGCAAAGCACGGATTTTCCAGCAAAGATAACAACTAATGACTATGAAGAAACATATTTTTTTACCTACAGCTAGAGGATAACATTCAGCCATTGTTTATCTCACGCAAACGTATCAACACGCCAAGTTTCACCTCTACACTGAAATATAGATTTTAATCTATGATGTTAAGACGCCATCTTCTTTTAAAAAGGACTTTTTAGAAAAGATTATTGTAAATTTTCCCAATCCAACACTATTACAGATAATATTTTACTGCTACCACTATTACTAAACCAATGGATTTCATGTTGCGTCTAAAGAATGAAGAACTGCTATTTTTAACGTTTATTATTTGTGATGTTTTTAATATATTATAAGCGGTTTAATTCACTGTGACACAGTTATAATAAGCATTTAGAATGTTTCAAACAAGTAACCACCCGAAAAATAAATATCGTGGATTAGACTGCTGTGCATGCATTAGTCCAATTTATCATTATCTTTCTTGTAGTTTTTCCGTCATTATTTTACGACTAGAAAGTTGAAATTCTGAACTAGTAAGTGTATTGAACAACGTTGTTTAATGTGTATTGAACAGAGAACACAGAATAGATATCAGTCTATGCTACTGAAGGCACTGGTATTTTCTGTTGAAGGATCAAAAAGTTTCTGTTTGTATTTAAAACTGCTATTCGACAATTTACCTCCATTTTTATAGTCGTATGGAAGATATCAATAGTAATACTAAATGGAACATTTTCTACAATTGGTTTTCATTTCCTCATCATTTTAAATATATTTGTATAACCAACGGTCCTCCACTGGGCTTCCCAAAATCTTCAAAATCTTGTCGTTCAACTTGACTTTGTAGAGAATCCTCTCACTAAGGCTGAAGCTCCATGTAGCTGACACATCCTAAATATGTGTGCGTATGCAAAATTTAATTGTTCGTGACCTTACAAATAATAAATATGTACCGTGTCACAGACTAAATTCGTCACAATGTTGCGACTCACAGATCGCATGATCTAAAAAAACCTGTTTTAATTAGTAAAGACAATAAAATAAGAATAATAATGCGCTTGCGTGCAGGCAACGCTTTTTTACGATCGAAAATAGTGAATTAGCTATGGTCATACGAATTTATAGTTTTAGTAGTACCGCTACGTGCGACTGGCCGGTTTTGGATCTTTTTTATATTAAAAATCATTAGATTAGTTGGACGGCCTTTTTGGTGCTTTATTAGTTAAATGTTATTGAAATTTAATAAAAATCGATTTTGTTGCTTTGATATCGACCGCTCTATCAACGATTTTCGAAGTTCACTAATCAGACTTCCCAAGTAACTGTAGATAACTTCATTCGACTGTGTTATTTTCGTTTAATAACCTTTTTTATACATCTGTTGGAAATTATGGCCAGTTACGTTTAGCACAATGTTGATTGCATTAATTGTACGCTTCAATTAGTTTTGTAGATTCAGTTCGGGCTTTTCGTTTGTTTGTTTTATTTTATATTGCAACGATTAAAAAGTATTTTATAATAGAATTACAATATAAAAAAACATTCGCAGAGCATCACATAAATAAAAGTTAGAAAACAATTACACTATATTAAATTGTGGGATAATAAACAATAGTTTGTATTCGGTAAAACAAATAAATAATATAAAAATATTTAAAAGCCAACAAAAAACATTAAAGATAAATAATAATTAAACAAATATACATTGAATAACTATAAAAAGCTCCACCACTTTCAAGCGTTCACATTGTGTTAGAAGAAGAAGTTTACTTTTATAAGCGAACATCTATAAATATAATTTAAATCTTTTTGTTCATGGAAACCTCATGTGGTGATTATTACTGATAAATATCTATAAATATACTTTGAACTGGATCAAATCTTGTGATGGGTTTTTATGGTTATTCACAAATAATATTATATTTATAACAGAATTTATGGGTGTGTTAGACTTTCAGCCACGGTAACTAAAACAATCTGATTCATGGAATAATATTAATACATGTTTTATGCGACACTTAATTCAGTACCGATAACTATAAATGGAGAACCAGTCTCGAATGTCAGAAGCCAAATATTCAATGGAAAAGTTAACATACGCTTGATAATGAAATTTAATAAATACATTTCATTTGTGACAGTCAATAGAAATTCTAGGTAAAACATTACAAGAACGGGTAAGTTCTTTCAACTATTTACTTCAACGGAGGTGATAATGTCGATAGGTTAGTCAGGGCTGCTTTTTGAATCTGACAAAGATTGTGAATTGTTGAATCTGACTCGGAATGCATAGGGAACTTAACTAGATAGAGCGGAAACCAAACGTAGTTAGTTCAGTAAAAAATATGCTTAAACGATTCCGCAAAAACTTAATTGTCATAATAAATTTCCCTACACCCTGATTGGTTGATTCAATGTTCTGACTTTTGTTAGTATTACAATTGCTTTGTTTAAGCCATGCTTTGGAAATGCATTGAATTCTTTGTTTCTTCTTCAGTAAAGTGCTCTTTGTCGGAATATCAACCGCTTGAATTAGTTTGATAGCCGAAACTGCTTGTACAAGAACATAGTTTGCTCGCAGTCGTAGCGTTAGGCAGTCATTGAATATAAAGGATGGATGAAAGTAAGTTTGTAAAAGAGATTTGTAGAACTAATGTATATGGTTTTATTTTCAGAGAACAACCACGAGGACTTAGATCAAATAGGGAAGAAGGCGGGCGGCTGAGGTCTGAAGAATAAAAGGGCATGTATGAAAAGATTGTAAAAGAAGCTCGAATTGTTTGCCAAGATCCTACAAAGAGGCGATTGACAAACTCACCTATGGAAACTAATGGCGTTTCTAAATGTATGTATATAACCAGTCACTGTATGGCAACCCTTTTAGTAAAACATAATACGAATACCAACTTTTTACTGTCTTTTCATAAATCATCTGTCAAACGCAGATGCCAGGTTATTTTATAAGTTGTTAGACAGTCACAACCAAATTAAGAGTCAATTATTGATAGCAATTATGTGACTTCTTTAATTGAGTTATCGTTTTGCTTTTGAAATAAATTGAGAAGTTATGGTAATGATATTACTTTATGGCATAAAAACGACTATAAATAGATGCCTGTGTTAACTCAATATATGCATATGTCAAATTAAAAAAGAGTATAGTAACATTACTTGAATATAAATAATTAAGTTATTTATGTGATTAGTGTGTATACTCGTATACATATTAAATTATCTAAAGATATAAATGTGTATTTAAGAGAAAAAAATCGCCAACTTAGGAAAGTTTTCTTTGAACCCGAGACATGTTTAGTTTAGGACAAACATTTCTGTTTTTCATCAAATAATGTTAATTTCTAATAAGTCTTAGATAAATGAATACTATCTTGTATAAAAATTGGCACAAAATTTATTGAAAATCTCGTCATATTTCCAATTTTAGTTTTTACTTAATAGGATTCAAGTGACAAGACTTATTAAAGACGATGATGATAGTGACCAATTATGAATCAGGTTCTTTTGGTGAAACCGTAATGTTTATGCTCTTGTCTCGGATTGACATTACTTTTTGGCACTAATGAGCTATATAGAATTGCAATTGTAAGGGACGTGGGACAAATATAATAATTATATATACTTCAAAAATTTTGTCTCAGACTAGGAAAGAAATCCAGACTGCATGAAATAAACAGCGGCCAATGTGAGAAAGAGAAATTTACCTATTGAGTGAGAAGCACTGTAGGCATTTTAAATTTATTCTTCTGTGAGTTTCAGTCAATGCTGGACTTAATTAGATATCACTTTATGTTGCAGAATGTATTTAGTCTAGGAATAGTTTTGTACGGCTTTAAATCGTCAATTTGTCAAGATTTCTTAATTAGGCTGAGATTTTAGTTATACGCTCGTACTTACAAATAGATTGTAACCTCGTTTCGGTCACTCAGACTGCTTCTGAGCCTTGATTGTTAGAGATGCGGTTGATAGTTGGCACTTGACTGTAGTTCGCGCCTTTCTGCTGGTACAACCCTGCAAACAAAGCATTATGTACGTCGCTCGCAAAATTATATATACAAATCGAAAGCTGATCAAATCCTTCTATACTTTTTACAGAATTAGCATATTTTAGTTTCAGAATAGATCCTTTAGATGTGATCAGTTTACGATAGACAATCGCACACATAAATATAACAATTCGCAACAGATATGTTTCGCATCAGCAATTCGCCATCGCTTGAGGTGTATAGAGTAATACGTTACTAATATAAATGTCCTCTGAAACGAATTATGTTTGACATCGATCGACCCCGGTAATGATCTACTATGCACCCACGAATATGTTGTAATTTATTGATGGTTTCAGCCACGAAACTCATAGTTATGACACTACGTATAAATATATTATTTGAACTTACTGCCGATACTCGGGCGTCGCGCGAGACATGCGATGCTTTTCCATTTTTTATGATTCTTTCTATCGGGTTCTGTTGTGATTTTTTATATTTTATGTTGTATTTACGGCTGAAATAGTCTTTGACTTTGACTTCGTTTAATTGGTCCAATGCAAAATGTGATATTTATGAAATCACGAGTAATTTTATTAATACCTACAAATATGTTATTCTGTGTTTCTAAATTGATTTGATTTTTCGGTGTTAAGCCGTTATTAAACATTTTCCTACATATAAAAGTAGGAGGCGTCGTTTTTGATGACTATTATTATAACAGAAATGGTAGCCGTTACGCGAATAGACGAGGCTTATTTAAAATTAATCCAGGGAACTGTGACAGTGTTAGTTCCGTTGAATAATAAATAACCGTATGCTGTTTTCCTTGCATATAAAATTTATAGCCGCTTGAATCTTACTTTTCAAAACAATATGTTTTATGGACTGGTAACGCTTCCCTCGATGAGTTTTTATTTCACTCTCATTTTTTTGTATTTCGTTTCGTCTTTAAAATGTGTATTTCTGTGTTTTTAACTATAATACGTACAATAATAAACAGAAATCAAGTCAATTCAAAAGCTTATGAAGGCTTTAGGAACTCCAATATCATGTATCGATTTGTTCTTCAGTTTTTAATTCATTGGAAATTATTATTATATTGTAACTGCATTGATAATTAGTCACTGTTAATTTCATCAGATGTACTGAAACTTTTGAATCTCATGAGAAAACCAAAAGATTTCTTTCTGTCAATTCATTCGTTATATGAAAAATGATGATGAATATTAAAATCATTTATGTCAGTGACCAGTGTTTTTATGATATTTTTTTTGTTCAACTTCTAATAACCATTTGTAATTTAAGGGTTCTTAAAATACCAAAGTTTTAATCTAGACTTATGTCATAAAGAGGAAATATTTATTTTTGTATTGATTTGTTTGCAATGATTGGGTTCTGGATTGGAACTTAAGGATAACTATATCATCACGCTTATATGTAGAGCTAGGTGGTCCACAAGTTGAAACTATAAAATTTAATGTATCGTTTGCACCTCGACGTATGCAAAGCGTTTTTATATATTCAGACGTGTATAAAAACTTTGTGACTATTAAAAATAAAACCCATATTGAAAATAATATTATTCAATTCTCTCACAGGTTACAAATATACATTTAAATAGATTTATGAGTTTTTTTTGTTACACACACAAATATTTTACCATATTTTTCGGACTTTAGAAGGTTAAAAAGAATGTTTTGTCTAGTTGGATGTTAATCCAAGAAATATTAATTAATGCTATATATTCTGTAATTTGATAAAGAATGGGTTGGATTTCTTATAACGGACCTGTCTTGGTTTATGAATATCAGACATTAATTACAGCGAAAATTAATCATCAATTCTCCATTATTATTTTTCCTACTCTGATAATTATGGATATCGGAATTTATAAATAATAACGAAAATGGATATATATTATATTGCGCAAGAGCCGGTTGATTATTTTGCTTGTTTAATATGTTTTTATATATTAATGTTAAAAAATATTGTTCTCCTATTTAGGTAAGATTAAAAATATAGGATTTAAATTAGGTATTCTATTTTCCCGACGATTTTAGTTACAATATTTTTTGTAAGAATATTTCCTATTTTATGCTGATACGAAATTGCGCGAGAAGACTTAATTTTCTTACAGGATTCTAAAAGGAAAATATTAAAAATAAGTATAGTACTTACGGTTCACAGACGCAGCAGTCAGAACTTCACAGCATCAATTTAACACAATCCTCGTTAAACAAAACAGTCACACAATATTCTTGATAGCACTTTATAACTTGTATAAAAATATCCCTTGTTTACTCATGTAGGCTTACTAAGATGAGTATGAGTCGATCCCGAACAATCATGCGAAATTGAAAATATTGGTACTATTAGTTATCAGCGCGCATAAAAAAGTGTGTTGCCAGTGATTAGAAAGATAATTGAAACAGAGAAATAATTGCTCCTCAATTGGCAAGCCACGCATAACTATTATTCAGCAATTATGGAGCACGTGGCTCGAGGTACCCAATTTTCGTCGCTCCGACTCCTTGCACTTCTGCAAATTTCCACTTTACGTCACCGATGTCATTTTTGATGGCACAGTCTTTGTAAACGTTCTCATGTATGAAAGTGAGTCAACAACAGATCATCACATTCACAGTCATCAGCCGAGTATGAACTTCGCGCCGCGAACAGATATCGGACGGCCACTGCACACTAAACTAAGCACGAGTGATAACAATCATCAGAATTTCGAAAAAACTGAAACGTCACATAAAAAAATGGAACGGACGCACACAAGCACAAATTTCTGTCCAATTAAAGTTAATGTTTGTGGATATTTTAATGGCGTTCCCCTCTACGCGACGAAACCCGACACAACCACCTCTCGTTGAACTTAAACACTTAATGATCGGTTGGGGGAAATTGTCCGAGAAACGTGCAGCCCCATGTATAGCCTTCTCTTTCTTTTTAGTACGGATCTATACCGCTTGTATGGAAGTCATGGCGCTAGTGTGTTACTGTGGGCGGGGTGAATGGAGGGGCGGAATGATTTAAGGGCGTGGCTTTCGTCTTATTGGGTGGCGGTAAAGGCGCGATTTTTTCCGTTTGTACGTGCCTCGGAAGCGGGTTGGCACGCCGGCATCGATCGCCGGAGCCAGGGTTGCCATTATGTGTTTTTTATGGATATTTTTTGGCGGTTCTCGGGACTCTAGTAACCTGTTATGGGCGCCACGCCCCGAGCTCTTAGTAAAGACGTGCAGAGAGAGAACACCGCTTGCTATCAATCCAGAGTCCGCCGAAGGCTTTTTGGTTTTTTTACCCATCGCTTTTTTTCATTTTGTGATAGTGCGACTCTTTGATTCGGTGTGTTAAAGTGAAATTTGCTGGTTCATGTTCGACAGAGATTTTGTACTATCATATTGTGACACTGTTTTAGACTTCCCTTCAAATTACCTAATTAACGGATAGATTAATCAATATATTTTTACTCTGCTAAGATAAATAAAAAATAAGGTAGAATTGAGGAAAGCACAAGGTATACCTTACTAATTTTAAAATTATTTTTAATTCCGTAAGTATTTTAAACAAACTGTAACTCTTTGTAGTTAAAAATCATCTATTATGCTAGCGAAACATTGCAATGCGATTTTTTATTTTTTAAAAATTTCATACTATTTTACACTATGAGTTATAATTTGTATGCAGTACTTAAATTTTATGCCCAAAGGTATATACCAATAACTCAGTTCCAGAGTAATTAAATAATTTTAATTTTATTTGGGTTGATATTTCTCATTGTGCTCGGCTATTCCAATACTTGGGTTAAAAAATTAAAATAATGGTAGAAACAAAAGCTTCGAGTACCGTTTAATTTTTAATTAATAACTTTCTGAAACAATAGTAAATATGTGAAAACACAAAAAAATTTGCTTACACATGAACTTTTCAGGTTGAATAGAAAATAATGTTAAAATTCGAAGTTCATTACACGAAAATTATCTTTGAGAACCAATAACCACCACAATTGCATAATATTTTCGAATAAGTTTTAAATGTAATTTAACTCAATAGTATCTAACCTCCCCTAACGCTATATTAAAAATAAATCATGTCATGACTGATCCCAGGTTCACAGGGTTGATCACAAACAAAACCATTTTTACAACTGCGTTACTGAAAGTGCTACATAAAACTACCGTCGAAAACAAATCATTAAAGAAATGAGAAACAAACCGCTTCAACAAAAGCTATGAGAAACCAACTTTATTGCGCTATAAAACCGTGCGCAAGCGCCGGCGTCCTTTCCAATTCGAAATTCAAATTGAACGTCGTTCTAAGAACAGCTAATAGGGTTTGCAGACGGATAAATGAAATCATGTTTATTTCTTTATTGTTTATTTATTTTACGCGGAACTGTGGTTTTGTTAAAAACGGACTGACAATAAAATGCAGAGCGTTAAAATTAAGACTTGATTGCTCTACTAATTGTATCAATACAGACTTATTAATTGAAAAGTTATAAAAAGTGCACACAATAACTGTCTCTTAAATAGGAAACTAATTTATTTTAAAAGGCAACTATGCCGTGTTCTCGACGCCACGCTGAGTGACAAGCAAAAAAAGTGTCCCTTCACGCCTCGTAATGTCGTAAAGGCATTGTATGAATTCACCAACAAACTATAAAAGTCACGGCTATGGCGTAATAAATAAAAGAGGCTGTGAAATACGATTGGAATATAAGAACTTCTGTTTGGAGCATGATTTATAAATTACATTAAAATCATTGTTTTATTAAACACTAGTGGATCGTCCCAGCTTCGCACGGGTAGCGTTGTTTTTTTAAATATCTGAGGTTTCTTTCTTCAGTCACTGCTCAAGCATTGTGAAATTCAGCGCAATGTTTTCAATTTATTAAATTTATAGCACTCCCTAAACAGTGTAGTTTGGTGATTTTGAATGCGCTTTAATGAACGGTTCAGTTTTTCCGTTTAATAGCAAATTTTGGAATAAAACGCTATGAAGTATTTATAACAATCTAAAAAAAAAACATTAAGTGTTGTAGGATGCAACTACTGGCGCCATCTAGTATTTTATAAGTAAATTAGTAACGATTCGGTTTTGGTCACGGGCGCGATGGCTTATTTTATGTATAATTTCGGTGTTTCTCTACCGATTTCTATGATTCTTTTTTTATTGAATAGGTAATAATGTTACCTTATTTAAATTAGGGATGAGTGAGAGGTTTACAAACGTAAGAGTAAACAAATACAATCAGAATGTTCCGAACTGCTAAGCTATCAGGAATTACACGTGTTATTGTGAGTCAACCGTAAAAGATAGACATAAACTGTTTAGGATTTTTTTTAGATAATTTTATGAAGAATATTTCCGTTATACATGATTTCTATGTAAGTTTAACCATTAAGGCTGCACACGCGACGGAAGCTTAAAAAATGGAGTAACTTCTCCCGTTTTCCCAAAATTTCCCAAAATCCCCCTTTACTACTCTGCTGGAAAGTATACAAAAACCTGCCCAGGAGTATGGAGAATAATTGTACCAAGTTTCGTTAAAATCCGTCGAGTAGTTTTTGTTTCCATAAGGAACATACAAACCGACAGACAGACAGACAGACAGACAGACAGACAGACAAAAATTTTACTGATTGCATTTTTGGCATCAGTATCGATCCCTAATCACCACCTGATAGTTATTTTGAAAATATATTTCATGTACAGAATTGACCTCTCTACAGATTTATTATAAGTATAGATATTTTATTGTTTTATATGTTGCCTTTTATCACGTGGGAGGATAAATAAATTCGTATTAATTAGTCGCATGCCGATGATTTTTTTTTATTTCACATAGTAAACTACCATTAACCTGAATTTTGCAATATATAAAATTAAGTAAAATTAAATTATTTATCCTTTAGTTTACAGTAATGTTGCAAAAAATTAATCTAAAGTATACTTTGAAAAAAATACAATGACCGCCTCGGAATGTTCAAGTGCGGTCCATTTTACATCTTGAGTATTTAGCATTGTGCCTCATTTTTTATGTTTCAAATGACAGATTAGTCCCGGGGCGCTCTGTGCAAATCTTTTTTTTTCTACCGTATCGCAATAGAATTCTATTCGAGCATTATTCGACCCTTGTTGTGAGACCTCCACTCTTTGTCGCAGCACAAGTACCTTTTGTAAGTCTGTTACACATTAGAAGGGTAATATTTTCTGTACAAATATTGTTAAGTCAGTGCATTGTTTAGTTAAAGACATTACTATTATCTTTAACGGGGTGTCGTGACACTCGGGCTACTGTTTCATTGCCCCTAAGTTGTATTTAGTTTTGTTTGAATTCATTTTTCTGCTATGACCCCATTACGAAACTATTTGGGAAACTCTTGTGAGGAAAGCCTAAACGCTATTTGAAAAAGTTAAAAAGCTACATGAATTCAGTAAATTATTACCAACATAATAAAAAACTTTATTTCAATATAAAAGGATAATTCTTTTTCATGTAAGTTTTGAGCGCACGTTTATGTCTTTCCAGATATTAAGAAAGGCATGAGATAAAAGGTCAATCATGAGCTAGGTGGAATCATGTGCTGTGTAGTGTCGGCTTAGAATAGCACTACCCCATTTCTTCCGGTGGGTGTGCGTAAAAGGCGACTAACGGTATTGGGGCTTTTGAGGGATTTTTGGGCGATGCGGTTGGACACCCATCACCAACAACCTTTATTTTACCATCATTTCCCCACTCAACTTTGCAAAAGTGGCTTAGGAATTTTTAATTCCTTAGCTCTGGCTACCCCTTTTAGGGATTTATAGCCGTGAGTATATGTATGTATGTATGCATGAGCTAGGTAGGGTGCATCGTGATTAATTAATTCATTTTTATGATTATGTTTCAGAATAGTTAATAGATTATCAGTGGTTTAGCTGGTTATGGGGTTAGATATCTGGGTTTTTTCTTAGTTATATGCAATTTATATGTCATATCATAACATAAGAAGTATTTATTTTTTTAAGTATGCCAAACCCATATTTTTGTAGCACACTCTTAGTATTTATTTAAACATTTAATAAAAAAATATGTGATGTACTGAAATAAATATTGTTTTGTTGATATCCCAAACAACGTTACATATCTTTATAGCGTAATTTCTTTAGGACTATAAAAATTAAAATTTTATAACAACAAGAATGTGTAAGAATGTATATAATAAAATCTCGCTCTCACATGTCTATAAAATAGAAAAATACATAATTCAGCTATCGAGCCTTTTCCAAGCTTTTCATGTGTTTCAGGCCTCAGCTTGTGATGAGCCCTTTCCAGTTTCACAAAACTGATAAGATCACAATTTAAATGCTTTTTGAAATTATAAAAAGATTGATCAATAGAGTTTAGCACCATCTTTGAAATACACAAGTAATAATAAATTAAGAACTTATATTAATAAATAGTTCAATAAATATGAATAACGTAAAAAAAAGTAAAGTCTCTCGCTGCAGTGTATGTATAATATATATATATATATATATACATTGTATATATAGTGGAACAAACCAGCCACGGGAATATATCTTTATTTTAGTAACGTTTCAAATAACGAAACTCTTACGCCCGATTTCTGAATTGAGTATTCAAGCTGAGAACGACTTAACTATCGTTTTGTCTCTTTCGGTTGTTAAGATTTCAATACTACAGAACGATACTTAAGTTGTTCTCAGCTGGAATACTCAATTCAGAAATCGGTCGATAGGAACCAAATACAAGAAATATACCTGAAACATATATATTCAGGCCCATTTGATTAGAATGTGATTTGATTAGTGCCGTGTAGTGCCGGTGGGTGTACGTAAGAGGCGACTAACGGCATTGGGGCATTTGAGGGATTTTTGGGCGATGCGGTTGGAGACCCATCACCAACAACCTTTATTTTACCATCATTTCACTTTTTAATTCCTTAGCTCTGGCTACCCCTTCTAGGGATTTACAGCCGTGAGTATATGTATGTATATATGTTAAAATAAAAAAAATACTATCCATTTAAATTACAAATATTCGCTTTGCTCGTAAAGTAACCATATTTAAACTTTATCGTCAAGCTATCATATGATAAGGTTAATATCAGTATTCAGTAGTAATGTGAACATCGGTAGCAGTTAAAGATAGTTGTTATAATGTTTAAATATCAAATAATTTGCGTCGACAACTAGTGGTTTTCACCGTCGTTATCACACGCATCTTGCAATTTTATATCAATTACGCGTTGCTATCAATTGACATTTTAACTATCGATACTATATCTATGTATGACGTCAGTGGCTGAGTGGCGAAGTTAGTAGCTTCTCTTTCCGGAGGTTGCGGGTTCGATCCCTGAGAACAACATTTATATGATAAGCATAAATGTTTGTTTCTTAGTCTTGGATGTTATATTACTAAATATATCGTTGAGTTAGTTTCCCATCTAAGTTTGCTTAGTTTGGGGCTAGCTTGACTTGTATATAATACGTCCGTATGTCTGTATATTAAGTTCTGCTCTGAGGACATAACAGGAGTCATTTAAGCTTTATTTAAGATTACAGCTTTTTATACTATTTTTAGTTAGTTTACTGCACTACTAGTCACCTGAAATCATTTGACAAGCTCAGAGCAAGACTCGTAACAGAACAGTCACTTTGAAAGTCTTATTTAGATAGATAGATAAAAACTTTATTTATGTTAACATAACGATCACATACAACACATTAAAATACATAGACACATTAAAACACATACAAAAATGAAAAGTAAAACAAATAATAAGAAAATCAAAAACGAGTGAAATATAAACAAATTACAAATGTGCAAGGTATGTGCGCTATGGTAACACAATCTAGGCCATATCTCAGCGTTTGTAAATGCCGTGATAGCCCAGTGGGTAGAACACTCGGTTATCGTGCAAACGACTAGTGTTCAAAACCTAGGTCAGGCCTACACCAATTTGTCTTTTCTAAAGACATATGTTCATTCATTCATTCATTCATATACTCACGGCTATAAATCCCTTAACGGGGTAGCCAGAGCTTTAGAATAATAAATTCCTCAGCCACTTTTGGAAGTTGATTGGGGAGAAGATGGTTTAAATAAATGTTTTTGGTGACAGGTCTCCAACCACATCGCCCAAAATCACTTAAAAAGCCCCTATACCCTTAGTCGCCTCTTACGATCACCCACAGGTAGAAATGGGGTAGTGTTATTCTAAGCCGACACTACACGGCACTAAAGACATATGTGTGGTTAATTTATCATGGTTGTTAACGGTGAGGGAAAACATCGTGAGGAAACCCACATGGCTGAGTTGTACTTAGTCATGTGACAGTGTATTCGTACAAAACGGCGATAGGTCTGCCCCCTATCACGTGAATACACTGTCCATGCAAATCGTGGGTACTCTGAACACCAGGTGACAGTCACGTGATGTTCAGAAGTATTAGTACCCCTGCCAACCCCTTCGGGGATATTCGGCGTGAACGTTTATGTTATGTATGTTATGTTATGTTGTAAATGCTATATAGCAAAAACACAGATTTTCAGTTATAGCCTCAGAAAATTTCATGCTAAACAGAATATCTATTGAGCTACTGCTACAAACATAAAATTAACATAAAAATACTTACAAATTACAATTCAAAATTAAATGTGGTTAACACAATCCTACGCAAATGGATAATAAATAGTCAAAAGAGTCAATAAATAGTAAAATTTATTCCTAAATCAGACTAGAATTACAACATATAAAATAACAAATATATGAGACATACATTATGTTATTTTTTTAATAAGTAGAGCACTGTTCAATTAACACTATTTCACTGAAAGTTAACAACAAATTGAGCAAAGCATTTCAGTATGTTTAATCTTTGAATCTAAAGTAAATGAGTCTTCAGTATTGTTTTAAATTTAAAATTTACTGTTTATTTCAGTAAGATATCTATTTAACTTAATGTATTATAAATATTATAATTTATAAAATAAATTGATATTATATTCCTAATGCAGTCGTCGAACTTACTCCTGTCAACTTAAAATTAGTCATAATATTTTATTTATGAAAATAAAAAATATATTAAAATACACATGTGTTTTTTTCATCCTACTACTATATGCTGACGCGACTTTGTACGATCCTCATTTATTCCCCTGCTTCCCTCACAGTCACATTCTTCTCAAACATGATCTGTTTGAGGTCTTTAAACTCTCGTCTTAGTTAGATAATAGATAATTTCAATCAGGTCTTCAAACATCTTGTGTAGCCTAACGTTAGCCTTACTTTTAATATCAACACCATCTGCATAGGCTCTGAAAGTTACAGTTACCCAAAATAAATTCCGACTACAAAGGAAAACGTCGTAAGGAAACCCATAAAACTGAAAAATAAATGTCAGTCATGTGACAGATTATTTGTTACGTTACGTGGCAATAACACCCCTGTAATCACGTGACTGCATCGATAACACAAAAAGTTGGTGCTCTGAACATCGGGTAACCAAAATGTCACGTGATGTTCAAAATCATTAGTACTCCTACATTACCCTTAAAGACCCCCGTTAAATGATAGGGCACACTCATACATTTGAATTGTAAAATAAAATACTTGCCAATTGTATTAGGGGTAGCTGAAACTCATCGCAAATTGCCTTTAAATTGGCAATATTATACATACATACATATACTCACGGCTATAAAACCCAAGAAGGGGTAGCCAGAGCTAAGGAATTAGAAATCCCTCAACCACTTTTGGTAAGTTGAGTAGGGAAAAGATCGCATCAACCAAAAATCCCGAACTACACAGCAAAGCAAAAGCAAAGCAATACTATCTACGTATAAATTATATAATTTGGCCGATAAATTTCTAATTCTAAAATTCTGACAACCATTTTTTATATATATATATATACATAGCTGTTAGTATATGCAGATATAAATGTAGCTAAGGCAAGATATCCCAGATCTTTTATTTAGGTTTTTGAATGAATATGCTTAATGTTATACTGCAACTTATTTGCACCAGGCCTATAAATCCCAAGTAAGGGGTTACCAGAGCTACAATATTAGAAAACACTCAACTGATTTGGAAATTCGTCGGAATAAGACGGCGATCAAATAAAGGCTGATTGGATATAGGTCTTTAGTAAAATCATCCAACGATCACTTTAAAAGCCCCAAAGCCCCTAGTCGGCTTTGACGATCCTCGCGAGAAGAAATGGGTTTGTACTATTCTGACCCGGTACTTCACAACTATACAGAAAGTAAGTAACAATTTACACAGACACTTTTGGAAATTAAGTGGCGAAAAGATTGTTAAATAAATGTTTTGGTAATGGATCTCCAACTGCCTAAAAATCACTTAAAGAGCCCCGATACCCATCGACTCTTACGATCACCCATGGGTAGAAATGGGGTAGTGGTATTCCTGCCCACTCTACACAGCATAAAGGAAACATTGTGAATAAATCCAGAACCAGTCAAAACATCCACTTGAAATTGCGCATGTACGTTACATTGCAGCGCAAGTTTATTGTAATTGAGTCTTTCATATTGTGACATGTCATTTATATTCATAGGATACAAAGACCAGGCAAAGATCAGAAGTCGCCAATTGCATGACAATGGTATCTCCAGCATTCAGTCACAAAGAAACTTCTGAACAAATTGAGGTAAATTTTTGTGCACTTCGTTTATGCTTCAGAGTGATTACTTGAGTATCGAGATGTTGATTTAAATAAAAGAAATCATATGCACATTTACAACCCCAAAATTCTTGGGATGAAAGTCATGCCTATATAGGAACTTATGTTGTCAACACTATGAAATAAACTTATTTGCAATAAAATACTAACTATTATTTTGTGTATTATTTTTAAAACTCACCAATCATGATATCTCCTTATTTTGTAGAAACAAAAAAAAGTGTATTTAAATTAAATATATAATTTTTAACCGATATTTTTGTTTGTATGTTGTATATTGTTTGTGTGTAGAATCTTAATTTGTATGTAAGTATCTAAGCTAACTACGACGGAATAATCTCTTATTTTTTCAAGAATAATTCAATTTATATGTGTAATGTTGAAACGGATCTACACATGGTTTATTTTCTGGAATATGGATATATTGAATACCCTACCAACCTATGAGAATCATCTAAGTAATGAAAAAAAACTGATTTTTCCGCTGCCTGCCACTATCTTTCGTTGGATTACGCTGTGACTGAATTTGGGTTACGCCTTTTTTCAGATTGACACTCCTGTAAAAGATTTAACTTTAAATAAAGTATGTCAGATTTTACTTTCGTTCATTTTGTTATTGAATTTACAAATTTTTACATTTTGTAAAGATACGCATTATATGTACAACAGGACCAAAATAAGCTAAGTTCTACTTTGTCATGAGACAGTGTATACATACAAAACGACGGTAGGCGTGCCCCCTACCACGTGAGTACACTGTCCAAGCAAAACGTGGGTACTCTATAACCAGGTAACAATGTCACGTGACGTTGAGAATTATTAGGCCATAGCCAACCCCTTCGGGGATATACGGCGTGAGCGTTTGTGTTTGAGTTTTTATTATGAATGTAAGTTTTTATAGTAGAAATATATTTTAACTAGATTCTATTTTCACCGGACGGGTTTACCTCCAGTCATAAAAAAAAACTTGTTTTATATTCTAATATAGCTGTGTAGTGTCGGCTTAGGATAACATTACCTCTTATTATCTTGTGGGTTTTCGTAACAAGTGGCTTTTAAAGTGATTTTTTTTGGCATACCAGTGGGAGACCCATTACCAACGTTTTATTTTACTCACTCTACTTCCAAAAGTGGCTGAGGAGTATTTAGCCGTGAGTATTGGTATGTACTTATATTCCAAAACTCCTGCCAAAAAGCCACTTTTCAACATTGTAAGCTTTGTAGTGACGGCCTTTTAACATTGTAAGAGGCGACGAAGGGTTTTGAGGCTTTGAAGAAGTTGTTGGGCGAAGCGGTTGGAGACCCATGATAACCTTTGTTTAACGATTTCCCCACTCAGCCGGGCAAGCACGACCCGTGTTTAAACTAGTTATCACGTGGGATAAAGCAGCCATCTCTTACGCACTTACTTAGTATCATATACTGCCATCTCATTCTAACCGTTATCGTGTCGATAAAAAAGCGCTCGTGCTTGCTCTTCAGGTTCCAAAAATGGCTGAGCAATTTTGTATTCTGAAGCTCTGGCTGGTGAGTATATGTATGTATGTTAACATTATAATTGACCCAAAAAATTGGCTTTTGATAAGTGTCCGAATGTTTTTTGGTTCGGATGTTTTTAACAGTTAACAGATACTTATCATTATAGAAACATTTAAGATAAAACTAGAATACTTATAAAGGTCAAAAACAATTGCACTATTAGGCACATGTAACCACTGAGACTTTGGAGATCGACTCTATTTTCCCATTGATATTTCATGTTGGATGGCTAAGAATGGCACTACTCCGTTTCTTCCCTTGGGTTTGGGCGATGCGGTTGGAGACCCATCACCAACAACATTTATTTTACCATCTTTTCCGCCATTATTTAAAGCCAATTTACAGCCGTGAGTGTATGCGTGTTATTCTTAATCAATAAAAAACAATTTGTCCGATTTATATTGTGGGATAGTTTCTGTATTTTTGCTAACCTTTTTGTCTTGATTGGTAAAGAATGTTTTTTTTGAATAGAGGACAATTTAACTATTTCTTACATCAAATATGTGGATAAATATTAATGCATAGGTGCTATAATCTAAGTATTTTTGAAATATGGAAAGCAACGCTGCAATGTCAACATTCTAACAAAGTAAAGAGTATAAGATAATGAAATAAAAACTTTTGTGATAGATTACTTGCCTTACCTTGCCAACCAAAATCGACCTTACACGACTAATAAGTGCTAGCAAGAGAGCAAGCGCAATTGAAAGATACAATTTATATACGATGAAATTGCTGAAGTCCAAACACAGTGTGGTATGATAGTAACAGGCACACTATTACTTAGTAAAACTCGCGTGCCTAACTACCAAGTACAAATAGACATTGAAACGTATATATCAAAATGATTTGTACGCAAAATTGATGTCATGCACGACATACAAGCTAATTCATGGACAAATTGTGGGAATTTCAGCTCATTTCGCACAATTACAACTAAATTTTTATTTTTCCATGTGTATCGTCCAATATCATTGGAAATCATGAGAGTTATCTACTTAGCTGGCTTAGAATAGCCCTACTCCATTTCTACCTGTGGGGGTGTTCGTAGTAAGTGGCGAAATGGGGCTTTTAAGCGATTTTTCGACGATTCAGTTAGAGATCCGTCGCGAAGATCCTTTATATTACTATCTTTTCCCCACTCAACTTCCAAAAGTGGCTGAGAAATTTCTTATTCAAAGTTATGTATGTGAAAGTCAGTTTTGTTATCTAAAAATAATAATAATAATACTTTATTGAGCAGATAAAGCCAAATACACGTGAGAGACCACTGATTTATACATATATTAAAATTATATAGTATTGGTTGGTACAGAGGCTATTAGTTGGAACATTTATTTTTTATTTTTAGCCCCTATAATAAACCTAGACCTGTGCTATAGGTTCTAATAATAATTACAAAATGACAAATTGTCAGTATGGTTCTAATAACAGTACATGAAATCAGCTTGGTCAGCTCTATTAGAAGATGTTATTTAAAAATGATAGCTTATTTTTGTTTAACTAACTTGGAACAGTTTTAAAATCACATCAGTTATTTAAAACACAATTCTATCAGTTAAACACTCTTTATTTTAATTAGTTAACTGTTTGAAATGACTATTTTAAAACACTAAACTAATCACTTCGGTAGCCACATTGAAATGTCATGAAAAACGTTCAATCATTTGATTTAGGTTATATTATTTATAGCTCCTTTTTTATACAACAATATTATACTACAGCTGACTGTAGTGTCAGAGAATTTGTACAGATAGAATCAAAAAACTTTTTTTATTATTTTTCGCTACAAATATTATATTTTTTAAATAAAAAATGAGCCTATATTACTTCTAATACCTCTAATAATATGTGGACAAAATTTAATGATAATAGGTTCAGTAGTTTTTTCGTGAAAGCGTAACAAACACACTTACATTCACATTTATCCTATTATCTTCTTCTATACTATTATAAGACTGTAACGAGGTCAAAACTGTACATTGAAGAAAAAAAAATAAAAACCGGTGGAATATGTTTTATTTTCGATACTGAAGCCAAATTTGCTATTTTTGAAAAAAATGTCTGTCTGTCTGTATGTCCGTTCATCACGTTAATTCTACCGGACCGATCTTGACCAAATTTGGCATGAATGTAGGTTATACACCTGGCCAACATATAGGATATAATTTATCCCGGATTTCGCAAGGGTTCCCAGAGGAGTATAAAAAAACATAACTTTTATATGGTTCCCCATATTTACACGATTAATTTGTTCATCGACCGACTTTATCGGACCCTTCATTAATAGTCTTTTTGGAGAAAATAAGGGTTTTATCCATTTTCATCAAAATAATTGTCCATTTAATTGTTTGTCAATAGTATGACTACTAGATATATAGGATATCACAAATTTGAGACTTACACAAATGTCTGCGTGGCGTAGCGGTATACCGTTTGGTAAACACTAAATACGAAAGACCCAGGTTCGAATCCCGGGTGGTCAAAGTCTTTTTGAAACTTTTTTGCTTTTGTGTTAGGTTAGAATAATAGGATGCACCAATCCTTCTTTTTCACATTCAACTATGCGAATATGTATGAATAATGATAATTGAAAGTATATTGTATGAATTTTGCGTATTCATTTGGTAGGTTTGAGAATATGTTTATAGCTTTTGTTTTTTTAACTATTTTTAACTAATATTCTCATAGATATATTATGTTTTACTTACGCATAAATTAATATTCTGTTTAAGCCTCAGAATGCATAGTTTGTAAATAATGGTAAATATCTCAATGTTAATTCAGTAACAACGCCATCTGTTGACCGATGATTGCAATCTCTCACACATCACCAACAGTCAGTGTAGGGGAGTCAAGATATTTTCATTTTTGAACATAGAAACTTGGTTACAAAATGGTTTGTTTCATATTTCTTATGAACAATTAAAAAGGTTTTTTGAAACTCATCCCCTAAGAGATTGAAATATATTATACAGATTTTTGATCTATAAATACAATGTATCTAGAAATTTGAATCTTGATGCAATTGACTGATATAACAACTACAAAAAGGAATGTATGAAATTCATCCATCAATCAATCATGAGAATATACTAACGGCTATAAATCCCAAAATAGGGTAGCCACAGCTCCAGAGATAGTAATTCTTTATCCACTTTTGGAAGTTGAATGGGGTCCGTCCAACCGTCCAACTGCATCGCCCAATAATCACTTAAAAAGTCTCAATGTTCTTTATATCTATTACAACACCCACGGGAATATAAATACAAAAAAACAGAAGTTAGTGTAGTTAGATAGTGTTTTGGTATTTTGGATGTAAACTGGATGCAAAAAATGTAGTCCACGCGGACGTAGTCGCGGGCAAAAAGCTAGTAATATTATAAATGTGAAAGTTAAGATGTTTGGATGTTTGTGTGTTTAAGGTAAAAAGGCTTCTCAATTAAATAGTGTATATGAATTAAATTTAGCAGAAAGCTAGATAATGACCCAAATAATAACATAGGATACTTTTCATCTCGGAAAAAATTGATTAATAAAATATTCACGCCTGATTGAACTCAGAGTACCGGCAAAAAAAACGCCTAAAGTTTGGCATAAAGAAATTTACAGTACGAAGTCTGTTGGGTCAGCTAGTTATATTATAAGTAGGGAAGTAAGGATAGTAGAAGTAGTAGTTGTTTTAGTGAAATAAACTTAAGTGATCCGTTTATTGTCATACATACATTTATACATTTAGACGCGTTATTAGTTCCCATTGGGGAAGGCAGAGACTATCGATCGCCACTTCGTATGATATTGGCAAACCTCTCAAGATTCGTCTATTAAATAGATTGTCATATATTTCCGTAAGACTATCTGCTTACCCTAACTAGTAAGCTAATTCTTAATAAAGTATAAAAAAAATATTAACTATCAGCAAAAAGTTTGCAGTGTTAAAACTTAAAATTACAATATAACAAATTAGTCTTGTCATTTTTATTGACACAACATTAAGATGCGATATCATCAATGAAGAAATGACCCATGGGTGGGCCAAGTTAAGGGAACAACCGGAAACAAATTCGAATATTATAATAAAATGATAATTTAAAAGACATCAGTAAACTCCTAACACGGCGCTAACATGCCATTTACTAACTATACAAGCAAAAAAAGTAATAAAGGTGCCGCATGACAAAGAGGCCGCGCAGCCCAGCCGCAGAAAAGAAAAAAAATCAAAACACAGAGTTTCAATAATTAAAAACCACCTTGTTAGTCTGAGTTCGGACGTTTAAATTTCGAAAAGTGCCGAAGTTGATTGCTTTTCAGATTTTATTGTTTATTTGATTGTCTCCCGCGAACTTTGAAAATAGAATGTGAAATTTATTTTAACGTTTTATTGTGATTTTTATAATGTGTGAATTCGATTTTGTCGATGTATTTGGGTTTTTAATTAAACTCTGTTTAATAAAAATAATTCTGAGTTTCCAACTGATTAAAAACAAGTTCACAGCCTCATAAAATGTATGACTATCGTCACATTTTTTGTATTATAAGAAATACATACATACGTATACTCACGCGGTTAGTTCCCGTAGGGATAGGCAGAGACTATCGATCGCCACTTTGTACGATCTTGACAAACTTCTCTGGCTTCGTTCACACGCATCAATCTTTTCATACATGCTTTTTTATTCGGACGCCTTCCTTATAAAAAATACTGTAGTGTAAATTTTGCTTAAAAATAAAGTCGTAACATGTTTGACCGTCATCGCAGTAAAAGTCGCAAGTCACTAGAAACTAATGCATCTTGATTGGTGAAAAAAAATCCGTCACCACTTCAACTTTTGCTTTATCATCACTTAAACAAATGGATTCAGTAGCTGAGACTGCCAACTGAACACCTTTGCTTTGTCATAATATTTTTATTTAAATTTGATTTATTATAGTTAATCTAGCATAAGTTGGAAAAGTTTGAGATCTTACTTTTGCGAATTCAATTATTTCAAATATGTTGTTACCTAACTTCATTTTAATATGAACTTTTTGACGAGTACTTTTTATAGAGTTAGTATAGGCAAGTTTTTCAAAGCTGTAACTCAAAAGAGAAAAGTATCTTTTCATGAATTACCTTTCTAGATATTTAACAGAATATTGAATCCACAACCTTTCATCATATCACAATTATAAAATTATGACCATTTTGATTAAGTAAGTAATAACTAAATATATTAAAACAATTCATGTATCGTATGTGTCGCCACTCGGATTAAATATAAAACACACAAGCCACCACTATTACTGCAAAGTTTTTAAGGAATCGTTACGAATCGCCGATCATTCTATGAATACTGTTCTTTTTTCCTAAATCCCTTTGTCGGCAATCATTAATATTGGCAAAGACCCGCTTTCGCCGAGAGAAAGGACTGCCTTACCTGCCTTTCTGAACCACTGACGTGTTATGATTGATGTGCGAAATCGGCCAAAGCACCAAAGGTACCGTTTGGCTATACTTTTGCTCAATTCGGTCAGTTTTTGTTCTCAAATAATAGACTGTAGACTTGGACCGTCGGAGACAGTTCCATCTTATGCTCTGATTACGCCGAATATTAATGTAAAGTTCGTTACACTTTTTATTAGTCAGCGCAAAGGTAAAATGTAAAAAGTATAGTGATATGTAAGATATGAGACAAAAAAACAGTTACTAGACTAAATTAACTCCTAATACTGAAGTTCTTGCTTTCCTTTTGGGATTGAAAACCGTTAGTGAAAACATCAAAGAATGCCGCATCACTTGTAGCAAATCTCTGTCGACCATTTGAAAAAGTTCGTAGAACGAAAGAGTGTTTGAAATGTATTTGTATCCCCATGTAGCTGTGAAGTGTCGGCTTGCAATAGCAATACCCCATTTCTTGCCGTGGGTGTTCCTAAGAGGCGTCTAAGGGTAATGGGGCTTGTTAAGGGAAATTTGGTGACGTTTTTCCATCATCAGAAAGCTTTGTTTTGCAATCTTATACAACTAAGAACTTCCAATAGTGGCTGAGTAATTTCTTATTCCAAAGCTCTGGATACTCCGTTTTGGGATTTATAGTCGTGAGTATATGTATGTACGTTGTTGTATCACCAATACATACCCTAATGGGAATTATTAGTGTGATAAGGAATTAACTTATACAATAAAGCTGATTATATAAATATTGATTTGAAAGAGTTATTATTCCGCATTAGACAAAAAATTGATCTCGTAGATCTCAAAGCTGCCTGATTCCCAATACAGTGAAAAATATTTTTATTCTAAAAGTTTTTTTTACTATATTATCAACGTCATATCTTTGGCCTCTTTACTTTCATTGCACGATATATAACCCTGCCCTAAAAATAAGCACAATTGCAGAAAGTGACCCTTAGCTAGTCGTCGGTATCACTTGTGGGAGGTCTTGTCTTCACACAATGCAGCATACGGTGCTTGGCCACCTTTTAAACCTTCGTACCCTATCTTCCACGTGCAGTGTGTTCAGAATTATTCCTCACAGTCCGTATAGGCTCCACTAAAGGACTCGAGTGGTTTAATTAAACCCTAAATATGTTTAATTGGCTGTAATACATCACGCTAGCTTAGTGCTGTTTGTTAGAATATTAATTTGACAATTATTACATAACAAAAAAAATTCCACGCCGTTTATCCCCGAAGGGGTTGGCAGAGGTACCAATACTTCTGAACATCACGTGACAGCGCCACCAAAGTAGGTACCCACGTTTTGCTTAGATAGAGTATTCACGTGATAGAGGGCATGCCTATTGCCGTTTTGCACGAATACACTGGCACATGGGTAAGTACAACTCGGCCATGTGGGTTTCCTCACGATGTTTTCCCTCACCGTCAACAACCATGATAAATTAACCACACATATGTCTTTAGAAACGACAAATTAGTGTAGGCCCGACCCGGAATTTGAACTTATGCCCGTTTGTTTACGTGCGGGTGCTCTACCCATTGGACTATCATGTCGTTAATTATATACGTACGTTGTATTATGAATCTCCTTTTAGTAAATTCAATAACAAAGTTAACTCATTAAAGATATATTATTACTGTTTAAAATTAGCGTTACTTTCCAATCCTTTACATTTGAGCACAAAAATATTTCTTAAGAAATTCAAAAACGCACTGTGTTTTTTTTAAATATAAATAAATCAATATCTTCGGTAATATTACACAGTGTGCCTACCGCAATGGGAAATAATAGCGTGAATTAATGTATGTGTGTATGCAAAAGTAATTACAATAATGACTTGTGATATGGGATCCTATCACAAGTAATTATTGTCATTTAACTATATCGAAGATGTATTTAATATATGTACTGTATAAAGCCGACTTGGAATAGCACTAACCCATTTCTTCCTGTGGGTGAAAGGGGCGATTTAGGGCATTAGAGCATTTCAATTTAGGGTAATAGAGCATTTCAATTTAGGGTATTATAGCATTTCAATTGGAGATGCCGCTGAGACTCATTACTCATTAACTTCCCACTTATAAGTATTAATTCTGTATAAATAGATATAACCGTGTAGTGCCGGCTTAGAATGTCGCTACCCCTTTCTACCCACGGGTGTCGTAAGAGGCGACCCATCACCAAAAACCTTTATTTTACCGCCTTTTCCCCACTCAACTTCCAAAAGTGGCTGAGGAATTTATAATTACTTGGCTCTGGCTACCCTTTCTAGGGAATTATAGCCATGAGTATATGTATGTATGTAGTTATTAAGATAATTAGACCGATGAGAGAGACAGGTACAGATGAGAATTTTAATTTTCAACATTTTCCTCCTTAAATTCCATAAGTGGCTCAATCATTTCCAGTTCCAAAGCGGTGAGTCCATGCACCTATTTCCATTGTAAAGAATCATGCGTTATAATATTTATATATTTTAGTTTCTTTACCATATTCAAAAACAACAACAAAAATGTTTCCTTAACAAAATCCTTTCCATTGTAATGTTAAGTTTGGAAGCTAAACTTTGTAATGTATCCTAATCACATTACACACAGACCGATGAAGCTATTGTGATCACGCCGGTTGCTCTTACGCATCGCTAATTTATTTATGGTGTTGTGGAGTGTAACATTCGAAACGGTTTCCAATCCAGTCATCCTCTTTCATATTATAGATCACAATAAAAAGGTGTTGGTGTTTATTTATTCATTTATTAAATATAGAACACCAATAGCTTAAACAACTAATATTAAATGAAAAGTAATATAAAAACTATAATTTAAACGTTGTAAAAGCCTATTATAGGTGTACACGACATTTGCAAATGACAATATTAAAATGGAAATTTATATAAACTTAACAATATTAATCTATTATAGGTGTTCGAAATACGCATATAATAAAGAACCGTCCAAGCTTCGCACGGTTAGTGTTATTTTACAAATATGTTAAGTGTATTCAGTCGCTGCTCACCCCTTTTGATGTTTAGCTTGATGATGATCCTGGGTAACTTCTGAAGATTGTAAAATTGCAAAGATTAAAGATTTGTTAATTATATAGAATTTGAAAGGGGTTTGCAGAGGTACTAATACTTCTGAACATCACGTGACATTGTCCCCTGATATTCAAAGTACCCAAGTTGTGCTTGGACAGTGTACTCACGTGATAGAGGGCAGGCCTATCGCCATACAAATACACTGTCACATGTTTTCCTTCACCGTTTAAAACCATGATAAGTTAACCACACATATTACCTCAGAAAAGACAAATTGGTGTAGGCCCGATCCGGGATTAAAATTTTCATCGTCAGCGCAAAGAACATTTTATTTCCTAACGGTTGAAAGAATGGAAATTATGGATCTTCCTCCCAAGCTCTTATGCAGGGTCTAAATATTGTCGGAAGATCAGAATGATACGTAGCTAGTTGATGAAAACTTACCATCATCCCTATGAGCCGATGAATGCCTTCTTCTGGACTTCAGCGTCTTCTTAAGAACTCTGTCATGGAATAACTGTGCTCTAAAAATTGGTTTCTTAAGGGAGATAAAGAGGATACTTCGAGCTGAGTCGAGAGGCACTGGAAGAAGAAGAACATGATACTATCTCTAACCTATTAAACACGGCTCCGAGCAATATCGGATCTTCTTGTATTGGCTTTGATCATTAAACTCTTAGTACTCTCAATTAACCTAAACCTTGCGTTAGAATTTTAATAACATACATACATACATATACTCACGGCCATACATCCCAAAAAGGGGTAGCCAGAGTTTCAGAGCTAGAAACTCCTCAGCCACATGTGGAAGTTCAAGGGGGATAAGATGGTAGAAATAAAGTATCTTTGATGATGGGTCTCCAACCGCATTGCCCAAAAACCACTTTAAAAGGCCCCATACCCTTAGTTGCCTCTTACGACACCCGTGGGTGGAAAGGGGTAGTGATAGTTTTAGTTAAAAGTCAAAATTTGCGTTCTCCAATGTATCATTCATGTTTCTAAAGGCTTTTCCTTGGTTATGACGCACAAAATAAACTACGATATGTTGTGTAAGTTTCCATGTATATTTTATATAAATCATAATTATATATGTTTCTTCTAATATGCCGCCGTAATATTGTGCCGTGAAGTGTCGGCTTAGAATAACACTACCCCATTTCTACCCGTGGGTGATCGTAAGGGGCGACTAAGGGTATAGGGGCTTTTTAAGTGATTTTTGGGCGATGTGGTTGGAGACCCGTCACCAAAAACATTTATTACTACATCTTTTCCCCAATCAACTTCCAAAAGTGGCTGAAGAATTTCTTATTCCAAACCTTTGGCTACCCCGTTAAGGGATTTATAGTCGTTAGTATATGTATGTATGTATGTAATATGGCCAGGCCAAAAAAAGTTGGTCTTACTAATATATGTTTTTGTTGAACAATATTGATGTCATTTTATTTGAAATATCTTGTTTATTGTACAAGTCTACATACATACATACATATACTCACGGGTATAAATCCCTAGAAGGGGTAGCCAGAGCTAAGGAATTAGAAATTCCTCAGCCACGTTTGGAAAATTGAGTGGCGAAAGGATGGTAAAGTAAAGGTTGTTGGTGATGGGTCTCCAGCCGCATTGCCCAAAAATTCCTTAAAAGCCCCAATACCGTTAGTCGCTTCTTACGTACACCCATCGGTAGAAACGGGGTAGTGCTATTCTAAGCCGACACTACACGGCAAGTCAAGTCTGTTTAGATAAAAATACATTAACTATTAAAACGTAGGTGTATAAAGCGACTTGGCTGGATAATTATCATAAACCTACTTTGCAACTCAACTGCATCAGAAAAAGGTAATTATTTTATAATATTACCCATTCAAGTTTCAATAAAGTCTGAGTAATTTCAATTTCTGAAGCTCTGGCTACCTCTGCTTGGGATTTATATCCGTAAGTATAAGTAGATGTTGCTATAGAATAGGTTGGTAATTTAAAAAACTAATGAGGACTAAAAAAGACAAAACCTCAAGATTTTGAACCCATTTCCAAGTAAAAAAAGAAAATTGTATTTCCAAACGTCGAAATTCCAATGAAATAAAAGAAAAAAACTCGTAAGATTCGATCGCATCGCGTGTCGTGCGTGCGCGCCGCCCGTATATAACCTGTTCGTATATAGGTACATAAGCGGGTGTATAATTGTATATAATCCTTATGTACTGGCCGGGGCTAATATAATTTGCGTCCAAGAGTCGAATAATGACAGGGCTTTGGTAGCACGTATATGCAGTGTCGGTGCACACGGGTGGATTTTTGTTACTACCTGAGTATTTTTGCCATGACTATTGATTTATGTTTTAGTTATTGTTAATAATTTTATTCAAATAGATAGCTGAAGTTTTTATTTAGTACATTTAGGATGCGACAGTTTAGCGGAAAATACATTGAAAAGCAGAAGGTTATTATTATCTTTTCAATGATAAACTATTTATACAAGTATTTTAAAATTTTTAGGCAGACGACTGAATTATGAGTCTTTATCACAATTTAATATTTATTTTGTAAAATAATATTAATGAAAATAATTTCTAACTTAAAAAGGGTTTTTGAAAAAAAAGGTAATTTGAAACCTACATCTGCCATAATAAAAAAAAAATCCTTATAGGGGATTTAATTAAAGTGACAGTTTCGAATACTCTCATATTCCCCCTGTGATCTGCTTGAATTGTGACTATAATGTAAAGACGAGAGAGAATGTTTAAAATCACCCCGTGTGGCGCAGCACGATACAAAGATATAAAAACAATCGTGTTTCCTCTCCCGAACGTGATTGAAGTCGATTTCAGTACAGTGAAATTGAAAAATTAAAATAGAAATAAATGCAAATGTGTTTCAGAGGGTACATATACCTCAATTGTACTGTACCTCACTGTAAACTGTTTGACCATATTTTTATTTTTGTAAATTTGTGTTTGATGTGCAGTAAAGAGTTATTCTGCTCTATTCTACATATATATTTAAAAGGAATGTTGAGGTGGTTTGGGCACATAGAGAGGATGGATGAAAATAAAGTAGCGAAAGAGCCAATGTGGATGGGAATGTTAGTAGAGGACGGCCTCGTAAAACGTTTCTGGACCAGATAGAAAACGTTCTTATAAAGACGGGGGTCCGAAGTGAGAAGAATAAAAGAGCATGTATGAGAAGGATAATGAATGTGAGGGAAGCAAGAGAGGTTTGTCAAGATCGTACTAAGTGGCGATCGATAGTCTCTGCCTACCCCAATGGGAATAATGGGCGTGAGTATAAGTAAGTAAGTAAGAATATTTAAATATGTTTATTTTTCGCACTTATTCGTTTTTTCAATATATTTACTTTGTAAGATAGAATACACATACTGGCTTGGTTCTGGATTAAATAGCTGATGCTGATAATAATTATGACTTGTACCCACTAGTGTACCCGCCATGAGGGGAAAGGTTAAGTACGATAGACAATTAAATTAGATGATTCTAATATCGATCCTTTTGGGTAACATTGTTTTCGTTTCAGGTTTACCATTTATATGTTATCAGATGAGAAAAGAGTAGAATAGAAAACGCTTCATTGTACAATACACACAGATAAAGACATTTTACACAGGTTATTTCTTAAATAGAAGTACAATTGGCGGTCTTATTGCTTAAAGCAATCTCTTCCAGATAACCTTTGAATGGTGAGATCAGTACGTTTATAAAAACACTAGGTAGATGTACAAGACATAATGGAATGGGATTAGTACATAGATATTATACTCAAGCTGATAGTATACTCTTAGCCTAGTTTCAGAGAGTTATACTGAAAATTGATTTCTCAAACGAACATGAACGTGACATGGTCACCTGGTGTTCGGAAAACCCACGTTTTGCTCGGACAGTGTACTCACGTGATAGGGGACAGGCCTGTAGCTGTTTTGTACGAATACACTGTCACATGACTTAACACAACTAAGCCATGCGGGTTTCCTCACGATGTTTTCCTTCATCGTTAAGAACCATCATAAATTAACCACACATATGACTTTCGAAAAGACAAATTGGTGTAGGAGTTGTAGGACCGACCCGGGATTTGAACTCACGCCTGTCTGTATTGACAGGCGGTCGTTCTACCAACTTGACTATCACGACTTGATATACTTTCATTCGTGCCCAAGCGATCTTAACTTATATTTTCATCTTTTTTTACAATATCACTGCACCTTTCACGAAACACGATATTTCTCACTCGATCACATAACCCAAAATTTCAAAATATTTCTGCGGGACTTCAACCCTACTATATTCACTCTTCTCTCTCTGCTTCTTTTGCCACACCCAACATTCGTTGCCATACATAAGAGTAGAATAAGAACAGCATCATGCAAAGCCATTTGGATCTTTTCAAAAACCGATTTACTATTAATTGCTCCATTTACTGCATCACTATTTTTACTCTTTCCACTTAAAAAAATATCTATTTCAATAACTTACAAATCTACAGAACCAGTCATTATGTTGAACGGCACATGTTTTGTTTTGGTTTTTTCAAAGCAATCCAATACGTGTGATTTCTGGTAAAAGTTCTATTTTTTAATGAATAAAAACGCATACAAGAATATTTATAGCATGATATGGAAACGAATTCAAAAGACATGTTTCATGAAAGACATATATTCTTAAACAATATCGGTGGTCCTTCGATTAATGCATATTCTTATCGACTGTACACAAGGACAGAGGCGCCATCGCTCTCATCGTTGCAACTATGATTTACTTTTCATCCAACCAGTATTCATATGCATTCATGTCTACAAAGTACATAAAAAATATTTTCATGCATTTTATAATGAGGAATGGCAGAATATACATAATAACATAAACATAAACATAAACGTTCACGCCGAATATCCCCGAAGGGGTTGGCAGAGGTACTAATACTTCTGAACATCACGCGAATTTGTCACGTGGTGTTCAGAGTACCCACGTTTTGCATGGACAGTGTACTCACGTGATAGGGGGCAGGCCTATCGCCGTCTTGTACGAATACACTGTCATATGACTAAGTACAACTCAGCCATGTGGGTTTCCTCACGATGTTTTCCCTCACCGTTAACAACCAGAAGCATATACTATATTCATTAATTAACAAATATGTCGGCAGAACCGACGGCCGTTGGGGCTCGAAAGTTCTGGAGTGGCCGTCACGTACCGGACGACGCAGTGTGGGTAGGCCTCCCGCAAGGTGGACCGACGACTTGGTCAAGGTCGCGGGAAGCCGATGAATGAGGGCAGCACAGGACCGGTCGTTGTGAAGGCGGCTCTTTGAGGGAGGCTAATGTCCAGCAGTGGACGTCTATAGGCTGATGATGATGATGAATAAATCATGCAAATTCAAGGCAAACTGACTTGTCTCTTTGACTCTTGTAATCATAAATGTTAAATCATGTGATTGTAAATAAATAGTAATAGACGAATAGACGTATATATTTTTTTAACTTCAGCGTCCATTTCCTCGCACAACTAAAACTAGACGCTAGTTGCTAGAAACCTTCGTCCTTGAATCGCTTAGTAGGCTTCTAAGTATAGTAACTACATCGGTAAAGAAAGGTAGTCCTTTAAACTAAGGCTAGGGAGCATCTTTTCTATTATCCTATATGGTCCAATTCTTAATTCTTCAAGTTTTCTTCTATTTAATTTATTTCCATTTTCCACATAAACCATATCTCCCACTTCAAATCGCCAATCTGTCATTTTCTTTTCTACATTTTTTTTATTGTAATCATGCGAAATAATTGTATTTCTTAATGCTATGTTTCTGTCTTCCATCCAGTCACTATATATTTTTTGTTGTTTCAGCTCATTTGGCAATATTGATACATCAGTTCCATACAAAAGATATTTCGGTGAAAATCCAGTAACTGTGTGACAAGTTTCATTATACTTACTAACACATTCTTGTGCTATTGTTGTCCATGCCTTCTTTACTCCTTTTTCATTAATCTTACACCTTATTTTGTTGACTATAGTCTGGTTCAGTCTCTCATTTAATCCATTTGAGAATGGCGCATTAACTGCTGTAAATACCATTTTATTTTAATAATAAAACGGTCTTATACGATGAGAGTCACCAAGTGAGTAGCTTCAGTAGCGAGTAGCGTGAGCAGCTGGCTTACTCAGCCATACTCTTGAGGGATACTCCCTCAAGGTACAGACATCTAACTAAGGCTAGAGCTAGTGGTAGACGTAGTATACATTCTTAGGCCGCAGTTTTAGCGGGCATCTTTTAGGATCATATAGACGAAAGATAGTAGTAAAGTGTGACCACGATAACCATAAACGATAATTCTAAAATAGTCTTATTAAACTATTTAAGCCTATGTGTTCTATATAATAAAAAAAATATTCCAAAAAAACCCTAATTCAACTTTATATATAATAATAATCATCGGGATTAACTAACGAATATTTTAAATCACTTACGTTGCAAGATACGTAGAATAGCTATTTCACAAAATGTTAAGTTGACATACATACATATACTTACGGCTTTGTAGATTTACTTATGAGTATATGTTATGTTATGTATATGTTACTTACGGCTATAATTCCCTAGAAGGGGTAACCAGAGCTAAGGAATTATAAATTCCTCACCCACTTTTGGAAGTTGAGTGGGGAAAAGATCGTAAAATAAAGGTTTTTGGTGATGGGTCTCCAACCGCATCGCCCTAAAATCCAATAAAAAGCCCCAATACCCTTAGACGCCTTTTACGACACCCGTGGGTAGAAAGGGGTAGCGACAATCTAAGCCGGCACTACACGGCATATTAAGTTGAGGTTTTCATTTTTGAGGTTCCATACCATAACAGTGAAAGAAAATGGGCTATTACTGGGGTTATGCTGTATATCCGTTTGTCTCTTACCAGACTCTATCCCATGAACCGTGAATTAAACTTTAATTTAGGGGGCTCCCTTACATCAATCGTTCTTGTTGCTCAGTTTTGGGAGATATATTGGAATTCGATAGAAAGAGGTTTGAAATATGAACATATTAGTTCACCAATAAAAGGTTTGCTTTAATTTCTTCACAGATTAAAATATTAGGCTTAACATTTACGAGTATTTTTTTTTTATAGAATATGAAGGACTGGCAATAAACAATTTATTCGGTATATTGTAAATGAATTATATACATTACAAATGAAAATCTTTTTTTTGGTCTCTGGAAACAACTTTAGTAAGAATTTACAGATTTGGCTGATTTATTTTAATTAAAAGAGATTACTATATGAACATATTGAAGTAACAAAATCACAATAACTTAGTACTTAGCAGAGCTTACTAGATAATGACGAATTACTATACTAGGCTGTGTGCCCTGATATAGTAATTCGTAAATAGCTTACGTAAAATAATACATTCGGAATCCATAAAAACTCTATTTCTTCCAACCCCAAACGAACTATACAATCTACAAAGTTTTTATACTCAGTTCGATAAAATAACAAAACGAAACCGTGTTTTGGAAATAGTAAAACAATCATTGACCCTTTACACCCAATAATGAGGTGAGTAAAGATTAGTTCGGAATAAAACCACACTTTTATGAGTCACGGCACCGGCTTCGATTCCCGGAAAAGGATCACCCTCGACTGGGCCACTACTTAGCGGAACTTTAGCCCACACACGATTTGCATTTGTAATTACAACTTGCGACTAAGTCCGTAAGAGCTTAGTTGTTATATTATTATTATTTTTACGTTTCTGGTTTGTCGGTCAAGAATAGCACAAAAAGAATGACTATGAAAACAAGAGCAGTTAGAAAACATCGTCATAAATATTTGATGCTGCCATGACTTTACTATCTCATTTTCTATTAAATGAAATATTAAAGGGAACTTCTGTAATTACCTGTAATATTTTTTTTAATACATTAATATTATGGCTAAGTTTATACAGTGTAAATATTGATAAAAGGGCTTTAAAGTTTCCTGTTCTCATGTGGTATAGTCATATCAGGGCATAAACTATTTAAGTATTATAAACGGGGATAAAATACTACATGCTATTCAGATAAACTAACAAATATCATGGCTCTTTTACATGGAAATCATGATATAAAGCTTAAGCCAACAAATATAAAAGCAGATTATTGATTATTGAAAATATCGTCAGTAAACCCATACGACTTGTACTTAGTCATGTGACAGTATTGGTGCAAAACAGCGATAGGCCTGCCCCCTATCACAGCACTGTACACTGGGTGACAAAATATCACGTGATGATACTTCTGATCTGATCATTACTATTAGTAGTTCTGGGCTACCTTTCGGGGATTAACGGGATGGACATTGAGTTTGATCATTAATTAGGGACAAGAAGCTGGCGATTTATGTGTGATGGCGATTATAAAGAAGGTTATTATCTGCATAACACAAACAAACAACATGAAAATTAGATCATACATACATATGTGGGAACAGCAAAGATATACTGGCCAGTACACCCTGCTGTGTACCAACTTATAATTTGTATCTATGCTTAACTCGAAAAACAGTTACACTCCGCGATGTAGGAATATGAGTGAGACGCTGCTATGTGCGAGTGATTCCGCAGTAGTGTGCGCTCTAACATGACTCCCACACATACATATAGTCACGGCTATAAATCCCTAGAAAGGGTAGCCAGAGCTAAGGAACTAGAAGTTCCTCAGCCACTTTTGGAAAGTTGAGTGGGTAAAAGATGGCAAAATAAAGAATGTTGGTGCTGGGTCTCCAACCGCATCGCCCAAAATCCCTTATAAGCCCCAATACCGTTAGTCGCCTCTTACACCCACAGGAAGAAATGGGGTAGTGTTATTCTAAGCCGACACTACGCAGCAAATTATATTAATATAAGATCATTTAAACTTTTAAATTACCATGGTATTAACAATCTATATAATGTTATGTCATATACTTAAAAATAAGCAAAGAAATAGGTACGAAAAGTGGCCTAATATTTTTGCATATTACATACACCTACGTATATTTTCGTATTTGTTAACAATATACTGTAGGAACAATAAGCTGTATCCCGAGATACAGGCGATGAACCTAGTTTGGGACCAGCTGACACTTGTAAACTATGAATCAATTTTAATCTAAATAATGAATTATTATTATTATTATATCTACAGATTGGTTTTTAGCAAACTATTATTATTACATTATTTATTTTGTTAACCCTGACAAAAAATAAAAATCTCCTAAAGTAAGTTCTTGAATTAGCGTTAACATCAATATTTCAATTTCTAGTCAATATTGGACGAATGATTTGTCTTCATTATAGTGGTATTATGAGGAACAAATTTCATTACGGAGCAATTGTGAGTCCACACGTCTAAATCAGACCGTGACTTGTAGAAATGTGATGTTAAAGGCGCCGGGTTCCTGCGCGAGCGCATACTACACTTACTACCAAAGAAATAAGATATTCCGATCAATTTATTAATTTCCGTACAAGACAATAGTAAAGATTGCAAAGATTTTACTATATAGAAATTAAATAATAAATGTTTAATATACAATTGGATTTCTATTTCCCTAATTAATTAGACAATTCTTTAACATTACCCAATCAGAGTTGGGTAAACCTAGATGAGCATGGGTATACCCCCAATTAAACTTTATTTTACTCATCATTCGGGCTTTACCCAAGAAGCTTGAGTAATACTAAGTCAACCCGGGTAAACCTAGGTTTACTCAACCTTCCAGCATTACCCGTAACATATGTATACATTATCAAAACTCAAAAAAACGCAAACTTTCACACCGTATATCTCCGAAGGGGTTGGCGTAGTTACTAATACTTCTAAGCATCACGTGACATTGTCACCTGGTTTTACTAGTACCCACGTTTTACTTGGACAATGTACTCACTAGGCGAAACGGCGATAAAGGGCAGATCTATCGCCGTTTTTTACGAATACGCTGTCAAATGACAAAGTACAACTAAGCCATGTGGGTTTCCTCCCTCACCAATAACAACCATGATAAATTAACCACAAATTGGTATACGCCAGACTCGGGATTTGAACCCTTATCGTCTGCACGAGAAGCGGCGTGCTACCCACTGAGCTATCACGGTTGCTTCGATATATTTCATTCAATAAATACTATTCAATAAATATGAACATACATACTTGTATATTATTCACCATATACGTATACAATATACATGAAGCCTTTTAAATAAAAATCAAATATAAGTTTAGTAACAGTGTTTCAGAGAGGAAACGCTTTTCACCATATGCTAGAAAATACTTGAGAATTGGCTAGTTTCATAGTTAGACAGCCTGCACAGTGAAGGAGGAACTGTAGAAATTCGTTGAATGGGAAGGAATACTTACCAGAAGATTACGATAAGTAAAAAGATTAGAAACACTCTTCAAGATAGGAGGGGATGGCAGGATTAAACAAGATAGAGTATAGAAGAGACTAAGTATGTGCTTTTCAGCGGAGACGAATTGCTTTATATATAGCTATAACATTAAAAGTATTCATCATAATACCTGTCTTTTCATCTCTTGGTCACAATGATATAATTGGTATCCGATATGCACGCTATAGTAGACAATAAGGTGTTTCTATAGAATCGCTTGTTTAAAAAATTTTGTGAACTTAATATCTTTCAAATATTTCTCTATAATGTTATCCAACCCAAATACTCGCTATAGGAAAAAAGGCTGAACATTTTGCCCCATATGACCGCCACTGCAGTGTATACATCAGTGACCCACAAAGTATGACTTGCAATTCATTTTTGACGTTCCTAGTTATTAATTAGTGCATCATATTTTGTAGCTACCTTACCTGCCGCTTTGTTTATTCTAGAACCGTAGAAAGGGTTCTATCTTAAACCATTACTCACTAAGATTCACACAAAATATACACGTAATGCTTGCTTGGGAGTGGTGTGAATGTTTGGTTTGTTTAATATACCTTATATAAATAGGAGTTATCAGTTGATAAGGACTAAATGGTGAACTATTAAATTATTCAAGGATATGTTTTAAATAGATGTTTTATTGATATCTGAATCAGTTTTCTTTGTACGCCAGGATCCTACTAAAATACATAGAATCGCTTCTTATTTCAATTCGAAGTTTTTTTACAAAAAGTCACAAACTTAAATTATTTTGTTAAAGCAATTCGGTACGCAAAGTTTTACTAAAGTGATGCTGATTACGAAACCATTTCGAGATATTATGTTTATAAACAATATTTTCTTGAAATAAAATCAAATAAAGCTTAGATGGCAGTTATTTTATCGAAAAACTTTGACCTTCAACCTTTTTCAAAGACATTCGTTTTTGCTATTCATTAATAAAATATCGAAAATCATAGAATTGTTTAGTTTAATATCGTAATAATTTCATTTGAGATCAAAAACTCGTGACATGCTTTGCAAGCAGCAACATTTTTATTAAACATTTTGATTTGTTGATCGATGACGTCATTAAGAACAAAAGTTGAACAATCTTTAAAAAATCATAACTGCGCAATTAGTCATTCTAAATGAAAAATATTCAAATTAGTCTTTTATTTTCGCTTTGGCTATCGAATAAAAATATTTAATAAATACAAAAAAAAACTTTGCATACCGAATTGCAGTTATATTTGACAATCGGTTTAGGATACAGAGCGCTTACGGTTTAAGTAAAAAAAAAAAACATTTAAATTAAAATTTTGTGTTTTTTTATTTGCACCCGAACATAATTTTACTTCAATCCCTAATTTTTGGTAACAAAACTGAAGGGACAAATTGTTAAAGACACACTTTGAAATAGCATGAACTCTAGAAGTATCAATAGTCATATTAATATTATTTTTTAAATGTTATTTTATGATAGATTTCGTATGAATGCATTGTCGCTTTTGCATCATCATCACCCAATAAATATCCACTGCATTGGACATTGGCCTCCCAACGTTTTCAATAATTTCCCTCCTTATTTGCCGCAAGCTATTATCTTCATGCAACTTTCAGCATGTCACCGGTCCACCACATGGTCCCAGAAGGGTCCCATACTGCGTCGTCCGGTACATGGCCACCATTCCAGAAGCGTTGCGCCTCGAGGGCGTTGCTTCTGCGTGCAAAGTGCCGTGCTCATTGTCAGTTTAGTTTTCCATTTCTTTGATTCACTAATATATCAGTTACCTAGTTCTTCTACGGATCTCCTCGCTGTGGACTTGTCCGCGTAGTCAAACTCCTAACATAACCCTCTCCAATGCCCTATGGTTGACTGAGCCTGCTCATGAAACCTATTGTAAGAAGCTATGGCTCTCTGTCGTTAGCCATAGCTAGCAATACACATTGATCAAAAGACTATATAGTTTTTCGTAATTTTAATAATAGAGCTTGTTTTTTTGTCTTTAGCTGTGAAAGGTATGAATAAAAAAAGACACACACATATGCTGACAATATCAGCACTAGCCATTCAACTCTCGTACTCGCTAACAAACGGACGTAGTATGACCTACAACGCTGTTTGTAAAAAATCGATGAAATAATAAAAAACAACGGATACACCAATAAACACATTGTTTTCTTATTGCTAGAAGCGTTTATCGCAGCGATAAGGCCGACGCTGAGACGTATCGAATCGTAAAAGCGTCGGTCGACGTAATCTAGCGTTGTTGTGTGATTATCACATAATTACATCCGTTATTGCAATACCGGGGTACAATCACGACCTCATGAAGCTTCGCGTCTAAACACTACTTGCTCTATTGTTACCTCTTAAATAATGTTGTGAATAAAGGCCGTGCGGAGTATTTCACTTTTCATACGGAGCTAACGGATTTATAAAAGAACAAGTGATAGTCTTTCAAATCTTAAAATGTTACCATCAGCACTTTTTGAGTAGCTAGAGTAAGCATTAAAATTATCTGCAATGAGGACCGAATTCTCAAAATTTACTTGACTATAAGCTTAAAAAAGCAAAATGTTCATCTTTATAGAAACTGTGAAAAGCGACACAGGTTGAATAATGTTGAGAGACAAAATTTAGTGGAGAATAAAGCAACCATGACCCTCCCTGTTCCCTAATTCTGAATTTGTAAAAGAATTGGAGGTAGGAAACGCAAACACTACTTAAAAGTGTAAAAGAAACAAAGGATAGAAGAATTTCGCACTGGCAGCCATTGACACGGTAGCTCAATTGGCAGAGTGGCGGGAGCGTATACCCGAGGTCGCTAGTTCGATTCCCGCCTGCGTCGAATTTTTTCTTTCCTTTATTTATCCTTTATTTATTAGTAATAATCCCCACATGAGGTTTTTATGAACAAAAACATTCAAAACCATGATTAAATTTATTTCTATGGCTTAGTCAAGAAACTACCTCTTTTATAATATCATCACATTCATTTACGCTGCATATGACCGGACGTATTGCACGAAAACTACTAATACTTCCGAACATCACGTTATATTTTTGTCACATGGTATTAGGAGTGTCCTCTTTTTGCCTGGGCAGTGGCTTCACGTGATTTATATCAACTGAGGCCTTTAATTGTATAAGGATACCCACTATAGTAGTAGGCCTGCCCCCTATCACGTGAGTACACTGTCCATGCAAAACGTGGGTACTCTGAACACCAGGTGACAAAGTCACGTGATGTTCAGAAGTATTAGTACCTCTGCCAACCCCTTCGAGGATATTCGGCGTGAACGTTTATGTTATGTTATGATACCCACACTATATACGAATACGTTGTCACAACCCGTATCCCTCACTCAGCCATGCATGTTTCCGCACGTTGTTTTTCTTCACCGTGAACTTACAACCTTGTTAAATAAACCACAAGTATGACTTAAGATAAGACTTCTCGGAGTAGACCTAGATTTTAACCCACGCCTGTTACTGGTAGTTAGTATTCGTATTTTGAAATCGGCTACACAAGTTAATAAGGGATATTACATAGTAAAAAAATATCAATAAGTATCAGTTCTTCTTTTAATCAAAATCTATGTCAACCGTATCCAAAATCTAATATAAACTTTATTCGCTCCATGTGTTTGAATTTACGTATACTTACATACCTTTAATAAGTAAGGTCATTTGTTACATAATGTATAATTTCGCAAAACACAACCTTCAACAAGTTTTCATTCAGTGGCGACCAAATGATTATTCTATATTACTCGGCGTTTAGTTATTTCGAACACATTGTTCCTCTTCATGAACAAACATCGCTGCTCTGTTAAGACCATTATTTTGGAGCGGCATGCGACAAAGACATCGCAAACAATAAAAACATGTGTACTCCATGTTAATAATTTTAATGTAACCTATGAAATAAAAGCTAAAGACATAGAATAAAGAGTACCCAGAATCCGCTCACGGCCATATCGATAATCCTATCACATTAGTTTCACTTGCAAGTCAACGCACTAAAACGGTTAGAAGCTTTGAAAGTAACAAGCCAAAACAGCTCCACAAAATTTAAAAATGACGACTTACGTTCTTCCAACTTGTCGATGATTCAAAGCTATTTGTTTTGTTTAAATTATGATTTTTTATACGCCGCCATGTCAGTGTTGCAAGCGCATTTTTTTTCTTTAATTTTCAACAAAATAATATTGCGTTTAAGTAGAAATTCTAAAAAAAAATGTTTAAATGAAAAGAGCTCTACTTCTTTGACATTTGCAACTCCATCTGCACAGCTCACTGCTGTTGTTCTTCTTAGGGGCAGTTTTTTGATCCGTGGTTAACTCAACAATTTGTTAAATGTCGTTACTATTAGTTAAATATCAGCAAATAGTGATGGGCGATTGTTGAAAAAAGCAACAATCGAATAATTCGAATGAATCAGTAAGTACCAGTCGAATGATCATTCATCATTCGAATGATCATTCACTATTCGAATGATCATTCACCATTTGAATGAATAAACTGAATGAATCATTCGAATGATTTTGTGTTTACTTAAGGAGTGCGGAACGTTTTTCTTCCCTTTATTTGTTTTACAAATTTACCAAGGTTCCTTGCTATTTTTTTGTAAAATTGGGACATAAATACGACTGACAAAGTTTTGATAAGGATTAGCAGATAATTACAATATCTTTTTGGTTTCATATTATATATTCAATCAAGGGTAGCAATGGCACCATATTGTTATGGTAATAGCAGCAGTGGTGCCATTTTTTTTCCTTTAATTTTATAATGAGCGTAAAACAAATTCGTGAATTTTTCATAATTTCGGCAATATTTTACTTTTGTTTATTGTGGTAAGAGAGACACAAAATTATAAGTTTCAATCACTTACTTAGGATACTTGCATATTGATTGACGATTTTTTTTTTTAAATAAACCACAAGGTTTCTTTCCTACACAGTGTAGACAAATTTTATAACGACGCAAAAAAAAGATGTTGGTTTTAACATATTTAGTAAGTTACTTTAACATACGGACATTTTTCATTCTCATTTATATTTGATAGTCATTTCTTTTCCTACGAACTTTATTATTCATGTCATGAAAAAAAAAAGAATTAAAAAAAAAATAATATATTTTTCATTCATTCGAAAAAGAGCATGTATTAGAATAATAATGGATGTAAGGGATGCAAGAGAGGTTTGTCAAGATCGTACTAAGTGGCGATCGATAGTCTCTGCCTTGCCCACCCCAATGGGAATAATGGGTGTGAGTATAAGTAAGTAAGTTTTCATTCGAACACTTATTTACATTCGAACACTTATTTTCATTCGAATAATTCGAATGGCTGTTTTCCACAATCGAATAATTCGACCAGTTCCGCATTCGAATGATCATTCGAATGAATCATTCACATTCGCCCATCGCAAAATGCATTTTTTGACCCGTGGTTAGAGTAACTAATGGTCAAATATCGAACCAAAATGGATTTACGATTTAACTACTGGTTAGTCATTTAACTATAGTCAATGTAACAAATGGTTATATTTTTAACTCCGGATCAAAAAACTGGCCCATAGTTTAGAATAAATAAATTTAATTTCTGATTAGTAGTTAATTTTCGCTGTGTAGTGTCAGCTTAAAATAGCACTATCCCATTACTTCCCATGGGTGATCGTAAGAGGCGACTTAGGGTATTGGGGCTTCTTAATGATTTTTTGCGGTTTGAGACCTATTACCAAGAACCTATATTACAATCTTTATTTTACCTAATTTATAATCTTTTCCTACCTCAAATTCCAAAAGTGGCTGATGAAATTCTTATTTTAAAGCTCTGACTACCCTTTTTAGGGATTTACAGCTGTTAGTATATATGTATGTAATTAATTTAGAAAAGGTGTTGCTAAGTGTTTTCCTTTCCTTATCAATTATCATTTACGAGAATTTGGCGATATATGTTTAAGCTTGCGACATTGAGGGGTGTGAAGTGCAGTGAGAGCAGGGGTATTATTGGACCATTCTGTCGAACTGATTTGTACTGACTACGGTGTCTGGAGGATACTAAGTTTGTGGCTAAAGAGTTTGTCTTGTATGTTTTTGAATAGTGACTAATTTCCCATGAAAGTCATTTTTTATTATTTAGCAAGTCAAGCCAATATGCTCTGTAGTGTCTGCTCAGAATAGCACGGACCATTGTTAAGAAGATACTTAGGATGTTGGGGCATTTTTAGTGATTGGGTAATGTGGCTTCTTTCTTTTTTAGGAATTATATAGCCTTGAGTTTTTTTAATTACGTGTTTAAATATACTACTAGTATATAATAACTCCAACTATTTTATTCTAACTGTAAATGGTTTGCCAATAGATTGAATCACACTAAACTAGAAAGCTATAATATGACCAACAAGCATCTACAATATGGGATTTAGTAATAAATTCAAATCATTCAAACTCACGGCCTTAAATTCTAAAAAGGGTTAGCCAGAGATTTAATTCTATAAACTTCTTTAAAGTTGGAAAGATTAGAAGTTGATAGGTTACAAGATGGTAGAAATAAAGTATTGTTGGTGATGGGTCCATGGAACTACATTGCCCTATAACCACTTAAAAATACCCTTACCCTTAGTCACCTCTTACGACCCCGTAGTTAGAAAGAGCTAGTCAAACTCCAAGCCGGCACTACGCGGCTATATGTTTTGATAATAAAAATAAAAGAAAAAAACTCTCTACAAAGCATACTCTGAAAGCCAATTGTGTAAACACTGAATGAACCACGCAACTTCCAAAAGTGGCTGAGGATTTCTCATTCCCTGGCTCTGGCTACTCCTTCAAGGGATTTTAATCCGTGAGTATATGTATGTACTGAATGAACCACGCAACTTCCAAAAGTGACTGAAGAATTTCTCATTCCCTAGCTCTGGCTACTCCTTCAAGGGATTTTAAACCGTGAGTATATGCATGTACTGAACCTCATAAACCTACGTCAAAGTTATAACCCAGCAATACTTCCGATACTTAAAGATTGAATGGTATTGCAAACATTCGCTTATCGCGTCGCTAAGTTTGTATCTGAATCCGTGACTTTCGCGCACTCTCAAAACAATCGCTCATTCATCATAGTACACACACTAAACGGTTCACATGTTCATGTACCAATTTCAGAATGATTTATTGAATCTTATCTCCGTGTTGTATGAAAAATGAGAGTAATGCAGCTTAAGTGTTATTTGAAATTAATTGCCTGTGTATATTGTTTGCGGTTGGTTTTTAGTGTAACCTACTTATTTTATTGCTGACTGTGTAAGATCAGTTGCAAAAGAATATTGTAGTTATATTTATGTCATGAAATTAACTTACATAGCAGCATATAAATTTTGAAAATAATGTTACTAAAACATAATAAATCATATGAATAATTTCGGAATAATAATAACGGAAGTCTAATTATATTTCCAAAATAGTTAGTATTGTTCCACGGTTTTCAAAACAGTACTTTGTGACGTCCTGCTCTTTGATGTACATTAAACCAAGTTTTAAACGGAAATTAATTGTTAATCTAAATATTCTGAACACCAATTGTTTTAGTAGTGCACTGCCAAAGGATGAACGCTTATAAAATGCTTTTCCCTTCAATGACCCGAGTATCATTGATAACTTAATTTGTATTATAATTTATGAAAATCAATCTATCAATTGCTGTTTAGTTGCGGCTTAGAATAGCAGTACCCCATTTATTCCTGTGGGTGTTCATAAAAGGAGACTTGGGACTGTATTAGTGATTTTTGGGCGATTACGTTAGAGACCCATTTTCAACAACATTTACGTTACAATCTTTTCTCCACCCAACTACCAAAAGTTCTGGCAGCCCCATGCATACATGAATGAATGGAAATCAATGTTATGTTATTTTATCGTTCTCATTTTTATATGAATAATATATATAGGTTCAGCTAAATCATCGTGTAAAATTAAACATCATTTATACTTTGTCTACATATTTACCTATGTGTACTGTATATAATAGCATAAGCAGGGTGACAATTATAAATGAATGAATACATTATTAGACGTGGTTCGGCGATGAACACGGCGTCGGCTTATCCTCATTCCAATGATAATGGTAAAGACAATTACACAGCCAGTGTTCGGTAAAAAATACAATCAGCGAGGTATTAGTTGCCAGCTACTAACAATGGACAATCGAATCATCATTGAATCGAAGCGAACAAAAAATCAAATAGGAATCTTTGAAAAAGTTGGCAATCTCAATTGTTTGATGAAACAATGAATTTATTAATTATATAAATGTTATGTATGATTTATCATAGCAGTACATACCTATATCTAAATATTCTTTACTAAGCCGAGTAGGTATTGTACATTTTTTCGAAAGCCTGTATTGGGGTATACCGTGATTCCGTATTGTGAAATACATAACAAGGTTTAATATAGTATTCACAATAATATAACTGTTTAAATATTAGTTTGCAATACAAAGTAAGAATTTTAAACTTTTAACAACTACCTTAGAATAAAATTGTCTGTCATTCATTTGTTATCAGTTGATATATATACAAGACGTTTGAAGACCAGGTTAAAACTTGAATGAAAGCAATGATCACTATGAGACAGGCAAGAGAATTTGTCAGGAACGTGCAAAGTGGTGATCGATAGCCTCTGTCTACCAAATGGGAATAAAGGATGCTATTTTATATGTAGCTGCAGATGACTGAGTAGCTATTGATGTGTAGGTTGGGCTCGCTTGTTGGTCTTTTAATAACATATTGTTCGTGTTATTTCGATAGAATTACTAAGACATCGTGATTTGATGTCAAAGGTGGCAAAATAGTAATTTTATATAACATACATAACATAAACGTTCACGACAGTGTACTCACGTGATAGGGGGCAGGCCTATCGCCATTTTGTACGAATACACTGTCACATGACTAAGTACAACTCAGCCATGTGGGTTTCCTCACGATGTTTTCCCTCACCGTTAGAAAAGACAAATTGGTGTAGGCCCGACCCAGGATTTGAACACTGGTCGTTTGCACGATAACCGAGTGTTCTACCCACTGGGCTATCACGGTTGCTAATTTTATATAGGCCTCGGATTATCCTCCTAAATATCCACTATGATGAAGATGTGTATGACGTATTGATGAAGTTATCGTAGTGTTGTAAGCGACGACTTGGTGAAAGATGCAAGTCGGTGAATGAGAGCAGTACCGCGTTATGGAGATCTTTCGGAAGGTCTAGAGCAATAGATGTATTTTTTGGCTTATTATGATGATAGTCAATTGATTATTACTTACATGCTTACCACTAAACATATCATCAATAAAAAACTTACGACGTTATAAATTTGTTGACAGACTTAAGGTTGCGAAGGATCGTACGTAGTGGCGTGGCATGAGTATATGTATGTATGTACGTACTTAAGCCTACGTAAAAACGTAAGCTCCGTGTAGTCTAGCTAACTAAATGTGGTAAAAGATTATAATAAAAAACTGATGAATAATCAAGAAAGATAAACAGTAAAGAGTTTAGAATTTAGAATAGGTGAAAAAAGAGTCACATCTAGGGCTGCCATCCGTCCTGATATATCGGGAATGTCACCGTTATTGACCCCTTCGTCCCGACGTCCCGACATACTCTAAATTGTCCTGATATTAGTTAAAAACGTATCGTTTATCGATTAACGAATTACGGCCTATCCTGTAGGTACACATTTTTACGTTTGTGTTAAAGGCAATCCAGCCCTGCTTGCAAAAGTAGAGTCTTCAGAAAAGTACAACTAACCGAGTACTTCTTCTGTTGTACTTTCCTGAAGACTACTTTTGTAGTTCTGTAAAATGTTACGAATACATATGAAATTTTCCTTTACGAATGTTTTTTTTTGCTCACCTTTTCAGAATGTCCCGATTTGACTCTAGGGAAATATGGCAGCCCTAGTCACATCACAACCTCGATACTTTTATTGATTCTTGCGATCAATTCACAGTCAGTACCAATCAGTCAGTATTTTTTCTGCAAAATTGGTCTTTAATTCATATTTTTAAGATACTTCTTGTTTATGTTTTTGATCATTTTGTATTTCTTATTGTGTAACATGTAGTGATAAGACCGCCCATTGTACAGCATCGGAAAATCATACTGTTTGTAAATAATTACTTTAAGATGTGCAATAAACAGTTTTCTATTCTGTTCTATGTTTGTTTAAAATGTAGTAATCCTAACTGTAGAAGATGTATTGCTTAGGAAAGTTGACATAACAAATTATACATGATAAAATGATTTTTTAAGGCTTTAACAGAATGAATCGTAAATTCAAATTAAATTGTGGCTTTCGCTTTTCAACAAGTAAACCGAATTTCACCAATTCAAATTTATATACCTACCTACTCCACCAAGCCCTGTAAGCTCGTGAAGTTATCTAGCAACTAACGCATTTTAATCCTTCCGCTTTACAAAAAGTTGCTCTATTTTTTCTTTTTCTATATAGAAGTTGATGTGTCTAGATAGAGAAACGAAACGCTCCGGCGCCGGGGCGTGTCTACGGTCAATCTCCGTGGTGTCAGTGGCGCCGTCCTTTCAGAGCTTTTTCCTTCTTTTTAACTAACCTCAAAGAGGTCGTTTAAATCGGCACCTAAGTATGTTTTTATAGCTATCTTGCGTTACTTTTATTACATAATGAGTTCATTTGGAGTCTTAAGCTTTTAAGGTTTAGAATAGGAGGTAATGGGGATAGTGGTGAAAGTTGTCTCATACTCGTACTCTTGCTGAAATACTTTTCCAAGGTTTTCAAACTATGTTTCGATACTGGCCAAAGTAAAGCAATCACGGTATTGATATCAAAAAATGGTGTCTTGTTCTATTACAGATGCAATCAAGTCTATGCAAGAGAAAAGTTTGAAGCAGCAATATCTACGAGATACTCCCCTAATTCGTAGCAGCTCATTTATGCTTCCACACAATCGATCCTATCCTGAATACACATAGGAATAGTAGTGTTATTTTATGTGAGGATGGTAATGCCAGTAGCTGATGCCTATAGAAAACACATTTAGGTCAAATAGACAATGCACTCAGAAAGATTTAATAAAAACAAAAAATTACGAAATAAAAAAGAGGAGTTATGAACTTAAACAAAATATCGATAGTCTCGCCTATCATAATAAGAATAAATGGCGTAAGTATATTTATTGTATGTATCATCCTAAACTCTGTAGCAGAAAATAAGGTTTAGTTAACTTAGAAAAACGTGTACCCAAACCATTCACAGGTTAGTGACAACATATTGGTCATAAGATATATACTCAACTTACCTCAACTCAACTCAAACGTTGACGCCGTATATCGTCGTAGGGGTTGCAGTGGTACTAATACATATAAACATCATAAAACATTATGGCCACCTGGTGTTGAGAGCACCCACTTATTGTAAGACAGTGCACTCACGTGATAGGGGGCAGGTCTATCGCTGATATATGATATCTTGTTTGAGTCTTTTACTTACTGCAATTTGGGTAATATCCTCTCTTAGTCATTCTTCAAGCACAGATCCAGAAAAAAACCGTTCTCAGAAGCATTTCTTGTGAACGTTATGGTATTAGTCATCGTCTTGAAACCTAAACTGTAGGCTTACATCCCAAAAAGATAGCGCTGCCGCCTACAATTAAAGCGGCCTCCAGATACGGTTAAAACATCAAATCACTGTAATTATAAGCGATTTTATTAAAATAAAAAGTTCATTTTCAAAGCACGCGCCGAATTGCCCGGGGCTAGCGTTTTTGGGTAGTACTCAAGGGTAGCTAGGACTTTGTTATGATACCGACGCGAAAAGTGCCACTGGGTTTTGAAATATAATCTAATGTTTTGTATTTATAACCGTCCAACTATACATGCAAAATCGAGAATGCAAATAAGCCAGATATGATGTATATACAAATCAATCTTCTTGATTTTCGAACAAAATGTGATCAACACTAATTCAATAGTCAATAACTTTTTATATGATGACCAAAGAATAAAATCATAAAATCCTGGATTATCATAAAAAGAAGGGAAATTAAAAAGGATGAAACCAAACACACAAATCGGAACCCACTCAGAATTCTCCAGACATGTGTTATTACAATCGTCTTGCATGCGATTTCTTTCAAAAAAACGTGCTCCAGATCTCTAATTTGGCGAAAAAAGTGTATCATTCACGACCCTTTTCTAAACTTTTTCTCGTTTTATTTTTTAGTTTCACAGCGATCGTGACTTTTGAGTGACTGTTTTGGCCCGCGGCATTCACCTATTGCAAACGAAATACAACCGCAGAGGTAAAGAAAAAAAAATGGAGTGGCGCCGCGCGTCCGTTCGCGTGCGCTTTTCGGATAAAGGACTTTAGTAAAAAACCATTCATGCTTTTACCTGTACCTATTGGCGGCCTAAATATCGTGCTAATTAAAAAAATGATATGTTTCCTTAGTTTGAACGAAATTAAAAAAAAAGAGAAAGGATTGGCGGCGGAGTTTAGCCGAATTCAAATACAGATAAATGTTGACGGATGATATGGTAGCGGTAAATAATGATACTAATATAAATATATGTATATAACTCGATTGCATATTTATGCATATCCTATAATGCAATTTTTCTGTTCAACCGTACCGAAATTTTTTCTTCCCTTGTCAAGGACTTAAGCTCATTACGTGACACCAACACGAACAAACATTTTCATTAACTTCAACTTATCTTAAATTTGAAAATTTTAGACAGTAGACAAAGTTTGGATTACTCCAAATTTGAAAACAGAAGATTTGTCGCTATAACATACATACATACATACATACATATACTCACGCCATTAGTTCCCATTGGGGTAGGCAGAGACTATTGATCGCCACTTCGTACGATCCTGACAAACCTCTCTAGCTTCGTTTACATCCATCAATCTTTTCATGCATGCTCTTTTATTCTTCATACTTCGGACGCCAGCCTTTTTGAGCACACTCTCAATTTGGTCCAAGTGTGTTCTCCGTGGTCATCCTCTACCAACATTACCATCCACACTAGCTTTATAGATCCCTTTTACCAATTTTCTATCATCCACCCTCTCTATGTGCCCAAACCATCTCAACATTCCTTTTTCTATCTTTCTTACAATATCATCTTACACACACACACCGCTATAACGTCGCTATAACATTATAGCAATAAGTTTAAGACTAATCGTTTTCCAATGAGGATTAAAAGCCCTAGAAGGCTAATATTGATCTAACGTGATTATTTGTTGTGTTAAATATAATTATGGTTATATATTTTTTTTTTTTTAAGTGGCGATCGATAGTCTCTGCCTACCCCAATGGGAACTAACGGCGTGAGAATATGTATGTATGTATGTATATTATTTTTTTATGAAAGATATTATTTAAATTAAAAAAGTACTAGTACTTTTACAATTCGTGCTTTGTGCGATTTTAGCTTGAAATCTGTAGTAGCTTACTTTTTGCTTAACTAATTTTAGACATACATTCACATAGTCACCGCCATAAATCCCAAAACAAGGGTAACCAGAGCTAGAAACTACTTAGCCACATAATTTAAATCTTTTACTTAGCCACATTTGAAAGTTGATAGGGGAGAAGATGTTAGAAACAAAGTATCGTTCGTTATGGGTCTCCAACCGCATCGTCCAAAAACCACTTAAACAACCCATAAACCCTTAGTCGCCTCTTACGACACCCGTGGGCAGCAAGGTAGCGACGATCTAACCCGGCACAAATTTTAGGGAAACACGTAAAGGTCTTAATCTTAATCGGAGAACATCGCAACAACTCCAAACGCGCTATAAATTTCAATTAGACCACTCAACAAATTGAGATAAAACTATACACTAGATCTGATTCTAATTAGATTAGATTATAAATTGTATACTTTGTAGTGTCAGTTTATTATAAAACACTTCCACATGGCCAAAAGTAATATGAGTCAAAAAGTTTATTTTTCAAAATAAAGTTAATTACTAACATTTTTTGAACGTCAAATTTTTAAATTCATTGACTAATCGATTGCTTCGTAAGATGTTTGTAAACAGAAGAAGCAACATAGAAACTCTTAACATACACAATTTTTTCAAAATATTCTATTAATATTATAAATGTGAAAGTGAAGATGTTTGGATGTTTGTGTGTTTGTAACTAAATGTAGCCTAATTCACAGAACGTATTTAAATCATTTTTTACATGAAGCTACTCGTAGGTAATGATCCCAATTAACACATAGGATACTTTTTATCCGGGAAAAACTGACTGACTGACTCAGAATCAATGCTCAGCCAAAACTACTTATAAACTTAAAATTTATAAAGTGAATAAATTGTGCGGACACTATGAAAACCACCTTTTTCTCATCACATGACAGAGACCCTCAACGGGTCAGTTAATTTCTAATAAATAAAGAATAAATAAACATGAGGTTTTCATGAACAAAAAGATTTAAATCAGTTAATTTCTGTTTGACGAAATGAAAGTCTACACTTTTGACAGTACGAAGTCTGTTGGATCAGCTAGAGTATATAATAAAAAATGACAGTAGGGATCCTACATTTATAAAATAAGGTAAAGAGTTTATTATTAGATAGGTAGATCCTACTATACCACACAAGAATACTTAAATGATAACTTTAATAACGTGAGGATCTAGAGAGAATTAATATTATTGATTTTAAAAATAAAATTTTATATTAACTATTAGTACTACCTAAGAATTTGGTTTCCACTAATGTTTAAATTCAAATATCTGTTAGAGGTTATGTTTTAACCCTTTTTACTGGCTTATAATATACATAAATAAATAACACAAAGTTTAGTAAGTAAGAAATCAAGCATTTTCATTAAAACTATTAAACATAATAGCCACTTCTAACGCAAATAACAAAACAACTTAGTATTAATATATTTTTTTGGAACGTTTCATAAAAATCACAATAAAAATTGTTTCATAACAAACACTAAAAATTGAATGAAACGGCATTTGGGCTTCCCCCCTGCCGTTTCCTCGCCTTTAATCAAACTCGTAGAATGAGCCATCTAGTGGCAACTCTAATAACCATAACCATAACATAAGTAACTATAATAACCATAAATTAAGCGCCAGTCTCGTACTACGTTGTAGAATCGCGACATACGTATTGATATTATAATTATGTCTCGCTTGGATGAATATAATTATTGTACGTGGGACACTCAGAAAATTTTGCGAAAATAAAAAAAAATGTTCTATAAGTAAAAATGTTTTTATTAAATATTTTCAAAGTACTCTCCACCAGCATCTATACAAAGTTTCATACGTCTAAACCAGTTTTCGAAACACTTTTTCCAGTCCGCCGCAGACACCTCATTTACAGCCCGCTGAAACGCTGACAGCGCATCTTCCGGCGATGAAAATTGAATCCCTTTGAGTTGATTTTTTATTTTAGGAAATAAAAAGAAGTCACACGGTGCCAGGTCAGGGCTGTAAGGAGGGTGACCCAAGAGTTTGACCGGCGTGCTGTTCAGGAAGTCCGTCGTTTTGAGCGCGGTGTGAGCGGGCGCGTTGTCGTGGTGAAGCAGTAGCCCGCGGAGCCCTGGGTTTGGTCGATTGTTGCTCACAACTGAGAAAACTACTGGCAAGCATTTAGTAGTATACCAGTCTGCGTTAATACTTCTTTGATCTTGTAAAGGAATTGTTTACGCCGTTTCTTACATCTACTTATAATGTGTGTATCATGTTCTATTCAAGTCAGTCATAATACAGACCTCGCAAGAGAACCCGTGTTTCATTATTTAAAATCAAAATAGTTAGTCCGACCCAGCAAACTCAACCTTATTACGTTAACAAAATGGTCCTTCGAGCCGGATACCAGCGCGCAGTAACCGATCGACGCAACTGATAAGGATTGTCGCGAAGCCGTTTTTTCTATATGAAGATTATTGGAGAACAATAGAAGCGGCCCGGGCGGTTATAGCTACTTATTGATATTGATGCAAAAGTGAATATTATAAAGTGAACGTTTTACGTAAACAAGTAATCAAGTGAATAACTATGGCCAATTTGGAAGAAATAACTTCGCTTTTGGAAGATTTATACGACTTGATTAATAAGTGCAAAACGAACTATAAAAAGTCTCCGAAACCAAGAATAACTAAAGGGTTTTTAGAAACAAGAATTCAATCTTTGGAAGATTATTGGAAATCATTTAAAGATGCACATCAGAATTTAATAAAGATTACTAACAAAGATCAACGGAAGACTATCAAATATTTTAAAGATGAAAAATATAGTGAATGCGAAGAAATTTATTTGGATTTGAAATCGGAAATGACGGATTCGCTTGAGTTATTCACTACAAAAAAAGAAGAAGCCACATCACAACAAGATTATGCATCAAATTATACGTCGAAAAAAGAGGGTTCTTATATCACTGAAGTCAAGCTTCCTCGAATAGTGTTGCCTTCTTATTCAGGTTCATATCAAGATTGGCAATCATTTGAAGATACATTTAATGCCCTAATACATACGAACAAATCATTAAGCAACGTACAAAAGTTTCATTACTTAAAGTCGTGTTTAGAAGGCGAAGCAAAAAGTACTATCAAGCATATACAAGTGACGGAGCGAAATTATGAAGAAGCTTGGAATACATTACGTAATAGATACAGCAACAAGCGTCTTATTGTGAATGCTACACTAAAAAGGTTATTTTCGTTTAGAAAAGTCAGCTCACAATCGGCGGGACAACTTAAATTCTTGATTGATGGGACTAAAGAATGTTTAAACAGTCTAAAAACAATGGACATTGCTACAGTTTCATGGGATCCTATCGTCATATTTTTAACAGCTCAAAAATTGGATACGGACACTCACAAAGAATGGGAAACGCTCGTTAGTCAAGAACATCAATCAGAACTACCCACTTTGCAAAATTTATGTACCTTTTTGGAAAATAAAATACAAACACTCGAAGTAACATCACAAGCTTCATCTAATACACAGAAGATACACAAAGAACGTTCCTTTCATACTTCAAGTACTCAAATGAATTGTAAATTATGTAACGGGGAACACTATCTTTTCCATTGCAAGGAATTCGCAAAGCTTGACCCAGACAAAAGAAGCGAGGTTGTCAAAACCAATCGTTTATGCTACAACTGCTTATCACCAGGCCATCCAATATATTATTGCAAACAGAAGACTTCTTGTAAAATTTGCGGAAAGCGTCATCACTCACTTCTTCATTACTGTAAGAAGGAAGGGAAATCACAGGACCCCGAGAAGATTAGTTCATCACCTGGTATTTCCTCCGAACAAGCAAACAATGACGACACAAAAGATGATCATCAGGATGAGTCAATTGTAACAAACTTAGCACGAAAGCAGAAGAATGCATTGTTAGCAACTGCAATAGTACCGGTCAGAAGTGAGACTGGCCGAGAGACTTTGCTACGAGCATTGATTGACCCTGGATCGCAGGCGTCTTTTATTACTGAAAATGCAACTCAACTTATCAATCTCAAAAGAACTCTAATTCGAGGTTCCGTTATCGGCGTTGGGTCCACAACTACTGCGGTGCGTTATGCTGTCCAATTGGAACTATTGTCAAGATACGATAAACGCTTCAATCTCCAAGTTAAAACATACGTACTGAAGTCTATCACATCTACATTGCCGTGCACTACAATACAGCCGCAACCAAATTGGAAACACATAGAAGGCTTAACCCTAGCTGACCCAAATTATTTCGTGTCAAGTAAGATCGACTTATTGCTTGGTATTGATGTATACACAGAAATTGTCAAAAACAATTTGGTCAAAGGTCCACCAGGTTCACCTTTAGCGCAAGAAACAAACCTGGGCTGGATACTTTTTGGAAATATTCACAAAACTTTATCAACAAACACTCACCTTGTCGCCATGCACCATCAGGTAGACATCGACATGGATCAACTGCTAAAAAATCTTTGGGCTATAGACGACGATACAAAACACAGAAAATTAACCTCTGAAGAACGAGCATGTGAAGATATTTTTAACAAAGAGCATTCTAGAACACCAGAAGGAAGATATATTGTCAAGTTGCCATTCAAAAGATCACCACAAGAAGTCGGACAAACAAGAGAAATATCATTGAAGAGATTAGAACAAACAGAAAGAAAACTAGAAAAGAATCCAAAATTGAAAGAAGAATATGCTAACGTCATGGAAGAGTATATAAAGTTAAATCATATGGAAAAGGTTCCTGATGATGAAAAGAATAACCTTTCAATATATTTGCCACATCATTCTGTTGTGCGAGATAGTGAAACAACAAAAGTAAGAGTGGTATTCGACGCTTCGTGTAAGGGGTCAAACAACACTTCACTCAATGATTTATTACATGTCGGACCACAGCTACAGGAAGACTTGAGAAACTTAATCATGAGATGGCGTATGAACGAAATATGTTACTTATCAGATATTCAAAAAATGTATCGCATGATTTTGGTGAAAAAAGAAGATGCTGACTGTCAGCGAATATTGTGGAGGAAAGATACTACTGCTGAAGTTGAAGATTATAGAATGCTGCGTGTGACTTTTGGTACTGCTTCTGCACCATACTTGGCAATCAAGACACTGAAACAATTATCACTAGATGAACGAGACAACTTCCCAATTGGAGCTAAAATACTAGATGAAGATTTCTACGTTGATGATTGTCTCAGTGGTGATTCAACTCTAGAAGGCGCTATAGAGGGCAGTAAACAGCTACGAAAACTCCTAGAAAAAGGCGGATTTATACTTCAAAAGTGGGCATCCAATAGTAAAGAGTTTCTAGATCAAATTCCACAATGTTTGAGAAGCACTAGCGTTGAGAATGGAATAACAGACGAAAGCATTATAAAAACATTAGGTTTAACCTGGAATATGACAAAAGATTCATTTCATTATCACACAAGATTACCTCCAAAACCAACAATGGTCACTAAAAGAACAATATTAGCAGATGTACAAAGCCTATATGATCCATTAGGATGGATTTCTCCATCGATCATCACAGCAAAGATGTTGATACAAAGTATCTGGAAGCAAAGACTTGATTGGGATGATATAGTTGAACAGAAAGATGAAGAAGAGTGGATTAGAATAAGACAAAGTTTTGATAATATAAACAAAATACGAATTAATAGATGGATATACACAACCAATAATTTAAGTGAAATTTATCTACATGGATACTGCGACGCTTCAAACAGAGGATATTGTGCTGTTGTTTATTATAGAGTAGAAACCCAGAACGGTAATATCAAAACGGGAATCATTGCATCAAGAACTAAATTAGCTCCCCTCAAACCAATGTCCCTTCCACGCTTAGAATTAAGTGGAGCTGTGCTTCTGGCGAGACTACTCAAGCAAGTCAGAGAGGCTATGAGATTGAAGGAAAGTCAATCATTTGCATGGACAGACTCGACAATCGTTTTGTCATGGCTGATGGGTGACCCAAACAGATGGAAAACGTTCGTCAGTAATCGAGTCGTTGAAATTTTAGATCATGTGTCAGTCACTCAATGGTTTCATGTCAAATCGAAGGATAATCCTGCTGATATAGGCTCAAGAGGAACAAACATAAATGATCTCATGCGCAATAAATTATGGTGGGAAGGGCCAGAATGGCTCAAGGATAAAAACATTAATTTTCCCAAACCAAACCTTCCAACTACAGAATTAGAAATGAAGAAAATAACACTAAATATACAAATAGAGCAAAATAAATCAAAATTAATTAATGAAGAATTCACCACATTACAAGAACTATTAAAAACAGTTGTTTACATGATAAGATTTCTAAATTTAAAGAAATTTCCAGAAAACATAAATAAACGGATTACGACAGATGAAATAGAAAAAGCGTCAATAAAATGTATAAAAATAGCACAAATCGAAGAATTTAGTAAAGAGATAGAAGCCTTACAAAAGAAAAGAAACGTTGCGAGAGAAAGCAAGTTAAGAAATCTAAACCCTTACTTAGACGAACACGAGCTGATCAGGGTGGGCGGTAGATTGAGCAATGCTGACATAAGCAACAACCAGAAACATCCAATTATACTTGGCACACAAAGTCATCTTGCACAACTCATCGTTGCTGAAGCTCATCAAAAGACATTGCACGGTGGCATCCAACTTATGCTTTGTTATATTAAGTCTAAGTATTGGATTATAAAAGTGAAGAACCTTGTTAAGAAGCACATACACAAATGCATGATTTGTGCTCGATATAAAGCCACTTCGAGAACTCAACTAATGTCTGATCTTCCCAAGTCACGTACAACGCCCTCGAGACCTTTTCTAGTTAGCGGAATTGATTTTGCCGGTCCTTTGCAAGTCTTGATGTCAAAGGGCAGAGGAGCTAAAACCAATAAAGCATACATCGCTGTATTCATATGTATGTCTACTAAAGCCATACATTTAGAGTTGGTCGGCGACTTAACCTCAGAAGCTTTTATTGGATCGTTCAATAGATTCGTGTCACGACGTGGACGATGTATACAGATTTGGAGTGATAATGGCCGTAACTTTGTTGGTGCTAACAAAGAATTACAAGAGGCATGGAAACAGGCCAATCTTGACTTACCTGGTCATTTAGCAGACATCCTAGCAGCAGATGGCACAGAATGGAAGTTCATCCCCCCTCTTCGCCCTAATTTTGGCGGATTATGGGAAGCGGCCGTGAAATCAACTAAATATCACCTAAAAAGAATATTAAAAACTTCCCTTACGTTTGAAGAGACCACCACCATACTCTGCCAGATAGAGGCTTGCCTCAATTCACGCCCATTGGTACCTATAGACACTTCAGACACAGAATTCGAACTTTTAACACCTGGACATTTCCTCATTGGAGAAGCTCCTATATCTATACCCAATCCAAATTTTGAAGATGTCAGTATAAGCAAATTGTCACGATGGCAACATACGCAGCGTCTGGTAGCAAGTTTTTGGCATCGATGGCAAAACGAGTATTTGACGAGACTTCAGACTCGTACTAAATGGATGACCAAGCAGAAGGAATATGAGATTGGCGATATCGTTCTTCTGAAAGATGACCAACTGCCGCCTGGAAAATGGGCAATTGGCCGTATAGTGGCCAAATATCCCGGTGAAGACAATCTCACAAGAGTCTATGGTATTAAGTGTCGTAGTGGTTTCGTTAAAAGAACTTTATCTAAAATTTGTCCTTTACCTGTTGATACAGATTGAATGTTTGCCTTAAATACTTATAACTTACTTATAACTTAGTTTGTAACTTTAATTTTAGTAACTAGTTTATTCGATTTAGAAATACCAAACACTTAATTTGCTGAAGCTTAATAAGAAATTAAAATTAGTATTAATTCTATAATTAATGCATATTTGATGCACTGTTTGTTAGTTAGTAGATCAGTACAAACAAAATTATTCAGTTTCATAGGAGTCAGCATTGTTTTATTTACTTTTAAACTATGTAATTTCTAAGATTGATGCTCTTTTTGAAATTTATATCGGATAGCTTTTTGTTAGTCATTTAATGTTTTCATGTTTAGTTAAGGACTTCGCCCTTCGGTGGGCGGGATGTTTACGCCGTTTCTTACATCTACTTATAATGTGTGTATCATGTTCTATTCAAGTCAGTCATAATACAGACCTCGCAAGAGAACCCGTGTTTCATTATTTAAAATCAAAATAGTTAGTCCGACCCAGCAAACTCAACCTTATTACGTTAACAGGAATTGACACCAAATAGCCCGTCATATTGAAAAAACTTGCTTCTACCGCCACCGCCACTGCTTCTAGATCTCTTCACTTTGGTAGGGGTCGCTTCGTTTTGAAATACCCAAACCGTCCACTGGCGCTTCGTTTCTGGATCGTATTGATAAATCCAGGACTCATCACCTGTAACGATGTCGTAAACACGCCGAGACGAGCCAGCATCAAATTTATTAATCATATCACGACACCATTCCACCCGGGCCTGTTTCTGTACCTCGGTGAGGTTGTGTGGCACCCAGCGTGAAACTATCCTCCTCGCCTGAAGATGTTCGCGTGATAATGTGTTGAATCTCTAGATACGTTATTCGCCTATTGTCATGAATTAAATTTTTCACTTCCACCACGCTTTCATCCGTAACAGCCGTTAGAGGGCAACCACTTCTTTCTTCATCCCGCAAAGTTAATCGACCACGCTTGAATTCGTTATACCAACGATACACGGTTGCCTTGGAAGGCCCTTCATCCATAAACGCCATTTGAACTCTATCGTATGATTCGTCTAGTTTTAAGCGACATTTGAAATCGTAAAAAATCATAGCGCGAAACTGTTCCCGGCTCAGATTCATTTTTTAGTAAGACACGACAATTTAAAATAGCTCGTTAAAAATAAAGAGGGAAATTTTAAAATTGGAACGTACCTTTTTTTATTTATAAAGACTCATTTTCAGTATACATTACAAACGGCCAGTGTTTCATACATTAAAACCTTTTTTCGCAATACTTTCTGAGTGGCCTGGTAACATCGCTCTGTCTATAGTGTTTATAGTCAAAGATTTATATTCATAATATTCTTTGATATTTGATATGAGTATATTATTTATGTATACTCACTACCTTACAATACTGTAACGTGACGTTTTGTTTTACCTATTGTAATTATAATTTTACTTTATCTACATGCGCTTCTATTGCCTTACCTGACACTGGCAATCATTATCGGCACTAAATAGTTTAATATGTTGCCACAAATGAAAGATTTGAATTGAATTGAATTGTTGTTTTGTAAATATTTTCTAACCATGATTCACCGCAAATTGTTAACACTTGGCGCCCTAGAGGCTAAAAATACGGCATTTTTTCTATGTGACATTCAAGAAACTTTTAGGCCTCATATAAAACACTTCGAAGAAGTTGTGAAGGTGGCGAATAAAATGGTAACTTTAATTTGTTAACCTTCACTCGTTAGTTTAATCCTAAACAACCTATCATCATTACTTCTAGTAAGGTATCTTCCATAGAATAAAGAGTAACCAAGCCAAGACACGATAGCTCAATTGGCAGAGCGACAGGGGCGTATACCCGAGGTCGCGGGTTCAATTCCCGCCTGTGTCGAAATTTTTCTTTCCTTTATTTATTAGTAATAATTCCCACATGAGGTTTTTATGAACAAAAAGATTTAAATTATAAGAAAAAACTGTTGATACAATGGACAGATGGAGTGCGCTTGAATCTTTGCTTAGATGCCATACTGACTTCAGATACATCAAGGAACATGATACATTTTTCTGAATCGGAAAAGATGCTCCTGATAGAGTAGAAGCCTCTCTCAAAAGAACTGCAGATCATTTGTTAACTTATAAGAAAGATAGTGGGACATTAAAAAAAACATGTCAAAAACTACACTAATAACCATTCTATAAAAATATCTTCGAAAAGGAAAAATTTTGTGTTTAAGTGTTATTTTATTTGTAGATCATGTAAGTAATTTTTATAAACTGATTGTGAAAATTTTAAGTCAATAAAAGACTCTACATAAGTATTTATTTCCTTCATAAACACGGTGATCAACAGTTAATGTTAAGGTGGTTGCTTGCGATATATAAAAACTGCCCAAGTGAGAGTCAGATGGCCCGTGGAACGTAGTAGCAACAAGTGTAGGTTAGCTTAGCGTTATTATCAAAATAAACATGTAATTTTCTTGAGCCAAAATCAAAACACTTACTTACATTTGATTTTCATAGTGTTTGTATCATATGCAAGGTTACATTTGAGTTTTAACATTTGATTTTTATAGTGTTTGTATGAAATACAAAATTACATTTGAGTTTTACAAAATTTGCTGTATCTCAAAAATTGCTGTATATTACATGTTGAGATTGAAAATAGATTTTACACACACATTTGTCTTTTTCCTATTTGGAAAGATAGGGAGGCGGTGGTACACAAATTTTACAACTTTGGGAGCTAATAGCCTTACACAATCAATTATGAAAAAAAAATGATTAAAGAAACCTCAGTGTCATTTTTAAGCAACTATTCCAAGATAACCCACATGTACTAGTACAATAGGCATGATGACAACAAGTAAATTTCATTGAAATAATTTGTGTGTATATTATTACAAATTTCCCTATTCTAAGACTTTGATTCTTTTCATGATTAAAAGCAAGATTAAATCGATAAAATAAAATCACTAAATACGGCAATCCGCCATGAAATGTTGAACGCCAATCAGAGCGCATGACGTCACGTTAGAGTTCTTTCTCTTTGTTTACATTAGAATTACTTAAGATAATACACACTCGTTCGCTTTTTTAATTAAATACGCCGTTATTAACTTCAATTTCTTTTGTGTAAATTGATTGCGCTAAATTCAGTTATTTCCATAACATCCATAAGGATTTACAAAGGCTTCCAGCGCAAATTAACCAAGAATCGACTTGATAATGCTAGGAACGTTTCTGGCATCAAACAAAGATTTCTGTTCAGCAGAATTTAGAAATGTTAAAACTTCCATGTAAGTATTGTGTATTATACAGTTAATTTATTAAAACCTAATAAATAAAGAATAAATAAAGGAAAGAAAAATTTCGACACAGGCGGGATTCGAACCCGCGACCTCGGACATTTTTCTTTCCTTTATTTATTCTTTATTTATTAGTAACTAGTGGATCGTCCCAGCTTCGCACGGGTAGCGTTGTTTTTTTAAATATCTGAGGTTTCTTTCTTCAGTCACTGCTCAAGCATTGTGAAATTCAGCGCAATGTTTTCAATTTATTAAATTTATAGCACTCCCTAAACAGTGTAGTTTGGTGATTTTAAATGCGCTTTTATGAACGGTTCAGTATTTCCGTTTAATAGCAAATTTTTAAATAAAACGCTATGAAGTATTTATAACAATCTAAAAAATAAATCATTTCATTAAGTGATGTAGGATGCAACTACTGGCGCCATCTAGTATGTAATATGTAAATTAGTAAAGATTGATCACGGGCGCGGTGGCTTATTTTATGTATAATTTCGGTGTTTGTCTACCGATTTCTATGATTCTTTTTTTATTGAATAGGTAATAATGTTACCTTTTTTAAATTAGGGATGAGTGAGAGGTTTACAAACGTAAGAGTAAAGAAATATAATAAAAATGTTCCGAACTGCTAAGCTATCAGGAATTACACGTGTTATTGTGAGTCAACCGTAAAAGATAGACATAAACTGCTGTGGATTTTTTTTTAGATAATTTTATGAAGAATATTTCCGTCACACATGATTTCTATGTAAATTTAACCATTGAGGCTGCACACGCGACGGAAGCTTAAAAAATGGAGTAACTTCTCCCGTTTTCCCAAAATTTCCCAAAATTCCCCTTTACTACTCTGCTGGAAAGTATACAAAAACCTGCGCAGGTGTATGAAGAATAATTGTACCAAGTTTCGTTAAAATCCGTCGAGTAGTTTTTGTTTCCATAAGGAACATACAAACCGACAGACAGACAGACAGACAGACAGACAGACAGACAAAAATTTTACTGATTGCATTTTTAGCATCAGTATCGACACCTAATCACCACCTGATGGTTATTTTGAAAATATATTTCATGTACAGAATTGACCTCTCTACAGATTTATTATAAGTAAGATAATCCCCACATGAGGTTTTCATGAACAAAAAGATTTAAATTATTAAAACCTATTTATTTTATTAAAACCATAAAAATAAATAGCTATTGTACATATTTCAGTATAACATTCAATATTATAATTTGAGGTTATGTTTATGTCAAATATTTCTTTTTGCAATTAAATATTTACATATTTAGAATTTGGTAACTGAAAATGAAATAAAATACCTTTTTAATAGCTCATACATTAAGGATTTGATAACAGTAAGTAACAGTGAGTAAGAGAATCATAAACCTCCAAAAAGTTTGTATCAATGTTTACTTCTTCCTATAAAATTATAATGAATTTAGCAACAAAATTCTACAAAATAAAAGGGAAATACTGTCGTCAAAGTGATCTTCACAAAAATAAAGCTGTGTAAAGCCACTTTTTCTTAATTTCTTATCGAAAGGAACGAATATATTATATAACTTCTCATGAGTTTTTATGGACGTATGAGTACCCAGAGGGACGGGACACCACCTATATGCTTTTGAACTCATGTTTTAATGTAAAAATTAGTGAAATGTCTAAATTAAATATGAATTAGATAATGTTTACATATACCAAATGTTCCTTGTACTCTATAGTGACGTAAGCAAGCGACGCCATGACACTTTGACGCGTTTTGGTGCAAATTTTAAATTTATGAATCAAAAATTATTTTTTAAGTACTAAACCTAAATTTTCCGCAGAAATATTATGTTTATTACAATTCATATATATTTCCAAATATTATAGAACAGTTTCTCAAAATTTGTCATCATGCCTATTATATTCAATTTTTTTAAAGACCTCTTTTTTTTTAGTATAAAGGTACTCAGTTAAAATTTAGGTGATAGGTCTGCCCCAGGTGACAAAGTCACGTGATGTTCAGAAGTATTAGTACCTCTGCCAACCCCTTCGGGGATATTCTGCGTGAAAGTTTATGTTATGTTACAGACAAAATTTAATTTAAAATATTAAATACATACATACACACAGATACACACGGCCTTAAATCCCTAGAAGGGGTAGTCAGAGCTAGGGAATTAGAAATTCCTCAGCCACTTTTCGAAGCTAAGTGGGGAAAAGATGGTGAAATAAAGGTTGTTGGTGATGGGTCTCCGACCGCATCGCCCAAAAATCCCTCAAAAGCCCCAATACCGTAATTAAAATTACATTAATTTTTGTCGCTTACAGTTCTACATCTACCTATCAATTTTCAGCCACGTAGGCTCAACAGATTCGGAGATGAATCGCTGTGACATACGGACAAACAGACACGACGAAACTAATAGGGTTTCGGTTTTTGCTATTCGACTACAAAACCATAAAAAGAAATACGTTGCTGGGTAGAAAACAGTATATAAAAATATAAATTATTTTGATGTTACCAGAATGTTATTATTACTGACAATGACAACAGATCAATGGATAATAGACCAAAAGATGTTGCATTAATTTTAAAATAGCATCCTTACCTTTGCTGCCTCAGGCCTGAGCCAAGCGAAAGAAATGTTTAAAGGCATATGTGTTGAATTTCAGGTAGAAGCAGCTAGTCATCTCAAGATACCAGTCTATGTTTCCGAGCAGTACCCTAAAGGTCTCGGACACACTACAAAAGATATAAAGTTGCCGCCTGATTCATTTGTGTTTGAGAAAACAAAGTTCTCTATGTATACTCCTGAACTGAAGGCAAAATTAGAGAAAGATATCCCAGATTTGGCATCAGTCATTCTGTTTGGAATTGAGGTAATTAATTAGATTACTGTTCTACTTAAACTTGATACTTACAGTGCATACGCAGGGCACACTTTCCTATACTGCAGGGCAAGAACGAGCGCTATTTTATCGACACGATAACGGTTAGAATGAGATGGCAGTATACGATACTAAGTAAGTGCGTAAGAGATGGCTGCTTTATCCCACGCGATAACTAGTTTAAACACGGCTTGTGCTTGCCCTTCAGAAAAGGGTAGCCAGAGCTTCAGAATCTTTATGAAAGTCTATGGGTTATATATAAAAATATAAAAAATGCTGTTAGTTATAGGTCTCTAACTGCATCATCAGACCAGCATTTGAAGAGCCTTAATACCCAAGTGCTATTCTCAACTGACACTACAAGTTGATACTGTAATTCAGAATTTCACCAAATGTTCATCAGAGCTTTAAAATATAACAATTAATTACTTTTTATCACATATGTATGTAATTACATAAATAATAACGGCAGTGACGTGAAACTTAGTTGGTATATATGTATTTTTATTCCCGCATGTATCTTTATTTTAAATGCTTAACACAGTAGATAGCAAAAAGGATAAATAAAGGAAGGAAAAATTTCGACACCGGCGGGGATCGAACCCGCGACCTTCGGGTATACGCCCCCATCGCTCTTCCAATTGAGCTACAGTGTCAATGGCTTCCAGTGCGAAATTATACTATCCTTTATTTCTTTTTACACTTTTAAGTAGTGTTTTCATTCCCTAGCTCCGAATTTTTTACATAGTCGGAAGGCCACTTGTCTACCTTTTTAGATAGAATGCAAACGTTGAGAACGCCTAACTATCACATAATTTGAATGTTTTTGTTCATGGAAACTTCAATTTCGACAAGTTTCCTTTATTGACACTTATCTTTCCTTTATTTATTAGTAATAATCCCCGGAGGTCGCGGGTGTGATCTGAAATTTTTCTTTCCTTTATTTGTTCGTAATAACCCCCACATGAGGTTTTCATGAACAAAAACATTCAAATTTCAGTAGACAACATTTCTTTTCATTGTTGTGCTATTTCATAATTATTGGTTTTATGTTTGAAATCATAAACATTCAACTTGCAGATCCCACATTCCATGTTCCTTCAGAAGTCGAATTACTGATAGGGGCAGATACATTTTGGGACCTATTAAATACGCATAAAATTCGTTTAAGTAGCGGACCATACTTACAAAGTTCAAAGTTAGGTTGGTTAATTTCGGGTCCGGTACTTTCAAATACCTCTCGTTAGAACTGTCTTCGGATAAGCATCGCATTTTTTAATCATTGTTGTAAAATATCAAACTAATAAACCTTTATCAACTGAAATCAATAAAGGAATTCATTGAAAACACCTTCGTTCCTCAACATTTGGTTAGCTTCAAAATAAAATGAAACTATTATATTTAAATTATTGATAATCATTTTACTTTGATCATCTGTTAACTATGTATGGTTTGTCAAGGTTATAAAGGCAGAGGAAAACATTGGGGAGATTCCTGTATAAGAAACTAAGATATTAGTTTCTTATAGTGAAGTGATATATATGAGAGTTTGCAAATCTGCAATATGCCTTTTGAGTAGTGATATAGGCCCAACTCACAAAATAAATAATTAGGTGTTTAACAGCAAACAAAAAAATAATAGTTTTAATTTAATCTTTAAATAAAAAGTTTGGAGTCGCAGTATTGACATTTTGGGGCTTTATTACATTGAGAATAGTTTTTATCAGAAGGTTGTAATTAAATGAGAGAAAACACTGGTATTGGGAATAGTATTCTAATCCGTATATTGTCCAAAAACACAAAGTTAAATTATTATCATTGAGTGTGGCGAAGGCGGAGTGTCGTGGGGTACTGGACTGGCGTATGGTACACGTGATTCCGCTACAGAACGCTAAATTGCTGGCACGCACTTTACAACATAGTCGCCATAACATAATTAATGATAGTAATCTGCCGGAACATCTTTAATTAATGAAAATGAGATCAAGGGGTAGTCGGAGCTAAGGAATTAAAAATTCCTCAGGCACTTTTGTAAGTTGCGTGGGGAAAAGATGGTAAAATTAAGGTTGTTGGTGATGGGTCTCCAACCGCATCGCCCAAAACCCCTTAAAAAGCCCCAATACCGTTAGTCGCCTCTTACGTTCACCCATCGGAAGAAATGGGGTAGTGCTATTCTAAGCCGACGCTACACAATAAAAACCTAATCACTTATATAAATTAGTCAGTACGTTTAATACTGCGCATGATTCTACTTGTAGTACGATTTCGCGACCCCGTTTAAGTTACAAATAGGCATAATTATTATTCACAAACATATATGATAAATATCATGTCTCCTATTTAAATATTAATATGATCTAAACTGAGATAACTGTCTATCTAAACAGGTGAAATATAATGATTTCAGGCCCATGTCTGTGTAGAACAAACTGTGATTGATCTTCTGAACAAAGAGATAGCAGTGCATGTTTTGGCTGACGGTGTTTCCTCCAGGTCAACTTTAGACCGCAGATTGGCTTTTCAGGTATTATTTAATTGGAATGTTTTTATTGTAATTTATATCATGAAAACCTCATAAGTAGTAGGTAACGCAAACACTACTTAAAAAGTGTAAAAGAAGCTAAGAATTTCGTACTAGAAGTCATTGACACTATCGTTTAATTAGCAGAGCGACGGGAGCGTATACCCAGAGATCGCGGGTTCGATATCCGCTAGTGTCGAAATTTTGCTTTCCTTTATTTATTAGTAAGTATTATTTAAATGATGACGACGTGATAGCTCAATGGGTAGAACACCGGTTAACGTGCAAACGACAAGTGTTCAAATCCTGGGTCGGGCCTACACCAATTTGTCTTTTCTAAAGATATATATGGGGTTAATTTATCATGGTTGTTGACGGTGAGGGACAACATCGTGAGGAAACCCACATGTTTGAGTTGTACTTAGTCATGTGACAGTGTATTCGTACAAAACGGCCATAGGTCCACCCTTTATCACGTGACTACACTGTTCATGCAAAACGTGGGTACTCTGAACACCAGGCGACAAAATCACGTGATGTTCAGAAGTATTAGTACCTCTGCCAACCTCTTCGGGGATATTCGACGTGAACGTTTATGTTATGTTATTATTTAAATGATCTCACTTACAAATCAACCATGATGTCTTAGTGGGGAATACCACTACTTTTCATACAGAGCGGCTCAGGCTCCAATCCTTAGTCAAGCCTATAACATCGTGTCTTTTCCAATAGTTATATAAGTGGTTAATTAATCAAACTTTTTAATGGGTAGGAGGATCGTCGTGAGTGAAACCGCATGGCTGTATTGTACTTATTCATGTGACAGTATATTCGTACAATATGGCAATATGCATGCCGCCCCCTATCATGATGATTCACTGTCCATGCTACATGTGGTTGCTCTGAACAGCACAATTTATACCTCTGCTACTCCTTTGAGGATATATGGCGTGAACATTTGAGGTTTTAGAGATTATTAGTAAAAATCCCCACATGATGTTTTCATGAACAAAAACATTAAAACCAGTTGTTTGTTGTTGTGTTGGGATGATAACATAAAATTTGTGAGGATATACCTATGTAAATGGGGGCGTATACCCGAGGTCGCGGGTTCGATTCCCGCCTGTGTCGAAATTTTTCTTTCCTTTATTTATTTAACAAACAACTGGACTTTGTGATGTGAACTGACAGAATGTTTAGCATCAAAGAAAAGGATTTATAAAATGATATTTCTTTTTTGTATATTAGTTTTGAAATCGTATACTTTACTGTTATCATCACTATTGTTTTAATTAAATCATGATTAATCGATAAATATAATTTTATGCTCGCATAACAATTCTTTCATTACATATACTCACGGCTATAAATTACTTGAAGGGGTAGCCAGAACTCCGGAATAAGAAATTCCTCAGCCACGTCACAAGTAGCCACAAGTTGTGTGGGGATAAGATTGTAAAAAAAGGTATTTAATGATGGGTCTCCAACCACATTGCCCGAAAATCACTTAAAAAGCCCCAATACCCTCAGCCACCTCTTACGAAAACCCGTAGGAAGAAGTGTGGTAGTGCAATTATAAGCCGAAACTACACAGCTTTATACTTTTTATCGTTTTGGTATATACAGAGATGAAAACCATGCATGCATGGTTCAATGGTTAAAGTGTTTGGCTCACATCTAGAGTGATCACAAGATGATTTTTTTTTATTTTAGCCGAGGCTAAGAACCTCACTATACTTTCTCAGTTTGATCTAGGCAGCGACACTTTTTATGTATTAATTATTTTGAAAATTACAATATTTTAGATAAACATTCCATTAATCGATTTAAAATATAAAAAGGGTATGTTTTAAATACGAGGTCTAGGCCAATTGACGCAGTTTGATACGACGATACAGCAGGCTGTCATCAGGAATATTATTACGATAGTAGTTTAGTCTGCCAAACTCCATTCTAGTTAGGCTTCGTCCCCAGTAGGCAAACTGTTAGCCGCCGACTAAGTTAGCGGCGTATCGGTTTAGTACGCCCTTCCATATATTTCAAATGGAGTGTTCACAGTTTGCTAGTTTTGCACTCACTGTACGCAGTTTGCAGCGTTACGCGCGCCGACTACCTTAGTGAGCGGCCGACTCCCACCAAAACCGGTTCCAGTCGGCGGCGGCGATTGGTTGTTCGCCGGGCGTAGTGACTCCGTTTGCTGCAAACTGATTACAACAAAAGTAAAGTGATAATTCAGTCGGTCGGCTAAACTCTTACAGTTTGCTTGCGACGCACGAAAATTGATTTGAGTCTGCAGCTAACTCAAATTTCAGTTCGCTGCAAATTTGCGGCTCACTCTGTCGGCGGCTAACAGTTTGCCTACTGGGGACGCAGCCTTAGATCGGGGAAGTGCAACAAGCTATATATGTTAGAATGTGTTCAAAGAAATTTAGGAGTTTAAATGAATAAATAAATGTACAGACATATAATACACACATCAAGTTAGCCTTAAACTTAGTACCACTTGTATTATTGAGTACATACTCAACGACTATTTATAACGAGTATTTAATATTATACACATATAAATAACAGCCAAGACTTAGAAACAATCATTTATGTTCATCACACAAATGTTCAAGTGGGGATCAAACCCGCAACTTCCGGTCCGAGAAAATAAGTCACCTACCAACTCGGCCTCGGACGTCGTCCGTAATAAGGATTTATTTACTAAAAAAGCGGTTTTAATTTGACCTAACAATCATAACTTTTATATTAATAATATATTTTTGTCTTTTCAGCGTTTGGACAAGATTGGATGTTTTGTGGGCACCTCCGAAAACGTTTTGTTCAAGTTGCTGCAAGACAAAAACCATTCAGCTTTCAAGGAGATATCGAAATTGAATCGGAAACCGACTGTTGACACTCTTAACCTCAATGTTCCACTTGACGATATAAAAAGTTTTAGTTAGACATTTGAAGATTTGGAAATAAGAAGACTTGGCTGTGACCTGGCATCAAATAGTTATTTTCACTACTCAATTTTCATTGTTTAAACTATTCGACGGCAGAAAATGCGCTATATTTCTAGTTGCCTGGATGAATTTGCCTCGTTTTTAATACATACCCTTTTTATTAATACATAAAGGAAAGAAAAATTTCGACACAGGCGGGAATCGAATCCGCGAACTCGGGTATACGCCCCCGTCGCTCTGCCAATTGAGCTACCGTGTCAATGGCTGCCAGCGCGAAGTTCTTCTATCCTTTGTTTCTTTTACACTTTTAAGTAGTGTTTGCGTTCTCTACATCCGATTTTTTCACAAATTCGGAAGGCCACTTGTCTACCTTATTTCAGATAAAATGCAAATGTTGAGAACACCTAACTATCACATGATTTGAATGTTTTTGTTCATGAAAACCTCATGTGGGGATTATTACTAATAAGTTAAGGATAAATAAAGGAAAGAAAAATTTGGCTATGTGGCTAAATATCTTAAATCGAAATAATATAAAGTACGAAAGAAGAAAGAATATGATTTTGAATTCAGTAATATTTCTTAAAATCACACTCTGAACGCGCATCGTCAGTCGTCGAAAGTTTCTTTGACTATCTGTATTCCTTAAAAATGAGTAGTTGGTACTCCTAATAATCATGTTTTATTATGCTTTCTTTTTCAAATAACATTATATTTATTAACACATGAACGATAGACACTATGATGTCTAAAAAAAATCAAAATGTGCTGAAAAAAAGTTTGTTTTTTGAAGAGTTGTTTAACAATTCCTTTAAATCTTGGTTATTGAGTTTTCCAGAAAATATTGCGTTATCTCCAAAATGTTGTAAAGTAAGCAAGTAAAATTAAAGTCATTAGTGTTTTCGAAGGTCTTATATTTATAGTAATAATATGATTATTTGCTTGTTTAATGTGGGTTTTATTCCAATATCTTCATCATTTTAACAAAGACCATATCAATTGCTCTTTAGCTGATTGTAAAACCTGCAACAAAATTAATAAATATAAGGTTAAAAGGCAAAACAAAAAATAGGTTGCAAATTTTCATAAATACAGATTGTATTTTACAACAACATACAGAGACACACAAAGAGCAGCGTAAAATAAATTAAGAATATTCCTCGATTATATCGAACAATGTAAGCAATTTTATGTGCAATAAATAAAACAATACATAAATGCTAGTACTAAATTAATTTGGTGCCCTTTGCAGTACAAGAGTATTACCAACATAGGTTCTGGCTTAAAAATAATATAATAATATTTTACGCTGAATAGTTAGCGGTAACAAAATATATTTTTATAGCAACCCGCGTGGACCCCCCTCCCGATCTTCGCAGGATTGTTTTTTTCTAGGTTTTTCAATCGCTGTTCAGCCCATACGAAATTGAGCGTGATGATAAATAGGATATATCTTCATTGTGGTTTCTATTCATAAAATATTTTTTAAAATCGGTCAAGAGGCCTAATCATTAGAGACATAAATAAGTGCAACTAAAAGACATAGAAATAAATAGGCTTAGATAAGTGTGTGTGTCCGAATAATTTGTGGAACTCGGTCGTCGTACGTTTAATGGGTTACCGACGCTGTTAATTTAGCAAAGTAACAATAATTTTCAAATTTTATATATTTAACATACTCACGCATACGTCAGGCTTAGTTGCAAGCAAAAAGGCGTGACTTTCATTGCACCTCTATTCTTGTTCTCTTATAACATGTTATAACTAGGTATTCCCCACTGACCAACTAATCCGTACAACTACTTGTACGGATGGGAATGATATTTGAAAATCCTTCCTTACCGTACAACTAGTTGTACGGGTCATATTTTATTACAAAAAAAATACTAAATCGTTCCCCAACTTCGACCGTTCAACCCCCAACCGTAACTTCAACGTTCAACCAACTGTTTTTTTTTTGACAGAAACAAGTAAGTACATGGTGTTCATATAGTAATGGGTTTGTACTTACCAACCCTTTATAAAGATTAGTTGGTCCGTGGGTCTCACCCAGTAGTCAAATTTAATCATTCCCCACCGAACAACTATATAGTTGGTCGGCGGGGAACAGTTTAGTTGGTCGGTTTTGAGTTGTACGGATTTAGTTGGTCGGTGGGGAATACCCCGTCATAACATAACATGCTGTCATAAATATCGTATTTGGTTTTATTTTTAAAACCCCGAACAAATGGTTATGCCAAAAATTATTGATAAATTCGTTTTTGGAGTCATCTATTTGATCGTTCGTTATCTTTTCATTCGATTTCTTGTCAGAATAACCTACACAATCTTATCATTACTCCTATCTGAATGTTAAATGATGTCTTTTAACTTATCAAATGGATTTATAACCGTCTGTCTTCGCGTATTTAATGGATTCTTTAATTTAGTATATCATTAAACGAATAAGGACAGTGTTTTGTACATGACACAGATAAGCATATTATAACACATTAAAAAAAACTTATAGTAATGTGATTAGTATTACTGATATAACATTTGAAGTGATAATTCTTACTTAAGTTTATTTTCATAGTGGTCCTTATAAATTTCAAGCGGATTTAAATAGAGTTTGGGCCAAGTGCAAGCTATATACATATACTCACGGCTATAAAACCCTTGAAGGGGTAGCCAGAGCTAAGGAATTAGAAATTCCTCAGTTACTTTTGGAAGTTGTGTGGGGAAAAGATGGTGAAATAAAGGTTGTTGGTGATGGGTCTCCTACCGCATCGGCCAAAAATCCCTCAAAAGCCCCAATACCGTTAGTTGCCTTTTTTTATTGCAAGCTGTAATTACTTTAAATTTCGCCGTAGTATATTGTGGCTCACAGTTGTCACAGCTAAGTGTAATAGTCCATAAGAAAATAGTAATTGTGCTGAGGTGGCTCATTTCAATTCAGATAACATCTTCTTTTTTACCAATCATCAAAGTTAATCAAAATGCTATGCAAGTGTTTTCGTAAAATCACCTAACAAATAAGGGTGCGGAATCAACATCAATGTTACGTATCCATGCGCATACGTACATATTCTTATGGTAGTCAGACTTCAGTATTAGTAATTCCTCAGCCACTTTTGGAAGTTCTGAGGAGAAAAGATGGTTAAATAAACTATGGTTCGTCATGGGACTCCCAAATCGCCCATTAGGCTATAAAACCCCAAGTCGCCGCTTACCACACCCACAAGAAATACAAATTCACGGCTATAAATCCAAGAGGGCTGCATGGCCCAACACGCACTTAAAAAGCCCCAATACTCTAAATTGCCTCTTACGAGCACCCATACCATACCCGGCTCTGGTCCCGTACCCAGAAGAAATGGGGTAGTGTTGTTCTAAGCCGACACAACGCAGCTTACCTACGCTGGCCATGAAATGGTTTGCAGACTAACTGCTTCTATTGAATCTTATAATTATGAATGATATGCAACTGACATAAAGCAGGAAATAGTCATTTTTCATTACTAACTATGCAAAAAAGAACTTTTGGATAAAAAGACCGTGTGCCAATTATACTTTAATTTTGAAATAATACCAAGTAATCGGTAAACAAAGTGAGCTTTAAATATCGGTCCAAATTTATTTGTTTCATCATAATATAAAGTCTTTACAGGTTACATTAATTTAAATTACTATAAATGATAAGCTGATTATATTTACTATATGCCATTCACCGATGTGCAACCCTCTACCAAACACCCTTTTTATATTTATATACGAAAGGCGTACTAAAATTGATTAGCTAGTTTGGAAAATTTAAAGTTTTTTTATTTAAAGTTGTTATTTAAAGCAAAAGGCTGATGAACATTACTTATGGTAATGGCAACTTTTTTTTTTATTTACAGCAACTGAGTTATTGAGCGCCCTTTTGCAATTTTATGATTTATGAAGCTTCGGAGACCCTGAAATAATATGAAACACACACATACGGTGTACGGACGGGACCAAGGGACGGTATACGTAATTTTTGGTGCGTTCCCTAAAGTTACACCACAATATGTTACATTAATAAATATATGTTATGTACTTCCCAACTGAGAAAAGACCAATAAGTAACTTTTGCCCTACAAGTTTTTCCGTTCTGAATTACAATGTACTAACTTAATGGCGGTTACCACTTTTGAAGCTGACCTGGGACCTCCTGTCTTCAGCGCCACCTTCTTGTCACCATTCACAGTTAAATTGTGTGAGAATTGGTCATTCAGATGCATTAATTTGTCTCTAGTCACAAATAATATGATTTCAAGTTAGTAATAAAAAAATAACGAACAAATAACATAGATATTTTTATTTGCTACTTGGTTTCTAGAATGTAAATTATAATGAACTACAAAAATTTGTTCGGTTAACACTCGTAGAGTGAATGAGTATCCCTGATAAGATTTCTTATTGTCTGAAAGTGGGAAATATTTATTAATAAGATGAAGCTTCGAGCTCAGACTAAAAACCACGGGTGTGACAAATTGTGAATTAAGAATTTAATGTTATCTAGCATAAAACTAAAATTTTGTTTTAAGACCTTTAGAGTGGTTTGCAAAGAGCTAAAGTTTTTACCAACCAAACCCCTTTAAAAATCCTGAACCTGATTATAAAATTGTTTAACCTAGCTTTAAAAGCCCCTGGATGGACAAATATTGCATGTAAGGACTAGAGCCACAAATTGAGTATTTTTCGCAATTACAACGAAACGATATTGGTAAGTGCGAAATTATAAGAATTAAGGACTCTTAAAAAACTTGAGGAATACATCTTTTGATCTCCTAATTTTGTTTCGCTGTTACTCGTTGACAAGTGGAGCACCAAATTAATTAATAATATTTAGTATTCAAATAGTAAGAACGTAATTTGGGGGTTGAGCAACGAAACTGAAATAGATCGAACTGCTTTGAGACAAAGATGTACGGCCGTGTATGTTTGGCTCAACTTGGTGAACTGTGTTTTGTTCCCAGGCGGTAAAGTACAATTAATTACTATTAGGAGTTTTAGCTGTGTAGTGTCGGCTTAGAATAGCACTACCCCATTTCTTCCGGTGGGTGTACGTAAAAAGCGACTAGAGGTATTGGGGCTTTTAAGGGATTTTTGGGCGATGCGGTTGGAGATCCATCACTGACAACCTTTATTTTACCATCTTCTCCACACTAAACTTTCCAAAAGTGGCTGGGGAAGTTTTATTCCCTAGCTCTGGCTACCCCATCTAGGGATTTATAGCCGTGAGTATATGTATGTATGTATATGTTGCAGTTTTTATGACAATCTGATGAAATTTAAGATCTATTTCAGCATGTTTGCCGTTCATTACCCATGTGTAAACCAAGAATATTTTAGTTGAAGAACACACATTGTCTGTCTTTGTATGAAAATACATACAACGTATTTGTGAGAGGTAAAAAAAATGAATGATTTTGTTATGAGACAATCAAATAAACTAACTATTGCTAATAACTACTGAAATATAGGTAACAGTGATCAATTGAAGATGACGCTTCGTCAAGCACAATATTCCTAATACAAATTTAATAGAAATTGTCCCCTCAGACCAAAGGCAGAAATAATGCACGCACTTAGTTTATCTTTTACAACATAGAAGTAAGAAACATATAGAACTAGCAAATGCAAAAATAGTTATGTACATAAATTGTAAAAAAAAATGACTCAGAAATCGAAACTGCATCTAAATAGCTTTCCAACGTATTAGACAAAATAAACATAGTAAATTGAGGAATCAAAGAAAACTTAACCACGGATAATAATTCGCATTTTTTTTATTATGTTTGAAGCAAACGACTTTTCATTGGTCAATCCGTTTATTATGAATTTAAAAAAAAGATCACATAAACTTTATACGAGTATGTAACATAACTAGACAAATTAAGTACATGTTTTAGGGACGAAGAAAACTAAATATCATATAGTTTAATAGGAAATATCATTGGGACGACAGTAATACATTATTCACAAAAATATCCTATGTTTTACTATTAATTTTAAGATGAACATTCTGTATTATTTTATAATTATCTTTAAACTTAATGATAACAGTGAAGAAGAGAAGAAATCTATGGAAGCTCTCTGAGTAACATTCGGAAAAGGTAGTAATTTTTGTACAAGTCTTGTTTCAGTATATTTTTTTTGACAAATACAACTATTGAACTAAGTTTAGATGGCTTGGCAGGATTGACCATTGAAATACATACCACTGTAGTATAGATAGATAGACTTGGGCGCTATAACATACAGTACTTACTTTATTTAAATATATATTTCTTACAACAACAAATATATATTCTAAAAAATGACTGTTGTAATATAATTTGTTACTGGTGGCGGAACGAAGCTGACATCGACTGTGTTTCAAGCTCAAGGAAAAAATATATGATGGAGGACTTTACATAGCAGAGCGTTTTACGTACGTCTAACCTTAATATCAATAAAATTTTATAATTATTTCGATGCGAACTTAATTCGCATAGCTACTTAAATTTGTATTGTAAATAATAGGTATAAATGTGAGTGTATAAAAACATTTTTACCTAACGTAAAATATTAAAGTAGGAGAGACCAAGGTAGTCAGTGTGAATTTAGGTTGTGTTCACAGCTAACCTGACCGTCAGCACGTACAATATGTACGTATTTGTGACAGTTAAAATATGAAACGATAGAAAACAATTATTTGTTTGGAAGTATCCCATTTGAGTGGTGGGATAAAAAACTTTAGACTGTCAAAGTCCTAACTAATATATTGAAAAACGCTTAAGTAAAATGTTGACATGGTTTTATTGTTTTCGCTTGAGATAATTATGTATAATTAATAGGGGTACGGAATATTCTTACTTACGAAATAGATGCGAATTTCAACGAAGTTTCTAAAAAAATGCGATAAATGCGAAATATGGAGTTATTGGTTTTTTCCGTGAATTATCTATGCAGCTGGTCAATTCATTCATGAAAACGGTACGGAGGATCAAAAAGATAGTTTTATATTGTGTTTTGGTGTAAAAACCTCACGTTTGCTCAATGAGTACGAAGAATTTGAAACAACACTAAAGGAAATATTAGTAAAAGCGACCGACAAAGGCCTCCTTATTAGATTAAAAGACACCAACAAGGCTTTCTTTCACATTGGACAGATACTTATCCCATATATAGCGGCAGGTTTTACTGTGAACCCAAGTTTACTTTCAGAAAGTTTTTCTAAAATTCTTTTTTTTAGAACTATTTCACAATTTGACTGCATAGATGGATATGCTCACTTTTCAACCTATACAGAGGAACGAAAATCCTAATGTGAAAGATAGTTTGTTTGCTGCACAGTACTCCTTTTTACTATTGCTAAAGCAACATTAAAGAGCATCTGGAGTCCAACTAACAACACGGTTCTTCAGCAATTATAATATCGTCGTAACGGACCGAAGAACGGTTCTTAAAGAGTCCAATGTTGAAATAACAACGATGTTAATATTAATATTCGTCTTTTTTATGAAAAATATAATATAGTAAAGAATAAAGCATTTAAATATAGCGCTAACGCCCAAGTCTATAGGTAAATATGCATTGTAATGAGGCAATATATAAATGATATCTTTTATTTTCTTTTATAATGATTGAAGCATCCTATGTGATACACACAAGTGTAGCTATAACTACAAGCTGTAATATACCTTTCTTTCAAGCTACCCAATGTTACCTGAATTTATTACTAAATAATGCGAATATTTGTTAAAGTTAATCCTTCAAATGTGTACTCAACTCTGGGTCACTTTTCTTGCTTAGGCTGATTAATTATTGCAATGTCTTACTAAATGATCCTATGAAAGCATAAAAATGTATATGACTAAATCGAGGGGAATCAGTCAAAAAATCTGTACCCCTTTCTGTATCTATATCTTTGAGCTGCAATTTTAAATTATGTATGTATGCATAATTTAATTGATAAGAGATTAGATGCGAAAACAACTCGTTTATTTTCAGAGTTTTGGGGTCGAATCACTTTAAAATTTAACTATTTAGTGTGTGCATTACATATGATACGAACGTGCCTGCTTGATGATTGTGAAGATGAGTTATAAGTTAGTTCAATAGCTGTTCTTGTAGAACATATTTACAAAATTACCATTTGAAATGGCGGGTTAGTATTATAATAATAAAGTTTATTATAGCTTACTTTCTATAGTAATTATATTAAAGAGAAAACACTTCATAGCAAACAATTTACGATACGAATAAATAGATTGTACTTCTGTACGCTATAATTTTGGATAGTTCGACTACTATAGAATATCACATTATACTTAAAAAAATATATTAAATGTCTATTAAAGTGAAGAAAAACATAAACAAGTTACATTTACTTTCTATAATTTGGATATATCTTCTATAATGTTGTGTTATACTAATCTATTTGAGTATGGTATATAAAGGACACTACATTATCTACCAAAAGAGCAGGTGAAATCGCTCTATTACCTGTGCAACAGTTTGTTCCCCCAGGGGCACATCTTCGGTCCTCAGAGTGGTGCGTCCAACTATAGACATCGGGTCAGCATCTAGTATGACTCTGAAGTTTAAAAAAAACAAAGTTAAGTAACTCAAATACCACTTGTAACGTTATTTCTAACTCCTGGGATGCTGTACCCAGAAGCCAGAAATAACTAAAGGAAAAAAAAAAAAAAAAAAGGAAACGGAAGGTTAGATAATAAATGAAAGATATATATATCACAACAATATTTAATAATAAAAAAAATACACTAAAACACTCCTAATAAAATAATCCCCTAACTTAACAAAATTATAATATAAAAGCACTCAGCTTTTAAAACCAGCTCCTGCTGCGATGGGTGGCTCAACAGTGAGGGTTGTGATTCCAACTTGGTTGCGACTCCAAGAAAGCTGGAGTCACAACCCTTACCCCGTCGAGCTACCCTTGCTGACGCAGGCGCCCGGAGGCGCTTGGTTCAGTTTTAAAATCGCCACCCATCGCAGCAGGAGCCGATGCTAAAGCTGAGTTTTTTATATTATATTAAATTGATAGGTTTAGTGTTTTTGATAGGTTTTTGTTGTTACGTTTGTTTTAGGATATTTTTATTTATAATAAACGTTGTTGTGATATATTATATCTTCTATTATTCATTATCCTTTTTCTTTCTTTCTTCTCTTAGTTACTTCTGGCTTCTGGGAAGCTATAGCATCCCAGGAGTGAGAAGTATCGTTACACACTAACCCATTGCTTGTCTTCGGTTTTGTTAGAGACACTTTTTAAGTGATGGTTGAGATATGTGGCTGGGTATCCACCATTCCCAATCTTTTAAGCCTTGATTTCAAATCTTTTTTCGACTGAACTATCAACAGTGGGTCAGAAAATTCTAATTCCGAAGCTCATAAGAACTGTATCATATGTAGAGAAGTTGATAATGATACACCTCTTTAAAATTAGTAAAAGTTTTTCAAGTAGTCACTCTATAAAACGAGTTTTATGGGTTATTTTTCAATTATTGCTTTTCCAAAGATGAGTTTGTGGTATTACAAATGTTACTTTGACCACTTTATACAGGCAGGTATTAGGTGACTTTACTGTACCGTAGCATACCTTTATACATGGGGCACACTAAAAGTTTTGCACTGGTAGCTAATCGGACCTATTTGAATATTTAATGTTATACTTTTTGAATTTAATTAATAATTTAATTTATTAAATTTTTTGAGAGACCTTTGCCCAGCAGTGGGACACAATATAGGTTCATAAAAAAAACTTTTTGAAACATTGCAACATTCTTAATAATAAAAAAAAGGCGGGAAATCATTTGTCATTTGTTTTTTTACCACAGATCAAAGTTCTACGTACGCAACGAAAATAGAATTAAGTCGAAAATATTTTAGAGCAATGATTTTTTACAATTTTAAAGTGCTCACTCTTCGCTAGACTGTGCTGCTCGTCTTCAAAATAGTTTTGGGGAGAAGCACCTTGTTTGAGCACCGTGAGGCGATGGTTTGCTGAATTTAAGAGAGGTCGAGATTCTTTACATGATGAATTTCGTGAAGGGCTGCTTTCAAATACCGTGAACGAAAATAATGTGTCTACTGTTAAGAGGCTAATTGAAGAAAACTCGCAGATTACCCATGGGACAAATCGAAGACCGTTGGGGATTGGTATGAGTCAAATTCAGAAAATTTTACACGAAGAATAGAGAGTTCGAAAACTTTGTTGTCGTTGGATCCCTCATGAACTAACAGCGGACTCGCGTGGAACGGGTGCTCACAGATGCTACTGAAGTACGATCACGGATATTCTAATGGTGCTTATGACTTTGTCACAGGAGACCAAACGTCCACCAGCCAACCAGCAGTCTTGTGAATGGGTGTTCGAAAGTGAGAACAGGCCAACGAAAGTGAGGCAGGCGAGACACATTCATCTGTCATTCATTCATTCATGAGAGTCATTTTTAACTTCCCAAAAAGTACAACTTGTCACTCATCGCATAGCCCCAACTTAGCAACCTGTGATTTCAGTATTTTCCCTAAAATTGAAGATTTGATGAGGGGTTTCAATTTTACCAACTCCGTAGAGGTAGTGATAGATTTCAATCAGCACGTAGAAAACATGCTTTCAGATCTGTGGTCCTCTTGATTTAAAAAATCGTTCGATCGCATATATTTTACATAAACAATATATTTTGGTTATAACATGTTGATTTTTAAGTTACGCAAAACTTATAGTGTGACGTACGTATTGTGCTCTTTTTTAAATTCTGATCTCGCAGCATATTTTTTAAATGAAAGTCTCAGTAATAAGTTACCTACTGTTGTATACAAGTTGTACTTAGTCATGTGACAGTGTATTCGTGCAAAACGGTGATAGGCCTGCCCCCTATCACGTGAGTACAATGTCCAAGCAAAACGTGGGTACTCTGAACAGCAGGTGACAATGTCACGTGATGTCAAGAAGGATTAGTACCTCTGCCAACCCCTTCGGGGATATACGACGTGAACTTTTGAGTTTTTTTAGTTGAGTTTGAGACTCAGTAGTAAAAGCTTGTCTTAACTCCCAACACGCATCTCGACTTCATCCTGATGTGGTGATTAGGCCATAGTGTGCTCTTATAGCCTAGTGCAAGTTGGAAGCAATTTTTTAGTTTTAAAGTAATCGCAATGATCCTCACCCTCCATCGCATATTTCGTCGACCGCCAGCATCACAGCATCCAGGTTATCCAACAATACTTTTCTCTCTACGTTACGTCGCAGCATTATGCTTACAGACTCATACAAAGCATTTAGCACTGACATCAGAATCAACTGAAATTGTAAGAGCTCCCATGAAATATAAAAAAAAAACATGTTTGATGTTCTATGATGACACTCCAAGTCTAATAAAAGGAGTATAGATACTGTTTGTTCTTAATATAAGAACTTTAAATTTTAGTTAAATTCATGTAAACCTTCGCCTGAATGATATTATAGTAGTTCAAAGCAAAATGCATCGCAGAAGTCTCTGGGAAGCTGGAATTACATACATACATATATGTACTTACGCCAGTAGTTCCCATTGTGGTGGCTTCCGCATTGACAATTTGGAATTACGGTATAATATGATCAGTATATCATTTATCTTTCGATAAGACATTGACAGACCCTGTGTATTTTTCTTAGTCAATTAGAGTCTTTAGTTTATTCGTTATCAATGTAGTTTGTAACCCACCACAGACAATAAGTGTTCAGTGCTCTACGTTTTTGCCTTCTAGCCTTTTAGTTATAACTAGCTTTTTGCCCGCGACTACGTCCGCCCGCGCGGTTTACATCCAAAATACCAAAACACTATCTTAACTAATGTATTTTTATATTGTTATTCCCGAGGGTGTTGTAATACATATAAAGAACATTGAGGCTTTTTAAGTGATTATTGGGCGATGCAGTTGGAGACCCATTTGACAACCTTTTCCCCATTCAACTTTCAAAAAGCGTAAATTTGGCTTCAATATCGAAAATTAAACATATTCCACCGGTTTTATTTTTTTTTCTTCAATGTACAGTTTTGACCTCGGTACAGTCTTATTATAGTATAGATTGCTGTGAATAGAGGTAGCTCTGTAGTTGTGGTTTAGAATAGCACTACCCTATTTCTTCCTGTGGGTGTTTGTTAGAGGCGGCTGTAGGTATCTTAAGTGATTTTTGGGCAATGTGGTTGGAGACCCATCACCAAAAACGTGGAGATCTCTTCTTTGGGCCCTATGTCCCTGATGAGGGATAACAGGACTACATGATGCGGTTAGACACCCATCACCAACAACCTTTATTTTACCATCTTTTCCCCACACCACTCAAAAGTGGCTGAGGAATTTCTAATTCCTTAGCTCTGGCTACCCTTCCTAGGGATTTATAGCCATGAGTATATATGTATGTATGCATGTAATATCCAAAAGTGGCAGAGAAATGTCATATTCCGTAGCTCTGGCTACCGCTTCTAGGGATTTATAGCTGTAAGTATATGCATGTGACTATAGGGGTGATTCATCAGATTGTGGCCTTTTCAGATTAAAAAGTGGGTTCTGTCGTCTATTATTGTATTGTTTGTTTTATCCAAGTAGGAAAATGTTTCATCAAATAAAAAGATGGCCTGTTTGCGGACCTAGTTGTGATAGCTTACCTCATTTTCATGTGAACTGCCCATGACATAGAAGAACAAGTCAACATTGCTCTTGTAGACACAGGTGAGTCCATCCAGCATAATGATTTCAGCATTGGCTCTGAAACAGCATGGACAATAAGTCAATTATTGTTACTTTTTAGAAGGTATAAAACATTTTTCACACAACAAATTAACCTGGTGACAGAGTTTACACATCAACGAATCAATCAATACTTGAATACTCCACACTTCAGATGCCAAAACTTGCATAGATTTGGATTTAATATTTGCTGCCCTAAAAATGGTTCCTGAAGGAATCAACATCTATTAAAGTGCTAACAGACGATCGAACGATCGAACATGTACGGCGCGCACCACTGCAATGTGCGGTGCGCTCTAGCTTACAGACGATCGCACTGTGCGCCCCGCACCATCGCACAGTGCACCGCAAGCGCTACGAACCAGCCCTCACCAATATTAATAATAATTATGTGCGGCGAACCACACTACACACATTCGTTTTTGGTACGGCCCGTACCACGAACACTGGTGCTCGCCGTACATGTTCGATCGTCTGTTAGCACTTTTATTGAATCACAGCCATGGTTCAGAGGTGAACCTAGCATAGCTTAGCAAATTTGATTATAGGCAAAACATACATACATACATACATATACTGACGGCTATAAATCCCTAGAAGGGGTAGCCAGAGCTAAGGAATTAAAAATTCCTCAGCTACTTTTGGAAAGTTGTGTGGGGAAAAGATGGTAAAGTAAAGGTTTTTGGTGATGGGTATCCAACCACATCGCCCGAAAATCCCTTTAAAAATCAAACCTTACTAACCGTAACTATAAAATAACAAGCAAACCTGGCAAACTCGGTTACGCCACCAGATGGCTTATTTTTACCCACCACATACTGGCATTGTGTTAGTAAATACCATGTATCAGAGATGGCACTACAAAAATGATTTTCCCTGTTTTCCTCAATTTTCTAAGCTACTAACCTCAAGGAGTCCAAGATCTTTCCAGCAAACGTAAAACTGTATAAATTGGTTTGCACATTCTGGAGTTCACACAAGAAAAACCCAACTTATTTTATATAGTAGATGCCACAAATCAAGGTGCTATAGCTACACTATCAATAAACCATGGTACTATTGGTAAACTAGTATTTAACAATATGCAAGATTTAAACAAGTTGTTTATTGTACTCTAAGGAGTAGTTATGAGTATGACAGAACTGCAATTGACTGACAAAATATGGATTTAAGTTGTTGTTGAGCTGTACATGCTGCAACATCAGTGGTATATCATGACAACAGTTTCTTTTAAGTTAGTATGTACTCGATTTTTATCAGTAACTTGTAAAGCATAAAAAAATGAATTGAGCTACTCTTCATAACAAGGTCTTTGGATTATCATAAGTCATGAGTGTAGGCAGTCTTTGAAGCAAATATCAACAAATAAATAAATAAATGCTGTCTTATACAGCTGGTAATTGTCAAATTGCAAATAAACCAGAAGAAAGGGTCATAGTGGGAGACTTACCTATGAGTTTTGTTGAAGAGACTTTTTTCAAACGCTTTCTGTTCCTTTGTTGTTGGGAGTACATTTTTATCATAATACTTGGCTAGAATTCTGTTACCGTCATTGTCAAGGATGCACAATCCTTTGACGATGTACATTGTTGGTTCCTAAAAGCAAGATCAACACAATAGAATGTAGGTAGGCTAGGTTATGTTTTGGGTGAGGTCTTGGAATGTATCACGAAAAAAAGTGCTCATTAGGAAACAGCACATCAAAGCTGATGTAACTGTGTGTAAGAAATAAGTCGTGGTATTCAATGTAACAGAAAATTACTTTTGCAGAGGTGTAGCAACGTCTTCATGAGAATAAAATCAAATGAACTTACATACAGAGAACCGTCCATTGCTTTAGTATTTACCATGTTAGTAATATCGGTTAGTGAAGGTGAATTAATTAGAATACAAGAATAAACGCGTATTTGTTTATAATTTTCTAGTAAAATCAATAACGTGACGTGTCAGTGTCTGTGTCAGTCATTGCATTGCATTGATCATTTTAATCAATAATAACCATTGATGTGTGTTTGATCGTGGTTTGATCAATTGTTTATTGTCAATCTTTTTAATACCACATACAATCAAAATATACAAGATTTGACCCAGTGATGCCAACTTGGGGGTTTTCACCCTAAATTTAGGGGGAAGAACTGTTGAAAGGGGGATTTTTAGGGGCAGAAATATTTTGGGGGTTTACATGGGGGATTCTTTTAGTCCAAGGTACTAAGATGGCATTTTATAAAATTAAAACAGTTGTATTGTTTTATGATAGGTAGCATTTTTTAAAATTTCATCTTAATTTAGAATACAGTGAGACTATCATCATCATCGTCAGACAACAGCTGCCCACAGCTGGGTTTAGGCCTTTTCCCCTTAATAATGTATATATATTAATTAAAAAAGTGAATTTTATTTTTGAGTGAAAACTACTTGGCAAACCTACACATACCCATGATTTTTTTTTTTTTTGAACATATATGTACTCACAGGTAATAATCTCTATAAGGGGTAGCTAGAGAAAGGAAGTTGGGTATTTTGGAAAGTTAAGTGGGGAAAAGATGGTAAAATGAAGGTGGTTGGTGATGGGTCTCCAACCTCAACGCCCAAAAATCCCTTCATCAATACCGTTTGTCGCCTCTTACGTACACCCACTGTAAGAAAAGGGGTATTGCTATTCTAAGCCGACACAACAACACAGTTTTTTTTTTTGTAAATTTAACCACTTAAAAAATCTAGGGGTTTTTAGGGGTATTTTAGGATTTCCTTGGGGGATTTTTTCTGTAAGGGTTGGCAACACTGATTTGACCACGATTTGACACTTCACCACAAACTAACTTTGAAGGGCATCTAAACTTAAAAAATGTAGAAAAAATACTTTAATAGTAGCCAAAAATAATAATTAATAGTATAAGATTCCGCTGCTAAATCTCTACGTTCATTACGTATTGAGTCAAACACACATTTTAACATAAGTTTATGAATAGGAGAATACACTGACAAGACGCAGCCAGGCAAAAGTGGCCGCAAGTAATTTTAATTTACTAATAAATAAAGAATAAATAAAGGAAAGAAAAATTTCGACACAGGCGGGAATCGAACCCGCAACCTCGGGTATACGCCCCGACGCTCTGCCAATTGAGCTACCGTGTCAATTGACTGCCAGCCATTATAATGACATTTTAATCCCCACATGAGGTTTTCATGAACAAAAAGATTTATTTAATTAATGTTTATTGTTTTTCGAAGACAAATTTCGTTCACTTGTTTTCAAAATATAATAACATCCCCATCATAGCAATGCATACTAAGAATATAAAAATCCATAGGTGCCGTTGCAAATTCGGCCGCAACTACCTCGCAGCCAGGTGTAAGAAGGTTATATTTTGATGTGTTTTATACGTTCATAAGTTACACACATATTACTTATATGAAATTAAAACTATTTTTTTCTTAATAATAATATCTGCCTGTGAAAAAGCGGCCGCAAATTAGGGTTGCCATCTGTTAAAAACGCGATATACGAGTATCCAAATATATTTCACAAACTTATATTGTTTCTGTTTATATTTTATGACTTCTATAATAACTAAACATAACATTTTTTGGCGCCACTGTGCCACGGTTTACTTCAGCTCTTCGTATTATTTTAGTTATTAGTTGTTTTTACGCATAATTCAGTGTCATTTTAACCACAGTGATAAAATATAACTTAAACTCGCATCTGGGCGTTTTTCAAATAAATGGCCCGCTACGCAACCGGAATTCCGGTTTTCAAATATTCAATATCATTATTGAATTCGTTACAGTTTTATAGAATATTTATTAAACTTCGCAAAAAATATAACAGTTCGGCATTTAAATAAATAATTTGACCAGAAAATATTTTTTTCTACATCAAACAGCACTTGAAAAGTTCCTATTCGTTACGTTGCAAATGTATTGATATTAATAAAAAGCTGTAATATTTTTATGTTTTTTATTTAAAGTTATATTACTTAACTTTGTTATCAACTAATTTAACATATATAAAGACTGTGCCATGATTAATTTCATGAAATTAAAACAAAATTTCCTCCAGTAAGCAACACTTTTCTGACAATAGACCAACTTTTAACACGTTTTTAAGAAACATTCAATATATTTAACAACTAGCTCTTGGAAAAAACGATAGAAAATATATTAATAAGCATCATCAAGCTTTAATATCAGACATAATCTTATAAAAATACAAAAACAAATGGTATTTTCTTAATTAACTTACAGCACGATAGTAACGACAGGGAAATGTCTTGTTAGTAATTGGAATATAAGGCTGCGTTCACAAAGCTATGTATTGCGCCTATCATAAACTATATCAAAATAATAATCACTCAAAATACTAAAAGTACAGCAACATCAATAAGGATACAATTATATAATAAATAAATACCCTGTCCTACCAAAAGTTGAAAAAACTAAGTTTCGGACTTCAAAAGTATGTAGGTAAAATTACGTGCCTAGACTATAGAGAATTTCGTTGTTCGAATGAAAAGTTGCACACCTGAAAAAATTATAACGTTATATCAGAATCATTACTTTCTGCTTCCAGTACAACAAAACACTTTGCAACAGTCCGTACCTATTAAAAGTTGTAATTGCAGTTATGACACCTGCTTGCTAGCAAAGTGTTACTTTCTGCAGCCATCGTCTATTTGTGAGTAGTTTTAAATCAAAACTAGTCGAAAAATTTACAATATTTAGAACAATTCCATACTTCTTAGAGAAACTTGCATTTTTAGAATAGTTGAAATCATAAAATAAAGCAGAAGGTAGATCTGAAAAGAAAATGAGGTAGGTACCCTGCTCATTTTCTTCTTCTTCTTCAGAACTACTTTAAATAACACTAAACAAGCCGAACCAGATAACTTTTAAATATTCATATAATGCAAATTCGTAGTAAACGATAACTATAGCAATGAGATCGCGGCTTTATGGTTCCAGTTAGTAATGAAAATCATTCCGCCTGTATATAACGTTATGATCATGACGTTACGAAAGTCCATTTTTAAAAATTAAAACCTTAAAATACATCAAAATACAATATATTTGATCATTTCCATTCTTTTAAATGATACCTAAATACTTCGTTCGAACGGTAATAAGAAGTGTTCGTGTGGAAACAATAATATCTTTACACAAAAAATCGTACTTACGGGAGCAAAATTTTGGTCCAAGTTTAGGAACCAACTGGAAAACGGTTTTAACAAACCATAGACTCCTAGAACACCGGAAGTCTAGATTTCATTCTGTTAAAAGTGAGTTGCTAGACCTAAAAAACGTTTTAGATTTGGTAAAATTTGTTTTTTAAGACGGTAAAACCTACCGTTACTTGATGGAAATTCCGGTATACCCGAATTCGTGGACAACAGTTTTTCTTAATTATTTCAATATTTTTCTTTGAAAACCCTATAAAAATGTTTATTAGAAAGAATGACAAAGCCATTTTTAAGAAAAATCACCTGTTTTTCGGTGACTTTTGCATACATAAATTCTGAGATATGACACATGAAAGTGTGCAAAGTTGCGTGAGACATCGAAAAATAGGGGGGTATGTCGTCATATTTTTTTTAATTACTCATATTTCGTTACCTTTTCATGTATTTTTTATATTGTGCATTTACTTGTGTTTAAATTTCCTTTCATTTGATATGTCACATATTTGATATAAATGACTTAAAATGTAAATATTACGGTGTAAAGTCAGAGGACATGCTGTTTTCGCCTGGTCAAAACTTTTGAAAAATGCCCATCTGAGTTAAAAATCCAAGTGAAATAACCAGTGATTAAATTAAAAAGGAAAATTACGTTAAACACAAACACCGTTTTTACCAACAAAATATAACATCTGTGAGAGTGATATATAGATCAAACGAAGTTTTGGACTATACTGAATAAAACGTTTGTAAATATTTACGTCAAATTCAGTGCTATGAAGAAGTGATTTGGTTATAACCTCTTCTATTTTGTATAACCGTTAATTACGATGAATAGCTTTTAAAGTTGAGAAGCGCCAGTGGCGCCACCAAGCGCCAGACGCCGAAACCAATAGGCTATTTGACTAAGTTTTGAAAACTATCTTACGGTGTTAATTTGTTTATAAGGAGCCCTAAAAAAATATTTTTCTGTCTTCTTTTTTTAAAAAATTGAAAAAGCAATATTCAAATGTGCCGCGAAAACGCTACTTTAAGTAATATGGCGGCTGTAGCACAAATGACGTCAATTCCGCATTAAACACCAATGAGCGAAGCGATACACAGTCTGTTTATGTGCAATCTACGTCATTATAGAAATAGCCAATCACGGTCGTTTTTAGTCACGTGACAGTTGCATCAAAAATACTTATTTTAGAAGACGGATTTTAGTGAAATAGTGCAATATTTTTATCATGCATTATTACATATAGCTCCAAAAAAGAAATATTAAGACTAATGAAATAAAAGAAATGCATATTTTTATTACAGTCAAATAGCCTATTCGAACCGCCAGCAAGCAAAATACACCAGTAGCACTAGATTGACGTAACGCGCCGATCAATTATTGCAACCCTCACGGCGGCTCCGCATAGAAGTACTGCTTGTTGACACTAGAGGGCGCTAGTTACAGTAAATTAAAATGACTAATATAGAGAAGCTGCGACGCTAGTACGATAAGTAATGAAATACGTCGGGGCGCACGAGAAAGATGTTTTTGTCGATGCACCCGTAGAGAAGATTCGTTTCTCGACCGTGTCGCTAGAACAGCATGTAAAATAAGCGTATGTTCAAGGGCGTGTGACGTCACTGAACGAACGGTTTCGTGTTTTCTCGACGAGGGTAACGACAACTCCCTTTTTTTGCTAGCACAGTGTTACATTACGCGAAGACATATGTCGACGCTGCACTGTGGAAAAAGGTAGAACAAGAGCATATCGAAAATACTTTTTACGAATATCATAATTTGTCTAATATGGTTATTTTATTAGGTTCTCTAATAATTGTAATATAATATTCATTACGTTTTTTCACAAAATTACATTATTTTTCATGTGTAGAAAGTATATACAACACAGGAGTACCAAACTTATATCTTCGAGTACACGTATTTCAAAACCATATTGTGAAAGAAATATTTGGTACAGATATGCAGTATCATACATTTTTGGAAAGGTTATTTCATGTTTATTACAATACATGTCTTTGATTTCTAAAAAAGCGACAAATGTTTCAGTAGGTACTTAAAAGGTGACATACCATATTTTTCACTAATTTTTTTCGTCGAAGGTTTTCTTTATTACCCACGATGGTTTGTGACATGCCCAGATACCGGTATGTTTCAGCCTCGGAGAGTGCCCTCAAATAATTGGTGCCGACATCGACACCATCAGAGTGCACGACATGCCCCTTCTCAACATGAATGACCGCACACTTATCGACCCCGAGCTCCATCATGACGGAACCACTGAAATTGTTAGTGATCGTCAGTAGCTCCGCCAATCTGTCAGCCGTGGGGGCGTAAAGTTTTAGGTCATCCATGAAAAGGAGATGAGGCAAGCGTGGTCCGCCTCTCCGAAACTGAAAGCCTGTCCCCGAATTCTCCAAGAGTGTACTTAGAGGATTCAGGGCCAAGCAAAACCAAACTGGACTCAGGCAATATCCAAGTCCATTTTTGTTTATTATTCTTTCTGAACTGTGAGTTGGCAACGTAAAGTTGATTTGCGAAACAGAATTGTTATAGTATTTTCCCTCTTTCATTCCTTTCTCCGAAGCCCCATGGCCCCATTACGTTTTTGTCTTCGTCTGTTCTTTTTCCCAGTTTTGAGTTAAAATCTCCCATAACTATTGTATTTTTATTAGAGTTTTCTAATGCTGTTTGTAGGTCTTTGTAAAACGCATCAAGTTCTTCGATAGTTGATTGTTCTGTTGGGGCATAGCATTGGATTAGATGCATCTCTTTAGTATTCAGTTTTAAGTCAAGTCGCATTACACGGTCTGAAATAGTCTTTATATCTATTATGTTTGATTTTAGCTCTTTTCTGATGAAAAAACCAACTCCATTTCTTCCACTTTTGAACCCATGGAATATAAAAATGTATTGGTCGGTTTCTCTAATTTCTTTTCCTTCCTTTTTTATTTCGGATAATCCAATGATATCCCAATTAAACTTGCTTAGGCTATTGAATTCTATCATTCTTGTTTCGTCTACTAACGATCTCACGTTCCAAGTACATATGTTAATACACTGCCTTGGTTGGTTGGAGGGTTTTGGTCTAATCACCCCGCGGGGACCAGCCGTATTGGGAGATTTTTGGTATGTTTTTGATATTTCTGTACTCGTTTTTGTAGGGAAGGAGGGGGCCTCTACACTTCATGCTGAGCAGGAGCTGTCTTTATCTAAGGGTTTCTCCGAATGTAAATATGACGTAATTCGGTTATTTCCTTTAAATCTCTTGTTATTTAAATTTCTATTTTCCCTTTCAGACGATTCATAGCGTTTTCCTTGTGGTGATGATGACGGAGCCCTCTTGTTTGAAGTTTTAGTATTCTTTCCTTTGACTACAAGCTTGTCATAACTTAGAAAAGCCTGATTCCCATTTTCAATTTGTTGTTTTTGTTGGTTTTCCAGCTCAGCTCTTATTTTTAGGACTTTTTGGGGAAATTCCGGTTTTATATAAATGTTTGTTCCTACGAGCATTTTCTTACTTTTCAGAACCTTTTTGTTCGATCCTAGTGTAGTAAAAGTGACAGCCAGGGGCCGGGGTTTGTTTCCCAATTTACCAATTCTTCTTAAAGCTTCAATTTCTGTTTCATTGATATTTAATTTCAAGTTTTCTTTTATTATTTTCAAAAACTTATTTGTAATTTTAGATATGGCTCATTTTCAGAGAGATTTCTCTGTTATTTTGCCAAGTTATTTTGCAAAAACCCGGATAATTAGATAACGGTTAGAATATTTGTTAATCTTACTAGGTTTTTTTCCAAAAAAAAATTAGTGGGTTTAGTAAGATTGTACTTCTTTAATGCTGATTGGCTGATTTCTAATCGCTCGCCTACTCTTATTCTGATTGGTGCGTCTGTGTGGTATTGAGATATTATAGCTAGCGTTATAAAGGGTAAGAAATGAAAATACTTATTTGATATTAGGAATTTCATAAAAAAATATACTCTTTTGTTGGAGTAAAATTACAATGACGTTCGGACATATTTTACTTAGATCAAGTTACCCCAAACTAAGTAAAACTTGTATTATGGGATACTAACTAAGCGATATATTTAATTCAATATAATACACATATGCTCATCACATAAATGTTGCTCTCAGCGGGGATCAAACCCGCAACCTCCAGAACGAAAAGCTAGTCACCTATCCATTCGGCCACGGACGTCGTCAATATAGGTAGGTACAATAGAGTAAGTATGTCTTAAATTGGCCTAGACCTCGCTTTTAAAACATACCCTTTTTATACTTTAAATCGATTAAGGGCATAAAACTAAACAACTTTGCCTATGGAATGCATATCTCAAATATTGTAATTTTCAAATTAATTCATTATTAAAAAGTGTCGTACCTAGATCAAACTGAGAAAGTATAGTGAGGTTCTTAGCCTTAGCTAAAATAAAAATAAAACTGGTCTATAGTTCTTCAATGTTTTTTTCTTTTATTTCAGCTGAGGCTAAGAACCTCACTATACTTTCTCAGTTTGATCTAGGGACCCATACTTTTTATGTAATATTTATTTTGAAAATTACTATATTTTAGATATGCCTTCCAAAGTCAAAGTTGTTTAGTTTGATGTCTTTCATCGATATAAAAAGGGCATGTTTTAAAAACGAGGTCTAGGCCAATTGTAGTGTTGAGGTATTATAGCTAGAGTTATAAAGGGAAATGACAATGCTATTTTTATACTTAGGAACTTTTTGTAACTCAAATTAAAATAACAATCACATTATAGTCTAAGAGCCCGCGACGGCCAGACCTTAGTTATAGTATAAAGTCTAAAAGTTTCTCTGTGTATGTCCACTATACAGGTAAGAACGATCCCAGACTATGAAACTTGGGTCGCCCCGGCTTTGGCAGGTAACAGGTAGTAAAGGTGTGTAAAAATGTATCTCAAATTAGGTATAGTATAAAGCTTAGTTATCATATATTTTATTAGTGGTGATCTTAGAAATCGCCTCGTCCACAGCCAGACACTTAGTACAGTTGCAACCTCCTGCCAGACACCCTTAAAGTAGGGTTAATTTTAATGATACTTTAGTTATAGTATAAAATCGGAATTTTATATATGTTATTTGGAGAACTATAAAATGATGTTTCCTCAGTAGCCAGACAGTTTGTATGGTTCCCCTATATTGCCAGACACGTTAAAGGTGTATTCGCTAGGTGCAAAGTAGGGGGTGGGGGAACACGAATCGATCACAGGGGCATTATGCGTAATGGGTGCGAGTGAGATAGTGCGCTCGGTCCACGGCGATCTTTTACTGCGCATCAGCTATCTTTTATTTTACATTCTGTAATAAACAAATTTTTAGATTTATCAAGAAAATTTATTATTTAAAATTATTATAGACCAAAAATTAAGTTTTAAAAAAAATATTTAGTAAAATTTTACGCAAATAAATCTTTAAATCAACAATCCAAAAATGATCCAAAAATTAGGTTGTAGAGTTTTATATGCTTAATTTAAATATTTAATTCAATATATTTTTTTAACATTTTGCAAACAATTTTTTTATATACTAAGGAGGGAATAATAAAATAAAAAATAAAGGTTTTTGGTGATGGGTCTCCAAGCGCATCGCCCAAAAATAAAAAAAAAAGCCCCAATACCCTTAGTCGCCTCTTACGACACCCGTGGGTAGAAAGAGGTAGCGACATCCTAAGCCGGCACTACACGGCAACTACGGCCGGCACGGCGTATAAAGTGACTATAAATAAATTACAGATAGTATACACGGACTTTCTCATCGCTGACTTCATGTGAAGTAAGTACAGAAATGAACAAATGTAATCGAATATTACATGTAATCGATTATTTGAGCATAGCTTTTCCTTCCACCGGCCACTTTTGATATAAAGGAATGAAGCCTACTGGTGTAATACCTATGAGCACCTCTGCAGTAAATCCTTCCTTGTAGTGTGAATACCACCACACACGCTTATCAACTGTAGATGGTATTTCTACTTGAAACTCTGTACAATCAATAATTACTCTAGTGTTACTGTAATTTGGATGAAAGCAGGCCGGCATTCGTAAGAAAGGTTGCTCGATGAGCAAAAGTCTTTACAATAGTATTACATCCTTGGTGCTTGGTTTTTTTTGCCAAACTTGATAATCTTCGAATTGCTTGATATTTCAGTTTTAACTTCAGAGTAACATATATCTTTGCCACTATATGTATAAATATTGCAGATGAATGTTTTTCCTTCATTTCCGATACGCGAAAATACATTGGCATTATTTGTCAATTTTAGTACTATGAATATTTTCCATCATTTCAATTACACTTGATTAGCCGCCGAATGTTCCTTTTTTTGCCACAGTGCGCGCTGTGATCGATTCGTGTTCCCTCACCCCCTACTTTGCACCTAGCGAATACACCTTTAACGTGTCTGGCAATATAGGGGAACCATACAAACTGTCTGGCTACTGAGGAAACATCATTTTATAGTTCTCCAAATAACATATATAAAATTCCGATTTTATACTATAACTAAAGTATCATTCAAATTAACCCTACTTTAAGGGTGTCTGGCAGGGGGTTGCAACTGTACTAAGTGTCTGGCTGTGGACGAGGCGATTTCTAAGATCACCACTAATAAAATATATGAAAACTAAGCTTTATACTATACCTAATTTGAGTTACATTTTTACACACCTTTACTACCTGTTACCTGCCAAAGCCGGGGCGACCCAAGTTTCATAGTCTGGGATCGTTCTTACCTGTATAGTGGACATACACAGAGAAACTTTTAGACTTTATACTATAACTAAGGTCCGGCCGTCGCGGGCTCTTGCTCTATTAAATGTAGGTAGGAACAATGAAGTAAGTACGTCTTAATTAACAACCAATCAGAGATGACGTGTTAATGTTGCACTGCAATCGACCAATCAATGTACAGTATTCATTAAAACTGACATTTCGTTTCGGAGTCATACTAAACCAACTAGTTTTTTTTTGCAAAAAAACCTAGTAAGATTAACAAATACTATAACCGTTATCTAATTATCCGGGTTTTTGCAAAATACCTGGGTTTTTTTTGGAAAAAACCTAAACATCAAATCACCCTACGACATATACAAGTTTTAATCTATACAAGACTGTGCTTCTGCTCTGCTCGTATTGGCTAAGTGTAGGTAGATGGCTAATAAGATTTTTTCTTGTTTGAGGTTGAAAATGATATGGAGAACTTTACTAAATATAAGTTGATCGGGGGAAGAATTAAACTAAAACAGGGTATAGTTCCACACAAATTCAAATGTCAACAGGAAAAGGAAGATAAACCTCAGAGATCAGCAGTGCAAATACGTAATCGTATAAATATTTTGAGAAACAATTAAATGAAGATGAAACTTTGGCGGTAGAAAAACCAGAAGAGACATTTGTTGCTAGCTGTGAGAACGGATCTGGATGAACTAGTACTTTAACTGTTTGAGTTGCATTCTTCCATTACGACATTAGTTGGATATTTTGTTTTATAAAACAAGATATTGAACAGATAAACTATTAAGCATGAGTAGGTAGTAGCACGGAAAGTTTACTTACCTTTGCAGTTTTATTCCTCGCATTTCGGCGGCAACAAAATTACTATTTGTTAATAAATAATGCACTAATGGTTCCATATATTTTAAGTAAATTATCTGATGGCTCATTTTCGAATCCTTCATCCATTTTATTAAACGAATAATACATACATACATACATACATATACTCACGGCTATAAATCCCTAGAAGGGGTAGCCAGAGCTAAGGAATTAGAAATTCCTCAGCCACTTTTGGAAGTTGCATGGGGAAAAGATGGTGAAAAAAAGGTTGTTGGTGATGGGTCTCCAACCGCATCGCCCAAAAATCCCTTAAAAGCCCCAATAACGTTAGTCGCCTCTTACGTACACCCACCGGAAGAAATGGGGTAGTGCTATTCTAAGCCGACACTACACAGCAAACGAATAATAATTACTATTATTGGACTATTAACGTAATTCGCGGACGAAAACCCATGAAAATACTGCGCAAGCTATTACACCTACTACAGCGCTGCCGACTTGATACGACCCTCGCGGCGCGTTGTGACGTGACGTCACAAGCGGTCACGTGACTATTAGCGGGACTCGATATTTTTTGAAACTTTTAATGCGTATGAAATAAAAACTACTTGGTATTTTTGACTACGACAAAAACTAGTGTATTTGTATACATACAGGCTTTACTGAGAGTCAATTTCAAGGGATTTGGCATACCTAGTAACATTCTTTATTTTGGACGAGAGGATATGGCGCAGCTGGATGCGACGGTTGACCTCATTCTCGAAGTTGACTCTACCTCACGGAATGGTTTGTCCCAGGTATATATATTGGTCAACAACTTCGAGCGTAGAGTCTCCAAGTTCGATGGGAGTGGGTACAACATGACTATTCGACATGATTTTCGTCTTATGCATGTTCATCTTAAGACCCACTACTGAGATCATTGAGCATTTTACTCAAATTCTCCTTGGTTTTAGCCATGACTACAATGTCATCAGCAAATCGAAATGTGTGATGTACTCGCCGTTGATGTTGTTGCCGTGTCCTTCCCAGTCCAGAAGATTAAATACATCTTCAAGCAGCAGTAAACAGATGGGAGAAACCACATCTCCCTGTCTCACTCCTCGCTGCAATTGGATAAGATTCGAGTTCTGGTCTTAAAGTCGAACCGTCATAGTGGCGTTTTCATACAAACACCTCCAATAACAAACACGCTAAATAACTTGGATGTCTATGGAACAGTTATAACTTAATGAACCATAAAACACAACTAACACGGAGAGGATCTTGCTTTGATTATAATACCTAGTCATTTAAAAATGATGAAAGGAAATACACAAGTGTTAACTTTATCAGATCATGATACTGGACAGAACTTAACTTGCTAAATCGAAGTAAAAGTATCATCTGTCCACAAGCCAAATTGGAATTTTACAAAAATATGGGGCTTTTCTGAAAAAGAGAAGAAAATGGAGTGAATTTCATCGTTACAGTTTAGTGAAATACTAGAATCAACTCGCACCGACGAAAGTCTTGATGAATTTCACGATATATTTGTTTTATTTTTTGAGCTATGTATTTTTAGTGGGTACTAAAAACTGGGAATTAAAAAGAGCTTTACACGAAAACGCCAACTCTATTTCTAATACATTCTTGATCCGCCTTACAAAGCAAACAACTAACATCATTTCAATGATTCGTCATTTCAAACAATTTGGCAATAGATAGCTTAGTTGGCAGAGCGACGGGGCGTATACCCGGATGTCGTGGGTATGACAAGGAATATATTTTTTATTGCTTATTTGATTAGTAATGGATCATTAATGTAATGATCTCCACATGAGGTTTTCATGCAAAACAAAACCTAATTACCGTCATTATATAAACAACTTAAAACGTTAAAAAACGTGATTGGGAAGATCGCAACGACTCAGTAAGTAGATTGAAATATCTGAATAAAACGAAAAATATAAGTAAGCCTCCATGAGCTAATAAAACATTATTTTGACCACGAATGTAACAAATCTATCATATCGGGAAAAAATGGTAAAATAAAGGTTGTTGGTGATGTGTCTCCAACCGCATCGGCCATAAATCCTTTAAAAATCCCCAATACCGTTAGTCACCTCTTACCTACACCCACCGGAACAAATGGGGTAGTGCTATTCTACACAGCATATAACACTATAGAACGTCTAATACGGTCTATAGTGATACTACTTTTGATATCCGGAGATCTTTAAAAGCTATAGACCTACTAGCCTAGGTCTACTATTGCACTTATACCCATGTATAAAGTTTTTGAAAAAGCCATGTTTTATAATATATATATTTTTTTTATATAAACATAAAATCTTATCTCCTAACTAACTTAGTTTTAGAAAAGGTAGCTCAACTACACTGGCTTGTTACTTACACAACTTAATTAAAAATGTATTGGAATCTTAAGGTAATAAGAAACCTGCAGTTGGATTATCAATAGATATGTCAAAGGCATTTGATTTTGTCAGCCACCCGGAAAATCGTCAACAGTGCGTATAGATTGTAGAAAATAATAAAAAGCACACATACAGCTCAAACTACAAATTGGTAGAATTTGGCGTTCCTCTAGGAGTTATATTGACAGTCTACTGTCGAATTTGCTTTTGACAAAACTTTATGCATTTGTTCTTAAATGTATATTTTGCAATCTTTCCGAGAGATTTTTTAAATATTTTTTTCCGTAATTACCTTGCATAGGGTATTAGAAAGCAACAAAAAAATATATCAGCCAAATCGGTCAAGCCGTTTTCATGTCATTTCTGATTACTGAAGATCTTGTTACGTACTATTGTGTTCGTAAATTAACGTTTTTTTATACTTTTGTATAATCTTTTACTGAAAAATATAAACTAGGTTGCCATTAAGAGTATATTTGGCATATTTTGAAGTGAATCTATAAAAGGCTATCAATTAAAAAGACCATAACGATATAAATCAAAATAGTGATTTTTAGAACTGCCCCACCCCACTGGGAACTATATTTATTTATTTATATATATAGGCTCGTAACATATGATAAATAATATATGAACCGTGATAGCTCAATGGGTAGAACACCGGTTATCGTGCAAACGACTAGTTTTCAAATCCCGGGTCGGCCCTACACCAATTTGTCTTTTCTAAAGGCATATGTATGGTTAATTTATCATGGTTGTTAATGGTGAGGAAAAACATCGTGAGGGAAAACAACATGGCTGAGTTGTACTTAGTCATGTGAAAGTGTATTTGTACAAAACAGTGATAGGCCTGCCCCCTATCACGTGAATACACTGTCCGTTGGAAACGTGGGTACTCTGAACACCAGGTGACAAAGTCACGTGATGTTCAGAAGTATTAGTAGGTACCTCTGCCAACCCCTTCGGGGATATTCGGCGTTAACGTTTATGTTTATGTTATGTTATTTGTTACTTGGGGTTGGGAAATATCTTATAAGAAGGCTACTGCAGATAACTGACACATATTACGTCTATTTTAAGATGAGAGAAATGATTTTTTAATTTCTATGGGTACCTATGCGTATAGGCTTGATATTTATTTTTATTTGGATGCAGTTTTGTGAATCCCCCTTTAGACTTAATCACTTTTTTATGCTACATTGCACCAAAGAGTCATGAAATCTACACAAGGGCCGTGTTAATGATTTTAATATTATTCACGTTAGTGAACCGCTCACAAATATCATGAAGACATAACATATCAGTTTATTGCTGTCGAACACTATTTTACAAATGTTTCACGTTTGACTTTTCCTTTAAAGAAGGATTATATTTAATTAGGATAATCGTCGATACATTAATGATTTAATATCCTAGAAATTCAATGATTAAAATGATATTAGGCTGCATAAAAAGTAACCGTATCATAACGCACATTAAATACACATGATACACATTTTTTTTAATTTGGAGATGTTTACTTGGAGATAGTTGTGATATCTAATATAGTGTTTTGTTTTTGTTTTTTAATGCTGTGTAGTGTCGGCTTAGAATAGCACTACCCCATTTCTTCCGGTGGGTGTACGTAAGAGGCGACTAACGGAATAGGGGCTTTTAAGGGATTTTTGGGCGATGCGGTTGGAGACCCATCACCAACAACTTTTACTTTGCCATCTTTTCCCCACTCAACTTTCCAAAAGTGGCTGAGGAATTTCTAATTCCTTAGCTCTGGCTACCCCTTCTAGGGATTTATAGCCGTGAGTATATGTATGTATGTTTTTTGACACACGGCAAAACACTAAAGATTTAGGTTTCTAATAATACGGCAATACATTTTTTAACATCTCGTATATGCACCTGAAAATTTTAGTATAGCGTCGGCCTTTTCTGTGTTTTGTGGTAAACTTGTTTTATTTTGAACAGGAAGCACATAATGAGTATTGCATACGGGGCTAACTGCCGCTCTTATGATATTAGTAAGTTATTCGGGCCGTATCTTGATAGTTGATGAAGTTATAAAGTTACCTAAGGGCAGCCTTTGATGCAAAATCTGTTTATTTTCCACCTTTACAGTTTAGCCTAGTTATAACTTCAGCGTAGGGCCGGATACGCTGGACAGTCTAACAAAAATCTAATTTCCTTCATCTAAAGGCGCATCATTGACAGGTAGCCGTCCGTTTGAGAAATAAAATTTTATAGGAAGTGAAATGTAATCCAATTTCGCACCAACAGAAAATAGAACGACCATCCGTCTTTAGTCCTTTGATGTCACCGAATCAAATTACAAGTTTCCACTACCTGTTTGATGTGGTTTTGTGTGTCGCATCTAATATGTTACTTTGGTTATGTATACGAGTAATACGGAAACACAAAAAACTATTTATTTAAAAATAATTATCGGTTATAAATATTTTGTTTCGTTTTCGATAATATGTGGGTTCTGTGTAGCAACTTTGGATTCGTCACTTTAGTGAATTTTTGACAGTGATGTTATAAATATAAACAAGATTTTCCAATATATTATTTGAATTCATGTAGTCATTTTATTATATATTTTTTTTAATTTTTACCTAGGTAGTAGCTTTGCCATGAAGTGTCGGCTTAGAATCTCACTGCCCCTTTCTGCCCACGGGTGTTGTAAGAGGTGACAAAGGGTATGGGGCTTTTTCAAATAGTTTTTGGGCGATGCGGTTGGTGACCCATCACTAACGATATTTAATTTCAACTATCTTGTCCCTTATCAACTTCCTAAAATGTGGCTGCGGAGTTCCTAGCTCTAAAGCTCTGACTACCCGTTTTTGTGATTTATATCCATAAGTGTTTATAGCTATGTATAAAATTAGGTAAGTAAATAAATATATTTTACAAGCATCATCTTCATTAGGACCTTTAAAATCTTGTCAGATGATTTAAGCAGCGCCTATGCGAGAAGAGCATCGTCTCTCGTGGCTAAAAAGACCAATCCACGATCGACACTTCCGTCCGCACTTCCGGCACGCAAACCGAGAGTCCGGTGGAATGGAACTCACAGCGCCCAGGTAACAGAATTTGTAGACTACGTCTAAGGTTGCACCTTGCAGCAAGATGGTCGGCTGGTATGTATAACCCTGCGCTAGAATTACGGTCTTCTTTGCATTTACGGACATGGATAACAGGGCACAGGCGTGGTGAAATTTGTCTACTAGGACCTGAAGCTCTTGCGGGGTTTTGGTGACAAAGGCTGCATCATCGGCAAAGAGCAGACTGCCAACAAATAAGTCTCACGATTACATCGGGACTTTAAAAGGAGGACATTGTACAACTTCCCATCCGCCCGTATATGTAAGTGTACACCCTGTTGAGCGTCACCGAAGGCAACTTTGAGCAGCAGGGAGAAGAATATGCTGAACAGAGTTGGTGCTAAGACGCAGCCTTGTCGATTTTTATAAAAAAAACAATTGCTTCTTTAAAATTTTTATGTTTAAATTTGACTCGATATTAGTAAATTACATCATGTTACCCGAATCGCAGTTAATCCAAAGAAAAGAACCTAAATTATTGTTCTGAAAAGATAAATGAATTGTTGATTTTGTAAGTAAACCCAATGATATGTTATAAACTACAGATACGTTAGCTTCATAGCAATTGGCTTTATAAATCCGGTCTCAATCCAAAACTGCACATTATATTGACAAGTGTTACTAATGAGTAAAACAAAAGATGCAAAACAGAATGCAAATAAAAGAGATAGAGCTCGACGCACACTACGAAAATACGTCTCAATTAGGACGCATTTGAGTCTTCACGACTCGCGAGCTTATAACGTATCTTCCTCTTGTTTGGTATAATATCATTAAGTATACTCAACTAATCTTCAATCGTAAAAGGTTGACATGGAAGCAGCAAGATGTCTGTCAGAATACTCCCGGTCGACCCTCGAGTGCCGCTGCGATCATGTTTTGACATAATGAGGGCTTTTACCCACCACGAATGCTTGTTCCGTAATATAATTATCTTTTCGATTTGAATACTTTTTAATTTTAGATATAACATACTTTATTTTTTGCCCTCTTTTAGTTTACTATTTGGGTGGTTATTTCAGAAAGACTGTGGTTGATGGTATATTAGTTATCTGTCATCAACGGGAATTATTACTTTGAATTTTAGAATAATAATGAGTTTTAAAAAATATGTAGAAGTATTTCCATGTAATATGATTAGAAAACTGAAAAAAATACAAATATAAATAAAGTCCTTTAATTTCCTTCTGTGTGGTAATTGATCTGTTTTATGTGACAATAAAATAAAAATTAATGATAAAACTTGATGAAAAACGTAAATGAAAAGCTCGAATGAAAAATAAATAATGTATTTTGGTTTGGCGAGTAACTAAAATTAAATATGATACATACATACATATACTTACGGCTATAAATCCCTAGAAGGGGTAGCCAGAGATAAGGAATTAGAAATTCCTCAGCCACTTTTGGTAGTTGCATGGGGTGAAATAAAGGTTGTTCGTGATGGGTCTCCAACCGCATCGCCCAAAAATCCCTTAAAAGCCCCAATAACGTTAGTCACCTCTTACGTACACCCACCGGAAGAAATGGGGTAGTGCTACTCTAAGCCACTGCAAAATAAAAGGGTTTTTAATGGCTTTTTGTGTTTAATTTGACCGATATGTTTTAGGAAACATTATCCATAGGACACCCATACATACACCCGCCCGTAAACAGACAGGCGTGAGTTCAAATTCCGGGTCGGGCCTACACCAATTTGTCTTTTTTAAAGTATGTGTGTGTGGTTAATTTATCATCATTGTGAATGGTGAGGGAAAACATCGTGAGGAAACCCACATGGCCGAGTTGTACTTAGTAATGTGACAGTGTATTCGTATGAAACGGCGATAGGGCTGCCCCCCATCACGTCAGTACACTGTCTAAGCAAAACGTGGCGCTGTCACGTGTTGTTCAGAAGTATTGGTTCCTCTCCCAACCCCTTCGGGGATAAACGGCGTGAACGTTTATATTATGTTATGTAAAAGAGCATAAATTAAAAGATTGTTTGTGCTGGTTCTCTAGCCATTTCCTCCAACAATTACTTAAATATCTCCAAAATCCATGATTCACCTATTACGACACCCGCGGGATGAAATGAGATACTACTATTTTGAGCTGACCCTTCACAACTATTTGAGGGTATATTATAGGGATCTTATGAAAATACATATATTTCTGAATAGTTTCTAATGTAGGTTTACAGAAAATAGCAATTTAAACATTTATATAAGCAATGATACAAACGAAATATATCGTACTTTGTAAATACTACTAAAACGTCATCTATACGCAGTTGTGGCGTTAAAATGATTTACACGAACTGCGCTCTCACACAATTTATGAGCTCTCTACCGAAATAAACCACCAATTTATGCTGGCCTTATCTCACACGTCTGAGATACACAACATGGATTTACAAAGACAATCTGACTGATTCCTATAGACCTTCGTAAAATGGTTATGATTACAGTGAGTTCCTCATTGAAAGAGTAGAAAGTAGAAATTGGAAAAGAAATTGTGTTGTTTAATTTATTTATCCTCCTGTAATTTTCTTCGAAGAAGTGATTCAAGAGTTGATTCAACCAAAGTTTTTTAACAAAACATATAGTAGCGGAAATAAATAAAATAAAGCTGTTTTCTAAAAAACAATTATAGTAGAAATAGTTAAGTAATGTATGTGACCAAAAAAGAGTAGGTCGAATAAAAAATTAAGTAACGCGAATGAAGAAAAAAAGAGTTGTTTAGAAACATTGTAAATAGTAGATTTATAAAAGATAGTTTATTAATGTATGATACCTGCGCTAACTACTAAGATGTAGCCAAGTAACTATCTAATACGAAAGTTTCATTCACACTCAAATATATCCCTTTAATATATTTGTAATACAAAGAAATTTAATCTAATATTTTTGATAGTTTTTGTGAGATAAAGCACATTTTTCAATATACTAGTAATTATATCATATGAGCGTGTTCATTACACGACGATATCTTGTAATAACTGTTTTTAAGTATTTCAAAGATCATTTTAAATAACTATGACATTGATTGAAAATAATTTATTTAGTAATCACTATTTTAAAATTAATGAATAGTAATCGAATTAGGCCCACAAAATAATCCACTCTTAAAAAAATAATACGCATAACTTATTTGTGGCTGTTACTGTTTTAGTTTAAACTCAACATCCGCTTATATGTAGCAGCAAATGTTGGGTGTGGCAGAAGAAGCATGAGATCAGAGTAAATGCAGCAGAGATGAGGTCCCTCAGAAAAATTTGTAATGCAAGGTTGTGTGAACGAGTGAGAAATAGCGTGATTTGTGGAAAGAGCGGTGTAAAAGATGATATTGTAAAAAATAAAGTAAAAGGAGTGTTGGGATGGTTTGGGCACATGGAGAAAATGGATGATGGTAAATTAATTAAAAAGATCTATAAAGCCAATGTGGAAGGTAATGTTAGTAGAGGACGACCTAGGAGGATTCATTTAGACCAAATAGAGACTGTTCTTAGAAAGGCAGATACCCGAAGTATAAAGAATAAAAGAGCATATATGAAAAGATTGATGAATAAGAACGAAGTTAAAGAGGTTTGCCAGGATCATACAAAGTGGAAAACGATAGTCTCTGTCTCCCCAATCGGAACTAACGGCGTGAGCAAATGTATGTATGTTACTGTTTTTATTGCTTCTTCTTCTTCTTGGATTCATGAAAGCTGTAAGTTCCAGTTATTCTACTATTATATTCTTATATTTATTGTAACTAAGTAAGATTAATGCCAATGTATCACTTCTTAATTATATTCAATCCAAATTTATAATAAAATTCAGACTAACTAGTTTAAACAAATCGAGACCACCAAAAGACAGCCTTAACTATATTCAAGAGGAACTCATTAGCTAACCTTTTTGTCCGAAGCATTATTCTCATGCTGTCCTACAAAGACACATCTCAATACGGTACAATCACTAACAAAAATCAAATGATTCACCGTCCAATGACAATGAAAGAACACAGTGACAAGTGTGTCGGCAGGCGGCTTTAAACAAAAGGGTATAAAGATTACAATCGTTTATTTTTCCGAGAGACAACTCACCGCCTCTATAAAGAACATCGATTAAACATTGAATAAAGTATTCTATATACTCGAAAAGCTCTTTGTGATGCACAATTACACTTTGTAGATGGAACACACGAAGAATTTGTATTTATTATTTCTTACGCAATCAAAAAGAACTTCAGAATGAGACGATATTAATATCTTTTTGTTGATGCCGGTTGTGAAAAAGTCGGGGAGGATAACTATCGATTTAAAAAAAGAGGTTCTGTAGGCATAAAAATATTGAAGATTTGAACATGATGCTACTTCTATTACACAAAATTTAGGCATATAAAACCATTTTGCATATGCACTAATACGATAATGAATTGTGTTTTCTTAATTTCCTGGTCATCAGAAAAGAAGTTGCACACAAGTAGAAAATAAATTGGAGTTATCAATTTAGTACTATTTTAGTACAATATATTTCAATCATTTTTATCAATGAACTGTTTATTTCAGCGTAATTTGTTATATTAAATATGGGTTTCCTAAAATAAAATACAATTATATTTTGACCAGTAAAAATAGGTACTTAAATACTAAACTAGTTGGTCATCGCAGCCTTTATTTAACGCGTCAAATGCGGCAATTTAAGAAAAGCTGTAATTCATCGCGATTAGTGCCATTTTTCTACAGCAATGATTTTTGTTGGATGTGCAGTTTGTTAATATAGAGTTTTTCATCATTATTAATTTATTTTACTTCACAATTGCATTGAAAATAGTCGTGTGATACACGTTAAAAATTAGTATACGTTGCATGTACATCAAAATGTGAATAAAGAACAATCAATAGAAGACGATTAGCCGGTAAGTCTTTATGCAAAAGTTACGGAAAGTAACGCATTCCTATAGAATCAATTAGATTACCAGCGGACCCCAAAGGTCGAGTAAACTGACTAGCGTCACAAATCGATTTGAGCTACAATGAGCTCTTAATTGCTTGGCCATTTTATAGTTTTACGCGTCTCTACGTTCGCCATGAACGGTCGGGGGGTCAACTTAATTGGACGGGTAGTCGCGACCAAAATAGCAAAAAAAAATTACTATTTTATCACACTTTGTCGATATTTATTTTATTATCTATTCATACGTATCATGATAACTAGGACTAAAATTTTTGATGTTTCTTTATTTTTTTTACATACATACATATACTCACGCCATGACTTCCCATTGGGGTAGGCAGAGACTTATTCTTTATTTATTAGGCAGAGACTATTGATCGCCACCTTGTACGATCCTGGCAAACCTCTCTAGCATCGTTTACATCCATCAATCTTTTCACACATGCTCTTATATTCTTCATACTTCGGATGCCGGCCTTTTTGAGCACACACACTTTGATTTGGTCCAAGTATGTCCTCCGCGGTCGTCTTCTACAAACATTAACTCTATAGATCACATTCCTTTCCCAAACTTTGCCCAAACCATCTCAACATTCCTTTTTCTATCTTTTTTACAATATCATCTTTCACCTTTGCACCTTTCACGAATCATGTCATTTCTCACACGATTACATAACGTTACATTACAAACTTTTCTGGGGGACCTCATCTCTAATGCATTAACTCTCATGCTTCTTCTGCCACACCCAACATTGACTGCCATGCATAAGCGTAGGAACCGGAACAGCATCATGCACAGCCATTCGGGCCTTTTCGGACACCCATTTACTATACATTAGACTGTCCAGTGCTCCATTAATCGCATTACCCTTTTTCACTCTTTTCTCGATATCTTCATTACACTTTCCATCCCTAGTAAAAAAACTTCCCATGTATATAAACTCTTTCACTTGTTCCACTTTCTTACCATTAATTTAAAATCACGCATTCGGTCATATTCATTCAATTTTATTCAAGTTTTATTAAAAAAATAATATGATTTTATTATTCAATTCAAACAAAATCATATTATTTTTTTAATAAATCCACATTGTAACGTTTCACACCCGAGCGTTTGAACATGGAATATTACTTTAAAATCAATAAAACTTGTGTTACAGTATTAGTATGTTGGCTCTTCGAAAACGGTTCAATTAATATTCATTTTTTTATTTAATTCATAGCTACAAACATAAATTTCAAATAGAGTCCCTCTTGTTTTCGTGGTATTCTTGGCATTTTTTGTGCAAATGTATATCATGTTATAATTTAAGCAGACTCTGCGTATTTATTTTGATATACAATGTTAATTGGATTAGTATGTATACTAAAGTATTTGGTCGCTTATTGCACGGAAAACCCATTTTCCTAAAAAAACAATTCAACAGCCATAAAGCAGGACCATCGATACGGTGTACGAAATTCGTACACCGTATTCGTACTACGAATACACTATAACATGACCAAGCTTAACTTACAATTTTGGGTTTCCTCACGATGAACGGTGTTCTTTTCGCTTACCCTCACCTTAAAAACAAACAAATAGACGGAAAGATAGTGTATAGTTTTATTCCTTTTTCACCGTTTGAGTTCCAATGTGCGTAACAACGTTTGGCAGCGAATGTACCAATCGAGTCTTTTACGAGCGAGCACAGTAAATAAAAGCTCGCATGCTATTAAAACCGTCGGAACGCTAAATGCGCATTTTGCAAATTTATCAACTTTTAATCATTTAATCAAGGCTTTAACGCTGAAACTTCCCAAAGGAATATGATCGATTCATTTAAGGGAAGCTGTTTTGAATTGGATTTAATCTGACATTATATTTTTAGGTAATTTTGCTGCAAATCAGGTTTATTTAATTTAGGTTTTTGAGGTTGGTTCAAGTGGAGGCTAAATTGGTTTATCAAGGGGTAGTTTTAAAAAAAACATCAATTTTACGTATTTCACTCCTTTCAAATGATAACAAAATAGCAAATTATACTGCGTGATTATTTCGAAATTTAGCAGATCATTTAAAATAAAATCATTATAAAATGATGTTTGGGATAAAGTGTGACGTTATGCATATCAACCGTGATAGTTTAGTGGTTACAACACTACACAGCTTATCGTGCAGACGATTAGGTCAAACCTACACCAATTTGTCATTTCTAAAGATATATGCGTGGTTAAAAAATCATGGTTGTTATCGGTGAGGGAAAACATCGTAAGGAAACCCACATGGCTGAGTTGCATTTAGTCATGTGACGGTGTATTCGTACAAAACGGCGATAGGCCCACCCCCTATCACTGTCCAAGCAAAACATGGGTACTCTTAACACAAGATGATAATGTTACGTAATGATCAAACGTATCAGTAACTCTGCCAACCCCTTCGGGGATATACGGCGTGAACGTTTGAGTTATGCATGAGTTTTAACTTCTCCTATGTGTTATCTTACGCATTTCATATTTCTTATCTTTTTAGACATTCTAAGTAAGTTATAATAACATACATTGCCTAGTGTTACATGATAATAAAATTCAAGGTGATCAAAGAGTATTTTAAATAAAGATAGCTACATTTTGGATGAGGGCAGCGCAGGAGCGATCACTGTGGAGATGTTTACGGGAGGCGTATGTCCAGCAGTGGACGCCAATTGATTCGAAAGATGATGATGGAATCTATTGTTACAAATCCACTTCTTAACATTTCAGCATTTTAATTAGGATCACCTCTATCTCTTGAGATTAAAAAAATAAATATCACATCAAACAAAACCTTCTTATTTTTTTTGAATTCTATATTAAAATGCAACAGTAAACTAGGTTGGCATGGGCCGTCGGATGCCAATAAAAGGAGCAAAGCGAGCAATTGCCTGATTCTCAGATATTACTTATCGTTGAACGATTTATTCTACAAATATCTCAACACGCGTTGCTATGCCATTTGTTATGATTCTTTGAATATACTTGTTGGTTTACCTATTCGCGTGATTGATTCTACACAAAACTGCAAAGGAGTTAGAGTCCTGATTTTGGAAAACTTAAATTGTTAACAATTTTTATTGTTGAAAAAAACATATACATATGCGTTTATGGATCGCGTAAATTTTGGAGGCGAGCCATTTCTCCACGTCGCATCATCAATCCTGAATGTTTGTTGATTGCCAAAATTCGAGTAATCGGAAATGGTGGATCAAGCATAAGCCCTTAATAAGAGCAAAAAAATAATCTAGAACTCGAGTAATAGCGTTCATAAGTTCAAAAAATCACCAAATGTCGGAGCGCAAACGGACGTGACTTTGGGACGATCGAATATGAAAAAATCCTATTTTCACGCGCTGGCATTGTTTACGTAATATTTCCATAGACTAACATTGTAATCAAATGAAATTACTACGATAATATACTAAAGAAACCTATGATTTTCGATATTTTATTAATGAACTGCAAAAACAAATGTCTTTGAAATAATACTGAAGGTCAAACACTGTTGCAGTTTTTAGGGTTCCGTAGCCAAATGGCAAAAACGGGACCCTTATAGATTCGTCATGTCTGTCTGTCTGTCCGTCCGTCCGTCCGTATGTCACAGCCAGTTTATTCCGAAACTATAAGAACTACATTATTGAAAATTGGTGCGTAGATGTATTCTGTAAACCACATTAAGATTTTAATGCGGTTTGATGCGGTAATGAAAAAAAAACCAAAATTTTTAGGGTTCCCCATACATAGAACTGAAACTCAAAATTTTTTTTTTCATCCAACCTATACGTGTGGTGTATCTATCAAAAGGTATTTGAAAATGATGTTGAGGTTTCTTATATCATTTTTTTCAAAACTGAATAGTTTGCGCGAGAGACTTTTCCAAAGTGGTGGTTTGTGAGACAAAATAATGATCTTTTTGCATGTTACCCCAGTAGTAGTAGTAGACAACATTCATTGGATCCATTTAAACTTATAGTTCCAACCGCGGGTACTGCTTTGGGAAAACGAAATTGCAATGTAATGATAGCTAGGATCTATAATAAGATACCAAGAGAATTTAAAACTCTAAGACTCAATTTACTGAAACGTGAGCTAAAAAAATGGCTGATAGAGAAATGTTTTTATGAACTCAATGATTTTTTTTCAGAATAATAATATAATTTGAAATTCGCGGCTGTTTAAATTAAATAAATATAGCTAATAAATTTATTGTAATTTTTCCTTTAATGTAAATATTTGCATGCTAGCATACATAGTTAAATGTGATGGACCAATTGTAATAATGCAACATCTTCATTGTACCACATTTACGCAAATAAAATTGATTTTGATTTTTAATTTTGATTTTAAAATGTGTGTCCCCCCCGTAACTTCTAAAATATGGGCATGATAAAACTGAAAAAAATATATGATGTGTATTACTATACAAACTACTAACGAAAATTGGTTTGAATGAGATTTAGCCAGTAGTTCTATTTTTAAACGTCATAAATAAAATTACTTGCTAGTGCTGCTACGGAACCCTTCATTAGCGAGTCCATCTCGCTCTTGGCCGCTTTTTGTTTGACAAAATAACGGTCATCTTAGCTTTGTTTGATTTAATTTCAAGAAAATATTGTTTAAAAACATAATGTCTCGAAATGGTTTCGCAATCAGCACCACTTTTGTAAAACTTTGCATACCGAATTTAACACATGCATATACTCACGCCATAAATTTTAATTAAGGGTAGGCAAGGAACTTATGCAATCCTGGCAAATCTCTCTAGCTTCGTTTACATCCATCAATCTTTTCATACATGCTCTTTTATTTTTCACACTTCCCTTGCCTTTTATGAAGCTCATTAAATTAATTAAATGGAAGTTAAAGTAGAGTTGAACAAATCTAGATATGTTAACCACATTAGGTTTCAGACTGTAAGTTTATTGAATTAGATTGCACTAGAATTAGAAAGACATGAACTGTAAAATTAAATAAATCGTTAAGCGTAATGAACTGCATTTTATGAATCCCAGAAGTTTTAGTCTACGATTTCGAACCTACGAACCAAATAAAAATGTTATTGAAAACTTTACCGAAGTTTGCCAACAATTAATTCATTTATTTCATAAAATCCACGCGATGATATGCACCTAATAACCAGATTTAGATCTGAATCAAATAGGCTACTAGACAAATACATACATACAGACTTATACTCACGGCTATAAGTCCCTAGAAGAGGTAGCCAGAGCTAAGGAATAAGAAATACCTCATCCACTTTTGGAAAGTTGAGTTGGGAAAAGATGGTAAATTTAAGGTCGTTGGTAATGGGTCTGCAACCGCATCGCCCAAAAATCCCTTCAAAGTCCCAATACCGTTAGTCGCCTTTTACGTAGACCCACCGGAAGATATGGGGTAGTGCGATTCTAAGCCGACACTACACAGCTTAGTAAACAAATACGCTAATGAATTTAGATATCATGTAATATTATTACTCTTTAGCTCTGGTTACCCCTTCTAGGGATTTATAGCCGTGAGTATATGTATGTATGTAATATTATCATAAAATGTGTTTTTGACTTGATATTCAGGCAAATATACCATCTATTTATTGTTTAAATCTGTGGTCATATTCAAACTAGATTAAATAAGTAATATAATAATTTAGTGAACCGTCTCGTGCGCCTTAGATTTACTGGAAGTGAAATATGTCAACGAACTTTTACGTTGTCAATTTATTTGGGCTAATCACTTTTGTTTAGTCAGCTAGTACGCTTTATAATGTAACAGAGAAGACTTTAGTGAAGTACAAAAAAGCAGATGGTTTAATCAGCTTAACATAACATAACATATACTCACGGCTATAAATCGCTAGAAGAGGTAGCCAGAGCTAAGGAATTAGAGATTCCTCAGACACTTTTGGAAAATTGAGTGGGGAAAAGATGGTAAAGTAAAGGTTGTTGGTGATGGGTCTCCAACCGCATCGCCCGAAAATCCCTTAAAAGCCCAAATACCGTTAGTCGCCTCTTACGTACACCCATCGGTAGAAACGGGGTAGTGCTATTCTAAGCCGACACTACACGGCGAATTTGTTAATAAAACAAAAACAAGGGACTTTAAAATTTAATCTCGTCTAAGCGGAAACTAAAATTTTGCTTATTGAATGTTACGCTTACCATATTTTAATTTTAATGCAAACCACAACGTCTAGTGAATATGACCCCTAGCGGCATCATTAATTAGTAGTCGGTTTATGTTGCACGGTAAAAAGATTGTAAGTTATTATAATATAAATTACAATTTTCGCTAATGTAATGTATGTTTTCTTGGTTACAGGTATAATTATTTTATATTTGCTGTGTAGTGTCGGTTTAGAATAGCACTACCCCATTTATTCCGGTGGGTGTACGTAAAAGGCGACTAACAGTATCGGGGCTTTTAAGGGATTTTTGGGCGATGCGGTTGGAGACCCATCACCAACAACCTTTATCTCACCATCTTTTCCCCACTCAACTTTCCAAAAGTGGCTTAGGAATTTTTAATTCCTCAGCTCTGGCTACCCCTTCTTGGAATTTATAGCCGTGAGTATATATACGTATGTATGTATGTAGGTATATTTATTCTCGTTTTAAATTTAATTAATATAGTACTAACTTTTGTAGTGTAATTACTTCAGGAACGCAACCCCCATCACCCCAATCTTAAACAAGCCTTTAGCTAAGTAATTCTTATCCATTACAATAACTAAAACGATTAGACACATATATGGAAGGAATTAATAGCCGTGAGTATATGTATGTATATATGTACGGAATAGACGGAAGGACAATTATAGAAATTTTAAATAATTTCCGTGCAGTGCTGGCTTAGAATATCACTACCCCTTACTACCCACGAGTGTCGTAAGAAGCGACTAAGGTTATGAGGTTTTTTTAATTGGTTATTGGGCGATGTGGTTGGAGACCCATCACCAGCAATACTTTATTTCTATCATCATGTCCCCTATAAACTTCCAAATGTGTCTTAAACTATACACTTCCTAATGTATAAAGAATATTATCTGTGATATCTGTGATAATATTCTTTAGCACTTACGGATGGCCAGATTTTGTTGGTCAAATATTAATAAACTGTGTGACGAATTGTAACATACAAATACAAGCACATATTCTTCAATAAGACCCGGGGACACATGAATGACTAAACTCTTCAATCGAAACTACAAAGCAAATTGCAGCCTTTCAACAACAAAATTATCAGCGTGTGACTTATTTATAAGCCTGTTCGAATGATTGACCTATAACGTTACTAATGCCAACATTATACTGTCTATTTTAGTAGTTTACACACGATGAATGGACTCGGACATCAAATATTTAGTGAAAAGTTACCTGTGACTTTACAATTTTCAATTGGTATTATATATAAGAATTCCTTAAATGTCACTGTTCCCCATTACTGGTCCGGTGTATCTACAAAAAAAAAAAACTTTTACCATTTACACATATTTTCTTACGTCAAGCAACTAGGGGTAGAAAATCCCAACGCAAAACTAAAGCTCTTATATACCAATGATCTTAATGATGCTGTGTAGTATCGGCTTAGAATAGCACTACCCCATTTCTTCCGGTGGGTGTACGTAAAAGGCGACTAACGGCCCCAATGGGCTTTTAAGGGATTTTTGGGCGATGCGGTTGGAGACCCATCACCAACAACCTTTATTTTAACCATCTTTTCCCCAATATCATTTCTAGAAGTGGCTGAGGAATTTCTAATTCCTTAGCTCTGGCTACCCCTTCTAGGCATTTACAGCCGTGAGCATATGTATGTATGTATGATCTTAATGATGAGCTAATCTCATTTATGCAATGAGCTTTAGTTTCGCGTTGGGATTTTCAACCCCTAGTTGCTTGACGTGACAAAATATGTGTAAATGATAATAGTTTTTTTTTAATTTGTCCTACGTAACACCGGACCAGTAATGGGGAACAGTGACATGACGTCAATTTTAAGGAAGAGCTGGCAATACTCATTTGATAGATCTGGCAAACGAAGGTACTAATACCCCAACGCTCTCTTGTTAAAAAGTACTCTCCACACTTGGTCTAGAGCTTTTACATAGTCTAAGCTAAGTCATTAAAGGCAAACGTAGTAAGTCCTCAAAAGAGTAGCAATCTTCGATCATGACTAGTGAGATAGAGACACAGGCACCATCCGAAAAGCAAGGCAGCGAAAAAAAGACGAAAATCGGATATATCCATTGTTGTTCTCTGCTGCGTAGTGTCAGCTTAGAATTGCACTATCCCATTTCTTCCGGTGATGTACGTAAGAGACAACTAACGGTATTGGGGCTTTTAAGGGATTTTTGGGAGATGCGGTTGGAGGCCCATTACTAACAACCTTTATTTTACCATCTTTCCCCCACTCAACTTTACAAAAGTGCCTGAGGAATTTCTAAATTCTTAGCTCTGGCTACCACTTTTAGGGATTGATAGCCGTGAGTATATGTATGTATGTACTCCACTGACCTCCATTATACTATAATGGAGGTCAGTGATGTACTCTCATTCACTCCTCAACCACGTGTCAAGTATGGAGGGATACTTATTTACTTCTTATATCGTTTCTAAACATCGTATCAAACATCAAACTATTTGTAATAATGAAAGCATTGATTAGTTTATATACTAATTAAAATAAAGTATCCATGGCTTAGGTCTTATCTTAATGTAAACTTACCCTCAGTAAAATAAAAGTACAAACTTTTTAGACGGAATTATTACATCTAAATACGTTGTATGATTTGATTTTCATATTACGAATATAAACTAGCACATATTTATGAATATTTTAATAATTTGACAGTCATTTATTCCAAAGAGGAAAGTGAATGCAGACTCCTGGAGAGTAAATGCGTACATATTTTGAAGAGCGCATAACCTCTGACATAGTTATGCGAGACTTCTCATACTGCAATCTCAGAAACGGTATAAAATGATAAAGAGTGACAGACAGACAAACAGAGAGCCATATTTCACTGAGAAACATCTAGTTGTGGCAAAGTGATATTTCATTATAGATCATTTGGGGACGTGGTTTAATTAACAGGATGATTCATAATTTACATACATAATTATATAACATGCCAACATTCAAATAAATGTAATTAAGTAAAATAAATTATTTTACAAATATGCATGACTAAACTATAAAAAATATTAAAGTGGTTGTTACCATCCATAGCTATATTGAGGAAGCGAGGCTATCAATTGAATTAAAATTTTATAATTCACTTACTACATCAAACCTAAGATAATAAAAAAAACACGACCACGAAAATGTATAAACGCCAATTATTCAATGGTTTCAGTAAAATTTAAAGAAAACCATGTGATTATGATTTTAATCATAAATATCAAATCATCAAAAACAAGATCTTATAATATAAAATTTAAACTATTAATTAAATTTTGCAATAACTTTAAGTAAAAAATATATATAAAATGTTTGTATCAGCCTGTAGCGAAGACGCGGCGTCCAACATTCGAAACCACATTAATAACGATAGGCGATCATCCATCACGGTATTTCCTAACAATATCCTGAGCTAAAATAACATCGGTAAAACTATGACAATTTGACTGTTTAGCTGGTTACTAAACAATATAATTAATACTCCTAAACCATAAAAAAAGTATAGAAATTTAATATAAAAATACTATATAATTTTGTAAGTTGATCTCAAAGAAAAAAGCTCAATTGAGTTGAAAATAAAAATTTGTTAAAGTACTATACAATCATTAATAAAGGCGATACAAAGGGACGGTACTATACAAAAGCGGAGAAGTGTTAAAAGATGGACGGCATTATGCGGCTGAATGAGACGACTGATTACGTGTTTTGATCACTACGGCTGTGCTCGGATGGGGTTATGCAACAAGGAAACGCAAGAAAATTTAGTTATTGTATTTTATAGGGTCAAAATGCGTTGGTTGGGATTTAATATATATGAGTATATATTATTTATTCATGATGGCAGATTACTAAAGGCAAAGTTAAGTTTTGCTGAGATGATAATGTGGAAATTCTTAGTATTGGTTTTAAATTCCTTTAGCTTTAATTTCCGGGAAATTTTATTGTTGCGTGCATCGTTTATAAAGCTTTATTAATAACTATAGAGAAAGGCATCATTAATAGGATTTGTAGCTGGTAACCTGTTGATTTTGTAACAACTAGCTTCATATATTCTTTCCACAGAAAGTTTTTTAGTTTTATTTCCTTACACAATATCGGAATATAACGCAATTACTAAAGAACTGTATATGTAACATTTCTTTGTAGAATATAATAATATTCCAATGTAGCTGTGGACTGTAGGACTAGAATAGCACAATCCTATATCTTTCCACGGGCTGCGTAAAAGGCGATTAAAGGTATTGGGGCTTTTTTTTTTAAGTTATTGTATATGTATAGTATGTGGTTAGAGATCCTTCGCCAACCGTCTTTAATTTGAAATTGTTTCCCCATTCATTTTCCAAGGTGGCTGAAGGATTTTTGATTTAAAAGCTCTAGTTCCTCTTTTAGATTTACAGCCGTATATGTAAACTACTTCCTATTAGTGGCCTAAGACTTGTGGCTTAGTATATGGTACTGCAATTTATTTTTGAACAGACCAACTAGGTATGCTTATAATAGGAATGTTTTGTTAAAAAAAAGTTATGTTTAAAAAAATACTTTTCTTGAATTGCTATGTATGCGGAATTGTACGTATTATTCCAGCCCGGTTTGATTTAAAATAATGTATATAAACCACAAGTGTTTATAAAGTGTAAAATCGAAAATTATTTTAATATGCATAATGCTCTCCAAAACCTGTCAAAAGTACCGTCAACGAAACAAGGTGTGTAGATAATGTAATATCCGTTGCACTTAACCTTTAGTCCCCTTCTTTGCTGTCCTTCCCTGCTTTTATTCCACGGAACTGTTTGATTCCTTTGTGTAGGATAATCGAACTTTCTTGAGTATTGTTTTATGAATGAACTGATTTATAGACTTTTGTTTGCACTTGTAAAGGGAAAGGGAGAACTGTAGTGTGAGGGTAATTCCTAAGAATTTGTATGTGTCTACCATTTATATTAGTAACTATTGATTTAATGCAGTCTCTTTCCCGTGGCATACTTTTTGAATATATAATTTATTACGAAAATATATATGCCCACGCCATTAGTTCCTACCTATATACTCACGGCTATAAGTCCCTAGAAGGGGTAGCCAGAATACGTACGTAGAGCTAAGGAATTAGAAATTCCTCAACCACTGGAAAGTTAAGTGGGGAAAAGATGGTAAAATAAAGGTTGTTGGTGATGGGACTCCAACCGCATCGCCCAATGTTCCATTAAAGCCCCACTAACGTTAGTCGCCTCTTACGTACACCCATCGGAAGAAACGGGGTAGTGCTATTCTGAGCCGGCACTACAGAACACACTAGAAAATACACTTTGGTATTGGTACAACTCCAGATTTGCATTGGGTAGTTGTGCATCCTGCATGAGAAGCGGTGGTCCCACGGAAGAGTGGTAGCATGTAAAATATTTGTAATTAATTAATTTGGAGTTACGCTTCTAGGATTAATTTTATTTAAATAACTAGCATTAATTTTACTATCATAACCACATATTTAGAAAACGAAGCACAAAATTTATCAAGTAGATGATTGTTAAAAATAACTATATTTGTGGTTTATGGGTGGCTTACGGGGTAAGTACATCAACGCTGATTAACCTATATTAAAAGGTAAATTTGTATTAGTAGTATCAAATACTAACACTAAGCCAACAACAATTTCAGTGTCTCATCAATACTCAAATTTTGTATTATGTAAACTGTAGAGTTTGCCATGATAAATACACACTATAGCAAAAAACTATTATAAAACAGTAATATCATGACATTATAAATTGTGTCATATCCATGACGACAAAGTAAATTAGGCAAAAAAGAATACAAGTGAAGGTGCTCCCAAAGCTTACATATGGTAATTTTAAAATTACATTTGGTTTAGAAACCTGCTGTCCTTTATGTTTATGACTAAACAAATGTAATATTTAAAATAGTTCAGCGTGTTGGAAATGAATGTTGACCGTTTGTTTGATAGGTCACCGGAAATTCGGGACTCGCCGTCTTACCTCCACGTGACCGGATGCCCACTGAAAAGTTTATAGAGCTTGGAATAGACCGAATATTGTAATAAAATCATTTTTTAAAACTCGATTGTATTTACTTGACGTTGAGTCAAAGATTTAATGTTATTATTTTGGTGTTATAATATTGTTTGTATTGTCCTCGACAGTATAGGAAAGTATTTCTTTCTTGTTGGTTCTGAATTTTATAAGTATGAGGAAGGACTTATCGCTAAAAAGTATATGTATGTATGGTATAGTTAATATTTCAGGATTTTTTTATGAATAAAACGTTGTATTTCACTGCAGGTCTTGCAAGGACTCGATATTATACTACAACTCTGCAGGTGTCATAGCTTATATCCACATAAAGGCATTGAGGTCGTGAGAATCCGTTTTCGTTTCTGCACATTATTTCGCTTTTAAAAGTCAATTATAACGTATTCGTTTAAAATTTCTATTAACAATTAATTTTTGCTTAGTGCAGTTTTGATTTTACAAAAGTTTTACTCTGTACATTGTCACTTTGTTACAAACTATTTACTCGTTACTGGATCCTAGAAAAATGTTATTGCTTGATCTAATACCGTACGAAGAAATCTTTTAATTGATATAATTTGACCGATGACTTGTTATGATTTTACACATTTTGTTATTATAAAACATGCTATTTTTGTTATAAGTATCAACATGTTGGTTTTGTACATGTTTTCCACTGAGATATGTATTGTTTTATATATAACTGTCTGTTGACATACTGTTATACATACTATGAAGGGCTCACAATGAAAACCAGTTCTGTTTCTGTGCATGCACTTAAACTAACCGGAAAATACTGATTAGGTGCCTAATATACATAGATACATACATTTCCTCACGTTCTAATTCCAATTGGGGTAGGCAGAGACTATCGATTGCCACTTCGTACGATCCTGGCAAACCTCTCTAGGTTCGTTTACACCCATCAATCTTTTCATACATGCTCTTTTATTCTTCATACTTCGGACGCCAGCCTTGAAATTTCAAAGAGAGATTTCTAGAAATCTTTTATATGATGTGAGCAGAATATGTTTTCTTCCAACTTCAAAGTAATACTTACTGCAAGAACTACTAACCTGATCACAAAGTATGACTTTTTTGCGACTAACATTCCCAAATAATCCACCTTAACATTAATGAAAAACTGAAAGTATCACCAAATTAAGAATAAATAAAGGAAAGAAAAATTTCGACACAGGTGGGAATCGAACCCGCGACGCCAGAACGCCTAACTATCACATAATTTGAATGTTTTTGTTCATGAAAACCTCATGTGGGGATTATTGCTAATAAATAAAGCATAAATAATGGAAAGGAAAGAATTTCGACACAGGCGGGAATCGAACCCGCGACCTCGGGTATATGCCCCCGTCGCTCTGCCATTGAGCTACCACACACACACACTTGCCACATGAGGTTTTCAGGAACAAAAACATTCAAATTATGTGAAAGTACCACCGTTCAGTACTTCAATCAAATTTCAAATATAAATAAAAACAACTACTATTTACATTCGTCTAGCAGTGAAAAAAAAATCGTGTCCATTCCTGTATGTGTTCATGATACCTCAACACAGGCAATGCATGTGGTCATTTATTATTATATGTCGGCTTAAAGAGAAAAAAAAAATGAGCCACTTATCGACCTTACCGAGGATAATAATGTCGCAAGGTCTACGACTGAAGAAAAGAGTATCTATAATAATTATTTCATCATGGAGTATTGTAGACTCAATCGAAACCTCCTTTAAAAGTGACCTTTGCGAAACGATTGAAAAATATTATGAAACAAAACGTTTATGTCATCGGGTGGCAGTCAAAATGGTGACTGAAATTTTTCTGTCAGCTCGATTAGAATTTAGCCATTGAAGAAAAATTGAATTGAATTGATTAGAATTTAGCAAAATACTCGACAATCCGAATTTTGCGGATAGATGTTGTCGACTCAAAATCATTATTTTTTTATGTTTTATCATTCAGGTAAGGTTTCGATCGAGTCTACCGTACCCCGTGACGAAATTAATAATATAGATATATAGGAAGAAAAATATTATATTCATCTTGTTATTCATTTGACAGCCTAAGTAATTCTGTGGAAGATTGCTCAGGAAACAATGAGAGGTTTTCTTTTTGAGAAATAAAAAAACAACATAGTTCCCTAGAGCTCTGTAGATGGCGTTGATGTAACTACGTTACTTACTTCAAACTTTCTTCGTGGCGTCAGTCGTGTTGCTACAATAATTTCGCCAATGTCAACTTTAAAAACATGTGTCACATCACCATGTACCCATTGCGCTTTACGATTTTCATCTTTAGTAAAAAGATGTATTCCTTCATTTTTACATAAATCTACAAGGCACAGACTCCTCTTCTTTTTTTCTTCGGACAATTTCTTTTTGGCGAGTGAAAACAACAAAAAGAATGTTAAATATAAATACCGTCTTTGTTTATTTACTTTTAAGCTATCTTGGTTTAGAATGATATTTATTTAGACTTTCAAATCAGAACGTTTTTATGTACGTTCCGTTTTATGATATCATTACATCCAAGTGTGAAAAACGTTCTGTTCCTACCAGTAACATAGCAAGTCTGGCGCCATCTATCCTGAGAACAGGGAAGAAGAAAAAAAGAAAAAATGGAAAACCTCTCATTACACTATCTACTTTTTAATAACTCCTTTGTTTTGTCTAAATAATAGTTGAGGACTGTCTCAAATAAATTAATATTACATATTTTATTTCATCAAGGAATTAACTAGGATGTCACTTTTTATGTATTGTATTGTAAGCTAAATCCTCATTGCTCATTACTATTTTTGTAAGTATGTGCGTGAGTATGTTAGCGACAATTTGTTTTATGTAAAAGTTGAAGTTTATAACTTTTAGCCTCATGATTCGTGTCTATGAGACTATGAAATCCATGGCTCGGCTGAACTAGACAAGTCGATCGGAAGCGGGCGTGGTGTGCTTTTACAAAATTGCTAGCGCGATGTCCATCTATATCTAGCTCGCCACTTTTAGGGAATTTCCTATCTGATAATCTTTTAGATAAAAAAGTATGAATTTTATAAGATAAAGTACCACGGGATTTTGAGAAGAAAAAGAGTCGGTCACGATTTCAGAGTACAAGGCGTGAATGATATGTCTACGTTATAATTTATCATTTCCGGACTTTAGATGATTAGAAATATTTTAACCGAAACAATAATTATTTATAAAATATTATTATTTTTCTTATTTCAAATTATATTTTCACATAAAATGTTGGTCGTTGTGCTGACGGAACACCCGATCTGCACTTGAGAATCAACCTGGGCCTACATGTGCACTGTGAAACACATACATGTCACCAAAGTGCATCTTTTATTGGGAGCTAGATCTTTTGAAAATGTACTGGCTGCTCTATTGTAAACGAATAATGATTCCATAAAAAATTGCCGTTTGCAGACCATATTATTATAACTACGTTGTACTATAATAAGTAGCCCTTACCCTGTATGACAGATTGGGTGCCCCCTTTTCCAACCAACTAACCACTGATAATCTAAATAGATGATACCAAAGTGAAGGTAACGAAGTCTGATAAGTTTAGAACTATATGACCTTTATAATTATGAAAGAATTTGTTCGAGTGTGTATAAGACAAAATACAAATACTGTTAATAAATAAAGGAAAGAAAACTTTCGACACCAGCGGGGATCGAACCCACATCCTAGGCGTATACCCGGAGGTCGTGGTAAAATTTTCTTTCCATTATTTATTAGTCATAATCCCACATGAGATTTTCGTGAAGTAAAACATCTAATTATACAAATGCCGAGCTAAAAATATCAAACTATATTTCTATCGCCATATTTAAAATAAATAAAACCATGTGTCAGGAAGAAGCTGGCACCAACACCGCGATAAAACTCAGTAATATGACGCGACTGATGGCTGGGCCATCAAAGGAACTCTGCTTTCATTTATCTAATGAAATACACCGATGCCCGTTTTTTTCGGATCCTATCTTTGGCGAGATCGAAATGGTTGGGAAATGCATTCAAACAGCTGATTCCAATGAGCTACATTATAAAATTAAAACTCAACTCAACGTATATCCCTGAAAGTGTTGGCAGATGCACTTATAGTTCTGAACATCAAGTTACATTGTTACCTAATGTTCAGAGGATTCATGTTTTGCTAGGACAAGGAACTCACGTAGGCCTATCGTATTTTGTACGAATACACCGACACATGACTAATTACAACTTAGCCTTATGTTTTCTCACGATGTTTTTTCTCCTTCGCCGTGTAGTGTCGGCTTAGAATAGCACTACCCCATTTCTACCGATGGGTGACTAACGGTATTGGGATTTTTGGGCGATGCGGTTGGAGACCCATCACCAACAACCTTTACTTTACTATCTTTTCCCCACTCAATTTTCCAAAAGTGGCTAAGGAATTTCTAATTCCTTAGCTCTGGCTACCCTTTCAAGGGATTTACAGCCGTGAGTATATGTATGTATGTTTTCCCTCACTGTTAACAACCATGATAAATTAATTACATATGTCTTTAGAAAACATAAATCGGAGTGGGCCCGACCCGGGATTTGAAACCTCATGGTCTGTACGTTAAGCGGTGTTCTACATACACAGAAGGAGTAACAAATCTGAGGAGAACTCAATTATGCTACAGCAAATGTACGATAGCGTTATTCATATGCCAACTATAGACTTAACTACTCCGGTAAAAGAAAAAAAACCCCTACCTATTGTTAACACAAAAGGTTCAAAAAAGTTAAAGAAATACCTTAAACTTAAAAGAATTGTAAGAAATCATGTAAAAAAACTTAATAAACTAAGGTGTAGTCAACATCATGAGATGAAATTTAAGTTAAATAGGCTAGAAAAACTATGTAGTGATTATGAACTTTCTCTAGACAATAATAAAGTTAAACTTAGCCATGATAGTAATAGGATTATAGAATTGGAAAAATCTCTTCAAGATATTACATTAAAGTATCATAACAGCCACTTAGAGATGCAAAGCTACATAGAAGGTTTAGAAGAAATCATAGAATTAGGTAATGAAAATCACCTATATAACATTTATAGAGAAAAGTCCTATAACTTCAACCAAGATTTTATTATTTATGTCAGAAATTATTCAAAAATTTTCAAAAAAGTTTGTGGTGAAGCTAAATCTAGATGCATAAAACATAAAATTAAGAATTCTTCTAACAAGAGTAAGACTGTCTGGAAAATAATTAACAGTGAAACTGGAAAACTAAAGTCCCCACATGATCTCAATTTATTATTAGATAATGAACTGATACAGTCAAGATCACAAATTGCTGACATTTTTGAAAATCATTTTATTAATACCCCTACTCAGACCACAGAGAAATTAAATTCATGTCCCCAAAAAGCTCTTGAGTTGTTGGAACGAAATGTTACCAAAACAACAGCACAGTTTTCTTTCATGTATGTTGACAGTAATGATATAATTAAAAATTTTAAAACTATTAGTCTTAAAAAAACCGAAGACATAACCGGAATGTCAGTTTTCGTCATAAACAGAATAATAAATATAATCGCTCCACATTTAACGATACTTTTTAATAAATGTATAGATATAGGAGAATTTCCAGACTGCATGAAGTTAAGTAGGCTCATCCCACCCCATAAATCAGGAGATAGTCAGGACTTTACCAATTATAGGCCTATTTCTATTTTACCAGTTCTCAGTAAAGTTTTTGAGAAAATCATGTCCAACCAAATGCTTTCTTATTTCAACAAACATAATATATTCCATGACGAGCAATATGGTTTCACCAAAGGTAGGTCTACTGTAGATGCAGGAGTGTCACTAATGAAACATATTTTTAATTCATGGGAAAACTCCCGGGATGCGTTAGGTATATTCTGTGACCTCACAAAAGCTTTTGATTGTGTAAAAAAAGAGATAGCGTTGATTAAACTTAAATATTACGGTTTTGACGAGCAAGCACTGAAATTGATGGCATCATATCTTAATAAAAGAACTTTAAAGGTTGATATTAATGGAACCACGTCGGAAGGATCGGAAATAGAAATGGGCGTTCCTCAAGGTTCTATACTTGGCCCATTACTGTTTCTGATTTACATTAATGATTTACCATTTATGGTACAAAAGTATTCTGAGATAGTTATGTTTGCAGATGACACATCTTTAATATTTAATGTAGCGAGATCCTCTACATCTCTTGACGACGTAAATAAAGCTATCTCACTGGTATTGCATTGGTTTACTGTAAATAACCTGGTTCTAAATGCCAAAAAAACTAAATGTATTAAATTTACTTTACCGAATGTTAGGCAAGTTGAAAACAATATTGTTATTGATAGTGAAAAAGTAGAATTAGTGAAAGAGACAAAATTCCTAGGGATAATAATCGATTCTAAGTTGCAATGGGGACCCCATATACTAACACTTTCTAAAAGGCTGAGCTCAGCAGCGTATGCCGTGCGTAAGATTAGAGAAATAGCAGACGTAGAAACAGCTCGCATTGTGTATTTCAGTTATTTTCATAGTATTATGTCGTACGGTATTTTATTATGGGGTAAAGCGGCTGATGTTCATAAAGTTTTCGTCTTACAAAAGCGAGCTATCCGATCTATTTACATGTTGAGGTCGAGGTATTCGTTGCGCGAAAAATTTAAAGATATTGGCATTTTAACTGTCCCTTGCCAATACATATTTGAGAATTTAATGTATGCTAAAAAGAATATATGTCAATTTAGTAAAGTTAGTGATAGGCATACTGTTAACACTCGAAATAAGGACAAACTTAACGTACCGAAGTGGAGACTTAATAAAGTAAGTAACTCCTTTATGGGACTATCCCTCCAAATGTTCAACAAACTTCATTCTGACATGTTGGAATTGCCTGTGGCATCTTTTAAAAAGGCAATTAAAGCAATGCTTTTAAAGAAATCTTACTACAGTGTTCAAGATTTTTTAAACGACAAGGACCCAACGCGCACATGACCGTGTCCGTAAAGCTATAAATCTTCCCTCGTTATTCCCAGGAATAATTGTCTGGTGAGGATTTTTCTTCTCACGTTATGTGATTGGTTTTTTGTGATGGACAATTTATTTTTATTATGTCAAACAAGCGTTTGGTTTTGTCGCGTAGAAAATCTTTTATAAAGTAAAAACATGTTAATAAACTGAAATTGTACAAACCATGTTTTGAAAAAATTAAAAAATGTGAATGTAAAGAGTTTCTTTGTTGCTTCTTCTCTTTACGAACACCTTCCGAAGCAACGGACTAATGATAAATTTAAAAACATTTGACGTTAAAAAAATGTTAGTTTTTAACTTAATTTTGAAGAATAAACTTTTTGACTTTTTTTTTTTAACATACTGAGCTATATTTTTTAATTATTGCCATTGCATTTTTCGGTTACTACGCTATGGAGTAAAAGGAAAAACTATAGTAATAATATAGTTTTGGTCCCTGGCTTTATAGTGATAAGACTGTGTGACTGATTCGCTTTTGAGAGATTTCTAGAAATCTTTTATATGAGGTGAGCAGAATATGTTTTCTTCCAAATTCAAAGTAATACTTACTGCAAGAACTACTAACCTGATCACAAAGTATGACTTTTTTGCGACTAACATTCCCAAATAATCCACCTTAACATTAATGAAAAACTGAAAGTACCACCTTTTGTAACTAAAATATCGAAAATATTTATTTTGAGATGATAATGAGACAAAGTGTTTTGTATTCTATTCTTTTACATACGATAATAAACACAAATATTCGATTTCCTACTTATTGGGGCAGGCAGAGACTATCAATTGCCGCTTTGCCCTTTGATTTTGGCAAACTCTACCGCTTCTCTCTCATCCATTATTCTTCTGATATATGCTCTTGTATGCTTTTCACTTCGGCCGTTCGACTTTGCAAGCACGTTTTCATTCAAATAAATCCTCATTTTTATACATGCTACGTACATATACTCACGTCGTTTAAGATATTGGATATTGGCTCTTATTCATCTAGATTCATTAGCATTTTCTTACATGCTCATGGCTCATTTATTCTTCACACTTTTGATGCCTTACTTTTTTAAGCAAACTATCTATTCAATCTTCCGTCGTATATATGGTTAATTCAAACAATCCTAAGTGATATTTGCCGTCATTATTAACAAATCCAGTGACACACTGGATGATGATGACACAATAATTGATCTCTCAACTCTCAAACTTGTATAAATACAATGTATACTCTTTAAAATGTATTAAAAGCGATGGAACGGGGACCATAATCAAAATATGGTGCAGTCGGTGGCTATAAAATTTTCATCAGAAACGGTACGTTTCTTAAATATTTGTCAACAACAAACGGAATCAATCAAACCTGTTAACTATTTTTATTTACAAAAAAAACAATACTAGCTTTACACTTGATTGTATTTGTATTGATTAATATAATATGAAGTTGACCGGGCAAATAACGTTTAATAAATGTACATCCCTAAGGAAGCAGACTGGTTTCCAGATTGCCGTGTATTATTGCATTTCTTTCCTATTTATTGACTCGTTTGGTTTGTTGGAATTTCATCAAGGATTGTACATAACATACATACTCACTCTATTATTTCCTCTGGGGACGGCAGCGACTGCGATCCAGGCAAACCTTTCGAGTTTAATTTATATTTGTCATACTTATCAGGGATTGTTATTATTGTAATTTAACCCTCTTTCCCATTCAAGAAAATATTTGCGTTTTTCGCCAACTTTAACTTAAAATCAACGTTCATGGTGTATAGCCCCGAAGGGGTGTAAGAAACAGACACTTATCAGCTTATCACCGCATTGTAAACTAAACTAAATTTTTTTATATATTTCTTATCTAATCACAGGACTAAGTCTAGCTCATGTATGTGGGTTCCCTTAGGATATTTTCACTTAAGAATTTCAACTATTGTCTCAAAGTTTTCATTATTACTTACAAATTTAAAAAAAGTAAGTGAAAGAACTTCCCTTACATCGTATTTCATTAAAAGTAAAAACATAAAGTAGCATTGATTCAGCATTTTATCTCAGTGCCTTATAGTGGAGTCAGAAAATAAACGACTAAAGTATACCAGAAGCCAATGAAAGGATCGCATATTAACATAAAAGTCAATAAGGTGCTTTGCCTAACGAGCAAGTGCAGGGTTCACGTTTGTTTTGGAATGTTTTAAATAATTTCAGCGTCAGTTTACCAAAGTCTTGGCGACAGACGTAAAAAATTAAACCTACCTGCGAGAGGCTTGAAGTTTGTTTCCACTTTCAATCGACAACGACTTATTTACTGCTTCGTAGTTATTATTAATACATTTTTGTAATATAATTTGCGGATCAGAGAATTTGTATACTAATATAATATTCGAAATAAAAAGTGTTTGAATAAATATAGATTATTTCAATTCCATATTGGCATTTATTATAACTATTTTTAAAAATATGCTTTGTTTTGTTACATGTTTGGATTCAGATTCTGATACGCTTAGGAGTGAATTAAGCGAGCCATGCATAGGGCAACTATGTGGAGGAAAACAAGTTATTGAAATTATAACTCATACTAAATACGTTTTTAAATATTGATTTGTTCTTTATTTCAGAACCAGTTAAACTTAATTGTTATTGACACTTACTTATTTTTATACTGTCATTGTAAATATTATGTTATGAGAAATAAATTCTGAATAGAATAACAAAAATTCGATATTGGAAAATACATAAAAAACATAATTGACGGTAGACAATGGAAACACACGTTTACCGGTTCGACTCACTAGGAGAATGTCGTAACTATTAGTTTAATATATTGGAAACATTACCATAAGTGATGTGGTTTTTAGCTGGTTCTCTGACATCTCAATTCTATTAGGAATGTTCCAATCAATCGTCTTTTAAATATACATGAAGATCATATCATGTCACAAATATTCATTTTAATCTAGTAAATGAATTATAATTTGTCAGTTTTAGAATGTTGGGAAACATGAATTTGACTGAGTCATAATAAATGTAATCTTGATAGATTTATGTTTTTGCTCTTTTCTATTTTATTTATCTTGGCATTGTTTTCGATACTGTTGGCAATTCTCGTTATATTTCTATCGCGTGATGTGAATGATGACGAATTATTCAACACGTTATTTTAAGTTTTTACTTTTAGTACCAGCGCGGTAGAACTAATATTCATTCATTTTTATCATATATCAAACAAAACAATATAATTTTTATTTAAACGTTGACTGGTATGGTTGATTTTGATTTGATTCAGAAACTCAAAATCAAGACTGTTCACGCCACATATCACCGCAGAGGTGGCAGAGGAACTAATACTTCTGAATATCACGTGACATTGTCTCCTGTTGTTCAGATTACTAATTTTTTTATTGGACATTGTATTCAAGTAAAAGGAAGTAGGTCCATCGTCATTTTGTAGGAATATACTGTCCATGGCTACGTAGCTAATGAGCCTACGTATTTGTAGTCAGCTTAGCTCAGTGGGTTTCCTCACGATATTTTCTCTCACCGTTATCAACCATTGCACACATACGACTTTGACTAGAAAAGATAAATTTGTGTAGGTCTGACCCGGGAATTGAAGCCACGCCTGTCCGTATTAACTTTACTAATTACAAGCATAGAATCGTGAGCCCAAAAAATCCATATTAAGCGGGGTAATGACTATCTTTAGACTTATAAGGGATTGAAAGTGATGTAACAATTGCTTATAGATGTTTGTATTTATTGTTTTCCCAGAGATTGAAACTCGGATGCTTTTAAATCCAAAAATATCGATAAACTCCGAATGCTTGAATAGTAATATTAATGTGGAATATTTTATCAGTAATAAAAATCCAGAATGCAATAGTATTTCAACAATATTTATTTTTTGAATTCAATAAAAGTTAAAACTAAAATTACATGTATGTATTAGATTTAAATCCGAGAAAGCCTTTATGGAGAAATAATATCATCATTTTATGTAACGTTACTTTATAAAATATTGTATAAGATCGTACAATAGACAACCAAAGGAGCTTAAAAACCCCTGGAAGTTTCTTTGAAAAATATTAGTAATTCGCAACGACGCAACTTCATACGGAGGATGTAGAAATGTGGATACTTAGTAGCGGCATAAAAGAATCCTGCATATTACCTTTAGCAATCACTTGAACAGCTTCAAATTCTTCTCTTGACTATAAATTTTCTTTACAATCCTTTTTACCCGACTGCTTCAAAAGGAGGATTATGCATTTCCTGCGTATGTTATTCAATGGCTGTGAACTTTGGTGAAACTCGTGAAAAGATGTGAAATTGTCTAGTTTGAAGTCCCAAATTGAAAACACGTTAGATGTTTTTATGTTAAAGAACATATTAGAAAATTACTTGCATCGTCGGTTGAAGAGTTGCCAGAGATGATGAATATCGCTTTGTGCATCTTTTGAAAAAAAGGGAATGAGGGTAAATATGGCTAAAACCAAAATCATGGTTTTTGAGAGAGAGGAGAATATGACCGAATGCGTGATTGAAATTAATGGTAAGAAAGTGGAACAAGTGAAAGAGTTTGTACATCTGGGAAGTTTGGTTACTAGGGATGGAAAGTGTGATGAAGATATCGAGAGAAGAGTGAAAAAGGGTAATGCGATTAATGGAGCTTTGAATAGTCTCATGTCTAGTCAGTCGTTGACAGAATAGGCACGAATTGCAGTGCATGATGCTGTTCTGGTTCCTACGCTTATGTATGGCAGTTAATGTTGGGTGTGGCAGAAGAAGCATGAGTGCAGAGCTGCAGAGATGAGGATCTTTAGAAAATGATGTAATGTAAGGTTATGTGATCGTGTGAGAAATGACGTGATTCGTGAAAGGTGCAGCTTGAAAGATGATTGCAAAAAAGATAGAAAAAGGAATGTTGAGATGGTTTGGGCATAGAGAGGATGGATGATAGTAAATTGGTGAAAGAGATCTATAGAGCCAATGTGGAAGGTAATGTCAGTAGTGGACGACCACGGAGGACAGACCTCGACCTCGACCAAATAGAGTGTGTGATCAAAAAGGCCGACGTCGGAAGTATGAAGAATAAAAGAGCATGTATAAAAAGATTGATAGATGTAAACGAAGCTAGAGAGGTTTGCCAGGATCGTACAAAGTGGCGATCAATAGTCTCTGCCTACCCCAATGGGAAATAATGGCGACAGTATTTATTTATATATGTATGTAGGAAATCTCTTTATTGTAGACTAAAACACAGAATATTGTACAAAAGTTGCTCAAAAAAGTACAATTGGTGGTTTAATTACTAAAAGCAATATCTATCGGGCAACCTTTAGATGGAATGAAAAATAGAAATAAGGTCATTCGGAGTTGTTAACATTTCCAGTGTTAAAAGTGCTAGTTATGCCCAAGTAAATCTCTGAAATAGATTACTATTAGGCCGTAATATTTAAAAAAAAATAAGGGTTAAGTTTATATATGATGATGATGATGATATGGTCCAACCGATTTCGGTCACGGCGACCGCTTCAACGTGTCCTCTATGGACGCCGGTCGTGTAAGTTTATATATATATGTGTATATTAAAGATGTATGTATTAATATAAGGTCCACCAATTTAAATAAAATGTTCTGAATTACATTTTGTTAAAGTAAATGAAATATTAAATTCAAACTTAATTATGGAATTCCTGTTAAAGCTTTTATAATTGAACTACAAAATATCATAATGTGGCTTTTACACCTCATTGAATGAAGTTGATTATATGTAAATATGAGACTAAAACTGCAGAGCTATATATTAATTTCTTTTGCTTACAACTAAATTTGATTATTTATTTGTCTGCCTACCCCAATGGGAACTAACGGCGTGAGAATATGTATGTATGTATGATACTTGTTTGCTAAGATCGCACAAAGTGGCGATCGATACTCTCTGCCTACCCAATCAGAACTAATGGCACGAATATATATTATAAATGTATGTAATTCAGAGAAGTTTAATTGTACAAACTAATTACGTAGTTTCCAAAGTCACAACTTCCTTAAATCCGGTTACTGAAACAATTTGTTTAATTTAAGACTTCCGTTTTATAGACCTAGAATAAGGCTATATACATACATACATATACTCACGCCATTAGTTTCCATTGGGGTAGGCAGAGACTATCAGTTGCCAATTCGTACGATTCTGACATATCTGTCTAGCTAAGCATAAGGCTACTGTTACTTTTAAAACATTTAAAGAAGTCCGCAGTGGGAGGCAAGCGTATATATCCTTTAAAAGGAATTTGTATTTGTTGAATATAGATCATAATAATAAAAATGAGTTTATTTGCCTTTTTTGAACACACAAAAACAAAGTTGCAACAATAAAACAACAGTTACAAAAAGTTACGAAGTACGTTCTGCCGCTATAACTTAAATTCTCAGTTCTGTAATATAAGTTATCGAATGATGTTTCATCCTTAGTCTAAAATCCAAATTATATAAGCATTAATAATATTAAATAATCGTCGAGTCTTTATGCCATACCATAACTCATTATAGTACTTTGCCTATTCAGTTCATCCAAATATAGTCGCGAAATATTGAGTACAGATAGAACAATTATATTATCAATCAATTAAACACGAAACATAACTGTCACCACAAAATGGTAACGCGCACAAAATAATAAGTTGAATGACTCAAAACACAATAAAGCTCTCTAATAAGCGATCATTAAAATACTAAAACTATTCGAAACCAATAAACGATTCAATAAAACGATTGTTTATTCAAGCCCGAATAATTTCCCAGTACCCAGCGGGGTTATTATAAAAAACATTAGGCCTTGATATGGTTAGATGCCTTTTGTTTGAGCAGTCTCTGTGGTTTAACATCGCATCATGCTTTATCATGGCTCACGCTGGGTTGTGAGGTGGCCAGTGGGCGGATGGCTGATTGACAACTTGTCTTTCTTAATCATCAACGAAATTATTTACGCTTTATATATTTATATTTAGCCGTCTTCGAAGATGACGAAAGTATCTAGAATAAATTTCTTTGTGATTGCAAGACATCTTCAAATTACTACTTACTAGTGTATTTTTGTTCTGATGTAGATTGAATACTTCTATTGCATGTTGCATACATTTTTGTATCTAATTTTTTAGATTTAGTCACTATATGGTATGATAATAAAAACATTTAAATAAAAAATCTGTATGATTTTAAAAAGTATAAGAACTGTCTTGTTTTGTTAGAGAAGGTGCTGCAAAAGAATAAATACTACTTTATTTCGAATTTTATAAATTGAACTTCTGTCCTTTGACGCAAAAACCTTTTAAACTATTTCATAATTCTGGAGAAATAATTTGAAAAGCAAACAGGTGAGGATGATGAACAACATTACTATTATTTATAAAGGTAGATTAAAAAAATGTAATAACCAAAATACATTTACCGAACTTATGACTTTAGAAAAGACAAGTGTTCTGTGTGTTAAGCGCATGTTCTAACCACTGAGCTAACTTGAAAATAAATTTTTATATATTCCAAAAATAACTTTACTCAGAAACTGTATTTCAATCGCCATATACTCACTTTCAGAAGATACTTATCTGCTAGTCACTAGCACTTAATTTCTCATATCAAGCTAGTGTTTGATATGAGAAAAGAAGTGCTATTAATACATAAATTGACTTCGTAGATAACTTAAAGACTTAAACAAAGCTGTTTACAAGAAGCTTCATTGTGCCGGAATTACAAATTTTTCGGTTTGGATGTTACATATTACATATATATATATATAATTATATATTATATATTACATATATATATATTATATATATATATATATATATATAATTATATATTCATTGTGCCGGAATTACAAATTTTTCGGTTTGGATGTTACATATTACATATATATATATATATAATTATATATTATTTATTACATATATATATTATATATATATATATATATATAATTATATATATATATATATGTAATATGTAACATCCAAACCGAAAAATTTGTAATTCCGGCACAATGAATATATATATATATATATATTCATTGGTATAACAGTGGGTAGAACACTCGGTTATCGTGCAAACGACTAGTGTTCAAATCCTGGGTCGGGCCTACACCAATTTGTCTTTTCTAAAGACATATGTGTGGTTAATTTATCATGGTTGTTAACGGTGAGGGAAAACATCGTGAGGAAACCCACATGGCTGAGTTGTACTTAGTCATGTGACAGTGTATTCGTACAAAAACGGCGATAGGCCTGCCCCCTATCACGTGAGTACACTGTCCATGCAAAACGTGGGTACTCTGAACACCAGGTGACAAAAGTCACGTGATGTTCAGAAGTATTAGTACCTCTGCCAACCCCTTCGGGGATATTCGGCGTGAACGTTTATGTTATGTTATGTTATGTTATATATATATATATATATTACATAATTATATATATATATATAATTTTTAATATATAAAAATTTACTAAATAATAAAATAATTAAAAATTATCTACGAAGTCAATTTATGTATTAATAGAGCACTTCTTTTCTCATGTATATATATATATATATATGTATATTATATATATGTATGTAATATGTAACATATATATATGTGAGTATATATATATACTCACGGCCATGAATCGCAAAAAGGGGTAGCCAGAGCTTCACAGCTACAAACTCCTTAGCTACGTTTGGAAGATAGGGGAGAAGATTGTAGAAATAGACATTGGAGATGGGTTTCCAACCACATCGCCGAAAAACCACTTAAAAAGCACCTTTAGTCGCCTCTTACGACACCCGTGGATATAAAAAGGGTAGTGACATTCTAAGCTGGAACTACAGGGATCGGATGTTAGAGAAACTATTTAATCACACTACGCAAAAGTATCAAACTCTCCCACGGCCCATATATGTCCCCACCGAGGGGCTCGAGCCTGCCCGATATAGGGCGAGTTGGCCATAGTCCACCTCGCTGCCCAATTGTGGGTTGGCAGACTAACGACTACTATCGCAATAGGAGCCGGTACCGACGGCTTAACTTTTTCGAATAATCAGGTGATTCAAGCCTGCAATACCCTTCCAGACTGGGTTAAATCTTACAAATTAAATTTGTAAGGTAACCACCCCCGGGGATCGAACCCGAGACCTCCGCACTTGAAACCAATCGCTTAACCTCGAGACCATCCCATGGAGCATGGAGGCAGTCGAAGGCCAAACTCAGAAAATGTAAAATAAAAAATGGCAGGTATACTAAAGTATCAAATCCATTTATCTTCTTTCTCGTTATAATCTGTTCTAATGAATAATAATATTGACAACTAAACCCGTTTTCTAATCTCGTTAACCTCATTAACTTTTTTTGACATTTTATTATTGGGTAGAAGCCCTTTATCCGGCAAAATCGATGTTTTCCTCTACTCTATAGGAAAAACAAGCTTTAAAGACAACAACAAAACTAAATTATATGTGATAAGTTCAGACTCGTTACCTTGGAAGGCTTTGCCATAGTCAAATTCTAGAGAAGACAAGAATCAAAGAGTTATAACAAATGCCACCCGCACCGAAGTGAGAAGAAATGTGTGAGAAAAAATATGAAGATGGGGAAAGCAAGACAGTTTTGCCATGATCGTACAAAGTGCCAATTGAAAGCATTTGCCTATCGCAACTAACTTCATTCAATTAGAGCAATCGATGGAATGGTCGAGAAATCTGTCGAACTGTAAAGAGCACCGTAACCCCCTAAAGTGGAATCTTAGTGGGGAAGTAACCACCCCTTCAAGGCTAAATGTGTACACTCAGACTTTAAATAAAAACTAAAAAATAATCCAATCTAAGTTGCACAGTTTGGCGTCTGAGTGCGATTTCACTAGAGGCCGGATGTTTTCAACAACTTCGGAAAATTGTGTTTCTTCAATATTTTTTCTATTTTATGCAAGTTTTAATTAAATGAACTTTTATAACTCTCCTTTTAGTTAAAGTGTTATGATCACAATGGTAAGAAAATTGTAGTTATGATGACTGCATTATAAAGTCATCCATATAGATAAATGAATTTGGAGTGTCCGATATATATATAACATTTATGAATATCACGTGATATTCTATAACCTAATCGGGAGCAGGAGAGTCTTTAACTTTACAAAACCACTAATATATTACTAAATATGACTTAGTTACGTGGGTTTCATTAAGATGCTGTCCGTACCCGATTGCAACAATGGTAAACAAGCCCCGCATATCACTACAGAAAAAATGATGACCGTCTCTGCCTACCTCAATCTATACTGATGGCTTGAGTATATGTATAATTATGCAAAAATAATTTTCTAATTTATTAGATTTTCTTTCACAATCTGTATTTCACTTTACTCTACATGATTGTTGATACTCAACCACGACGGGAAAAGACGAGGTACAAATACTAAACCGGCTGCTCAAGCTAGAGTTTACATCACCCGCAAGATAAAAATCAATAAATAATTCTTAACCAAAACTAAGACAAATTGATTTGTCATCAAATACGCTTATTTCTCATGATTTTAAGCATTAACATTTTTTCTCGGTTCCACTAATGAAACTAATAAGTGGTAATATATCACTAATACACTTTCTCAAGCAAATATTATTCAAAACATGTTAAAGTATTAAAGTATTGGCGCAAACGTGTTTTAAATAAGTAAATACCGACTGAGATTGACTGTATTTTTCCTATTGAGTGATTTATCAAAGAAGCTAAGTATATGAATATATTTAGGAAATTCATTGGCCGCTTCTTATGTTTAATGATGTCTTATTATGTCGGTATAATACTGAGAGAGTCGTTCGATTGTTGTTTTGGGTTAACGGTTGAGGACTTGAGAAAATATCGTTGTACAAAAATAGAGTAAAACTACCAAATAAACTAGTACAAAAGATAACAAAAGAGATCCCTTTCAATAGGCGAGTAATTAGTTAGACACGGAGTAAACGAGTCTATATGGAAATAGTGGCGTCATGCCTCGACTTTTTATACACAACCTATTGAATATGAAAATTCCAACGTTGTTTTGCTGCGAGTAGAATATCAGATACTAAAGACTTAGTTGAAAAAAAAATTGCCGTGTAGTTTTGGCTTAGAATAACACTCCCCCATTTCTACCCGTGGGTGATCGTAAGAGGCGTCTAAGGGTATAGGGGCTTATAAAGTGATTTTTGGGCGATGTGGTTGGAGACCCGTCACCACAAACATTTATTATTACCATCTTTTTCCCCATCGACTTCCAAAAGTGGCTGAGGAATATTTCATTCCAAAGCTCTGGCTACCCCGTTAAGGGATTTATAGCCGTGAGCATATGTATGTATGTATGTAAAAAACTTACTCGTAATTTAAACTTACAAGCTTCTTTAGTTTTACCGAACCCTTGTTCAAACGTTTACACCGTATACGTCTAAAAGGATGGCAGAGGTCTTATGTGAACCTCATGTGACGTTAATACATACATACATACATATACTCACGGCTATAAATCCCTAAAAGGGGTAGCCAGAGCTAAGGAATCAGAAATTCCTCAGCCACTTTTGGAAGTTGCGTGGGGAAAAGAAGGCAAAATAAAGGTTATTGGTGATGAGTCTCCAACCGCATCGCCCAAAAATCCCTTAAAAGCCCCAATACCGTTAGTCGCCTCTTACGTACACCCACCGGAAGAAATGGGGTAGTGCTATTCTAAGCCGACACTATACAGCAGAGATCTCCAAATATAATCAAAGTACCCACGTTTGGCCTGGACAGTGGACTAAAGTGATAGGGGTATGGTCTCGGTAGTAGGTCTAACGGTGTTTTTGCACGAATAGTGTCACATGACTTTCAAACTTTCCGTGTAGTGTCGGCTTCGAATGTCAACACCCCTTTCTAACCTCGGGTATCGTAAGAGGCGACTAAAGGTATGGAGACCCATAACCAACGATAGTTTATTTCTACCATATTGTCCCCTATCAACTTCCAAATGTGGCTGAAGAGTTTTTAGCCCTAAAGCTCTGGCTACCCCATTTTGGGATTTATGGCCGTGAGTATATGTATTTATGCATGTCCTTTAAAAGTTTAGTCATGTTGGTTATCGTGCGCCATTTTGAACGATCCTTGAAACCCTCTCGGTTTGCGTTTGTATTTTTTTCATACGTGTTATTTAGTTAATTGTGTGGAACTCAGATGAGTTACATACATACAAACATATACTCACGGCTATAAATCCCTAGAAGGGGTAGCTAGAGCTAAGGAATCAGAAATTCCTCAGCCACTTTTGGAAGTTGTGTGGGGAAAAGATGTTGAAATAAAGGTTTTCAGATGAGTCGTAGCAATTAAACTATTATCACTATGTATTCATTAAGCATTGAAGTTTTATGTTAAGTTTATTTAATTGGGTTAACTAAGTCATCCAAATTATAGGGGGTGTCCAGCGGCATGAGTCTAATTGGAAAATTCCGACTGAATTCAAGCCATTAGAAGAAAAATCGTGTATCTAATGTTATTAGTGTATTAGGTTACATACATGTAGGTATGTGTTTTAAAATGCGATCAATCGGTAGATATTTTAATCAAATAGACTAGTTTTCTTTTTATTCTTTAACCTCATATTCTATGTATGCTGTGTAGTGCCGGCTGTCGTAAGAGGCAACTAAGAGATTTGGGGGTGTTGAAGTAATTTTTAGGCTATGTGGCGGATCATACCAATAAACTTCCAAATGAAGGTTTACAATTTCCAATTCTGAAGCTTTTCTCATAAATTTTAAGGAATTTATGACTGTGCGTAAGCGTATGTATCTTGGTTTAATCTCAAATTGTTCACTGAATTATTCCAAAACATATCAAAAGCTAGTATTTCATTAAACTACTTTATCGGTTCTGTTCTATTTTCCAAGTATGTAGTTAGGCCAGCGCTCCAGGTTTCCTCGTACAATGGCATGATAACAGCCTCGGACCTATTCCCTGGAATCCGACCATCGTTGAACGTTGAACTGGGAACAATACGCTTGCACCAGCTCCAATCTACTTTCAAGACAATGCTTTCATAATCTACTCTCCTCTTATATACTTATCAATTAATTGGGCCTTTAAAGTAAAGCGATTTATACTTAAAGTATAAGTTTCAGTAATTTGATTTGTTCTACACACTTTACTTTTGTTTCAATACTTTTTACCTGCATGTATTTTCATATTTTATTCATTTTGTCAATGTCGACTTTAATGAGCTATTTTGTGTCAATTGGAAATAAATACCAAAACATATGTTTCGCTACTTTGAAAGTAAAAGGCAAAGATAAACAATATCGATATTTATACAAAGCGTGAGAAGTTTCGTAGGATTTTATAAAAATATAGCGACACAGAAAAATGATGGCATGAGTATTTTTATCTACTTAAACTTTAACAACCTACGCAGTACCTTAATTTAGACATTACTTTTCTAAAAAAGTTTATTTATAGCCAATGAGAAAAAACGTGATTCGTGAAAGGTGCGATGTGATAGATGATATTGTAAAACAAGATAGAAAGAGGAATGTTGAGATGGTTTGGGCAAATCGAGAGGATGGATGATAGGAAATTGGTAAAAGGTATCTATAGAGCTAATGTGGAAAGTAATGTTAGTAGAGGACGGACACGAAAGACACACTTGGACCAAATTGAAAGTGTGCTCGAAAAGGCAGGCGTCCGAAGTATGAAGAATAAAAGAGCATGTATGAAAAGATTGATGGATGTAGACGAAGCAAGAGAGGTTTGCCAGGATCGTACGAAGTGGCGATCGATAGTCTCTGCCTACCCCAATGGGAATAAACGGCGTGAGTATATGTATGTATGTATGTATGTATGTATGTATGATGAATGTAAATGAAGCTGGAGAGGTCTGCCAGGATCATACGAAGTGGTGATCAATAGTCTCTGCCTACCTTAATGGGAACTGATGGCATGAGTATATTGAATTGAGTATAATGAATTGAATTTTTGTGTATGTCGAATCAAGTCAAATTTACAAAAAATTCAATCAATATCATATAACCGCAACTCGTTACAAAACATACCTTAAACTATTTATACGATAGTCATCATGTCAGTGGATAAAGAACCTATTGTTTCTTTTACCAAACACATTTCCCAACAAGCCTAATGCATTGATATCTAATAAAGAGTCCTAATGAATGTACCACCGACTGTGAAATGACGTGACGTCATCTCGAACGCAATAGTGATGTAGTGAATAGTGTATGATAACAGTATCGATATTTCTGTATCTTCATTCGGATCGGATCAACGAAATCCCGTATCACCGGGTGAGATAATTGCTATTGTCTGCGTTTGAGCGCCTCTCAACTCAACAGTTCAACGTTGGATCATAGAGTTGGAAATATTGGAATTGTTAGTATGATTTAAAGAATATTTGAATTTTAATATGTATCTATTTGTAATTAATGATGTTATGTTATCATATCACAATATGATAAAGAATGAATGGTGCAATAAAGATAATCTTTTTCATATTTACTCTTATATAAATTCTGATTTATCGAAGTAAATCTTGTTTCATTAAATAGCATCTGACTGAGTGCTCACATATCGATTTTATAAAAAATATGGGTTTAACGGTATTTTCTTGTCAGTGTGCTTGAAAAAACGTATATCTTATTCTATCATAACTTTTGATTATTAATATCTAACATACATATAATCACTGCTATAAACCTCATACCAGTAACCAAAGCTTCGGAACTTGAAATTTTGGAAGGAAGTTGAAGTTGGAAGTGCCGTGTAGTGTCGGCTTAGAATAACACTACCCCATTTCTGCCCGTGGGTGATCTTAAGAGGCGACTAAGGGTATAGGGGCTTTTTAAGTGATTTTTGGGCGATGTGGTTGGAGACCCGTCACCAGTAACATTTATTATTATCATCTTTTCCCCATCAACTTCCAAAAGTGGCTGAGGAATTTCTCATTCCAAAGCTCTGGCTACCCCGTTAAGGGATTTATAGCCGTGAGTATATGTATGTAGTATATGTAAGTTTTAAATTTTGGTAATGGGTCTTCAGCCACATCTCATAGTGGTCACTTGAAAATGCCAAATACCTTGAGTTACGACTAGACAAGTTCTCTTTGGTTCTGTAAAAGCGATTAGTGCTATCCTGAACCGTAACAAAGCATCACAGCCCATAAATGAAATATCTACTTCCCCCTGTAGTTTCTAAGAACCAAATGGGATTAATACATATTTATAAACCCTTAAATTAAAAAAATTGGTAACAGATCAATTCAATTTAGACTGTCTTTTTCGCAAATATTTAGACTAAAATTAAATTACTTTTTAATTAAAATATGAAATATATTTTATAGAAGATTTATTCTAAATTAAATTTTAGATTTACAGAATCCTTGTGTTTCCATATTTTACATGAGTTAATTAGCAATAATTTTATAGCACATGGCAATGAAAACTTACTACATATCTATAGTATTCAGATTTTCCTAATATTTTATAAACATTTTATGACTTGATTTATTAGTTGCGTAGTGCGTTGCGGCTCAAAATTAAAATTATGATGTATTGTACCACTCGCTAAATTAGCTGTGCATTTTTATAGTTATTTCAACCGTGTATATAAAATTTAGAAAACACTCATGTATTTGAGTTCATATCTGATAAATAAAGGAAAGAAAAATTTCGACACTAGCAGGGATCGAACCCACGGTATCCGGATATACGCCCCCGTCGCTCTGCCAATTGAGCTATAGTGTCGATGGCTTCTAGTGCGAAATTGTTCTTTTCTTTGTTTCTTTTACAGTTTTTTTAAGTAGTGTTTGCGTTCCCTATCTCAGGTTTTGAACAAATTCGGAAGGCCACATGTCTACCTGTACAGATAGAATGCAAATGTTGAGACCGCCTAACTGTTATATAATCATTACCTTCGTTTATTAGAAATAATCCCCACATGAGGCTATCATGTACAAAAAACATTTTAATTCATATCTGATGTTTTCGTAGGTCTATATACAATGGTGAACTTGTAGAACAGAGCTGAGATGACGCAGCACCGGCTATTCGAGATATTTGCAATCGACCGCTCTCCGTACGAACCTACGGCTATAACAAGATAAAAATTAACAGTTATTTGCCATTCAATACGTTTGATTGCTATGAGTTATATGCGACTTGTTTAGCCAAGTCTTTTGATATATCTTTGTGTTATCGATATATCGTATAGGGTCCAAATCACACTATTGTCTTTATGATTTAGTTTATTAAGGAACTTTCCTTTGTTAACTCACAATTTGATTCTTGGACATGTTATGAAAAAATAAAGCACTTTGCCTTGTAAAAGTTTTAATAACTCGAATAATATTATATTAAATATGTTTCGAGATATGTAAAATTCTTCTTTTATGTGGAGTGAAAGATGGTAAGAAAGGTTCTACGTTTCAACTTGACGCTCTCAATCAATTCAAACATTTTACTCTTGAGACGATATTTCCGAGCGACAGCCATCCCGTTGTATTTGACTATCGATTCGTTTCTCGCAGTTCGATGGGATGTCAATACAAATAGATCAGGATTTCAGAATATTACGTGAGAAATCATTGCCTTAAAGCCTTTTATGTATATCAAAAATATACATAGCTGCCTGTACCACTCTATGTATAGTAGTATTTTTGTCTGAGGTGGCGTGATTGATAGTAGATTTTTTGTATTAATCCATCCAACTCTATATGTGGTCGATAAAATATTTATTATTTTTTGCCCTGGTCTCATTTTTATCATAGTTTTCCTGGAGATGGAAGTAAAAAGGCAAAAGATCTTCACAACATCGGCGTCACGAGACATTATCAAGGCATAGCTCTACGTTTTGGTAGGCCTACCTATTAAAACGGAACGTGGCCGCCACTCGAGATAAGCCCCAAAGGCCATCGGCTAGATCATAACTGGCCACAAATACTGTTTCATTCTATGCCGACACTACACAGCTTTCACCCCATTTCTTCCGGTAGGTGTACGTAAGAGGCGACTAACGGTATTGGGGCTTTTAAGGGATTTTTGGGCGATGCGGTTGGGGACCCATCACAACCTTTATTTTACCATCTTTTCCCCACGCAACTTCCAAAAGTGGCTGAGGAATTTCTGATTTCTTAGCTCTGGCTACCCCTTTTAGGGATTTATAGCCGTGAGTATATGTCCCTATGCATGTATGTATATACTGTTTTAAAAGTTTTGTCTACGTACAAGACGATATGGAGCAGCTTCACGAACACTGCTTATTTAAACCAGATTTCAGCGATCTTTTGAATACATGCATAACATTTTATTGAATTTTTTTTGGTGTTTAATTTTTTTATGTATTTTTGGTTAGGTCTAAGATAAAATATTTATTTATGCTCGTCAAGAGCATGCAGTATCTACATCAAGTAGAGTGTAAAAGAAACACATATCGTCAATATTGTTGTATTGTTACTTTCCTAATTTTGTACTTGGTTTTGTAGATCAATAAAAAAAAACATAACATAAACGTTAACGCCGAATATGATTACTAGTACTAATACTTCTGTACATCACGTGATTTTGTCACCTGGTGTTCAGAGTACCCACGTTTTGCATGGGCAGTGTACTCATGTGATAGGGGGCAGGCCTATCGCCGTTTTGTACGAATACACTGTCACATGACTAAGTACAACTATTTGAACACTAGTCGTCGCGATAACCGATGTTCTACCCATTGAGCTATCACGTCGTATCTTTTGAATTAATTCTCAAACTTAGGCTTTAAGTAATTGGATGTTTTGTGTCGTGTCATGAATCCAAGTGTAATAGCAGCGGTTATAACATAGTCGTTTTACATGACAACTTTTTTTTCTTTATTTTTCCAAAACAATTTTCTTGTCCATATCAATTTTTACATACATGCATACACTCTTGCCATTATCACGTCTATGGGCTGATGATTATCATGCTTCTCGGCTTGTACTGCCATTTTAATTCCTGGTACTGTTTTGTTGACTTTAGCCTACCCACACAATTCCGGATAGGTATCAGACATTATATTGCTTGTAAAGGAGTGAACTTGTAAGGGGTGGTACTAAATACTCACGCCCCGATAGTTCCAATTGGTGTAACTAAAGACTATCGGTCGGTTCTTTAAATTTTCGTGATATATTGATGTTTACATCAACTATTTAGTGTTGATACCAAATCCTGGCCAATCCAGAAGCATAAAGACATTCTACATCACAGCGATGGATACAGTTCTTCTCCTTGTCTCACTCCTTGCTGCAATGGGATTCCTTGTCTTAATATATTTTTTGAGACGATTTGACATTGTGCCTTTTTCATAATAACACCTGTGATAAGTGGCACATTTGCAAAATTTCGAGCATAGCCCACTTTTCAACTTTAAGCTTTAAACGCAATGGCTCCTGTATAATCTGGCGTAGGGTGTAAATGTAGTTTTGAGAGCTAAAATGAGGGTAAAAGTGGTGAAACGATCGATCAACAAAGATCGAGAAAGAATATTTGGGAAGGCTCCCGAAAACACAGAGTAAACAATTTCTAAAGCTTTATATTCGAAAAATATCGTTTTATCTTAATATTTTCCATTCCGTGATAAAATGAAGAAACTGACTTTAAGCATTATCAATGATGGTCTACCAAATATTTATTAAGTAATTGTTTTAGCTCCAGACACTTTGATCACCTTTAGAGACGAGAGAAATCATAGCCGAGTACTAGTCTATTCTGACAATACACGTCATCAATAAAGGTCATAGTTAATAAGCGATTATATTCAAATATAATGGAGGACACATTTGGATCAAATAGAAAATGTGCTCAAAAAGGCAGGTGTCCGCAGTATGAAGAATAAAAGAGCATGTATGAAAAGATTGATGGATGTAAACGAAGCCAGAGAGGTTTGCCAGGATCGTACAAAGTGGCGATCGATAGTCTCTGCCTACCCCAATGGGAACTAACGGCGTGAGAATATGTATGTATGTATGTATGTATGTATAATTTGTTAATTTAAGCCAATTAAGCCAAATGTGGTATCGATATACGGATTCGTATCGTTGTCAGAATCAATCACAAAACTGCGCGCAAATGATGTTTTATTCTCGGAAAATATCCACACAATGTGAAGCCGTGAATTGAAAATTGAGTGGTTCAGTTACTACACGTACGTTTAATGGCAGGTAAGCATAAAATTTCGCAGGAAAATGAATAAACTTCACCATTAATTTTCTAATTGTAAAAGGGATGGATGAGAGTAAATGAACATAGCAAAGGTGGTAGGGGATGTAAGAAGTGAACAACATCATTTCATCAAATTAAAAATGGGCTTAAAAAGCTGTACACATACTGTACACATGTATTGGAGAGATATAGATTTATCCAATCTAACGGCACGGCATAGAGTGTTGTGATTAGCTTTCTAGAAAGTTTTACTATACTCCTTTGATCCTATTGCAATTTAGAATGAGTAGTTAAACGCATATGACTTAATACCATACATATACTCATACATATACTCACGGTTATAAATCCCTAGAAGAGGTAGCCAGAGCTAAGGAATTAGAAATTCCCTAGTCACTTTTGGAAGTAGCGTCAGGAAAAGATGGTAAAATAAAGGTTGTGGTGATGGGTCTCCAACCGAATCGCCCAAGAATCTCTTAAAAGCCCCATTACCGTTAGTCGCCTCTTACATACACCCACCGGAAGAAATGGGGTAGTGCTATTCTAAGCCGACACTACACAGCTTAAAGTTCAAATCTAAATTAATACTATAAATGAATAATTTCATGTAATTAATCGCTCTCACAGTAGGGTAAACCTGTGGCAGCATTTGTTTCTCTGTTCTTTAGTATGGTTTCAAAATAAATACAACTTTTATGTCGTATTGTTATATTCAATATATATATATGAAAATTGCCCATATTAAAATATTGTGTATAATATAACAAAATTTTATATGCGTTAACATATTATGTTAACGCATATAAAATTTTGCATGCTTCTAGTTTATTTAAAAGAACATGATTTATTTTTTTATTTCATCATGCAATAAAACTACATTAAATCAATGAAACAAACTCATGTATTAACATAAACTATGGTAAAATTTGCGTTTAACATTATATTTATTACTGTTTTCTTGAATATTTGTCTACTAGCAAGAGGATAAATAATCAGGCTGCTATTCATGGTCGAATTCCGATCAATGGACGTCTTCTGGATATTAATAAAACGTCTTTGGTAACAGTATTGATGCCGCATCAATCCAGGCTTCCAACGATCACTACGGGCCAGCGCTGACTGCCGGCATGGCATGGCATGGCATGGCAAAGGATTTCGGTACAGATATAGCATTTTTAATCTTATTACCATGAGTATAGAATTCATTTTACTTCATTTTGACACAACGATGCCGACGTTCTGTCCTACCGCGGCCTCCCTCGGCATCGTTGTGTCAAAATGAATTCTATACGCATGACAATAAGATTAAAAATGCTGTATCTGTACCGAAATCCTTTGCCATGCCATGCCGGCAGTGAGCGCCGGCCCTACGTCGCATGTTTCTCTACGCAGACAAGGTCTAAGTATTCGGGCCACAAAGCGTTTATTATAATCGCCGCTACAGTCTTGTAGATCTTATCTCGTCTTAAGACTCATTGTCATTTTTCTATTCTTGAGTACATTCCGCTAATTACACTATTTATCACTGATAGATCTATTGTATCGTATTTTTGGACTGTAATAACAGTTCTTTCCACCTTTCGCCATCGCCCATATACGATGGCTAGCCAAAAATATTTTAGTAAGCAGTGGTTATTAGTTCGTAAAATAGTATTTGTACTTTTAATATGCAATTTGCATGCCAATGTAAATAAAAAAAAATGCTAAATTATTTTTCAATTTCTCTATTTATAACATAGTAGATAAAGCTATTGTAAAATCAATACTTCAAAATAGTAAATAATACCGAAGCAATAAACCTACCTACCTCAAATTTCAACAAGGCAACCTCTTCTATTAAAAACAATACGGGGTAAAGGGCATTGGTAGGTAACAAGAACTTCTACTTATGCAACCCCTGATCGTTATGGTTCCCAGAATAACACTTACTTGAGAAAATCAATTTCTAACGATGCTAATATACGCTTCAATGGGTTTGTAATAACATGTATGCAAATTCAGTGTAATTTCTTACCATTTACTATATAAATGCTTAACAGAATTATAACCCCAATCAACCGAAACTAGATTTTCAGAGACCAAATATTAGATTGAATGGTTTAAAGAGAAGTTGGAAACAAAAGTTTTAAATACATTATATACTGAGTACCTTTTACTATTGATCCATAATCTTAGAACTTTGGTTTAATTTAAGTTTCGAGTAAAGTAATTAAAATACGATATACAACTGTATATAATATATTATAATAGTTAAAGCCTTAGTTATTATATTATATATTGATATGTATGTAAGATTAATTTTTATTCAAATAATTGTGTGTGCTGGTGAGTGTTTGTTCTATTGATTAATTGTATTCGGGTAACCGCACATGAGAGGTGAAGCTATGGAAATGTACAGTGCAGAGGAATAGAGTATTGATATTATTCGATTACGTATGAGCTGGCTTAGACCAGACTTTCTTGGAACAGCCTCTCACACACAGCTCTTGTCAGATTCAATTTAAAGAGATTATCTAATTGTACGTAGATAACTGCGTCTCTGAAATTAAATTTATGGGAGACAAGGATTCAGCGATCATGCCATTCACACATGGTTGAATACAATCCCTAGAAGGGGTAACCAGAAATTCAGAATATAAAATTCTTCAGTCATTTTTGGAACTTGAGTGAGGAAAAGATAGTAAAGTAAAGGTTATTGGTTATGGGCCTGCAAACGCATCGCACACTTCACAACAGCCGCACACTTTTAAAAGCCATAAACCCTTAGTCACCTCTTACAAATACCTACGGGTAGAAATGGGGTTGTGCTATTCTAAGCCTGTATATGTTTAGTGCCATGCAACAAATACTACACATTATTTACAACAACACAAATACAATTGACAACCTATATTAAAGTTCAAATCTAAATTAATACTATAAATGAATAATTTCATGTAATTAATCGCTCTCGCAGTAGGGTAAAGGTGCCTAAACCTGTGGCAGCATTTGTTCTTTGAAAGGCCTCACTAATTCATTGGCCGAGGTAGCTGCCAGCCCTAGGATCACCACTCACTTCCAGGCGGGATAAGAGATCTTTAAAGAAACCAGCGCAGCGTTGGTCTATATAATATATATTTTTAAATAATATAGGTAGGTAGAAGTCAAAACTATTGCGTAAAGGCGTAGAATACTCGTATAGCAGTAAAGTGTAGCAGTAGTTTATGCCTAGGATACTTATAATCCCGGAAAAATAAAGGTAATTAATATTTGGTGCATATAAAAATTATAATAATTAAAATCATAAATAATTTAATCATAAAACGGTCTAATGTCACATAGTAAAAGTTTTGCGGTTCAGTTAGTGAATACTTATCTGAACAGCTTGATAAGCAAAGGTCAGCCGCGTATGTTTAGTCACAAAATTTTCTCTCAGCTCGACGCTCATATAATGACGCGACATATAGCAGACGCACAATTTTACGTATTTTTCAGGATTTAAACGTTTTTTTTCATTTTAACCCGCGCTCTAGCAAATGAATAGCCAATATTAACAATTTAGCCAGATTTTTCAACTTGGTAAAATGTTTATGCTATAAAATAAAATACATTGAATTCAAGTTACGTTTATCGTTGATTGCATTGCTATAGTAAAAATAATCTGTATCTATCTAATACTGATGCATACTGTACCTAAACTAGAAAAACCATGTACTTTTCAGTCTTTTTATATATACTTCTTCCCTACTTGCTTCCCTTATCTGTAAGTTGAAGAACGATACTACTTTCTATATTTCATATATCTAACATCTTGATCCGCTATTTCGCTTTTCATTAGAACAGGATTTAAGGAGGTTTGGAGTTGTTTTATTATTATTTCTCCGGGAAATAACACAATAGTCCTGTTAGGCTTTAGCGCTATACACACTGAGCTCGCTGGGCGCGCGAACATTGCTCGGCGACACAACTCGGCGGCCTGTGTTAAAATAATTATGTCTAACCTAAGTATGTTAACCAGACCAACGACAAAACGTTGCCGACATATGTCGGCGGCATGGCGGGCTCAGTGTATATTGCGTTTTAAAGCGGTTTATTATGACATGTTAAAAAGAAAAGGAGCTATTGATAATTAAGGTTACCGGACCGAGGACATAGATGTCTTCCTTCTACTTTAAACAAGACTGTCTGAAACTATATCGCTATTGGACATTGTAATTATTAGGCATGTAACTTGTTCAACAAACAATCAAAATTCATCGATATATGACTTTTTTTTCGCACAAATTACAAATATAATTATTACACCTATTAATTAAAGATAAGTAATCTATAGGTGGAAATTCCACCATAACTTCCTTAATTGTTTCAGTGCTACTAAAGAAAACTATTTTAAGACAAACAATATATTTTACACCATTAATGCTGTGGAACTAACAATAACATAAACGTTCACGCCGAATATCCCCGAAGGGGTTGGCAGAGGTACTAATACTTCTGAAAATCACGTGACTTGACAACTAACAATGTGTTCCTAAGTATTTAATATATGTTTGGGTCAATTATGGCGACATAAAAAAACCGTTACGGTCTACGTTTCTCGTGTGTGACATAAGTAACAGAATACATTATAAGCTGAATAACATAATTTTCAATTCAAAAATAGCGAACGATATAAAATGATTTAATTTCTTTCATACGCTGCCATATTATATGGAAGTAATATCTCAGAAAGAAGTGTTAGGCTTGTGGAGGAAAAGGGAAGAACGGGCAGTGGTATGGTATCAGGCGGTGGTATGCCTGGGAACCGTGGTCCAACTGTATTAAGTTGGAACTTGTATATATAGTAAACATTTTAGAAACTTCGATTGCTTGATGAAGGATTTGTATGGCGAGTCTCGATGACGAGTGTGACGCATATTGCTTGGTTTCGTGTTGTTGTGGAATGTGATACTTCTTGCACTGTCAGCGTTTCTATGTAGTCGTTCGTCATTGTGTACTGATAGCGCGCCGCTACAGGCTGGACCACCGCCTTTATCACTTAGTATAGTAACATATATAAAGTTAGTTAATATACATCATCTCTCAGAATTACTTAACCAATACAGACAATCTAACTAAATTCTTTCAAATTACTTCGAAGACGTTTTTATTTCAAATATTGTGATCTAACATTTTATCGCTTGTTTTTATCACTTTCTAATGCCAAATAAAAAAAACAGTATATTACTTTATCCTCCTTTCACCGAACTATAGTTGTGAAATTAAGTCACTTAAATATTAGGAAGTCAGTGCAATTTTAGAGGGATGTTTAAATGGGATTACCTGTAGGTAGGCAGGCGCAAACATAAGTGTACTGGCGCGTCTGGTAGCCCTAGTAACGGCAGACGGCCGGTTCATATCGATTCGTCGGTAGGGATGGGAATATACTAGGCATCTTTATTAAGTATATTTTTTTATATTTATTATACCAATTATTTTTTAAATAGGCAAGCTTTGCACGCAAAATATTTGCAAAATTTAAGAGCGCGTAGAATTTTGATTGTAAATGAAGCAAGTATTATAGTATTTTTTTATGATTTGTTTAGGAACCTGGTAATATTTGTTGATGGTACATTTATTTAATTAATCAAATAAGTTTTGTCATAAAAGTGGTTTTAAAATAAAGTTTTTAAAAACGGAAGTTCGCGTTTCAAATTTAAACGTTTGAATAGGCTTAGAGGAATAGGTTATGGGGAATTGCTTTGAATAGCACTACCCCATTTCTTCCCGTAGGTGTTCGTTAAAGGCGGCTAAGGGTATTAAGGCTTTTCAAGTGATTTTTGGGCGATGCGGTTGGAGACCCATCACCAAAGACTTTTCTTTCGTATGTATTTTTACATTACCTTTTATATTACTGTTGGCGTATAATTCATATGTAACATAGCTAAACGATAATAAAGCCACTGTGTCATGTATGTTTGCTTTCACGAGTGACCAAACTTCCTGCCGTATTATTAAACAATCGAATCTCCACCTGCAATCATCTAGCGTTATTTGTATCGATACCGTGAAAAATCCACGTCTGGCACATCACTAACGAAGCTTGATACGTTATTTTAATAATTAAAAGTTCGGACTGAGCAATTTTGATATGGTCCATCGCGGTTTCGATGCTTTTAATTAATTTTAATTTTAGTAGTACCTGCAGGTGGCGTTACCTCAAAATGGTCTCTCAAAACTGTGATAATGGATTTTATGTAGTGCCATTCAATAATCGATGCTCTTTAAGTTACTTTTATTTATTAAAATAGAATCTGATATTCTTTCACATGTTTATGGCAGAATTATTGTTCATTCAAAATGTAGCTGTGATAGTCGAAATTGCGTAGTCGGATAAGAATATGATTACACTATCTCTTCCTACGGTCATAGAATGAGGTGACTCAGACTTATTCAGTTTCAGTATTGTTAGGCGATGTGAATGGGAACCCGTTGCCAACGACCTTTTACTTGTGTATGTATAACATAATGTCGGGTTAACTTTACATTCTGAACTTTGAACTGAAAACATCGCTAACAGGTTTAGCAGAAATAAGTATAACTTTTTTTCTGAAATTAAAAGAGTGTAGGAAGAAATGACTGAATAAATGATTGAATAAAACATTACAGTTAAAACAGAAACTTTTGCTGCCCGATTCCCATCCCAGGGGACGAACATGCTCATTCATTTGTGTTAATTTAATCAGACGCCTGTCACCTCATGTTTAGAGTAATCACTTTTTGTGGATATTGCTCTACTTTTTTACTTAGGAATTTATGTGTTATTTAAATAAAATACTTACTTATTAATACTATTTAAAATATACATACGATTACCGTATAACGGGGCAGTCTCGAGCCCCTTGCTGGAGGCATTGTAAGCTGAAAGGAGAATGATATTACCTAGTGACCTATACTTACGCCCATTGCTCCCATAGGATTGGGCAGAGACTATCCTGACAAATCTCTCTTGTTTCTCTTACATACATTATTATTGTCATAAATATAAACCACAATTTAAGCTTCATATCTTGCAAAAGGTAATTTCGGACATTAAATTACAATTCGTTATCCATTATAATTAATATTTATGTTTTTCTCAATAGCTTTTTCTCTAATAATTTACGAGAAGTAGGAGTCGCGGTACGTTACAGTGTGTAAAATCACAAAAAAGTGTAGCACTTTTGTAAGCTACCCTTTGATTCCCAAACACTTTCGGAGGCTCATTATTCCTAGTCTTTGGTACGAAATCCAGAAAACTCACTCGACAAATACTGAAATATAAACACGTTGTTTATTTGCACTGTAACGAAGTATAATCTGCCCGCGCCTGCCGTTTAAACAATTTATGTCCTTCCTGAAGATAGATACGAGTTGGAAAAGTTTTTTGTTAATACATTATATAAATTACACTCATTTTATGTAATTGACAATTGTATTGAATGATTATGTCACACTGCTTTGTGCGGTGAACATAACGTCCATTTTACTGTGTAAGAAAGATATATTATTTCACGAACATACGAAGTTATGCGCGTCTCCATGCCGTCTACTATTTTTCCTCGTACCAAAGGCGTGAGGTAAAACCACGTTATAACTTATTCATGCGGCAAATTTCATTTTAGCATCAATGTACAGTCGCATGGTTCAATTCAATTTGGAATATTTCGTCAATAACGGAAACTGTCGGAAATACGAGTGATTCTATATTGTTTAAAGCTTTGTCAGACTACGGAAATTTTGGTGGAGTTCAAAAACGTTATAAAGAGCTTATGTTATCGAATCGAAAATCTTTTCAAACATCACAACAAACTTAAAAAAGAACGTTATTGTTCACTGGAAATAGAACGATAAAATAAGCTCTTTATAAATTATTTGAATTCTCTACAGCAAAGTTCATGCAAAGTTTTAAACAAAATAAAATCTCTTTTCAAATTATTATATTAAATGCGGACTAGTACATAAATAACTCGCCACCCTCTGCTATCTAAAGAAAGGTTTCCTTTTTTACTATTCTTCTTATGACCAATATTCTTATTATAGTCTTCTTGTATATAATTATTATTCTTCGTAGAGCATAATAGGTACGTCTATGAAATGACATATGTTTGTGCTTTTAGAATATATTAATTCAAAATGATTTATTATAAACTTATGTAATATAATTGTTAACTAAAATTTTGTTAAAGTTTAGTTTAGACTACTACAAGTTTTTCTCTATGTTTTTTTCCGCATCTCCCCTTATTTATCTATTATTACTATACGTTTACTGTAAAGTGTCGTAATCTAGTTGGCTATGATAGCCATTGTGTACTGAAGCGTTTTTGAGTCCTAATCTCTTTACCCTTAGGCCAAACTGTGAAAAGTTATCTTTTTATGAATAAGTATTTTTTTTTACAAATGTGTTAATTTACAAAGTTCATAAGAAATATGCTAAAGATATTCAATAAAATGAATACTTTGTATTTAAATAATTAGTAATTAGTCAAACAACCTTTTATTACTATAATTATCACTATGTTATAGGCATTATAATCTACAACTTCCTACATTAAATTGTGATCGTAAAAATAAAATAAATAATTAATTTGCCGTGTAGTGTCGACTTAGAATAGCACTACCCTGTTTCTACCGATAGGTGTACGTAAGAGGCGACTAACGGTATTGGGGCTTTTAAGGGATTTTTGGGCGATGCGGCTGGAGACCCATCACCAACAACCTTTACTTTACCATCCTTTCCCCACTCAATTCTCCAAATGTGGCTGAGGAATTTCTAATTCCTTAGCTCTGGCTACCCTTTCTAGGGATTTATAGCCGTGAGTATATGTTTGTATGTATGTATGTAAATAATGAATATTAATATAATTAAAAATATTATGTTATGTCATTTTCAAATTTCAGTTGATATATCCGCAATACTCTTAATGGTACTTATTTCACCCGACTAAATGCAGTCCATTCAATTAACGTATTATTGTCATACTTAAAAGCGATAATGGATATTCATTGATTGAATATGTGGGATTAATCACACATCCTATTGAGTTGGCTTTCAGACCTGATACGTAGAGTAGAATGACAGATTAGCTAATTACGTTAGTTTTCACTGGATTTATGTTTGCTTTTTGCCTATGGGTCACTAACTTAGTTTATAGTAGACTAACTGATTGATTACTAATTGTTTCTTTCAAATGCTAGGAATTTGGGTTAAAGCTACTGTAGTGTTTAGATTTTTAGTGTCGGCTTCGAAATTCACTATCCCAATTCTTCCATTGGATGTTCGTAAGAGGCGAGGAGAGGTGTTGCGGCTTACGTGACCTGTCATCAACAACCTTAATACAAACTTTTCCTCACTCGACTTCCAACAGTTGCTGAAAGATTTCGTATTTAGAAGCTTTGGCTTCCTCATCTAGGGGTTTATGGCCGTGAGTATATGTTTAAACTTCCTGTGTAGTATCTGCCTATTCGAAAAACCCCCGTATTTTTCCTGCGAGGGTCACACAAAGCAAATAGTAGTAGAGTGAGAAGTAGAGTAAAAGGCTTTATAAGCAGTTTCACGGGGATGTGACTGTATTAAACACCAACAAGAACTAATTTTATCACGTTTCTCTTTATTAAAAACAGAGATAGCTCAGTGGTTAGAATAGCGCTTATAATGCAAAGAGGCGTCGTCATCGGTTCGATTCCCAAGTCAAGAAAAACTACGTTTGTAAACCCACGTGACAGGGTATTCGTAAAAAACGGCGATATGCCTGCCCCCTATCACCTGAATACACTGTCCAAGCAAAACATGAGTCCTCTGAACAGCAGGTGACAGTGTAACGTGATGTTCAGAAGTGTTTGCACCTCTGCCAACCCCTTCGGAAGTGTTCTTCGTGAAAGATTGAGTTGGGATAGGTTCTCTTTATTATCATTTTGAAGTTCTGACTAATCTTTGGAATTTATAACCGTCACTACAGGTTGGTAGGTACATTTTGCTGACGTAATTTATAATGTAGTCTTTATAAATTTATATATTCACTTAACATAAACCGCAACAATAAAACAAAGTCTTTTAAATTATTTTTAATGCATACATTACATTCGTGCTCTTTCAGGATTATATCAATACATTAGTTCGATTGAAACATAAAAATAAAAAGTTTCTCAATAAAATTGTAATCAATTTCGATGAATATACACGGTATTTTTAACTATTTGTTTAACTTCCGCTACCTTTTACAATTTTGAAATTGGTTCTCTTAATCAAAATGATATTCATGCAACCCTACTTGTTTGTACCGGGAAAATATTCTTGCTCTCTTATATGCAAACAATTAAACACGAACATGCTGCCACTGTCGGAAGCTGGGTTTGATGAAATGAAATGTTATTAAATATATTTTTACTGCTTTTGTGTAGTTTTTTAATTAATTTACATAGTAAAAATACACTGATAAAGCAAGCTGTTATTAAATGATACTAAGTTGACACTCGGGTTAATAACATGTCATTCACCTATAAAGAACATTAAAGTCATAAAAAATAACCCTAAATGAGGAAATAACAAAAGAAGGAAAAAGCATTTGTCATAAAATCTAGTTCTTATGTATCTGGATCAAGATACACAAAGAATACATTATACAATGGTCGTCACCAGAAGGGGTTGGTAGAGGTACCAATACTCCTGAACTCACATGGCAAGCGCCATCTAGTTTCCAGAGAAGGTACCCACGTTTTGCTTAGACAGTGTACTCACGTGATAGGGAGCAGGCCTATCGCCGTTTTGTACGAATACACTGTCACATGACTAAGTACAACTCAGCCATGTGGGTTTCCTCACGATGTTTTCCCTCACAGTTAGCAACCATGATAAATTAACCACACATATGACTTTAGAAAAGACAAATTGGTGTAGGCCCGTCCCAGGATTGGAACTCACGCCCTTCTGTTTTTCGGGCGGGTGTTCTACCCACTGGACTATCATGTCGCTTATTAAGGTGTTACTCACAAATACAAATATAAGTTTTTATCTTATAAGCTCCTTAAGCACGCCATGGTTAAAGGCATTGTAGGCATAAACAATCTTTAAAAAAACATCGAAATTATAGTCATCATGCTAGAATATATATATATTGCATTTATTATTCCATTTCATTCAAGTTCATCATCATTTCATACAATACATCATTTCGTACAATTGGGTCTTGATCTGTCAAACGAAAGTTTTTATGATACAAACGAAAACGTACATGTCGTGTATTTAAAATTAAATCTTATATTTTAAAATCAGTATTTTATCATAGCATTTTAAATATTCCCAGTAATTGGTTTTTAAATACTAAATAAACCGTAAAATAATTTATTTAAAAATATGAGAACTGACACCCAACTACAAAAATACTAGCAATAAAATAAACAAGAACTGTTGTCTTGCACCTCGTTACTCTCAGTAAATTCATTTTATTATTCGAAGATTTTCAGGTATCCTACCATGGGTTGTTAAACACTGGAAAGTAAATAAGTTCAGGTGAAAAGTCTTGTATTGTAATTTATATCTATATTTTTTGCAAACAATTTTCTTATGGTATCTGACTTCTAGAAACAGACTATTTAAAGATCTTGTTAAATAATGAATAGCCTGATAATAGATAGTATTACATTGTTCCAAGATACTAATGGAAAATATATTATTTATTATGTTCGAACAACACTAATATCAATTAGCAGTTTGTCAAGAAGTGATGAGATTTTCGGGAATCAAAGTAATATAATATTGTGTTTTGTTGGAGGACTTTTGCCTTTTGCTATGTACTTTGTTTCTATGTAGCTAAGAAGTATCGGCTAAGAATGGCACTAGAACCATTTTTCCCACGGGTGTTGGAAGTGATGACGCCCAGAACACACGAAGAGACCCTTTACAAATTTAGTATCAAATCAGTTTTAAACATCTTTCCACTCACGCCACGATCAAAATGTGATGAAACTCTCACTACCGATTGAAATTGCTTTCTTCCATAGGTAAAATTGTAACATGCAACTCAAAAGTAACAATAAGTTGCAGTTACGTTGCGGTCTCTTTTCGTGTGCTCTGGGCCTTAGTGTCTTGGGGATTCTTAATTGATTTTTAGGTTCTGTGACTGTTCTTTGCCGTGTAGTGTCGACTTAGAATAGCACTACCCTGTTTCTACCGATAGGTGTACGTAAGAGGCGACTAACGGTATTGGGGCTTTTAAGGGATTTTTGGGCGATGCGGCTGGAGACCCATCACCAACAACCTTTACTTTACCATCCTTTCCCCACTCAATTCTCCAAATGTGGCTGAGGAATTTCTAATTACTTAGCTCTGGCTACCCCTTCTAGGGATTTATAGCCGTGAGTATATGTGTGTATGTGACTGGACCAACTTCTTTTTTTAGTAAACTTTTGCTAATTTAACTTACAAAAGTGGCAGAAAAAAATTCAATCCTGAATATTTGTTGCTACTGTTTTGGATGATGAAGAACATGATTGATGTAAGAACAGTATCAAAAATTAATTAATAACTTTGAATTTAAGTTTTGATTAATGTAATATGATTCTTCTATCAGTCCATGTAAAGGGTATCATTTGTTATAGTCTAGCACGTTCGCCAACTGAGGGTTGGCAGACTTACCTTTATTTTTTTTGCCTTTGAATAAATGTTACGGATCCCTTCTCGAGGAGTCTACTCACAATTAGCGGGTATATAGATAGTTAGATAGATAAAACATTTATTCATGTTCATAATAATTACATAGGTACATACATTACAAATAAATAGAGGATACATAAAGGAAAGAAAAATTTCTACACAGGCGGGGATCGAACCCGCGACCTCGCCCCCCTATGGCTCTGCAAAATTGAGCTACCGAGTCAATGGCTGCCAGTGTGAAATTCTTCTATCCTTTGTTTCTTTTACACTTTTAAGTAGTGTTTGTGTTCCCTAACTCCGTTTTTTTTTACAAATTCGAAAGGCCATTTGTCTACCTTTTCAGATTAAATGCATATGAGTCGTTCATAAACAAAAACACTCAAATTACATACATTACAAGTTATATAAAAACAAAGTAAAAATGTTCTAAATCAATTAAAAAGAAACAAACAAAGTAAAAAATGTGCAACGTATGTGTGCTATATATATACATAGTGACTGCCTCCGTGGTCTCGCGTTTAAGCGCTTGGTTTCAAGTACGGAGTTTGATTCCCGGAGGGTGGTAACCTTACAAATTTAATATGTAAAATTTAACCCAGTCTGGAAGGATATTACAGGCTTGAATCACCTGATTATACGAAAATTAAGAAGATTTCGTGCTTCGGAGGGCACGTTAAGTAAGACGTCGATCCCGGCTAATATTACGGTAGTAGTCGTTAGTCTGCCAACCCGCAATTGGCCAGCGTGTTGGACTAAGGCCAAAACGCCCTATATAGGGCAGGCTCGAGCCTCTTGGTGGGGACATATATGGGCTGTGAAGTTGAGGTATGTGTGCTATGGTAACACAAACTATATAGATTTACGTGTTCTTCTTTTATACCAATTCGTCTTAGTTACTTTACAAATCTTTTGAAATACTAATATTAATAAATTTCTTCGCTTAATTCCGCTAAATAATACCTGCAGTCTTCATGCAACATGCACTGTGCACCGCCCGCCCTTCCACTTACAAGAAATCGAAAAGCAGACAATGCACCACACACACACCCGCAAGCGAAAACCACAGGCAACCACAAACATGCGACGCGTTTCGACTCAACACGAGTCATTGACGAGCATTTAGTAGACAGTTCGGCAGCTGACCACCGACTCGGTGCATTGTCTGCTTTTCGATTTCTTGTAAGTGGAAGGGCGGGCGGTGCACAGTGCATGTTGCATGAAGACTGCAGGTATTATTTAGCGGAATTAAGCGAAGAAATTTATTAATATTAGTATTGCTATGGATTTCCGCAAAGTAACGCCTTATTCAATCCAAAATCTTTTGAATCCAATTCTTAGACTGGATTTGAAATAGTTTATAAAACTGTTTCGCTTTTCTGCAAATATTAGAAAATTCCAATTTCCAACCAACAGTACCCACATATGCGATTGAATGTTCACATTATACCAAAACAATCATGTTTATACAAATGAAATACCGCGAGCTCACGAAAGCAACAGATTGAAGAAAAAGATAGAAACTATACGCTTCCGTAATGAAAGGTAATACGACATGTCCCTAGATCGTTATGCCTGATAAGGGATAGCATATCCCTGCTATTCCTAGGGGACCAGACCGTGAACTGTACATATTATTTTTGTTGAAGATAAATTTTCAAGTACAATTTCCATAGAAGATGGTACGCTTGCTGTGATGTAGGGTGAGTATAATGAAAGATGTTATTGTCCAAGTCCTATCTTATGAGACGTATTTTAACTGCTAATAATTTCAGCAGGGAATAAAATTCCTGGTTATTTTTTGTTTTATGATATATAAGTGTTGAATTTTGCATACATCGTCTTGAGTGTATTTAATACGATATATAATTTTAGCTGAAATGTAGTAGTAGCAGGGAATAAAACTCCTGGTTATTTTTTGTTTTATGATATATAAGTGTTGAATTTTGCATACATCGTCTTGAGTGTATTTAATACGATATATAATTTTAGCTGAAATGTAGTTGAAATGCGATCTGCGGCCAATAGATAAAATATCCATCGCCTAACTGTTGAATAACAACCACTTGTGCCAACAAACACATCTATAAACAAGACTTTTTATTTTCTCACTAAATGCTGACCACAGGAGCTCTACCCCTTGATGTACTTTATGAATACAATTTATTGTAGCAGGCTCGGAGAAGGAATGGTCGGGTTTATGTAGTAAGGAATTAAACCCTCATTATTTATAAAACACAATTAACTTCTTACGCATAACATTAACTTTATTAAACGAGTATATTAATATTAATTATGTGATGCAAGCATACCATTTCTTATCGTTCATAAAATAAAGAAATAATATATGAAACAGATTTTTTTAATTCATGAGTTTATGGAGTTTACCAATAAAAGTACAACTAAAGTTAGATATTGAATTTTCGGGGAAAATGTTATTATTAAAAAGTATTTTCATCTTTTTTGTGGCAGTGACATTTTTGAAAACACATTCCTAAAATTTTATTTATTTAAGGAAAACAAACAAATTTAACACAAAATTAAACAAAAATAAAGAATGTAAGACAGAGCTGATAAAGTTTCCATATATTGGTATCTTTTATAATAGTTTAGATAATATAATAAAAGCGTGTAGTGTGAGCTTAGAATATCACTATCCTATTTCTTCCCGCGGATGGTTTACAAGGTGACTAAGGGTAGGGGTCCTGGATACGCATCACCAATAATACTTTTTATTATTACTCCCATTTTCCCCAGTAACTTAAGTATGTATGTATATTCTTTTTAATTAAAATATAAATATTGTTATTACTCAATTTCTGGGGTATTTTCTTTGATGATGATGATAATGATGATGATTCTTTACTGTATTTTTTTATGGACACAGTACATCATGATGTTGTATGCGCTCGCGCATTCGACTCGTTCGAGCTTCGAAATTCAAATCAGTCTTCGTTCGTCTACTGTCCATAGCAGGCACCGGGTATATGTCAACTCGACATATATTAGCATATACCTTGTTTTGTATGTAAAATCGTGAACATTTTTTACCTTTTACTGCCTTTAAAAAAAGGCTTATTGTGCCTCTAACGATGCTGACATTCCATTTTTAGCGTTCTCTCCTGAACCAGCTATGTTTTCAATACCAACATTGTGTATATGATTACATAGAACATGATTGAAATGTTTCTCAATGATTTGTAAAGTAAATTCTGATCTAAAGGTATCTAATCAAAATTAATGCAGTTTTAAAGATTAAACAAAAGAAGAAATATTTAGTTTTTATACGGTCATTAAAAAAAAGTCAGTAAGATTTGCAAATAGCATTCAACTAATAAGAAATCTTAATAATACGTACCATTAGAGACACTATTTATTAAATTTTAGCTGACGCTAATCTCCACTTAAACTCGCTCGTTGTTAACTCACATATAATATAAAACTATTGCATTATTACCCGGCATTTCGTGCTCTGCAAAACGATTTTACTCTGAAATTCAAAGAGGAATTAATATTCATATTTACCATTTCACTAGTCTAGCAGGAATATCTATACAAAGGCCGAGCAAGACAAGCTCGCTACGGAAAATAGCAGAAGATCGCTCAGGAAGAAAGCGAGATATGGTTGCCTAGCAACTGCACCCCGGTTTCTCGCAGAGCACCTGGCCGAATGATAGCCACAATAAGAAATATTCCTTTATCACGATATTCCTTGCTACCTTACTTACCTGTTACCAAATTCACAAAATCATCGTTGTAATTCTTATTCTATATTCTATTCCCAATTTTTATTCTATATTCTATTTGGGATCCGAAAAAGCAAGATACAAATCTTTGAAAACGCATTGACGTCTTTTTAATAATCGAAGTTGAATCCCGAATTCTTAGAACCCTTAACAGAGATCAATTTTCAATTTGCGTTAGCAAATTGTAATTTGATAATTCTGTAAGAAACGTTTCTAATTAATTTCTTGAATTTTGTTTGGCAATTATTCTATTGGTGTCTGTAATTCTGAATTCATTTATTTACATCAAAAAGGTTTTTTGTCCTTAACGTTTAACCTTTGAACTCGAGAGTAGTAAAATGAATGTTAATTGCTGTTTACTATGAAAAACAGTTCTATAAGTCAAACATACACCCTTTAACTTTGTCTAATAAACTAACAACTATATATAAAACAACAACTATACACGTATAATAAATAACCTCAGGGTTACATCTGATGTGTATGTGTTTAATCGATTAGTCATATGTAAGATTCATAATATGTCCATCTGCACAGTGATCTTACATAAAAAATATGCATTGCAAATTACATTGTTTTAACCACTTAACCTCGTGGGCCACGAGTCATAAATATTGTAAGAGGCAAAATCAATATCTTGTAGACGGGAGGAACGGCCAGGAATGGAACGCGCGACCCCTCTCCCCTCTGTCAATTACCTGTCCTCATTAAGCCTACTTTGGCCTGTAACTAGGGTGTTCTCGAAAGCCACGTAGGGAGCGACCTGTTTATTACCCTGTTGTTAGGTGAACTCACTAGATTAATAAAAATCTCAAAGCCTATTTATAATTAATCCGGTTAATAATGAAATCTTAATATGTGTTAATACATCAATCAAGTAATAAATTTGACGAGATGTTGCTTCTTTTGTGGATTTATATACGAGTGTATATATTTTGTATACATAAATATTTAAGTGAACAATAATGACGCACATCAGTGTAAGAGTTGCAAGAGTTGATTAATATGTCATGTGCGTCTTCTGAAAGAAGGAGGGTGCGGGGAAATAGGTTCAAACCAAAAGCATGGTGTTTGCGATAAGGAAATATGACAGTATGCATGAATAAGATTGATAGGAAGAAGGTAGAACAAGTGAATGAGTTTTATACCCGGGAAGTTGGTTTAAGGGAGGAAAATGTTAAGATATTGGAAGAAAAGTGAAGAAGGGAAATGCGGTAGATGGAACAAATAATGAGCTTTATCACTAGATAGTCGGTGTCGGAAAAGGCACAAAAATAGTTAAACTATCTTGTATTGAATTGTAAATTTGGAACAGTGAATTTTGTTTTATTCTAGTAAATTGATGTTAATTAAATAAACTTAATCTATGAATTATAAATTTTTACTCTGACTCCCCTTTGTAACATTTAAAGCCACGAGAAAAGGTCAACGCAGAAAAAGTAAGTAAAAGAGAATCCACCATGATATGGAGATTATCTTTCACTTTTTATCTACACAACTAAAAAATATGTTTTACTAATAAAATGAGCAATATCCTTCCATACTGGTGTTAGATAGAGAACAAATAAAATGTGTGATTTCACTTCCGGGGATCGGAGCTGTTACCTCTGGATATGAATCTGAGCGCTTTGCTGCTAGTCCGCGGAGGCAGTATTTATTATATTTTTATACATATATATGTTCTATCAGCCACAAATCCCAAAAAGGGTAGCCAGAGCTACAAGGATACAACTCCTCAGCCACATTTGGAAGTTGATAGGGGGCAAGATGCCAGAAATTAAGTATCGTTGGTGATGGTTCTCCAACCACATCGCCCAAAAACTACTTAAAAAGCCCCATACCTTTAGTCACTTGTTACGACAACCGTGGGTAGCAAGAGAGTGATGACATTCTAAACCGGCTCTACACAGCTATATCATAACTCTCCTTTTACTTAATTATGGACATCTCAGAGATTAAATACCCACGAAACCCAGAAAATTAACAAAACGTTAAAATCTCTATCTAAGATTGACATTATTCTCAAATGAAATAATAAAGAAGCTTCTTTAGAATCGTGGCGGAGAAAACATAAAATTTATTTAGGAGAACTGCCAATAAAAATATCTTAATGGGTCTAAATGACACTTGAGAACAATTAGGGGTCCATTAGTTATATTTTTATTAGGGATTACGATCTAGGGGCGGTTTAATATGAACAATTGTTTGTCATTGAACGTGAGAAAATAAAATAGAGATTGCCATTGCGATCCATTTGAAAATGGTTTCAAGTATCTTGTTTAAACTAGAATGCAAGAAGAAAAACTTGGATTTTTGACGGCGATGAATGGTCCAGGTTTTGTAACAATAAAACACAAAATTCTTATAGATATAAGAACTCCTTTCTCGTAATTTTAAGGAATATTTAAATTGTGACATGGTTTTAGGTTGCGAAGAACTATTCGATTTAATTATAATTAATTAGGATTAAAATTTTGTCGTTAAGAAACTATTGACCCGCGGGTGATCGTGAAGCGACTAAGCTATCGTAGCTTCTTAAGAGATTTTTTGGCGATGTGGTTAGACACCCATCACCAACCATTGATTGATTGTAGAACTTTATAAATAATGTTATCGATATTTTATTTATTAATACCATATTTTCCTCACTCAACTTCCAAAATTGGCTAAAAAACTTCTTATTCCAAAGCTCTAACTACCCCTTTTAGGGATTTGTAGTCGTGAGTATATTTATGTAAACTATTAAATTCTCACCACTAAAATTCAAATGTGATAGTTAGGTAAGTGTTATTAGAAGTTTCTTCTTGTTCCTTCTTTCTTTCTTCTTTCAAGCGCTTTGCGACAAAACTGGAGTCGAGTCTGGTTTTATTCTAAGAAGTAAAGTTTGAGTTTCACTCCGTCGGTGTTACTTCGTTTAGAGTACCGATTTATTTAATAAAATGTATACTATTATGTCCATCATCAAAATCAAAGTAATTAAACTGTTTTATGTTAAACATTTCCGTGCTACAGAGGGCACGTTAAGCTGTCCATACCTGGTACTTTAATGTTTGTAGTCGTAAGTCTGCCAACCCGCACTTGGCTAGAGTGGTGGACTATGGCCATATCACCCTATACTTTCTAGGCTCAACTCCCTTGGAGCACACATTATATGGGATTATTTTAGAATAGAATAGAATAACTCTTTATTGCACATCAAAAACAAATTTACAAAAATAATAATATGATCACTGTAAACTAGTGAGGTACAATTGGCGGTCTTATCGCTAAAAGCGATCTCTTCCAAACTACCTTTGGAAGGTGAGATCGAAAAATTAATTATTTGGGTAGATGCACAAAACAAGGCCAAAAAAATCATAATAATCTATTGAGCTTACTTAAAACTAACATATTTAATTTAAATATTAACAATACAAAATAATATAGATATTTAACGAATATCAACACATATTTAGCAAACAAACATTATATATATAACTACATACTTTTATATATACAAGCAATACAAATACCTAAATTAAATACACATATACGTTTTAAAAATATAATTAATATTTATAGTTTAAAAACAACAGTATTACAGCGCTTCAGTGAGATAGTGTTGTTTCATTATTGAGAATATATTGAAAAACCGGCCAAGTGCGAGTCGGCTCACACACCTGGGGAAAAAGGTAAAACGGGACCCTATTACTAACTTTGGAAGGGAACCCCAAGACAATGCAAGGGTGCACACATGTGCAGTTGCCATGGCAAAAATCCATGAATTGGACTATGAATTGCTCCCTCATCCGCCCTATTCTCCAGATTTGGCTCCGAGCGACTACTACTTGTTCCCAAACCTGAAGAAATGGCTAGGTGGAAAAAGATTTGACTGCAATGATGAAATCATCTCGCAAACAAAGGCCTATTTGGAGGACCTCGACAAATCATTTTTTTTGGAAGGTATAAAAAAATTGGAGAAGCGTTGGACAAAGTGTATAGAGATCAAGGGAGACTACGTTGAAAAATTAAAAATGATTTTTCTCAATAAATCTGTGTTTTATTACAAAAGTTACGGATTTATTGACCCGCCCTCGTACACTACTTATCTAGTTATTTAAAAGCCTACTTAATTTCATCTCACCTCAGACTGAGCATCCCACATATGTGGCACAAGGCGACGACTTCAATAACTTTTATAAATAACAACTACGAATTTTGATACTGTGATCCTTAATTATGGCACATAATAATAGGATATTATTATTTTCACCAAGCATTTAAGTACTCTCTCTTTATACATCTTCAATTTAATAAAAATGGATCTTTAAATGTGTTGCTAAGCGCAAAACTCGAAAAGGGTCGAACCGACTGATTTTGTTAAGTGTTTGTTGAAATTTGGAGAAGGATTAGCTGAAAAAAATGGAAAAAAATATGTGGACAAAATTAAAATCATTTCTTATCTCATGGTAAAGGACCCTCAACGGGCTAAATAAATATGAAAATTCGAAGTCACTCATCAAGTGAATTTCAATTAATATAAGACGGTACAGAGTGCGTCAGTTCAGCTAGTATTTAATAAAACATATTTGTTTTTTGGACCATCATAAAAAGATCCTCACTTTAATCTTTTAGTTGTTGCTTCGAGTCTTACTATTATTTTTCGGTCGATTAGTGGGTTTATCCATAGATCCCTCACATTGCATATCTGAACTTGCACAATGCTAGCTGAACTGACTGCAAGCCATGGTATCATGGTGATGCAAGAGAATACGTCGTATTTACGTTTGTGTGAATGATATCCTGAATGTAGTCGTTATTGGAAAACTTATATTTTAGTAAATATTCGGAATAAAAAAACAAGCAAGCAAAATATGTAACACAGATACAGCGTAATTTTTGTATCAATGTAGTATAAAGGTTTTCGTAGAAAAAGGAGTACGAATGCACTCATTTTCAATTTGTGTAAAGGAATAAAATAAATATCTCAAACTAAAGTGTTCAGCATTCCAGTTCAATATTTTATTCTGAAATGCTTTTTGAATCCAATTCCGAATAGTGTTTATACTTCAAAGTGGATTCAAATGTTATTCTCAATATTAGTTTGCGAGTGACGTCAACAAATTTTTATTTCCTTATTTAGTTTTTTTCAGTCAGAAATAGCTTAGAACTCAATATTTTAGAACCATGTTTTTATTCTTATATAAAATGTCATGGTTTACAAATACTTTCTGTTTCGTTTGTCTATCTTCAAAAGCCAAACGCATATAGACTGAAATTTTGTTTTAGTTATTAGAACCAAATCAGATATTTGACTGCTTACTTAGCTGTGCTCACACTCAATTCTTCCTTTGAAACTTCTACAAAAGGAACGTTCACAAAGTGCGACATTAACAGATACATCATACTATTTGGCTCAGTAGGTTAGTACTCAGTAGAAGTAGTCACTAGGGCAGACACAAACAGCCTTTCTGAAATTATGAATGTTCCTCATAAGAGGATTTTTAAACATCCGATTTGAATATCCAAGACTCACAGATTAGAAAAGGTTAAATAATATATATTACTCTTCATTTGTTTGAAACTTATAGAAGCTATGAATTGAAGTCTCTTTTCATAATCTGCATGTCCCTCACTTGTTATTTATTTCGTATTATGGAGCCACAAAAATACAAACAAGTTTAGTTTAATCCGAACTTTTGAAAAGCAAAGTCAACCTTTTTTATAAATAGGATCACTCGTAGTCCTCTCCCTACTCAACCTTTATACTGAGTAACCTTAAAACTCACTCGTAATATGTAATATACTCGGCTCTTTCATTCAAAATGTGTACACGGGAAATAATGCGGATAAAATGTAAAGGTACCAGTTTTTATCTGAGCGCAATGAAAAAAGGTACCTAGAGATATTTCACTTTATTTTCAAACGGCAAGTGTAACTTGATCCCAGCTTTCAGACAGCCACGCTTTGGTGCAATTACAAGCGAGAGCGATGTTTAGTTTTTTTCATATTATTTAACTACTAATGTAATACCTAGAAACTAGATGGCGCTTGCCATGTGAGTTCAGGAGTATTGGAACCTCCGCCAACCCCTTCGGGGATAAACGGCGTGAACGTTTATGTTATGTTATGTTATGTTAATGTAAAAAAATCATACAGGGAATATATCACGCGTAGCTGATTGCAATGGGTGGGACGTTTTGCATTGTGACTACTTGTTCACGCAGTTTGAACCTGGGATAGGCACGGAAATCAGCAGAATACTAACAACCAAAAACTGAAAACTGTCTGAAGGAAATCTTAAAATAGGTGGAAACGAAGCATTGTGTAAAAACAGAAGAAACTAAATAAAGATTTCTGACAATCTTCGCGAGAAAATAAAATCATCATTTATCCACTGAAACTTTAAACATACTTCAAAAATACAAAAACATTTTATCATTAAAAACTTTATAGGATTCACTAACCTTTTTTTCTCAATATCTTAGATACAGTAATATGACACTTGGTTTTTATGAGCTATGTGCCGGTTGCTAGCGTTTCTTACCTACATTAATTAAGCATTTCTCCCCAATTGAGTAGTCAGAGCGTATTTCTCGTTAGCGATGTTCAAACAAATTTCTCGGTTCGCTTACATCGACCTTTTCATATTACCCTTTTATCAGTCGCTCTTCGGAATGTATATTTCTAACGATATTATCAATTTGATCCCTAAAATACTTTTGTTAGTAATGTTAGTATCGACATTGTTCAAGAGTTTAAAACTCAGCTGAATTTTAGTCCTTAAGTGTCTTGACACGACCCGATGGCCTTTGGTATTTATTCTGGAGTATACGCTTTACATCGAACGTAGTGTGGGAAGGCCTTTAATTAAGTTGGCCACTTGATTAAGTCGTAGTAAGACTGTTCTGGAAGATTAAGGATGACGTGATCTTCTATAGGAGGCCTATGTTAAGCAGTTACAACATTTTGGTTGGAATGACGGTGAGCAGCAAATAGTCCACTTGGTAAGAGAGTAAATAGAAGTACCTATACAGTAACTAAAGCGATACCAAGACATACCAAAACATGATACCATTATTCGGTAATTTACCATGGTTGTCGAAAACATAACACATAATACCAAAACCAACTGAACCGTATAACATGTAATATTAATTTTAATCTATTTATTTGGCACTTAAATTTAAATATATTAAATTTAACGACTCTAATTTGTTGTATGTGTTTTACGAAAATTTAAAAACATTACCAACTACAAAACAACTAAGTATACAGTAATACTACACAGAAGAACATAGATATTCTCACTAGATTCAAAATCGGAGTATAAAACGGTATTTCGCGCAAAGTTAGTATTTTAAACTCAGAATGCTTTCAGACTCAAGTGCCGCCTGTCTAGTTAGAATCCAACTAGAATTTCTTTGATAAAGCTGTTTAACGAATGCTCGGCTGTGTTGCAAACAATAATGTGTTGTGACAAGATGAATAATGGATGCGCGTATATGTGAATATTTAATGAAACCATTTAGACGGCTTATTATTGTTTCAGTAAAGGAGAACCTGATTGTATTTATGAAGTCTTTTTAGCTTCACTGGGTACAGTTTCACATTTTCAATGCTAAAGACGATGTAAGTTTTATGCTAGTGATTTATACGAGTTGCTTATATTAATATGAAACTCTGAAAGGACTCGTATGGTATTACGGTTGCTACAGCTGAGCAAATGGTATTGATGTAATGGACGAAATATTTTTCATTTGTTTTAATGCACATATAACGTTTTAAACACACAAACCTACTTTACTTACTTACTTACTTACTTATACTCACGCCCATTATTCCCATTGGGGTAGGCAGAGACTATCGATCGCCACTTAGTACGATCTTGACAAACCTCTCTTGCTTCCCTTACATTCATTATCCTTCTCATACATGCTCTTTTATTCTTCTCACTTCGGACCCCCGCCTTTTTAAGAACGTTTTCTATCTGGTCCAGAAACGTTTTACGAGGCCGTCCTCTACTAACATTCCCATCCACATTGGCTCTATAAATCTCTTTCGCTACTTTATTTTCATCCATCCTCTCTATGTGCCCAAACCACCTCAACATTCCTTTTTCTATCTTGCATACTACGTCATCTTTCAAACCTACTCGTTCACGGATCACAGTATTTCTCACTCTATCACACAGCCTTACATTACATATAAACCTACTTTAATTAGAAATTATTTTAGAAAACAATGAACTCATAAAATATATTAGCAAATAAATAACCATACAATCTAAAGACTAAATTAAAAACAGAATAAAAAACAAAACACTCGCGTTGGTGATAAACACTATTTTTTTAACGAGATTACATTGGCTTTACTGGGTAAAATATCGCAAAGGGATGAAACCAGAACCGAATAAATTTCCAATACAAACAAAATTAGATGCACAGTTAAAACAAGGGACCGAAATTGATCGATAGGCGTTGATGTTTCAACGCACCCTAAATTAGGATTTTATCATTTTCTAGTAACAAATAAATGCCTGTACTATGCGGATAAACGTACTCTTTGGCAGCAATATTTATTAATAGGTACTATTATAGACTACTACTTTCTGAATCTTGGCCTCCGTTCTGAGGAAAAGATAATTTTGATATATACTTGGCTCTTTTAAATCCAGAATTTATTTAAACTCTTACATTTTTAAGACTAGTCCATTTATTTGCAGTACAAAATACCCCAAGTCGAAGTGCTTATATTTTTAGACATTGAATAGTATGGATCCAGTTTACAAGGAGTACCACGAAACTATAATAATAATATAATAGAATTAAATTCAATCCAAAACTCAACTTTACGCTTTGAATCCTCAAAGGCAAGGCAGAGAGAATCGGCAGAGGTACTAATACTTCTGAACATGAAATGTCATTTTTTCATCTGGTGTTTAAAGCATCTATGTTTTTATGGAACAATGCATCCACAATCAAATAGCTATATATTCAGCTATATGGGTGTCCTCATAAGGTTTTTCCTACAAACATACATTTACTCACGGCTATTAATCCCTTGAGGGGGTAGCCAGAGCTAGGAAATTAGAAATTCCTTAGCCAATTTTGGAATTTGCGTGGGGAAAAGATAGTGAATGAACGGTCTCCGACCGCATCGCCCTAAAATCCCTTTAAAAGCTCCAATACCCTTAGTCACCCCATACGTACGACCACGGGAAGAAATGGGATAGTGCTATTATTATATTAATTGTATAATATATTGGGCATTACTTTTAGTTTCTCGCCTCTCTTATGGCTAAAAAAGAAAATATAAAATTTTAAATGGAAGAGGCGGTACTTCCCGACAAAAGCACAGTGGGTCGGGGTCAGGGACTTAGGTTCAAGAACCGACGGACGATCCGAGCCATATCGAGCAGCACCGCTTTCTGCATTTGTGCTGGAACCGACACACCACAGAAATTCAACCGCCTCAAGTTGGTCACGAGGCTGGTTGGAATTAACCCGTTCGCGGACAAAACAATTGGGATAGTTTCTGTCGAGGTCACACCCCACGGCAACCTCTGTTGCAAGAGTCTGTATTTCAGAGCGAGCTCTTGATGTAGGATTTTGTGCAAGTACTCAGTGTTAGCAAGAGTCAAACAACCGGAAATAACATGCCTAAGTGACTCTCTGGGACGGCCACATGCTCGATAAACGTCTGTGGTACCGTCCCTTAGGATGTATTTCAGATAGTTCCGCGTCATGATATTTGCGTTCTCGTCCTGGTCTTGCATTGCACAGACAAAACCTTCGGTTTGCCCGAAGAGGTCCCCGAAACCCAGACAATGCAGGGAAGCTTTACGAACCACGAAAGGTTCGTGAAGTACCTTGTAAAACCTCCCTCCTCAGAACGGATGTCAAGGTCTTGTAAATTGTGCAAAGACAAGTAATGGGGCGGTATTGTATTGGATCCGCGGTAGCATCGCTCTTTGGAGCGAAATGAGTGACCCCAGTAGTAAAGAAGTTTGGGAGCGTCTCACTCTCGAGGGCACTTTAGACTTCACGGGCGAGAGTAGCGTGACAGCGCGTGAACCCCTTAAACCAGTAATGGTGCATTCCGTCCGGCTCCGGACTTTTCCAGTTTGGAGCTTTACGGATCGCAGCCACCACATCCTCCTAGGATATGTTGAAGGGGTTCATGGGCGCTATGGGTTCACACGCTCTCTCGACCGCCCCGAACCATCGGACCTCTTCGTGATCAACAGGCAGCGACCAAACCCATGCCAAAAGGCAACTACATCGGCTTTTTCTGGTCGCAGGCCCGTCAAAACCACGTTCGGACGCTCCAAAGTTCTTATATTAAGTTATTATATTATTATTATATTCTAAGCCGACGCTACACAGCGAGCGATTCATAAATTAGTAGGTAATTGAGCAACCTTGCTAAATTACCAAAATATAAAAAAGAGACATTGTAGGTCTCTCTTAGTTTTTAAACACCTGCGTGAGAAGCGGCAGGTTATCCACTAGATTATCAAGGATGTAATAGGCCTATGTAAAATTTATACAGAAGACACTTTTTAATGTTTAATTTATACCAGTTATTACAATTATTTTTTATTGATCGGTACTATCGCAGCTCCTTTGCGTTGAATTTAATTATCTTAATCTTAAGTACTTTTAAATTCACTGATTTTAATTTATCCTGGTGGTCTGACACGAGCGCTATTTTATCGTCAAGATATCGGTTAGAATAAAATGACAGTATATAATACTAGGTAAATGTGTAAGAGATGGCTGTTTCATACCACGCGATATCTAGTTAAAAGGTCGCTTGTACTAGCTATGCTGATTCTTTTCAGGAGAGTTAGAGTAGTTTAACCATATAATTAGTATTTCATCAACTTCTTTTTATTTCCCAATTTTTATAATAGTTCAGTATTAGAGTTGATATAAAACTCAGAACAAAAGTAACCAAATATGAAGACATGAGTTTCTTATTACATGTTATTGTCGATAATTACTAGACTTAGTAATCAACATGTCTAAGTGATGAAACAATAATTACAAAAACGATCTTTGGTTAAAAAACATTTCCTAGAGTAGAATTGGTATCAAAGACAATGTCTTTATTAATTATCTTTATATTACTTACTGCCTTGACGTTAAATCTGTTGATGTAGCTCCATAAACTTTTTATGTTAATTATCTTTATGAGTGTTCTGTTTTTCATTATTTAAGCTGCCGTCTAAGTCTTGCTTCATCATTATGATGATTATGTCTGCGTAATGTGAAGTCCAATATTAAAATTTTACATACATAAATCTACTCACGGCCGTAATTCCTAAAAAGGGATACCCGGAGCTTCAGAGCTAAAAACTCCTCAGCCGCATTTGAAAGTTGATAAGGGAGAAGGTGATAGAAATAAAGTATCGTTCGTGATAAGTCTCTGTCCCAATACTGTGAATCATATGTAAGTATGTTAATTATTTAACCTACATGGTAATATGATAAGACTGATCAACTTAGATTGTTATCAAGCACAATAGATCCAGGCGTGCCTGAAAATATTTACTTTCATTATAATGATGTTATAAGCAAGTGCATAAGCTCTTGTAAAAATTTTTACCACAGAATAATAAGTTATAATCACATAATATCACTATTAGTATAATCACGTAACCGGTATATAATAAATAAACCAGTAGCTGGATCTTTTTCCATTCACAACAATAAAGTTAACTATAAGTGGTGATCCCGACGTGATCGCAACCGCATCGCCCAAAAACCAAAAACACTTAGGCGCCTCTTACGACATCCTTGGGTAGAAAGGGGTAGTGGCATTCTAAGCCGGCACTACACAGCTATTTGCTGAATTTATATATAATTTATTTAACATTATACAACTAAAAACACCCATTCAAATCAGGAGTTTTTAATCTGTTAACTACTGGGTATATGATTTATGTTGAAAATTGTGAAGTTCCCGAGCCAGACCACCTGTCGAAGATGTGAGTTAGTTTTAGTCAAAAAAGTGCCAATAATAACTTTGATTACCTGTATCTATGATAACTGGAATTATTTAATCCTTCACACACACGCACACACACACACTAAAATCCATATATATTTCACCTTGATGTGATTTACTTGAACTTCAACAATATTACTGTTTACTAGGAATGGTAAGACAACAGTGAAGCTAGGCCAACGCTATTTCGAAATCCAATTCAAATCTTAACTGAAAGGTTATCTTCTACATTTGCATTATAATTTTAACCGACTGCAAAACGGGAGGAGGTTTTCAATTATCTCGCATATCATCATCATTCATTCATTATCATTCCACTCAATAAAAGTTTCACTTGTTGGCGTAGAGCTCTCCTAAAGATCTACACCAGCTATATCTAGAAGTAAGCTCATGTGAAGTGTCATCTATAAGCCTGTCATGGCCAGATGGCCTTGACCTTTATCCTATGCATAATTTCTTCCAAAGGTTGTCTGAAAGATATCGCCTTTAGCAATAAAACCGCCAACTATACTTCACTGTAAACTATTTTATTAACTATGTAAATAATTTGTAATAAATAAACGTAAGGAAAATTTCGATACCGGCGGGGATCAGACCCGCGACCTCCTAATTAATAATTTGTGTTTGATGTGCAATAAAGACTATTTCTTTTCAAATCTATTCTATAATAATCAACCCCTTTTCAATGTACGCATAAAGCTGACACCATAACAAGCATATCTACATTTCTGTGTATTATAACATTGCAATTTCATATTTGAGCAATTTTTTTGTTTGGAGAGTATACTTGAACCCCAAAATGTGAGGTCGAGACTAATATTAATTTATATGTATGAAAGGTTGGTATATTAGAACATAATTAGAACCCTTACTTATGTATTGTACAAATATTAATATTTCCTCATTATGTCTGGAAATTCACGAGTACTCTGTGTTAATAACCAACTTTTCATTTTTTTTATCGTAAGATCTCACAGCGTAATACCATTCATTTCAAGTCATAACTAGAAACTATGCAGTCTAGTTATGTGAGGGGTAGTTCTCTGTAAGAACGCACTGTTAACTGAGGTGCGGTTGGCCATGCCTTTATATTTGCGTAGCGCACCCTTCTTAGGTCTCGAAAGGGTGGAACATGAGAGGCGCTCGCCCATTAACATCCATTCTTCTTCTTCAAAATATTTTTTTAGAGTTTGTGTGACTATTATTTATACTTACGCATTATAAGCAATATTAATGCCAAATATATGCCATCTGCTGATAATTATCTCCCCAAAAGGTATGAACCACTACAACTATAGGCTTTCAAGCATGAAAACGTTTAAGTTATACCCATAATTAAAAAAGTTAGTTAAAGTTACCCATTATAAGTTCTATAGTATAGTTACCGGAAGGATGAAAGACTTGCGGAATAATTTTACTCTTATAAATCACCGGTTTCATGTTTTATTACCAAAATATAACCAACATACAATCAATATAAAAAAATTGTCAGTGTTTATAAAGGAAGCTGTGTAGTTATATTTAATCAATTAAAAAGGGTCAAGTAAAATTCTCATTTTAACCCTATCGAGGGTTGCGTAACTAAGGACGAAGTGGTTGTTTAAATGAATCAATTAGCGATGCATCAATACACAATTATAAAATAATCTCTCTCAAGTAGGGCTATTAATAAATAATATATTTCTAGAGCTGTGTAGTGTCGGCTTAGCATAGCACTACCCCATTTCTGCCCATTGGTGTTCGTAAGAGGCGAATAAGTAATTTGCGCTTTTTACGTGACTTTTGAGCAATGCCGTTGGAGACCCATCACCAACAACCTTTGTTTAAAAATGTTGTCCCGACACAACTACCAAAAGTGGCTGAGGTTTTTTTTTATTTCGAAGCTCTGGTTTCTAGGTTATTAGCCGTGAGTGTATATATAAATTTCTATTATATTCAAATTAAATATGGAATCATTTTGGGATCTGAGGATTTAAGTGATTGATGAGCAGTTTAGTTGAAACCCACAACCGAGTTATTCAATCACCTTTTCCTCTCCGTTTAAAATCATTTCTAGAAAAGGTGGCCATAACTTCAGAACAAAAATTTCTCAACCATCCTTTGAAATTGCGTAAGGAACATATTGTAAAATAAAGGTTGTTTGTGATGGGTCTTCAAAACCATCCAGAAGTCATTTTATTATTGAATCATCATTAAAACCGTGTAGTGCCGGCTTAGAAGGTCGCTACCCCTTTCTACCCAAGGGTGTTGTAAGAGGCGACTAAGGGTATTGGGGCTTTTTATTGGATTTCTGGGCGATGCGGTTGGAGACCCATCACCAAGAACTTTTATTTTTACCATCTTTTCCCCACTCAACTTCCAAAAGTGGCTGAGGAATATAATTCCTTAGCTCTGGCTACCCCTTCTAGGGAAATATAGCCGTGAGTATATATGTATGTAGTATATATGCATTAAAACTCCCACTATCCTTTTTCACCTATTACGAACACTCACGGGAAGAAGTGGAATAGAGCTGTTTGATATTGATCTTTCTCTATTAAATTATAACTCCAACTACTGGTAGGTTCTACTTTGATATAAGTGAATAATATGTGGATAAATCATGATTTTAAATTATGCTATTCAGTGTACCTCAAATGTATCATTTTATTTTGAAATGTAACGCATAGCTCTCCGCCTGTTATCTTATATCTGCAAATTTTTAGCAACATCACTATTACTCATTCGATTGTAACTAACAATTTATGAAAAAGGAGATACGGTGAAAATACCGCTGCAAATTTTCCCACAACGATCGTACAAATATGTGGGCAGCTCAGAAATACCACGGTGATTTTCACAGAGTGAGAGTTCAGCGTAATGACATTATATGAAACCAATAGATGGTCCTCTCTTTTTCATCATCGCCCATTAAGCAATAAAAAAATAATAGCTGACACTATTTAGCAAACTTTTGTTTCCACATGATAGTTTAGGAAAGAAAAGTTTATTCGATGCAAAAAATCAACTTATAGCTAAGTTTTTAAACAGTATAAGTTACGAATAAAAGAGCATGTATGAAAAGATTGATGGATGTGAATGAAGCTAGAGAGGTTTGCCAGGATCGTACAAAGTGGCGATCGATAGTCTCTGCCTACCCCAATGGGAACTAACAGCGTGAGAATATGTATGTGTATGTATGTATGTAAGTTACTAAAAATTAAGATATCTATCTATCTATTTATACTATAACAAGACTGTACCGAGGTCAAAACTGTACATTGAAGAAAAAAAAATAAAAACCGGTGGAAATTAAACATAATTTTCGATACGGAAGCCAAAGTTGCGCTTTTTGAAAAAAAAATGTCTGTCTGTCTGTATGTCCGATCATAACGTTAATTCTACCAGACGGATCTTGATCAAATTTGGTATGAATGTAGCTTATCAACCTGGCCATCATGTAGGATATCATTAGTCCCAGATTTTGCAAGGGTTCCTACAGGAACATACAAAAAAACATAACTCTTATACGGTTCCCCATATTTACACGATTAATTTTTTCATGTTTGATTGTTTTTGTCTTTTTGGGAAAAATAAGGGTTTCATCCATTTTCATCAAAATAAATGTCCATTTAATAGTTTGTCAATAGTATGACTACTAGATATACAGCTTATCAAAATTTTGACGTCTTCGTGGCATAGCGGTATACCGTTCGGTTAATATTAATCGAACGGAAGACCCAATATCGAATCTCGGGCATCACAATCTTTTTGCGATATTTTTTTGCTTTTGTGTTAGCTCAGTATAATAGAAAGCCCTATTCCTTCTCTTTCACATTGAACTATGCGAATATGTATGAATAAAGATAATTGAAAGTATATTGATAATTGATAGTGCCGTGTAGTGTCGGCTTAGAATAGCACTACCCCGTTTCTACCGATGGGTGTACGTAAGAGGCGACTAACGGTATTAGGGCTTTTAACGGAGTTTTGGGCGATGCGGTTGGAGACCCATCACCAACAACCTTTACTTTACCATCTTTTCCCCACTCAATTTTCCAAAAGTGGCTGAGGAATTTTTAACTCCTTAGCTCTGGCTACCCCTTCTAGGGATTTATAGCCGTGAGTATATGTATGTATATATGTATAAAAGTATATTGTATTAATTTTGCGTATTCATTTGGTAGGTTTGGGAATATGTTTATAACTTTTTTTTAACTATTTTTAAATTAATATTCTCATAAATATATTGTGCTACACTTACGCATAAATTAATATTCTGTTTAAGCCTCAGAATGCGTAGTTAGTAAATAATAGCACATATCTCAATTTTAGTTTAGTACCACCATCTGTTGACCAATAACTGATTGGCTGCAATCTCTCACACATCACCAACATTAATAATAGGGGGCAGCACCGGGTCGCCAAACTGCTATTCATACTGAAGATATTCTCATTTTTGAACATAAAAACTTGGTACAAAATTGTTTGTTTCATGATTCTTATGAATAATTAAAAAGGTTTTTGGAACTCACCCCCTAAGGGATTGAAATATAGTATACAGATTTTTGATCTATAAATATACTGTATTTAGAAATTTGAAACTTGATGCGATTGATTGATATAACCACTACAAAAAGAAATATATGAAATTCATCCATCTATCAATCATGAGTATATAGTAACGGCTACAAATCCCAAAAAAGGGTAGCCACAGCTTCAGAGATAGTAATTCTTTATCCACTTTTGGAAGTTGAATCAGGAAAAGGTAGTCAAATGGGTCTCCAACTGCATCGCCCAATAATCACTTAAAAAGCCTCAATGCTCTTTATATCTATTATAACGCCAACAGGAAAAAAAAATTTAAAAAAGAGAAGTTAAGATAGTGTTTTGGTATATAGGATGTAAACCGGATACAAAAAATGTATTCCACGCGGACGTAGTCGCGGGCAAAAAGCTAGTTACAATATAAAACAAAAATAAGAGCATGTATGAGAAAAATAATGAATGTAGGGAAGCAAGAGAGGTTTGTCAAGATTGTACTAAGTGGCGATAGTCCCTGCCTACCTAAGTAAAACAAAAGGTAAAAAAAACAGATAAGTCACAACAATATTATGTTATTACTCTTCTACTAATACTACTACTTAAGCACAGGAACACATAGGATTCTGACTCAGTATTTCGTTATGAGTTTTACTTCACAATAAGTTTTTATTCAGTCAGTTTTACATAAGTGACAGCAACATCCTGTATATTTTCGACTGACTACAAAAAAGGGGGTACTCAATTCGATTGTATGTTTTTTAGTACGTTACGCCATTACTCCGTTAACAGTCCGTCAATTTCTTAAATTGTCTTTCTGTTTGGTAGGATATGCTTCCAAGGTAGTTCCATTGAATTTTATGGATTTTGGTTGCGTGTTAAAAAGAATTTTTAAAAACTGCATAATTGCATACGTAGATGATGTATTTATTGAATACTGTATTTAAAATTGGGTTTACGTTAAATAAACACCCGTCCTTTCTTTGCTCAAAAATATCAACTTCTTAAACTTTCATTTCAAATTTCATCAAAAGTTTCATTGCCAAAAGTCTCTTAATGGAACAACCATACTCTTACAAATTTTAAATACGTAAAATGAAAAATTGTGTTCCGCTATATCTTGTTTGAAGCGAGAAATAGCATATTTAAGGTAACATTTACCAAACGTAAATGGCATAATGAAATCCAATAGGGATCTATAGGCTTATTGTAACCAGATTCCGCTTGTCTCGAGCCTTTGAAGTGAAAACAAAAACTTGATAAGGTTGGATTTCACCGTTATGAACCATGTTTACTTGAACCCGCTGGCGTCGAAAAATTTTATTTATTTAATTGATTAGTAATAATCCCCACATGATGTTTTCACGCAAAATAACTCCGAATTACGTATTTACTTGAGTTCGATCAATTTTCATATTTTTCGGATAGTTTAATGATCTTATTTATAGATTTAATATTTATATACATACATACTTATGCTCACGGCTATAAATCTCTAAAAAGAGTAGCCGCAGCTTCGAAATAAGAAATTCCTCAGCAAATTTTTTAATTTGAGAGAGAAAAAGATTGTAAAATTGACTCGACTCCTATGATCACCCGTATGTAGAAATAGAGTAGTGCTATTCTATGCCAATACTACACAGCTAAACTATATAATATTTATGTAGTTACCTCCAAACACTTTCTAAGTGAAAGCGATGCGAGAATCTTGCTGATGTCTTTGCATTTGCCTTTAAAAAATGTTGCTAATAAAATTTATCTTTAAATATGGTCATGAATATGGCTTTCACCTTAAGAAATTTCAGGCAACAACAATAATAATACTATCAATAACCGGAATTAAAACGCTGTCAATAAAACTTTCTCAGCATATGGAGAAGCGCAACATGCCAATTAGGTATTCTATTTTATTCTTATGACGTTTATATCAAATGTCGAAAATTCACTACTTGCTATAGGCACTCTAGGCACTAAGACGTAACTTTGTTATTGCCATACATGATAACCAGACTTGAAATCTACATACATACATATACTCACGGCTATAAATCCCTTAACGGGGTAGCCAGAGCTTTGGAATGAAAAATTCCTCAGCCACTTTTGGAAGTCGATTGGGAAAAGATGGTTATAATAAATGTTTTTTGGTGACGGGTCTCCAACCACATCGCCCAAAAATCACTTAAAAAGCCCCCTATACCCTTAGTCGCCTTTTACGATCACCCACGGTTAGAAATGGGGTAGTGTTATTTATGCTGACACTACACGGCACTACTCTTAGCAATATAGAATATAATACAATTTATAACCTGCATACTTCTTACAATATTCAAGGAAAGTTAGGGGTAAGACAAACTACACGGTGCATCGACACTTTGGTCCTAAATAGGCTACTTAATGTAAGAAATCTATAAAAGGAAAACTTCCATCATCAAGTGCTATTTACTATAGAAATCTACTAAAATTTCTTGGCACTTCAAAAATGTGCGTTGACTTTTTCTCTTTTTGAAAGTATTAGACAAGGTTTATTTGTTTTTAGGGTTTCTTAGGCAAATAGCAATAAACAAATCTTTAAAATTAATAGATTCGATTAGGTTGCATTCTTTTAATTGCTTTACGAGTATTAAAATATTTACAAAATTGGAAAAAAAAATCTCACAAATCTCTAAAATATATTTTCTTTCGTCAAAGCTATACGAGTGTGGATGTGTTCATGGATAGGTGTTTGAAATCATGCCCAGTTTGTTAATCTTTAAAAGTTATAAAATTTGTCTGATCTCTCAGTGCAAAAACGATGGTAATATTTTTTTTAAAGATGTAGTTACCTTACCCTTTAAAAATAAGATTAATACCTTTTGAGCCAAAACCTTATTATATGGGTTTGTGTTTAAAAGAACACAATTTACAACACAATTAAGTTAGAATATGAGTTTGTACAGGAAAATATCCTTCCTTTTCTCGGTATCATCCTTATCGTATCTAAACTCTCTACTACGAAACCGTTAACGAGAAAGTCCGACTTGCACTTGACCATTTCGTAGTATCACGCGTTGTTGTTGATTGAAATGTCTCGGGTATGAAGTGCTAAAGAAGTGAAGACGGACGCTCGTGTGCTTCCCTCGTTAGAGTACGTGCTAATAGGACGCTTGGTGTGCGGTGTTAGGTATAGGCGATGAACGAAATATTTCTCGAAGGAAATAATCTAAATAATTATTTTTTTTGTCAATTTTATACATTTATCTTTTTGTGAACGGGTATTTTCCACAAGTTAACGTCAATTGTGCGTCGGTTGTGTGAATCAAAATTTACATACATACATATGCTCACGGCTATAAATCCCTTAACAGGTTGCCAGAGCTTTGAAATGAGAAATTCCTCAGCCACTTTTGGAATTAAATTTTTGATGCGATTAATAGTCTTTATCTTATGGTGACGGTATTTTATTCATATGTTTATTGAAATCCAAGCGGTATCTACTATCTAATATGATGTACGATTTCTATAACAAATTTAACTGTGACAGAAGGAATTGGGCAACAATACAATATAAACCAATAAAATATTCTGACATTCATGCAACAATGAAAAATGTCAAATTAATAATAATCGCTATTATGATCATTTACAATTGTGTCACCTGGTGTTCAGAGTACTTTTACTAATGAGTTTAAGTATCTTGTGCCCTAGAGCACACGTTAAACCGGTCACACGGCGTCGGCCTCGCGGTCAATATTTCCGTCTGCATCTATTTTGGTCCAGTATTTAATAGTCCACCATTATATGCATCTCCTTGTATGCTCTCCTTGAGGTTAAGGGTGAGGTCACAGGGTTTTTTTAAGCAAACATGATTTGAAATGTTAGGCAAGCGGAAAAAAATGTTCCACTCTGTACGTTTTACATTGTGTGTATTTTATTCTTTTTATTGAGTGTTGATTGTTGTATGTTTGATCTATATTGCATTGTAAAAACCAAACCTGTTACTTAAATTTGATTTTTAATGGGTCAAGACAATTTTGCAAATAATTTAGGTGATTTCAGTGTATATTGATTTATTTAGTACTTAGTTATTGTAATAACTGCTATTGTATGGTATTTCTTTTTAAAATTAAAAACGATTTGTCTCTTAAGTATTTTCTGAAGAATCGAGATGAGTATTCTTACATACAAAAAACATAAATTTTTCTTGTAGAGACAATAAAACTTAAATAAAGTAAATATCGGATACTAAAACCGTCAGCATATACCATAAGGCCAATCATGACAGATTGAAACTGCGATTGCATCGTAAACAACTGCTATCCACGAACACGTAAAATCACTTGAGTAATTGGTACCTCTAATTCTGCAGCTTCCGACTTGCAATAAAGACTGATTTGTACCATAAAAGGTTCTAGCTATTGGTATCACATACAAAAGCGGTACGTAGATCGTTGTCCAAAAGCTTTAGAAATCCGTGTATAGACAGCCTAGACCAGTTCCAATTTGTATTAATTTAGAGCAAGGCGGGTTGGTTACAAGGTAGAGAAATACAAACCAGAAATGTTATTGTTTTATACCAAGTGATGTTCTGATGGAATCATCAAAGAACATAACAAATAATTTACGTGCCATCACTAGCCTAAACGTTACCCTTGCATTACTGGATGCAAACCAATAATGTCACCAGATCTAGTATTATATCCATCTAAAACAACCGAATTTGACAGTCATTTGTTTACTCGTGAACATACGTGGGCCAACTAATTTAGCCGATTTGCTGTCATATTATTTCAGCGATACGGTTTGATCGCCGACCACAGCTCTGATGCTTGTGCAAATGAAAATTTATCGACAGACATGCACAGTTGGAGTGACGTCACAAGTACACTCTGCAATTATTTCCGGTATCGCCTTTCAGTCAACCTAATAGCATTCCTAATGAAGTGGTGGTAATTATTTAGCCTGTGTATTTTGAGTAAGTGTATGAAACTCTATAATCTACTGTATATAATATGATTTAATATATCAATGATAAATATCTAAAGAAGGAAGAAGTTGTATGTGTGTTTGTCTGCTTGTAATGAAAAGCCCCCGAAACCACTCAGCCGATTTGAAGATTTTTTAGAGTCCTTACGGCCTTCAAGATTAACAAAGGCTATACCATTGTATATCATAAATCCTAGTTTTAAAGCGGCTGAACAGTGATTCAACATAGCGTGTGTAACGGAAAACGAAAATGTTTAAAAATTAAATCATCCGTGTGATGTCAGGGCGCATCTCTAGTATCTATACGTATCAACTCAACTTATCAAATTATAAATATTAGAATTTAGGGCACTAGACGACTACTAGTATATGTTAAAGCCTGAAATGCCGTAACACCTTACATGACACAGTAAATCCCCTAAATTTTATTTACCCCACTTGAGGTTTTCATGAACAAAAACATTCAAATTAAGAGAAGTGTAGAGTTTTATTTCTTTGTTCGAAACACTTCAAAGTACAGACACTTAAATAAAACTTTATAGTAGTTGGTGATGGTTGTGCAACTCCATCACCCTACTATCACTTTAAGCCCCAAATATCATTGGCCATCTATCACGGCACCCATGCAAGAAAAAGGTTACTGCTGAAGTTCAAACCTTTAGTTCCTTGAAAGTACGTTCCTCATAGTAACTGATGGGATAGTGCTATTCTGAGTCAACACAACATGACTATATAAACATATCTATTAGAATGGTTTTCCAACCTGCATTTGGCCAGTGGTCGAAGTTACAGGATACTATGGCCAAATCACTCTAGACAGTAAGAGTAGTCAGGTTAAGCAGTTAAGGTAAGACCCTTACTGGGAAAATATTGGCTGCGAGGATTGGGATGGTCCGAAAAAACAAAGCCAAAAATTGGTATCATCTGCAGGTAAATTATACTAAGTCCATTTTCCAATCTCTTAAAAGAAACTTTTTAAACCTAAGCAAAACCTCCTCACCTCACAGCTCATATACGCCCCCATAAAGGGGCTTAAGCCTACTCTATAAAGGGCGATTTGGCATAAGTCCACCACGCTGGCCAATTGCAGGTTGGCAGACTAACTACTGCTACCGTAATAGTAGCCGGTACCGCTTGACGTGCCCTCCGAAGCACGGAATCATTTTAATTTTCGGATAATCAGGTGATTCAAGCCTGCTATATCCATTCAAAATGGGTTTCATCTTACAAATGAAATTTGTAAGTTTACCACCACCCCGGGACCGAACCCGCAACTTGAAGCCAAGCGCTTAACCGCGAGACCACTGAGGCAGTCAACAAGCAACCCGTGTAATCATTAACAAGCAAATTACCAATACATATAATTAGGTTGTCAATATTTCGTGTTTTAAATTTTCCTACATTTTCTGCAAAAATAAATTTGTCAAATCATCGTACGATATTATATTTAGTTACTTTTTCAAAAACCCTTAATAGTATTTAACCCTTAGACTCAAAGCAAACATTGCACTGTGCAATAACGACAGACATTCCGTGCAGCAATAAAGAAGCACATTTCTTTGATTCATCGCAGATGCCGATAGAATTAGGTTCTTCAAAGACTCGTGTAGCTCATTTTGCAATTTCCATTTCAGTACCCAAACATGGATTCAGCCAATATGCATTTATTCTGAACGTAACACAGCGGAGCTCGGAACGAAATTCATTACGCCTGCTATTCTTTTCAATGGAATGAATATGTATGAGTTGTATCACTATGAATGAGTAAAAGTTACAAATATAGATGTATGGAACGTGTTTACTTCGGCGGTGCAATATTGTTGGGTTTTTAAAAGTTGGTCTCATTTTCTGCTTTTTTATGTTTGCAAGTGTATTTTAGTTTTTTTATTATATAAGTAAGCTGTTGGAATATAAAATTGTGCTCATATTTAGTTTCTAGCTGTTCTAATTTTTGGATTTTTTAAACAATCATTATGTGCCCTTGGAGGAAAATGTTTTCTTTTTCATATTTTTGTTGTTTCTTTCTTCCTAATATCATAAAATGCCTAATTAAAATGAGCTACTAATTTAGTGGGATGAAAAATACTTAAAATGAGAAAATATAAATTCTAAAAAATTCAATAACATATAAAATAATTTAATTTTCGGTTGGTGTAGAGTTAAAACACCAAAATAATTAAACAGTAAAAAAAACTTTCTTGACAAACTTTCTTTCATTGTCCTTCTTTAGAAATGTTTTACGTCTATTTTCATATCAACCCACGCGAATTGCCGCTCATCCAAAACTAATTTCAAACTTAATAGCATTTAAACATAATAATTTTATTACAAACTCATTATATTGCGATAATGATTAAATCTTATTAATTACCTGAAAATGGTAATGTGATATGTATTAATTTAAATGTAGGTGAAAATCGATCTTCGTAAAATAATTTGAAACAAAATGCCACTCCATATATGATTATACTGTAGCATGTCATACTATAGTTTTTTTTCTATACTATAATAAGACTGTACCGAGGTCAAAGCTGAACATTGAAGAAAAAAACCGGTTAAATATGTTTAATTTTTTTGAAAATAATGTCTCTGTCTGTCTTTTTGTCTGTTTGTCCGGTCATCACGTTAATTCTACCAGACGAATCTTGATCGAATTTGGCATGAATGTAGCTTATACACCTGACCAACATATAGGATATCATTTATCCCGAATTTCGTAAGGATTCCCACAGGAGCATAAAAAAACATAACCTTTATATGGCTCCCCATATTTACACGATTAATTTTCACATCGAACGGTTTTTTTCAGACTCTTCATTAATAGTCTTCTTTATTTGTATGATATTCACTAGAATAGATTTGGATTTCAAGGTGAAAGCTATATATTTTTTGATAATATTCAATTGGTATTATTTAAACCTTAACTACATAAAAGTTACTATCAAATTATAATATTTTGTAATATCTATCAGTGTAGTATCAGATTAGAAATTACGAGCCTAAGATATGTGCTACTAACTAGTTAATTAATTCATTGGTTGATGGGCAATATAGATATAAAGTTAATCGTTCCCACCACCTTAATTTTCCCGTATTGTTTCCTAATATATTCATACATATACTCACACAATTAGTTCCCATAGGTCATCAGAGACTATCAGCGGCCACATTGAACGATCCTGGCAAACCTGTCGAGTTGGATTTACATTCATCAATTTATTCATACATGCTCTTTCACTCTTCAGACTTCCCCTGCATTTTTGGGTATATTCACAATTTGATTAAAATTTACCATTCATATTGGCTCTATTTATCTGTTGCTGAAAATGACTACGACAGGAAAATAAGACGCTCAAGCTAAATATCACATTTCAGAGTTTTGGTACAGAGTCTATCCACAAGACCATGCCAACAAGCCTTACAATGAGTTATCTACTGTCGACAATGGCCCAGGATCAGTCAACCGCGAACAACTAGGATACCGGCAGGTTGCGAAGCTGAAAGTATGTTTAGTGATGTAGTGTAGCATATTTAGTGATGACAGCCACCTCGAAAGCATTGAATGTGATAGTATCGTTACGTAGAAGTCTACTAAATTGATTTGAGTACACACTTTTACTAATTCAAGGTGGCTGCATCGAAAGGAGTTTGTACTAAAAAAAAAACAATATTTGCTGTGTAGTGTAGGCATAGAGTAGCACTACCCCATTTCTCTCGGTGGGTGAATGTAAGAAGCGACGAATGGTATTTAGGCTTTTAAGGGATTTTTCGGCGATGAGATTGGAGACCATCACCAACAACCTTCATTTTACCATTTTTCCCCACTTAACTTTCCCACTTTTGGAATTTCTAATTTCTTGGCTCTGGCTACCTCATCTAGAGATTTATAGCCGTGAGTATATGTATGTATTATAAAATATTAAAAACCTTCAAACAATGAGACACAACGATATATGACTAACATTTTCATAAATGTTTTAAAAGTGCTTACACCATTTATTTCCAGTTTAGTAAACATCGCCTATTTAAAAACATTTATTTTCATGACCTGTTGCAATTTTACTGGTTTTGGAAATTATGTTAATGCATTGACACATAGAAAATTTCTGAAAATCCTTTTTAAAAATTTTCCGAGGTAACAGATTCTTTTACATTGCTCTTTTTTATTCTGCGAATATTTTGGTTGACCCATGGTTGACCAGATGCAGTACTTTTTATATTTTTTTATCCTTTACCAACATACAGCCAATAGGTCTTCAAATGGCTATTAAGGCAGGCCCACTTTGTAAAAACAATTATTTTTGATCTTTCTTTATCGCCAACAAAAATACATCTTTTGGGAAAAAACCAGCAGTCTACCTATTACGGCTAATGAGATTGAGACAGATAGTCAAACATTACAGTTTCATTGGTGGGATCCCGTTTTTTGTGTTTCCTATGTATTGTAAAGATTTTAAAATAAAGATCTTTCAATTTATTAAAATAAGTCTCAAAGCTGATTATTGTTGAAGTGGCATTATTAATACTACCCACCTGCAAACTTGGATGCAAGTAGCAAGTAGGCGGTGCCTGAAAGATTTACTGAAAATCGTTAATTGCTAGCAGAATTTATTAACAGAATTTCTATTAAACAGCCTGCATTTATCAGTGCTAGTTTAAGAATCTTATAATTGAATTAAAATGTCAAGTTGAATGCTTTACGTGACAGTCCTTCTATATATGATCTCAATAATCTTATTAATTTATAGAAAGAGATTACACTATACTTTTTCCTTTACATTAATTGATTAATAATTTGAGAAGATGATAACCAAAAACAACTTCATAGATAGAAAGCGAAATAATCTGAATAAAATCTAAATTTAAAAGTAGATGCTAAAAACTCACGAATAAATCTAAGAAAATCCTCAAAAAGTTTGTCATAATTATGGCGGGTTGAAGATTAGGAGGTTCAAAAGCACAAAAATATGTCAAGTATGTTTACCAGCACCATATAGTTTAAATCTTTAACATTTCCATATTTAATCCCAATATCTGATTACTCCTTTATGGAATCATAACCGAAAGTATAGATAGGTGGTACAATAGTAAATAGATATATTATACTCCCTAAACAGTATACGTTTAAAAAAATTCTGCAACTTTTAATAAAGTAGAAGAAGATTTTTTTTACCTTTTGTGTTTAATTTATTTGATTACGTTAATTAGTTAGCATTTATCACGCATGTACCTTAGTAATTATCTCTCTGAGCTTGGAGTCTTGGAAAACTAAATTTCAAGTCCAGTCTTGCATCTACATTAAAACGACACAATAAGCAGTGACTCAAGAAACACAATACCTTCAGGATGCGACAGTTTAATAACTTATTCTGTTTTGCACCCAGAAAATAATAGTTCTGTCTATTTCAAAGCAATGAAAATAAAATATCAAAGTTTATGAGCAGAAAACTGTGCTCTTTCAGAAAATATAGAGAAAATCTTACTTTCAGGAATGCATTTATTTTTCTTCAACTCATAGCACTTCGTTTTCCGCAAATAGTTCTTGAGCCTGATTACCAGCCACTCGTCCCGACTGTCGATAAATATTACAGAAACGTTTTCTGCGAAATACTTACATACAAATATTTTTACTTTATTTAATAACGGTCTGCTCAATGTTTTAAATTCCATTTAAAGGTTATTTAAATACGAATAAAATCTTAGTTTTGATAAATGAATTGAACGAAATGAAAGATTATGATTTGTAAAAGTATGTAATGTCTCAGTTTCATATAATATATTTTAGGATACCTCATTACAGCCCAAGCGGGGTTGTTCACTAAAGAGGGCGATTTGACCATAATATCTATCGACAGTAGCTGGGGGTGAGTTTGGAAGCTTCACGGTCCGGAGGTTGTGGGTTCAATCCCCGCTTTAAGCAATATTTATTTGATGAGCATAAATTATTGTTTCGTCTTGGATTTTATGTTACATATGTGTATTATATAATATTCAATATATATCGTTCAGTTAGTATTCCATAGTACAAGTCTTACCTAGGTTGAAGCTAACTTGATCTGTGTATAACTTGTCCGTATTTCTTAATTTTCGGATAAATAGGGGATCCATCCAACCCGAAACATTTTTTGTTGGTTCACCTTTTTACGACTACACTACGCAGGCAATATCCGAAAACGTTAAATCAAATCCCATATTTACGCGTACAGAAATCGCATGTTGAATTACAGTTCAGACTTTACACGGCAAACTTTCCAAACACTCTGCCCTTTAAATGTGTGCATAAATAAACAAGCACATACGATGAACTATTTAAAATCAATTTAAAAGTTGAACCGTAATGTTTGGCCGAACAGAAGTTAGCTCGAACGCATCTGAATCCGTGGTTAAAGCATTGTTTAAAGTTGTGCACTAGTCAGCCGCAATCCGGGCTAGTAGCGGCCCCGAGGTGTTTTCTTTGAATTTCGCGCCAACCAAATCCCAAATAGCTTCGTTCCATATAACTCACTTCACGACCTGAGCCCTGGTTACATAGACGCTTTAGATAAAACTATTTTAAATGCATCTAAATGTATGCGAAAGTTTTGTGGGCAATAATTACGCTTAAGTTATAGTGTGACTTTCACGATGCTTTTAACATTTAAATGAAGCTGCTGTTGAAATAAAATGGCAAGTCTTAAAAGATAAATAAGCAAAATATTTTAGTAACTATTTTTAGCTACATACATACATACATATACTCACGGCTATAAATTCCTTGACGGGGTAGCCAGAGCTTTGGAATGAGAAATTCCTCAGCCACTTTTGGAAGTTGAAAGGGAAAAAGATGGTAATAGTAAATGTTTTTGGTGACGGGTCTCCAACCACATCGCCCAAAAATCACTTAAAAAGCCCCTTGACCCTTAGTCGCCTCTTACGATCACCCATGGGTAGAAATGGGGTAGTGTTATTCTAAGCCGACACTACAAGGCAAACGGTTTTTAGCTACATGTATATTAATAAAGTTTTGGATAAATTGAAATAAAATATAAGTCTCAACCGTTAAAGACATCTTACTTACACAAACTAAACATAATAACGTTATTATTTACAGTCACCCGACTATCATTGATTCATTTAAAATGACTTCAATAATAAAGAATCTTATCTGCGCATATTTCTGATCCACGACTTAATCTGCGATTAAAAAAATACATAAAATGAAATAAGCGAATGATTAATTCAATTCAACTTATGTAACCTCATCTTTTCAACAAGAATTTTAGCAGGTTGTGTCGACAAATAATGTCGTCAAGAAATTGATAAAACTCAAACTAAAATAAATGTACCCAAATGTATCTACACTCAAAACGTAAAGAGATAAGAGTCTGGACACACGCCGCCAACATATTAATGGTTTCCTTATCTATACTTAAATGCGATTTTGTCACTTTTACGTTAATTTATAGCTTTGAAAGTTAGGTTTCGTGTGGTCTGATTAATAGTATTAATTTATGTAAATTGTGTTTACAAATAAAGTTTGTTCGAGTATGTAACGGTATGAAGATAAGTCCGCTTTTGGATTATTCTTAATTGATTTTATGGAATTACTCATATTTTTCTAGTGTTATTTACCTATATTCACGATTTTATTCTTAACAAGGGCTTGCCAGAACATTTACTCTGTGTTATTTGTAAAAAATTAGTTTATTAGACAAGGGGTAGTATATCTCTGTAATGAGTCCGTATATATTTATTTATTAGTAAGGTGGTGAAATGAAGGTTGGTGGTGGTTTTTATCTTTTTCTATACTTCATTTCGTACATCCCCTTTATCATGAGTCTTTTAAAATGTTGTTTATTTTGACCTCTCATAACTTTTATTCAATTTATAATGATTTTTAATTGATTTGCTGTGTAGTGTCGGCTTAGAATAGCACTGCCCTATTTCTTCCGGTGGGTGTACGTAAGAGGCGACTAACGGTTTTGGTGCTTTTGAGGGATTTTCGGGCGATGCGGTTGGAGACCCATCACCAACAACCTTTATTTCACCATCTTTTCCCCACACAACTTCCAAAAGTGGCTGAGGAATTTCTGATTCATTAGCTCTGGCTACCCCTTAGCCGTGAGTATATGTAGGTATGTATGTTATAATGATTGCTATGTAATAAGCTGAGGGCAACCCACAAGTCTGCTGCAACTATTCAAGCTGAACCTTATACCAACACTTCGGTTATATACGGCGTTAAAGATAACATTGGTAACATTAGCATAGGTAATAGAAATTCGTTTATTCAATATATTAAAAGCTGTTAGAAATTCCTCGAAGATTCCACCCCAGTCACATGTCTATAATCTTCTCAAGCAGAAAGAGATGCATCCGGCGTTGCTAGTATCGGTTTGCACGAGATTCTCATCAAGCGGAATGCTTGTCGAGGAATATGCGACCAATATTTTTATTCTTTACAACAATTTTGAAGAATGTTTCTACAGAAAAATTTCTTGTGTCCATCATGAGTAAAATCTTTTTCCAATCATTACAGGAGGCACCGCAACAGACGTCTTTTAGGAAATATTTCTACGTTTAAGTTATATTTTATTGTATACATCATTTTTAATGTAAGGAAAGTAATGAAATTTCAGACCTCACTGCTTCAGAAATGAAAAAGAAACTTCCTTCTCCATATTGTAAATAATTGAGTATTATAATTATTTAGATGGTTGATTCATTGACAACATAGTGACTTTACCTTAGTAATTACCGTTTGAATAATAAAAACGTTAAAGATATGACATGTTTTCCCCAATCTCTTTCGTCATCCACACACACACACACACATTTATCAGTTTAATTTACTTTTGCAATACTTATAAAAAGCAACTAGAAAGAGAGTGCCATCGTGTCTGGAGGCGAAGCTGACATTTTAATCCACAAAAAATATATATTCAACAAACTACATTGCAGAATATTTCTAATGTTTGTTTATTGGCTAAAATTATAAAGATATTTGGAATATAAACCATGCATTTTCTTGTGGGTTGGTTCCGCATGAGCTACTAATATAAAACGCTCCCATTGGTTGCAGTGCTTCTAAAATGCTACAGAATATAACACAATGGACAAATAGTGACCAAAAACAAAGAACTATTTTATTTGCATGGCTAAGAATTGAACAATAAGTTTGCCAGGATCGGACCAGTACCTACCCAATGGGTAGGCAGATACTATACTAGTAGGTGCTAATTGCTTGTTTGAAAATTAATGTATGTTTATTCATTATTTGTAAATGTATGTATGTAAGCACAGTAAGTCCCAGCCACTTTTTAAAGTCTACTTTACTGTCTTAGACCTGTGTCGGAGACTAAGGTAATGTGGATAAAATCATTGTATTCAGGGTGAACATGCATGTGTGTGTTTCCGTTTGCTCATTGAGGCTGTTAAAACAGCGAGTCGACTTGCAAAGTAATATCAAAGTAAATTTTGTAAAAAACATAACTTTAAGTGCCTATTGTTCTCTTTGTTCTTGAGTACACGAATAAAATTGTAAATTGTTAAGAAATATTGTAAGTCTTACTACTAAGCGATATTTATAAAACACTTTGAAAAATGTGCTCATTTAATATTTGCAAATGAGTATCAGAGACGCCATTATAAAAGTATCTTATTACCCAAAAGTTCGGCACATTGAGAGAAATATCCTTGAGCGAAATTTTTTGCTCATTCAAAGATATCGGACAATGGTAGAGCGACAATCTTTTGTTGGCAAGGACCGTTTGGAAATCAAAATTTAACGCCTCAAGTAACTCATCGGTAGAGTTCATTGTGTAAGTTTTAGTTTGGACAAAAAATGGGCAGATGTACGCAAACATCTTTTACAAAGCTAGAGGCAAAGTCGAGCACCATCGAAAAATAATAATTGACATTTAATGAAGTGTCCCATTTTACGTGTAGCATTTTATTATGGTCCTTGACATTGCTTTCTTTCGGTGGTTTTGTCATATTAAGACGCCACGCAGGTGTGAGCAAGTAAAAATTCAGATCTTGTAATTTGTTACCGACTCGCATTTTATTAGATTATTTCGATGTCGCTTTTACGGTAAACGAATTTATAAGCTTTAATAATATGAATTAAGAACACTCTTTATACGAATATGCTGTGAATGAAATTGTGTTCTTATTATATTAATGATAATATTATTTATGAAAATATAATATATAAATAATAATTTTAAGAAATTAATAACTTTGTCACTCTTAAATCTAAAAAAAAACATGAACGTTAATTATATAATTTTGCTGCTTGACTGGTCTAATTAGAGTTAATTATGATGATACGTTAGTTTTCGGTACTGTTTCATTTGAGTTAGGGAAACCAGAGCTGAGTACCGCTAACGAAGATGAAACTTCGCTTGGGTAAATATAACTTTGACTGTTGCTTCAAAAACGTGATTTGTTGCAGAAACTAAAAGGCTCATTTGATATCAAAAATACAACCATTGAATTACATTGGTATCAATTTACACATCGATTTTATCTTTCAGTGTAAGAATTAAATTAAAAAAAAACATATCTTGTTTATAAGAAACTTTACTGTTACGTGTACTGCCAGCTTAGAAAAAATATTAACAATATCATATAAAAAAAAACTTTCTATAATATGCAGAATAGTATGGCTTAAAGCCATTTAACATGATTCTTTGGACTCTTGGAATGGTGACACGGGTATCTCCTTCTCAAAGGTTTATTATATTTACCTTGCGTTAAAACGTAAAATATTAGCGACATTGGTATAAAGCAAATAACAGCTGAGCAATCGTTTGCTTCGCGCGAGTTCAATAAACTCATTCACTGGACTAAAGAGCCCTAGTCTTAAGACAGGACTTTTCTGACGTAACCTTTTTGCATCATTTTATTTATCTCAGGTTGGTGATTGGCTCTTGTAATAAATCAATGGCGTATATTCGAAACGTTGCGGTTGCCCAGTAAATAAACAGGATGTCTTAGATAAGTATCTGCACCGGTAATCACCGGTTATGGAAAGTTCTGTTATTTCATATGAAAAATACTTTTTTGAAAGCCTACTATCGCGAACGGGATCTTGTACTTGCTTTTGGGAACTATTAAAATATTCGATTTTTGAAACATTTTCGCATTAAGAAAGAAGGACGGCTCGCCATATCGTTGAAATTATCACTATTTTTGTTTTACTTCCCGCAAGAGGTTCAACTTGTAGAACGTTGATTTCAGATACGTTATATGATAATATAATAGATGTTTTTTTGGTTTTCGAATAGTACCTTTCTTTCCATCTGGAAAAGTAATTATGGCATTTAAGTTTAAAAACCCGTTTGACGAATATGTGTTACAGGATATAAATTACGGAACAAATACAGTGGACCATATGAAATAGCATAAAGACACTGAATATTTTTAACCCAGGAAGATTATTGCAACAAGGAGATCCATTTTCTGATAAGCATATTTAGCGACCGTCGATTGTGCCACATATTGCATAATTGTCGTAGCCAAAAACATAATAAAAAATGGATAAAAAACTTTTTAAATTAAACGGTTTTATGTGAAACATACATTGTAATATTAGAGATAAAAAATAAAATAATAAAATAGACAATTGACGTGCCCCACGGTTTTATTTTAGTCTAGTCTTACGACTGCATCTAATTTTTTATATTTTTAAGCTTTAAGTACATTAATCTTAAACATCACAAGGTATGATTAACATAAAACCCTTTTACTTAAAAAGTTTATTAGGTACAATTTTTTGTTTAGTATGTTTAATTCCCATCTTAGAATTAAATTTTGAAGTTATTCTACTTGTGCACCCTTTCATTAAATACCCATATTGATGGGATGACTAAAATCAGATGCATAAAATGTGCAATACGGGGGCTGTCGAACAAACGAGGCAAACGACATATGAGTAAGTGACACATTAAATCAATAATAAGGAAGCACAACAAAATGTTGAAAAACAAAATAAAATTAGTTTCTAAAAAAAAAACTTTAAAAAAAAACAGTAGAACCGTGTAAAACATTTTTGTCTCCCTTAGCCATGAACTGGTCACTGTCTCAGCATAGAGATACCAATAACATTGTCTCTTTTTACATTTTATGCACAGCCAACTGTTTCAATTACAGCAAAACAGTTCCAATTACAAAGATTTCATCAATATTTGGAAAGTGCCAGACTCAGATTATGCGATTAAAGCGAACGGGGGGCCAGTGTGTTTTCTCTGCTTAAATAAACAGAAAAGACTGGGATTGCAATTACCATAGTCTGTCTAGAAAGGTACTATCAGACTACCCGCATTTGAAAATTCACCAAAGGGTAAAGTCTCAGCAAGTTTCTAGATAGATTAAACGCGAACACATTAAATGTGATTTCGCTGAATTTATTTTTGGTTCAATGGAATCTTTCAGTATTAAACTAAGGTACGCCCTCACAAATTAATTAATTGCTATAAAAATCCATATTGTTTTATTTGGTTCTGATTATAGTTTAGCAATTTTTGAATGGTTTCTCTTACTTTCGCATAAAGATTTGATTTTACCAAACACATACTGAATGAAATAAAGTTATATTGCAATTGCTCTAATGAAAATAACTATAAAAAATAATAACACTGAATCCGAATTAAGACTAATGCAAAATTACAAACAATGAAAGGTAAAAGAGACGTCAAAACACCTTTCCTTTCCCTCATCCCATTTAACCCTCCGATGCAATACGTATGCCGCAGTTAAATACTTCGCACTGTGCACCAAAACACGGTTCTTATAACACCACATGTCGCCGTATCATGTTCTCATGTAAACAGGAGTTAAAAACGAGACCAACTAAAATACGGTGTCGTTTTAAACCCTATATTTACGCTACTTTTTTTTTGCTGAGGTTACACAAACTCCAATGAATTCAATTTAAACCGTTACATGTGGCATAATAAAGTTCCAATGTTAAACCGTTATTAATTTTCAATGTTTGATATGCAAATCAAAATCAATCAGTTGTTGGAAATCATTACAGTTTTAATAAGTCGTCGGTAATCAACCTATTTAATTGTTTGTAGCACGACCCACAGTAGTGTGTTGTTTGTTTGTATCAACGGTGAGTTTAGCGATAAGTTTCAATATTATTTTAATTAGTGAAACACCTATGATGTATACAAATATTGGTCACAAACAATCTTTGAAATATGTTTGACAAACACGCTGGCGTTGACTTGTTGATAATATATTTACAACTGCATAAGACTTATCAGTGGTAATAAATTGCTTTTGAGTTACGCCTATTATCTCGGCTTCTGTTTGGGGGAACCATAAAATTGAAAGAGATTTGTTTAAAAAAGGGAAGAAAAAACTTGTTCATGTCACTTTAAATTTTAACTTACGAGCATTGTGTTATGCGGAGACTGAACAGATTGACTTCTGGTACTACAGTACAGTCGTGCGGTAAATTGGGTTGAATATTTTTCATTGTTACCTGCCATTGATTAAATTATAAGAATTATAATTTAAAAAAACAGGGCATTTAGTGTAAGTCGTCGATTGTGGTGGGTTTTTGTTAGATGATGTAAATGTTAAGAGTTACTCGTTCAATTAAAATGTGTATACACATAAATAAATCTACTTTTTTTTTCAAACATCACCTTTGATATTTATTAGTAAATAATAAGCCAGAAAAAAAAAGCTTCGAATGTGTAGTGTTATTAATTTTATTGAATATAATTTGTTAATTAATAAGCGATACCTTACCTATGAACTGCTTTTAATTGCTTTTGATATATAAGATAACATAAACTACCCACAATAACAAGTTTGTATCGAACTGTCCAAAAAAGCGAGTATCCATGCATTGTCACACATCTGTCGTCTTGTCACCTACCGTGCGCTACTTAACGACATGTGTGTGTGTGTGCGTGTGTGTATGTGTGTGTGACTCGGGCGCGGTGCACTCCGCTCCATGGGATCACGGCATATTTGTATTGGTCTGCCATCAATTAAAGCGTCAGCGGCAATGGGTTAAAAATTATACAAAGGTAGGGTCTAAAAATAGTTTTGTTATATTAATTATGGACTAGTATTTAATACTTGTAGCGCGTTGATTCTCATAAATATATTTCGTATATGTTGTTACTAGAACTCTCAGCTAGATTTAAGCAAGGAGAGAAAAGTTTGGCACATGGTTTATTTCACACATGGCACAGCCCTAATTTATAACTATCGAATATGATACCAATAATATATTTTGATCTATTTCTATTGAGGTGCAAAAAGTAGGCAATAATTTATCAATGAAAGATTCATGCTATAGGTAATTAGTAGACTTCTACAACCCTTAGATACCATTAGGTCTCAGAAGACTTAACGCTATAAACAAATAAAGGTTATAGTTGATAAATAAATCAAATTGGATAAATTTTGAAAGTACAACGACACCAATTTTCACCATAGGTTTTTTAAACTGTTAAGCTGCAGCAAAATAATAAATCTATTTTGCATCCCGTCTATTGCCCAGATTGATTCCTATGAAAAAGTTTATTAAATTGAAAAATGTGTCCGGTGCGAAAAATGGATAAAATTGGTTCATGGAATTGAACCATAATCGAATGTAGCTACAAGTTTTGTTTTATTTTTATCGGCGGTGTGGGCGGGGGGAGGTGGGAAGGCAACGTGAGTGACGTATCATTTGACAAAGTTTGCGCGGGTAATTCCTCTGGGTTCTCATTTTTCATCAGAAACAATGAGTGGAGCAAAAACTACTGAATATTTAAAAGAAGTGTTTCTATTTAAGATCGATTACCTGAATGTTTCGTATTGGGAGGCCTTGTTTGCTTACGATATTGAGCGGTAGAATTGAACGTTAGACTTACAATATAAAATACATTCAAATAAATTTTATAAATAACATAATACTCATTACTTGTATTTTATATCCATTCCATATTATTTGTATGGGAAAAAACTATAAATATACTAATTATTTTAAGTTTAGGGAATTTATTGGATAATAGAACATAAGTTTGAAAATATGCTTGCAGGGCAATCTATTAACTCATTAGATCCTTATTTTTTACAAAATAATATGCAGGCACGATTGGGCCTATGACGTGTAATATCTTTGGAGTCGGTTGGGATCAAAATATCAATAAAATAAAAGTTTCAAAGCAAAACTAATTCAAATTATACTATAGCATATCAATAGTATTAAGTTATTTAACCATCTATCTACAAAAACTTTAACGGATCTTAGTCAATTCAGATCCACAACAATTAACAAACAGACGTAAAACTATTCATATAGCTAAATAGAACTGTAACAAAATAGCGGAATCATTGCTTTTAACACAAACAAATTTTCATTTGTGAAACATGCGGGCTTGTTTCTATCTAACTGGGTGGAAACGATTAACATGGAAGTTGAAATGTTACTTAAACATTCGTAAAAAAGTATACATGTCAGTTTTATTATATGTCTACATATAGTACTGTTTGAGGTCATGAGAAGTAATTTTGCGTGATTTACATTCAACCAACTCACCCTTATAATAGGAGTAGACGTGTTCTTCTTTTATACTTATTATAAAAAGAAGATATTTCTGTATTTGCTTGTCCGTATGAAGGCACCGAAACTGTTCAAATAGTTTTGATATCTTTTTTATTTCAATTTCAACCATTTCAGTTTTTCTGCATCCTCTCAGCCTATATATGTCCCTACCAAGGGGCTCGCGCCTACCCTATATAGGGCGATTTAGCCATAGTACACCACGCTGGCCAATTGCGGGTTGGCAGACTAACGACTACTACCGTAATAGTGGCCGGGACCGACGGCTTAACGTGCCATCAGAAGCATGGAATCATCTTAATTTTTGGATAATAAGGTTATTCAAGCTTGCAATATCTTTCCAAACTGGCTTAGACGTTACAAATTTAATTTCTTACCATCCCTCGGGGATCGAACCCTAGACCTCCGTACTTGAAGGCAAGCGCTTCACTGCGAGACCACGGAGTATTTCTGCATACTGTATTACCTCTAGAATAATTGTGATCCTAATAGTCAGGAAGTGCGACGGGAAGTAAACAAAAATAACACAATCTTTGGCTTTAGTACGTTTGAATTGTAATATAAAAATATTTGTCTGTTTTAGTTTAATCATAATATCCTTGGACAAAAAATAAACAAGTTTGTCTTTCTTTGAACTCAGTAAAGTACACTAGTTTTACTGAACCGTTGAAATATATTAATTCAATAAGACACATACATTTTATACGGAGAATTTAATTTAGGAACAATAAAAGAATTACAAATATCACTGTTAATGTTAATCCGTGTTCCCAATTCAAAAATGAACACAAAGACAACAGTTAAAAAAGAAATTAACGGTTACGCCACCGAATCATAGATAATGAAAAGTTGTGGCAAGAACTCATATGAATGACGTCGGTTAAAAAATGTTTGACAGGTAAATTATAGGCGTATGCGCAACTCTTGATACCTATACGGCCTCTTTAGAGTGCCTCAGCCGGGGAGAAAACAGATCAAAATTCTACATGTGTCTGTGCTACATATAATTACGTGAATAAGTTGATATAATATTTATTGGATTTTAATTCATGACCGTTGTTATGAAAAGAACTGACAGACAGCAAGATGTATGTAAATTCTATAAACGTTTTTTACCTCATAATTAATTGATGTCAAACTCTTACATTAAAAAAAATATAAGAGTTACTAACGTATACATACATATATATACTTACGGCTTTAAATCTCTCGAAATGGTAGCCAGAGCTAAGGAATTATAAATTCCTCAGTCTTTTTGGAAGTTAAGTGGGGAAAAGATGGTAGAATAAAGGTTGTTGGTCTCAAACCGCATCACCTAAAAACCATTAATAAGTCCCCTTAGTCGCCTTAGTCGCCTCTTATCTACACCCACGGGAAGAAACGGGGTAGCTTTATTCTAAGTATACTATGAAATTATCATACAAATCTACTACCGAGTTGTTAAAATGTATTTACAAAGATAATTATTGCTTATTCACTGCGGCTCGTAGATAATCTACAGGATTACATAAAATCGTGCTTCTATCATAGTTCGCACAAATCTTTCAATCAATGTTTTCTGATTTGAGTAAATAGGCACTAAAACAGAATTAAATATGTTATATGCACGGCGATAGGCCTGCCCCCTATCACGTGAGAACACTGTCCATGCAAAACGTGGGTACTCTGAACACCAGGTGACAAAGTCACGTGATGTTCAGAAGTATTAGTACCTCTGCCAAACCCCTTCGGGGATATTCGGCGTGAACGTTTATGTTTATGTAATGTTATGTAATATGTAATTATTTAACATATGTAATTATTTAACAAAAAAAAATCAAGTAACGACGTCATTACAGAATCCGGAGGTGACTCTAAATCCTGTAAGTACGTTTATTTCTGCCGTTCCTATAAAATATCTATTAAATAGTATTCATACAAATGAAAACCGATCACCAGCGACACTTTATTTCTACCATCTTCTCCCCTATCAACTTTCAAAATTTGGCTGGGTGTTTCTAGCTCTGAAACTTTGACTACCCCTAATTGGTACTAATAGCCGTGAGCATATGTATGTATCTCATATAAATCAACTGGATTCTATATCAAAGTAGTTCTCCTTTACCTATCAAGAAATAAAAGAAAACTGAATAATATCTTTTTTCAAGCTTATTGAATTTGTCTTCTCTAAAACTTATTTTAGTGATTAGTTTTGATGAAGGGTTATCGGCGGAGCTCAAAAGATGACACTGATTTGGGGCAGGGGTTATTTTAATAAACTGACGCAGCATTAAAGATTACATGTTGCCTGATTATCTTAAAACAATTAATAAAATTATACCCTTTTTGTAGCATCATTTAAAGGGTTGAGGAAACGTGGGATGGGGTGTAGGGAGCACTTACCACATTCATACCAAGGGTGCAGCTCCAATGAATAGCGGTTTTTGGTAGTGACAGATAAAATACAGTTTTTGTCACTTGAAATGCGCATAAAAAGCACTGATAATGTAACGTCATGTATGCTCAAAAACAATCCTTACTGAAAATTATCTATTTTTGCTAAAAAAATAATCCCCCAGTTAAAAGGAACCCATTATAATAGATGGGGTAGTGCTATCCCTAAAGTAATGTTTATGACCGGTTTGATCAAATATATGATGCTGTTTGCCAAACAAATACTATACATGATTTTAATTGGTTCTGATATGATTGATTTTTAAGACAATAAATAATTTTTGACTATTGTCTTGTTACTTACGAGTATTAAGTACTTATTTCTATAGTGTCAGTGTATTTTTTGTTATTGTTTTTGTATGTTTGTCTAAGTTTCTCCGGTTTCATGCCCCTTCAGTTAACGTTATTTAACTTTTTTGATCGTCAACATATTTCGCTTTTTATTGATACTCTTTTTTGATAAATATAATTTTGTTTGAAATTATAAACTTGCATCATAATTTATTCTTTCATTCTGTGCTAGACCGTCATGGTGGATAATTGTCAAAACACACTACTCAGGGCCAAATCGAGACATCTGTGAGGGCAGAAATCACCTGTGATAACTTGGTTGGTAAGAAAAGGAAATGGTTTTTGACAAGAATATTAAAAACAGTTAACTAAAACGCCTCAAAAGAGCGATGCTTTTCTAAACCTAAACTCAACCATTTTCCGTAGTTTAAACGTAGTCGAACCAATATATTTTTTGATGACTATGATGTTCAACTCTTTTCGAAACAGCATGATGACTTTCAATCTCACTCCATTGTCATGTCTAAAAATGACATTTGTCGTTGTCCATACTTTATGGGGATGATTTTAGCTTACGGAGACGAGGCTTAAGTGAAAACGCGCATAAACATTGGGTTATTCCAGACTGCTTCATTACAATTTATTGAAAAAAAACTTAAAACATTGCGTTTTCCTTATTCCTTAGTTTAAAACAAATAAACGCCTAATAAATTGATGCGCGTTTTCGATGATGGCGACTTACTACTATCTACTTGATACCTTTTTTATTATTGAGTAAAAAAATAAGAAAATACAAGTTTATTGTATGGGGACGCTCCTTAATATACTTTTTAGTTAATTTTGATAGAGTGGCAACGGAAATACATCATGACGCTTTCTAGCTATCACTGTTTATGAGATACAGCCTGCAGGCAGACAGACAGCGGAGGCTTAGTAATAGGGTCCTGTTTTACCTTTGGTTATGGAACCCTAGTTATCAGAAAATTGATCATACACACATACATAATTATACTCATGGCTATAAATCCCAAGAAAGGGGTAGCCAGAGCTAAGGAACTAGAAATTCCTCAGCCACTTTTGGAAGGTGCGTGGGGAATAGATGGTGATATAAAGGTTCTTGGTGATGGGTCTCCAACCACATCGCCCAAAAATCCCTTAAAAGCCTCAATACCGTTAGTCGCCTTTTACGTACACCCACCGGAAGAAATGGGGTAGTGCTATTCTTAGCCGACACAGCATAAACTTGATAACTTTTAAATTATTCTAAATATATAATCTCTTAAGTCAAATATTACTACAAACAACATTTAATTTTAAAAAAAGCTCTGTCAAGTAACCAGATAAGAAAACTCTTGTTAAATGTTAGACGCACCGCGTTAACTCTGAGCCCGGCTCGTTATTCGTAATGAGAGTATACTTTTCTCAGTAATGACATTGTCCCGGTTTTGACTACAATCAACTAAACTATGTACACGGGTACACCTATTTACTAAAGATAAATACAAACATAATACTCACGGCTGTAAATCCGTAAATGGGGTAGCCAGAGCTTTGGAATGAAAATGTTCTCAGCCAAGGAAGAAGAAGAAGGGGAATAGATGGTAATAATATGAAATTGTTGGTGTCGGGTCTCCAACCACATCGCCCAAAAATCACTAACTAAACCCCTATACCCTAGGCCACATCTTACGATCATCCAAGGGTTGAAATAGGGCAGTGCAATTCTAGGCCGACACAGCGAACTGCTATTACTAAAGGTCATATAAATATAATCATATTGTGATATAGTTCACAGTCGTAATAATTTCCTGGCTATTCATTTCAATTACTGCTGAAATCCTTAAAAGAGTAGCCTGAACTTTCCAGTCTTTTAGGAAGTTTCAAAAGTAAACAAGTGATTTGTTTTTGGAATAAAGGACTGATGGTAATTTTATTTAAACCACATTGCATCGGAAACACAAAAACCATCGAGTTACCTTTTGCCTCTTCGTACGAAACCTATGGGAAGAGATGACAATATTATTCTTACTGTGCAGCGTAAATTTGCCTTAATTTTAATATATAAAACGATGATGTTTTGAAATCTGGGAAGCAGTTTGTAAATTGCAATGTTTAAACAATTACCAGGCATCTTCAATTGTGACCTTTATGGCCTTAAAAGATATATCATCTTATCAGACTCAAATATGTGAACAAGTGTCGTTTTTGTCAGCTGGTGTTCAGAGTAGAATAGAATAGAATAACTCTTTATTGAACATCAAACACAAATTTGCAAAAATAATAATATGATCAAATAGTTTACAGTGAGGTACAATTGGCGGTCTTATCGCTAAAAGTGATCTCTTCCAGACAACCTTTGGAAGGTGAGCTCGATAAATTAATTATTAGTACCTACGCTTTGCTTTGAAATGCAGCCATGGGAACCCCTATGGTTGCATTTCAAAGCAAAGCGTAGGTATCTATTTTTTTATCTTTTAGTTCATTTATTCTTAAAAGTTACAATGTACGTTTATCATGAATCCGTTTTGGTTACAAAGATTATTTATCAATTTTCTTTTCTAGCTTTTAGTTTTTATTTCGCATTCTGTTTAATTCCCACCTTTGAATTCAATTGTGATATTGTATAGTGCACTGCATTCTACTTGACAAGCTATTTACTTGATAACCATATAGATGGGATTGACAAAATAAAAAAAGGTTGTCAGCCATTTTCCAGCAGCGACCATCTTGGATTCCATTTTTTATAGAACATTGTATTTTACTTGCTGAGCCCTTTCATTTAATACCCATATTGGTGGCATTGATATAAAAACTAGATTTTTGGCCATTTTGTAGCGTTGTATGGTCACCTAAATCCAAAGTGTATATTAAATATCATATTAATCAGTTGACAGCAAGGGGGTGAAACTTAAATTACTAAATAGGACCCAAGAAAGAAAAAAAAAACAAACGGGGTAAACTAAATAAAACCGTTTCATAAAAATAAGCTATGTTACGCTACACTGCCTGTCGCAAGATTAAAACACACACGCCATAGTTAACTTGTACAGTGGATCCTCTAGAAAACTATAAAGTTTCAGGCCAGATTAGATGAAGAGATTATATTTTCTTACTCTAATGAGTGTGTAATGAAGCAGCCTTAGCAAGGCTTCTCATAATCAGGTCGCGCCCGTAAATGCCTGTCAAAACACACGCCAACTCGAAATATGATATCGATTTATACATGATGTTCACTTTTATTAAGATGAAACTTAAAAGATATCAAAAGGCTCGTCTGACATGATTCACGTTAAGTGGAGCATATCGGATATGAATTATCTGTGTCGTGTGGGCTGCTTTTCTTTAGTTACACTAACTTAGACAAAGTATGAACTTTGTATTTATTGTCGATACCCCAATATTTTTATTACATTTTTATATATATGATACATACATTAAAAAAAAGCTGATGAAAAATATGAAAATTTGCGCATCATTTTCAACCACTGTCAACATCCAACAATACATTATCCGAAACCTGTCTCGAGAGAGTGGCAAGTAAACCTGCTTACAAAATAGAAAAAAGGGTTTGTCCTTTTGCAAACAGGATCAAGTTGACGTTTCTGGGACATACTGTATTAGAGGAGCTTATGCGTATGCCACGCACATCCTGCCGTTCGAAACTATAGGACACGTTGGGGTTTGATGGCTGATGAAAATATGGAGACTGCTTTTTTAATCGCGATAATAACATATATAGTGGGTACGACTGCTTATGATTTAAAAAAAAATTAATTGACAAACCTTGTTCGACGAATAGTAATTTTAATGTATTGGTCGTAAAAGCTCAAAACCTGTTAAATGAAAATGCTGTAAGATACAGAAAGTTGTTAAATTTTAAATTCAGAACTGAGGATATAATTTTTTGATCGGCTCAAATCACTGAAATCATAAACTGGGGTGTAACAGTGAAAACTAAAGAAAATTCCTTCTAACTATAGCTTCATATTTCGCGGCTTTGTCTTATAAATAAATGCATATCATGATGATGCAAAGAGGTTTTCCAAAGTCACATGCGTGGATGATTCATCAAGGTAGTTAACAGTGACGGACATCGTACGGAAACCCATAGTATATCTTATTTATGTGACAGTGTATTTGTTCAAAATGATGATATGCCTGTCCGCTATCACATGGACACCTCTGTTTCCTCTTCGGAGATATACGTCCTGAAAGTAGAGTTTGAGTTTCATATTTTAGTTTTAATGAAATATATTCAACTACATACATAATTATTTCTGCGCAATGTTTCGACGATGATTCACATGACGACATGTCAATGACGACAAAACAAAAAGTCGTTTCCATATAACTATGTATTATGCCATCGCGTGCACGTTACTTAGTTATGGCTTCTTAACTTCGGAGTTCGGAGCATGTCTTGGCTCGTCTAAAACGGTATGACTCTGTTAGTTCTCGAATTAGTCAGTTATTATAAGACTACATTCATAATTATTACATTATTTTATAGTGTATTTCACTTAAGTGGTCTATGAATGTTAATAAATTCCTCTACGACTTTTATACGTATACTTACAGCTATAAACCACTAACCGCATCGCCCAAAAATCACTAAGAAAGCCCTAACCCAGAGTATATAAGCTTGGCCGCCTCTTACAAAAACCCACGGGAAGCAATGGGGTAATGCTATTCTAAGCCGGTCACTACAGCAACATAAACATAAGATTGGTGAGTAGAATAATAACACACTTTCATCATCAATCAAATCTTCTTTACCAATTTAGTTAGGGAACTTTAAACCCAAGGCAGCTTCAATCTTAAATATCGCTTTGCTTGAATGTTAATATTTATATTTTTGTCTCAGAAATTTACTGGGTGATTGGGCAGTTTATTTAAAGTTAAAGTTCATATTAAAATGATATTATCAAACTATCTTTTTATTTATAATTATATAAATTGATTATTTTCATTCACGGTATCAATTTATCTCTCTCTCCCGTTAAATTTTAGTCTTGGAAACTAAATCGCATACTTTTAATGAGGCCGAAAAATGCCAAAAGCGGTGCTTAAAAATGTGTAATTAATTTCTAGAGGATATAAAGGTTAAGTTTAATAATCACGATGATAATCGCTATTCACATTCTTGTTTTTCCAGGCAAAATAACCTCGGTACTGCATTGCGGTAAATGAACGATTAAAATCGGGTGATACAAAATAATCAGTTAAAATTCATCCGATAATTTATCAAAACTGATAACCATCTTATGTTGGACAACAAAATGGAAGTTGAAGCAAAATGGCGTCGTAAAATCTTGGTTTCAAGGATTACCTTAATAAAGGGTTTCGTCTGGAAGAAAGTGGGACCGGCTAATTTGTTAATTGCAATCAGCCCAATCCAACTTCAATCAAGTATAATCTCTATTAATTGCTTGTCAAAGACGTTCCATTGAATTAATAAACCAACGACGTAAATAATATTTCGTTGCTATGGATTAGAAAGGAAAAGTTTGAGCACTCTATTATTCGTGGAGTATTAATTTTTATATATGCTTTTTATTAATCTCCAAAGTAAAAGTAGTGAGCTACTAGTATAGTTAGAGAGGAACGTAATTTCAATACTCTTTTGTTGTCGCGTCGCGGCTTCGATGAAAAATATTACAAGCTCATCACCTCAAATCAAAATCAGATGACGGCGCGTTTTCACAAAATTTAATTGATGCTAAATTCGTTTGGCCGGCGGGCACGGCGCGTAGTTGTCGGTTCGGAAAAAAATGTCAAAATTGTTTTGTCGTGAATGGTTGCGGACAAAATCTTAGCAGATAAGCGCAGTAAAAAGAGCTGACAAATTTCTTTCTCGTTTCCGAACGGCACACAGTTTTTTACAGCGTTAATTGTGCAGAATTGTTGCGTGCATGTTTGCATTGTACTTTTTTTGTATCGAACGAATGTCTCTTTGATTTTTTCCAGTTATCGATTCCGAGGCCGCGGTCTTGTTATAATTTATTACTCGCACTAATTAATTGTGAGTTTTTACGTAACGATCGGTTTCAAGTATGAAATTCTTTTTATATTTTACTTACATACATATCCATATACTCACGGGTATAAATCCCAAAAAGAGGTAGCTAGAGCTTTGGAGCTAGAAACTCCTTAGCCACATTTGGAAGTTGATAGTGGACAAGATGACAGGATTACGACACTCGTGGGTAGAAAGGGGTTATGACATTCTATGCCGGCACTACATGGCACATTTTATTAAGTCTGGAATTTAATATTTACACACTTTCCAGATTTAAAATTATTAATATGTTGACGTAATAATTTCAATTGTGAATATGTTAACAAAGTAAACATACTACTATTTGAGCAATAAACTATAACTTTTAATGTATATGTTTTTTTGTGTATTGTAAAAAATATAGTGACTCTCTCCTTTAAACGTGTTCTTTTAGATATGGCCAACGGTATTACGAGTACGATGTACAAATAATAATAAAAAGATTTGCCTCGCAAATTATCTTTAAGTTTTATCTTGTCAATACTAATGAAATGTTCGCTACAAAGTTAATAAACCATACAGTCTTGACGTAGAACAAGTTGGGAATACTTATGAGAACATATAGATGGTGTATAAAAATATACCTACCGTAAATTGTAACCTTATTGATGAATGAATTGAAATATTATAAATTCCGTTTAGTTGTATTCGCTGTGTAGTGTCGGCTTAGAACAACACTACCCCATTTCTTCCGGTGGGTGTACGTAAGAGGAGACTAACGGTATTGAGGCTTTTAGGGGTTTTTGGGCGATGCCGTTGGAGACCCATCACCAAAATGATTTCGACATATTTAACTCCAGCATTTCAGCAATCAAGCGATTACTTACCAATTCGTTTTTTCAGAACATTTAAGTTAATTACTTTTATTTTAATTTTTATTTTCTAGCAATAATTAATTTAGTTTTTAGTATTGTTACCTTTATTTCTATTGTTCTCGGTCTTCGAATTCGAATTTACTTTTAGTCAGTAAGTTGTTGTTTTTAGTTTAATTGATATAGGTGGAGATTTTTAATTGGGATTGCATTGTTTACTTTATTGTTTAGTTAATGTATACGCTGTAAATCTTCCAAATAAAATAAAATAAAATAAATAAATAAATAACTTTTTTTGTATTGTTTAATTTAATTTCTGCTGTAAATATTTAATTAATTAGTCACGTTTAAGTTTAGTCTTATATTTGTTAAGGGTGTACATATATTATATAACTATTTGTTTCAATTGGATTAGTATTCGTTTGTGTTACAGTAAAGTTAGCTAAAAAATATACTAAGATGGCTGGAGGAGACCCATTACCAAAGCTAAAAAAACTAGCGGAATAATTTATGTTTCCGCAGCTCTGGCTACCTCTTTATGTTAATTATAGCCATGATGATATATAAGGCGTAATAAAATAAATAAATAAAATAAAAACCTTTATTTTACCATCTTTTCTACTCAACTTTCCAATAGTGGCTGAGGAATTTTTAATTCCTTAGCTCTGGCTACCCATTCTAGGGATCTATAGCCGTGAGTATATATATGTATGTATGGTTGTATTTACATTTTTCATAGGGTTTCGTGGTTGAATAAAAAATAGAAAACATAGCTTGGATACATAGTTATTCTTTTCTTATACCAAGATTAAGAAGATTCTTAATGAAAAAAAGACACCAACACTTGTATGTACAATTATGTGAAAAGAACACGTCTAAAGATTTAACTCTAAACACCGTGTAGCATTATCAGTTGAAGTCATGCTTAGGCCACTACCCTATAGATGTATATAACTTAATGCGTAGGAAAGGTAAAAGTACATATATAAATATACTCACGGCTATAAATCCCTTAACGGTGTAGCCAGAGCTTTGGAATGATAAATTCCTCAGCCACTTTTGGAAGTTGATTGGGGAAAAGATGATAATAATAAACGTTTTTGGTGATGGGTCTCCAACCACATCGCCCAAAAATCACTTAAAAAGCCCCTATACCCTTAGTCGCCTCTTACGATCACCCACGGGTAGAAATGGGGTAGTGCTATTCTAAGCCAACACTACACGGCACGGAAAGGTAAAAGTATTCGTATATTTTTCATTTCGTTAAAACTATTAGGGTTGACGGTAAGAGTAAAAGCGTATATAAAATCTACTCTAGCAGCTTCCAAACTTATAAAAAGAAATTTCGCTCGTTGAGATATTTCGGAAAAGATATTTAAGATCTCCATTTCTGCTCATTTATCGTATGCATTTGATTTCACTTTCGTTTTTGGAACTAGGACACGAATGCTTCAGGTTTAATCAGTTAATTTTTAATTAGTTTCATTTGATCCGTTTATTGGATCAAATAGAGTTTGTATCCGCTACTTATTATTAATTTTCATCGTGATGTGGATATAGATAAGTGAATTAAAATGTTTAGTTTTATGAGTTATGAACAACTAAGTTAATGAACAATAAAAACATCTAAATGTTAGGCCGGGCAGAATTGTTCTTTTGAGCAGTGATTTTTATATTAATGTCATACTTTCACTTATCCTATTTAAAGTTTTTACAACTTTTTTATTTAAGAGAGTTCTAACGGTCTCTTTTATTTTAAACTTCAAACAAAATTCGCTTCAAATTCTTTGGCGTGGTATAATATAATCGGTTTTCATTTTCTTCTGCATATTTAATATAAATGTAGTTTCTTTGGACAAGCACTTCCCCTTTTCTTCCTGAGGGTGTTCGTAAGAGGCGACCAAGGATATTTGGGCGATGCGGTTGGAGACCTATTACAAAAAACCACAATTTTGTAATCTTTCCTTTACTGAACTTCCAAAAGTGGATGAGGAATTTCTTATTCTGAAGGTTTGGCTAGCCCTTCTAGGGATTCATTGCAGAGCCTACATGTGTGTGTATAATATTACTCACGCAGTGTTTTTACATACATACATACATATACTCACGCCATTAGTTACCATTGGGGTAGGCAGAGACTATTGATCGTCACTTCGTACGATCCTGACAAACCTCTCTAGCTTCGTTTACATCCATCAATCTTTTCATACATGCTCTTTTATTCTTCATACTTCGGACGCCAGCCTTGCTCCTTTTTTTCTTGTTATGTATAAATACGACGGTAAATCACAAACACATAACGGAAAATATGGAAATATGGAATAATATATCATTAGAAAATGTTTATATTCGCATCACACCAAATGCATAAATTAAATTAAAATTAATTAATTGAAATAATAACATGTGTTTTCTAAGATTTAAACATGATAAAAGATACTCGTTTAAGCAGTAATTTTATGGTCAAGAATTCAAACCCACTAATTGCTAATATTAAGATGTCCGATAACACGTGTAGTCAAAATAACGATTAATTAAAAAAATAAAAGCTATTTATCTAATCTACGATACATATTATACCTACTGTTATATGGTTTTAAGATTTCTACATTTACCAGCATATTATAAAGTTCAAATACAATATGAAGTACTACCCAATCATCGTTTTGGTAATGATTACCAGAAGCAAACCAGAGCAAAAATGGTAGACCTTTTTTTATTCTTGGTTGTAATTATTTGTGTATTACTAAAAAATAAAGTATAGTTCTTCTCAGCAACTACATAGTTAATTAAAGAAATTCTTAAATCCTTATCCCTTTTTCCATTAAAACGAATGGGGTAGTTGTATATAAATTATTAGAAAGGTTATTTTGATTAGCCTAAAGTTTACCCAACTGTCCTAGTAAAAATGAAATTCTAATGGCGATACTAGCCGAGAATAGTCATCATCAGCCCATAGACATACTCCTCTGCCGAAATTTTTAAATAGTTCCGTTCGTGCTTCCCTCATCCATCAGCTTGTGACAGGCCTACCCACAGCACGTCGTATGGTATGTGGCCGCCACTCCATAACTTTCGAGACCCAATGATCCTCGGCTCCGCGTGAGCTGTGCCCTGACCATTCCCACGTAAGCTTTGCATCTCTTTGAGATTTGTCAGTTACCTAGATTAATCTTCTCGTTGCGGATTTAATGAAGTAAATCCTCCCAATACAGCCCTCTGAGGCACTTTGTAATACACATTGGTTCTGAATTGGATTGATAGCCGTGAGCATATGTATGTATGTGTGTATTGATTCTGAATGTCTTTATACTCTGCGGCGGTATTGTTTTGTTTATATTTTATTTGAAAATATGATGTGAAGTTTGTTGTAGTCTTTGTCTGTTTACAAACACATAGTGAAGTGACGGCAGATTTATTTTAAATTTAAGTTATAGGACGTTGAATAAATATCACAGGTGGTAATTAAAAGATAATGATTTCACCTTCTTTTGAAATAGTAAACCCAATTTTTGTGACCAATTATTAAAAAAATCAGATATATCCACTCGCACTATCTTAGATTATTTGAACCTGGGATTTTTGTGATTTAACTCTAACCTTGAATTGTTGCGCCATAGAAGCACTTCAAAATACACAGCTCTACATAAGTCTCTCATGATTGGTCAAGCGAAGTTTTGAAGTGATTGTCTTATTAATATTTGTGTCATCGGAGTTTAGTAAAGTTACAGCGGGCATCTGGCGCATAACGTTTATATTTGGGATATTCATAATTATTGCAAGTCATAAGGCGGCTTCATATTGGTTGCAAGCTTTTTCAATTAAGTCTCGATGCTGAAAGAATGCTGCTATAGTTTTATGTGCACGTCTGTATAAATGTCTCTGTTCCTATTTTATTTAAACGGTTCATGATCATAGACATAAATTTCTATATCCCAAAAGATCTAAACAAGTATAGATTTCTCTGGCATTCTTTGTTATCTATCAGCTTTATTAAGAGAAAAAAAAAACGAATATATTCCTTTTTCTGAAATTCTCGAGGTGCTTCTAAACTACAAGTTGGTTAATTCAAATTGCTTAGCCAAGTAAATATCATCCTGAATATCATGTTAATTTTAAATCCATTTACACCAAATTTCTCTTTGAAAGATATATCGGCAAATCGATGTTCTGTGTATGTGGATCTTCGTGAAATAAGTCTTAAACTTATGTATGAGCTTAATGGAAGAGCGTGAGAGCAGTCGGTTGCAAGGTTGTACTAATTCTGCTACGGCTCAGAATAATTACTGAGGCGTAATAGAATTAGTAAACAGTGGATGATGATTTCATCAAGAGAGATGCAAATGCAGTAAGTTCAATTTCAATAAAAGCTTAAAATTTATGCCCTTCGTACCTGAATTACTATCTACGTAGCATGCGAATTTAATGTTGTGGTTTAGATTTAGATATTGAAACTATTATTTTATAAATTTACTTAAAGTGTGGTTTTTGAATGGTACAGAATAAAAAAAAATCCAGCCACTTGAAAGTCGAATTATTAGTAATAATAATAATAATTATCGAATTCTTAGTACCTCTGCCAACCCCTTAGGGGATATACAGCGTGATCGTTTATGTTATGTTTATGTTTATGTTTGAAAGTCGAATTAAAAATACAAAACAAAGAACGAACAATGATATAGTAGAATATAAAGTTTACCGTGTGCTGCAAATATCTCATGCTATTTGAAAAATAACAATGCCTGTGCAAAATCAAGGTAGTCCACCAGTATATTATGAAAAACAAATATTCGTTATCGTGGCTTTCGGAACCAAAATGTTGATACAAAAATTCGCTTTGAAAGGCATGTTTCAATGAAAAGTCAGGTATATTGAACATTCCAATTTTCCCCGAATAGTACCTGCAATCTGCGCATTTAATTATGTTCTGGTGGTCCGTTTGATCGAGTTAGCACTGCACTCGGCATACACTAATTGAATGTATGAACAGCTGCGACATGAGTTTTGCATAGCTGTTGCTTTTACAGATTTATCTATTTCATACTTTCATAGACTGGGTCGCTAGTAATTTCAAAAGCGATCATGGATTCAGTTTAATTGATTTTGACAGACATTTTTCCTTTTATCCATTTTTAAGTGTAATGATGATAATTTTATGAAATAAAACAGGATATACAGTCAAATTATTAGGTAAAGTGATGGTATATCTAAATCAATAAAATATGTATTTTTTTGAAGTAATATCGAATAATGGACGACAATTGCAAGAGATCCTTGTAGTGTTAAAGAAAAACAAGAAAATGAGCAAAGCTTCACGTGTACGTTAAGTGCTACCACTGTATCTCTTTTTCACTAACCCATCGGGCGTTGGAGTAAAAAAGAGAGAGACATAAGTTGAAACGCCAATCGTGTCCCTCTATCGCTTGTTTCGCGCTCTCGCTTGCACTCTCAGCTGAGGCGTAACATGACATGCTCCAAACTCCGAATTAGAACTTGTTTAACCCTTCAGCGTATGAGAAATGCCCGAGCGGGTATGCTTATAATTGTGAAATTCTGTCAACAGCTGAGAGGCGCCCGGGCGCCTCTGTCGGAGCGTGCCCCTTAAAACATTATTTGAGATAGCTATAAAGACTTGTTTTGCATGCTGTATTGTAGCCACCGGGATCGATGAATTATTTTAGCGGAAATGCTAATTTAAACTTTTTAACAATGTTTCTCTGAGGGGTTAAGCAAAAAAAAAACAAATGTTAAAAAAACACATTTCTTGATTAAAGCTATAAATATTTAAATACAAGCTCTTAGAGCTTTACTCGACTCCTCTACTAAAACACCAAACTTTTGTTGCATAACATGGCGATAACCACTAATGTGGTATTTACATGTTTAGAATGAATGTATACTAATAAAATGAAACAAATTCGCTTATAAAGTATGCAATCTATAATATAATTAAATTATATAATACATTAAGCTTAATCCTCAGTGCTATAACATGATGCCATCAATATACTAGTATATTGATGGCATCATGGTGACATACACCTAGGTGTTGCTCCTGTCGTTACAATTCGATTATTCAATTGCAGGCGTTAGGGAGCCTATCATTGGAGGCTGTAGTAATTGGCCTAGACGCAGTGAACACCGAAGTCGTGTAACTATTACGTATGGGGACTTTTTAGAAACATGCGTCTCAGTGAGACAGCATTAAAAAGAAAATTTATGAAAATAAAAAATCGTAGCAATAAATAATTATTATAAAAAATTCATAGCAATAATTAATTATGGCTCTATGGGTTTTCTCAGACGATTATAATGGCCACCTAACGACTAATATTTACTTAGTATTAGAATAATATGTAATATGCATAATTTATCAACGTTTAATTGTTTAATAATATATAATAATAAAATAATAATTTAGACACTCCTAGCAGACATGGAATCTTTAAATGTCTGCTAGGAAAATGTAAAGAAACATGTTTAGTAATTTTGGTCAAGTTTCAACTGCACAAATCACTATGTAAGCCTACATAAACTATAAATTTATAAGATCTTTTAATTTTGATATGGGTACATTTGCCTTAAATTATTATGTAATAAAATCAGTTAATCCCACAATACCTAACTTTGTGCAAATTAATTAAAAAATATTTGTATTAAATGGGTCAGAATGTTGCTTTTGCTATCAGAATATTAAATTCATTACGAAACAACTATTTACGTCAATCATATTTACCTCAACCCATTGGATGTTCACATTCCATTTAACATTCTTTGCTATAATATTTGTTTATTGTACACAATTTGCATGTGAATATAAAACTCTAATTTCCCGGCATTTTCCTGGTTCAAACATCTAGTTACCTGAAAATCGTGGAAAATTTTATGGAAGTTCGCGGATGCATTCGCTTGTGATGGCCGCATCTTTAGTGGGTTCTAGAAATATCGCAACGGAAGCAGCGGCAGACAGCAGGGCACATACGGCTACCGATTTATTCCGGTCTTACTCGGAAACTCTGACGAGCTCGTCAAACAAACCAACTATAACTTTATTTACATTTCAGTGTTTATTATTTCGCTAATTGGAAATATGAACGAAGAAAATAATAGTTGCAAACTAGTTTGGCGAAATAAAATGTAATTATTCGTATGCTTCCTGGTATAAGATGCGGTGAATAAATGCATGTATTTTACTTCTGCCCGTACAAGATAGAATATCAAATTAATTAAAACAAAAATGAAGTAATGGCTCCTATATTATGAATATTATTTTAACAGAGATAGAAACGTACACTATTTTCATTAGTAATTTTTACTGAAACTAACGGTAGACGTATTCTAATGACGTTGGGACAAGTGTCTTTCACGTAAAAATAACTAAGATGAGACCATTTCATTTATTATATTATGGATCATAGCGTAACACAAAAAAGGGTGGTCTAGAAGAGATTGCCCTTAGTAATAAGACCGCTTATTGTGATTCTAATGACGACCTTAATGTCTGTAAAATGGTATTGGACGCAATGTTTGATGTGCTATAAAGTTTTTCTATTCTAAAACCCGACGTTGACGCAGCAGACACTGCAAGGCACGAGCTATATATTATTTACAAATGCATCTCCGTCAATCTAGATCAATTAATTAGATTTATGTAGACCATTAAATTTTATGCCTTAATTATCCGACCCAGCTATATATCATTGTTATTATAGACCAGTACGTTTGCCAAGTATATGTGACGTAAAATAGCCATTGCTTATTTTTGTAAAACTAGTCGGAACACAGTCGTCATACGAGATTAGGATCTCAAACATAAAAACGATAATTCGAAACTAAACATTGTGTTAGAATATTATGAAGTTGAAAGACAACATTAATTATAATAATATAGATTTATTGTTATTGCCATTTGTAAAAGGAATTCAAAGGCGTGGGTATGTATTGATTGCATATTTTAAGCACGATTTATGAAAAATAATTTGTTTACACACAGCCTAAGATAAAACTTTAAAGGTCCTTTTCCAAAAAGTGGATACGGTGATAGCTCAGTTGGGAGCCCCGCCGCACAGCTACAGAAGCAAAGGGGCGTGGTTTCCTATTCTGAGTCAAGCCTTTACCATTGTGTCTTTTTGTAAGTCATTTGTGTGGTTAAATTTGCATGCTTGTTAATAGTGATTAGAAACATCGTGAGCAAACGTCTAAGTTGTACTTAGTCATATGGCAGTTTTTACGTACAAAAACGGAAAAAGTGGGTACTTGGAACACCAGGTAATATCAATGTCGTGTCATTTTCATTAATGTTAGTATATTTTCTATCCCTATTCTGTGTCGAGTAAATACGACGGCGTGAACGTTAAATTAGAAATAACAATCAGAAAGTTTGTAATGTAGTTTATTATTAATAATTCAATAACCATTGTTGCAGATTATTTACGTCCGTAAAATGTTTGTAGCGAATCAGTGCAGATTTGCAATACCCATCCAATAAAACTTTCAGGTTGATAATTCTAGCATATTCATCTACAGTAACGGAGACACAGAAAATAGTTCTATCAATGTTAGGTGCAAGTTTTTGCAGCCAACTTGAAATATGAAAACGCAATTATAATTAAAAACACTTCAAGGAGCATTTGAGTCGAAATAAATTAAGCAAAGCAAAAGCAGTAACATGGTAAATTGAAAATTTTGGCAAGTTAGTGTTGTAATTAGGTGCGGGAGGGTCCAGCTGCAGTTATTGTGCTGATGATCAAAATTTCGTCAAGAGTCGTGAAGTATCATCCACCTTAATCCTAAATTAATTAATGTCTTAATTTGCGCCACCGAGGCTCTTCCGTTCCAATTTAATTGTCTTTTTTATTTCTAATAAACTTGTAATTGGCCATGTTTCTGTCATGACCTTATTTACTGAAGTATTTTTAAATGTTCTTTTGTTGTTAATGAGAAACTTATGATATAATGAACACAATGAATTACCGAGTTGAGTTATTATTTTGTTTGGCTATCCGCACTTTGCTTTACGGAAATAATTCTTGTAAATTAATTAATGTTGTGAAAACCGTACGATGATAATTATTTACGTATTTTCATATGTATGTGCCGGAACGGAGTGAACTTTTACTTCGTTAGTCTTGCTGACTGAAATAATTAGAGATTCAGAGTTAAATTTCTAAGAATACAAATGGGTTTTGTTAGTAATTTTATTTTGCAGTACGTTACGTACAGTATATTGTTGTACTAAAATTTTACGAAGTTCAGGAAATGTAAATTAATGCTGTCTATTTTAGATAATCGAATACACATAAATTCCCACTCAGCTAAAGGATGTAGTTAGGATATTGTTTATTTATTTAAAATCGTTATTAAAGGTATAAAGAATTTAAAACTAATTTTTATTAAACCCATAAAGACTAAGGCGGCTAGAAAAATCATTAAAATGTTTTTTTTCATGAAAACCTCATGTTGGAATTATTACTAATAAAAAAAAGGAAAGGAAAGGGGGTGTATACCCGGAGGTCGTGGGTTGAAATTCGAAATTAAAAGGAAAATTGCTAAAAACATTAGTAAAAATATTTTTACAAAATTTCCGATATTGTGCGTCACATTACTAAGTACAATAAAGTTGTGGGTTTATTTGCGAGGTGTTCCCTCATCGTTAACAACCTTTTTAAAGACCTAAACTTATGATTTTCGAAAATACACATTGGTGTGGTAAGCGTGGAACGCATGCTTATTGTGACAATTGCAATTATTTGCTGGTAGTCTGCTTTGTAGTATCAACGTAGAATGACACTACTAAACCATTATTTTCCGTAGGAGGCGGGGCTTTTGACTAAAACTTACGATGCGAAGGAGAGTCAACACCCAACATCTTAACTGTCAAAACTGGCTGAGTATATTTTCATTATGTAACTCTACCCCTATGTACATACATACATATACTCACGGCTATAAATCCCAAGAAAGGGGTAGCCAAAGCTAAGGAATTAGAAATTCCTCAACCACTTTTGGAAGTTGCGTGGGGAATAGATGGTGCCATAAAAGTTCTTGGTGATGGGTCTCCAACCGCATCGCCCAAAAATCCCTTAAAAGTCCCAATACCGTTAGTCGCCTTTTACGTTCACCCACCGGAAGAAATGGGGTAGTGCTATTCTAAGCCGACACTACACAGCAAACCCCTATGTATACCTATGCATACCTTTTTGATCGTGTTATCTCAGTAACAATAGCGTTAAAGAATATGCTTTTATTTATACATAATTTTATGATCCTCATTCTTGTTGCTGGTGTTTGTGTGATTTATCACATATATCACATTTAATATTTAATCATCGTTATCTAGAAACAAAGATTGTGTAACACCCGTCATTGGGGCCAATCTTTATACCAATTACTGCTATAAAAAACAATTATTCACCCGCTTTTTCATAAGAAAAGCGATGTATAAAAGTTTTCTGATTTTAAAAATACTTCTTATAAATATGATTTACTTTACCCATTACTCAATTAAATTTCCTCAAGAACACTGGCTCCTGATTATATACTGTTCTAGACCCATGATTGTTGCAAGTTTCAAGATTATCTTTGTAAAATGTCGATTTCATTATTTCATTATATATTGGCAGCAATATAATGCAACTTGCGACAAAATCGGAGGTCGCAAAGATCGGTAATACGAGAACCGGTGTAGACTATACTATTAAACAAGATTTTTGTTTTTACAAGAGTGTCTTTCAAATGAATTCGTGAGAAACATTCAATACGTGACGGGGGTATGAAAACATATTTAAAAGTTTGCCGTGTAGTGCCGGCTTAGAATGTCGCTACCCCTTTCTACCCACGGGTGTTCTAAGAGGCGACTTAGGGTATTGGGGCTTTTTATTGGATTTTCGGGCGATGCGGTTGGAGACCCATCACCAAAAACCTTTATTTTTACCATCTTTTCCCCACCTAACTTCCAATAGTGGCTGAGGAATTTATAATTCCTTATCTCTGGCTACCCCTTCTAGGGAAATATAGCCGTGAGTATATGTATGTTTGTAAAAATAGAAGCAAGAGAGGCTTGCACCACTCATACAAACGAAAGTCTACTAGTGTTTACCACCCTTAGTAGTAATTTACGGCGTAAGTCAAAATAAAAAATAAGTCTAAAACAAAAATGACAAAAAATGTTTGCTTAAAACAAAACAACCTTGAATAAGCTAATATTAGTAGCAAAATGCGAAGACAAGCGTGATAAATAATTTTATCGGATGAAAGGAATCCCTATCTCAAATGTTAAGTTAAAAAAACAAAGACCCGAAACACATTGTTAGATGGTGGAAGAGGCTAAAAAACTGCAACCCGCGATTCCTATCAGATATCCACAACAAAATCCGACCAAACGCCTTTTGTAAAAAAAAATAAGTTGGCTGCGTCGTCCTTGCGTCCTCGCTTGCTTTGCTTAGCAAAATAGCATTTAAAATTTTCACACACTTATAGTAATAAAATACACTACATGTTTTTCCTTTGCCCCTTGATTGATTCACAGATTTCACACTTTATCATCATTTTCATCCTTTGTGGCATAATAAATTACAAATAATTAGCAAATATTTTTTTTATTGTAGGCAGATTCTATCGATTATTCATAAACACTTTTATATAAAATTGTTTAGAAACAGAGATAGCTCTTTATAAATCGGTGTTGTATTTTTTCTGTTGATATCTAACTAAAAATTGGTGAATGGGGTTGCTCAATGTGTATTGTCATTTTTGTTTTGAGTAGCAACAGATTTTTTTAGTTTTTGGTTGGTTGGTTCATTTAGATCATAAGAATTGAGTACAAGGGTTCAGAACGCGCTTATTTGGCTGGAAAACTAACCCAAGTTCCAATTACAGATGAGGAATTTTTTAGTCTATAGCTCTGGTTACTCCTATTCGGGAATTGAAAATGATATTTTAGGAGCAAATAACAATTTACAACCCTGTTTGTGTTATTCCATACGCAGTAAATATACCAGAACTGGGCCAACGATAGCATGATATTTAATTAAAACAACCGATGCGTGATGCATTTTTAAACCAATTTTCGGAATCTAAAATGAATACAGCAAAAACATTTTTCCCAGATTTCCTCAAAAGACAGGGTATTAATAAAATGGGACCTTTACAATGGACTTCGGGAATGTTTTAAAACAACAGGTTTTGTTGTTTAAACAAACTGTAAAAAGCATTCATCCCACGAAACAATTTAACTATTGTGTTGTTTGGTACCTTATTAATTGAGTCTAGTCCTTATTTTAAATACTTACTCTTCAATATCTTATGTGACGTTTTCACTTAACATTATTCTGTAAAAAACAGTTCATGCAATCAGTTTTACATCGAGACATAACAAGACCTGCGGTATTCAAGTTACGAACGCCATCCGTGCGAGCCGTGAACTCGCCTATTTTTATTTCCAGACATTTTGTGCGATACACTTAGCGCCAACCTGCGAATAAAATTTGCTTCATGTTATTTCAATGGAGACTAGCTGTGTTCTTTGTATATGCTGTGCTCATATACTTTCATATTTCCATGCCATTAGTTCCTGTTGGGGTGGGGATTCTGTCGGGGTATTTACCTCGGTCGCTCCTGCCCAATCTCTCGAGCTTTATTTGTAAATACAAAAGCATAATTATGATCTTCAACGATATATGCGAGGTACATAGTAACCACCGAGGAATTCGGGCCACAAAAGCAAGTGATGAATTGGAGTTATGCATTGTTTTGGCGAGGCAAAGTTAAGCGCCATGCTGAAGTGCGTACCTAAGTTTTGAGAAGAAATTAGCTATATGTTGTAACGGAAAAGTATCATTTAGTAATGAATTTTGGATTCATATGTCTTATATGTTGTATTTCGTTTTTTTTTTTATTAACTAATAAGTTAATATAAAGCTAAATGTGGTTGTAAGCACGCAAAGGGTTGTGTTTTTTTAGTATGCAGTATTAAAAACACCGATATAATGTATTAACTAATGGTTGGCATGGGCAAAATATTTAAATAATTTTATATTGAATTCGGTACTGTAGTAATATGTGGTGGCAGTTTTGAATGCTGAAATAAGGATTTCTTATTGATAGCCAAACCATATTCCTTTTAATAAATTAATATTTACCTACCACGCATAATAATGACTGAAAATAATTTTATGTATTATTCAAAACCGATGTGCTCAAATCTACGATGGTTGAATGTGCGACGGAAGTATGTGGACTGAGTAAAAGGACAAATAGACTACCAAGTTGGTGGGATAAGAGTGTGAAAGAAGCAGTTGCAGATAAGAAATGCTGGAAATATATCCGGAAAGAAAAGGAAGTTTCCCAAAATACGAGAGTGAATGTAGTGAGAGATGAACAGGGTGAATTGGCGACGGATGAAAGTAGCATGAAACGAATATGGAACAACTATTTTGAGGGACTTTTTGAAAAAGAGAATGTATCCATTTCTTTGCCAATCGGCAGCAATGTTGATTGGAACAATGTGATGGGTGACTTTAGTGACAGTGAGACCAGTATGGAAGAAATAATGAAAAGTATGAAACTAGGGAAAGCGGCAGGGTATGACAGGATAAATATCGAGATGCTGAGGGCTGGTAAAGGGGTGGTGGCTTCCTGGTTGTACTTCCTTTTCCAAAAACGCTGGTCGAGTGGCAGAGTACCGCAAGACTGGTGCAAGTCGATAATTATGCCTCTATATAAAGGAAAGGGGTCACACCAGGAGGCTACCGTGGAATAAGCCTACTCAGCATTGTCTGTAAATTGTATGCAAAGGTTTTGATTGAAAGAGTGATGAATGAAACGGATTGATGATGATGATGATGAATGAGACGGTTGGGATGTGCAAGGAGTAAAATAAGTAAGTAAATTCTATGCAAAGGTTTTGATTGAAAGAGTGATGAATGAAACGGATTGATGATGATGATGATGAATGAGACGGTTGGGATGTGCAAGGAGTAAAATAAGTAAGTAAATTCTATGCAAAGGTTTTGATTGAAAGAGTGATGAATGAAACGGATTGATGATGATGATGATGATGAATGTGACGGTTGGGATGTGCAAGGAGGATTTCGAAAGGGAATGGGATGTATGGACTAAATCTTTTCTTTAAGGAGCATCTCTGAAAAGTTCTTAGCTAAGAACCGGAAGGTAATGAAATGCTCCTCCATAGATTTAGGTAGGCGTATGATAGGGTCGTAAGAAAGTATTTATGGGAGGTGTTGTCCAAGTTCGGTTTGGGGAGTCAACTTATAGGTGCACTGTAAGATGTTATGAGGTAAATGTGTATTTATTGTAATATCTGAGCATGATGTATTCTGGTAGGGTGTGTTTGAAAACGAATAATATAGAGCAATTAATTGATCAAAGCAATAACGTCCTATTTCCTGGTTTATCAAATGCATGCACTCTGTAACTGTAAATATAGTTTGCGGTTAACGTTAAAGTCACATCTTTACGTCTATTATCAACATTTGCAATAACTTTTGTTCACAATTTGAACTTTTCGACATCTGACTTTCCTTTTACAGACTTGTGATGCCAGTTTTATTTATTTTGTAAAAGATTTTAAAAAAAGTAAGTATCATGATTTTGGTGTTTTTGCATCAACTTAATTCATTTTGTATATTATAGCGGATTGCAAGTTTGTGCTTTGAATATACTCATTATAAGTTAATTTCAGAGCATTTTAACTAATATAAATATGTCTCCTCCATTGCCAGCTTGAAACACTGAGAGCAAGATGTACATGACTACTTTCGATATGTTTCGAACCGAGGACTCATGCCTACCCAAGGTAGGCTAGTTAAGCTATAGTTCAACATGCCCTCCGAAGCATAAAACAAAACGTACATAGAACAGAGTTGCATACGAGTCGGGCCTACACTAATTTCTACAACGATTTCGTCTTTTCTAAAGTCATATGCTTGGTTAATTTATCATGGTCGTTAAGGAAGGAAAACATCGTGAGAATGCCCACATGGCTAACTTGTACTTAGTCATGTGACAATGTATTCTTACAACAGAGCGAAAGGCCTGACTACTATCACGTGAGTACTCTGAACACCAGGTGACAATGTAACGTGATGTTCAGAAGTATTAGTACCTCTGCCAATCCCTTCGGGGATATACGGCTTGAACGTTTGAGTTTGAATATAGATCTATGAGGTAGTGGTGGGATATTTATAAAAGACAACCAGAATTTACAGTAAATGGCTGTAGGGCTATTATTTATATGTGTGATTATTAATTGTATTTAACGCTTTGAAGTTTTTGACGTACCAGCATGTTCCTACATCCTAGCGACAGGCCTGTCTCTATCACGTGAATATACAGATCGCACAAAAGTAGACACTCTGAAAAGTGAATACTGTCACGTGATATTTGTAACAACAAATGCCGATTCCACACCTACGCCAATGCTTGGCGTTAATAATAATATGTATCTTATCAATTACTTCAGTTCGATTACTTTATAACGGTTAGTATTATCGTATGGTATGTGAGCTGTATGCATAAAAAACTCAAGTTTTGTTCCAAAAAGCATCCATCCAAAGTGAGTCAGTAATTAGTTAACCCTTACGAGCGGCACGGACACCTTGGCCCGTGGTCGGGAAGAAATCAAAACGTGGGAATGGTCATTCGGAATAACTGTTAGAACTGAAAGTGCATGGAGTCACTAGAATTAATATGAGTTTTTAAAGTAATACCGTTGTCATCGTTTTATATCCCTATTTTCATCCTCATACTTTTTTTATAAAGAAGAAAGATTTGTTTGTGTTGACTTAAAATAAAAAATCTTTAGTAGTAACCTACTAACATCGAATATTAAAATCAATTATAAAATAAGGAAACAAAAACTAGTCATGTTTATAATTTAGATTGTTTATATTTATATAATCGTGCTATTAATTGTGTTTGTTGCTACTTTTAATATATTTTTTATAAGAACTGCCTGTTTTATAGTGCAATGTAGTGTTTATTAAAATTTGTGTCATAACATAAGACTTCTTTTATAGATAGATAAGGCAGCTCCACACAGTTTACGAACCTCAAATAACTTTACTAAAATCTTAAGTGGGCGTAGTCTGGGCGTTACAATTAAATATATATTACAAAACTTGCTTGCCGCCTACGAACAACAATAACTTTGCTATCAGATGACCGCACCCCGGTCTCCAGGTATCATCATCATATTGACTTCACTGACGCCGACGTCGCTTATCATCATTTTTATTTTTAACATTATCACCAAAAAGTGTTCTTGCTATCAACTTTTCAAAGGTGACCAAGGCGATTTTGTATTGTATATATAAGTTATGCCTAGAGTCCTCTATAGGGTAGCGGAATCCAATATAAAAATATCTTAAAAAATCTACCTCAGCGAGAACACCAAAACTTCTCATGTCTCCGCTCTCATGCATCCTGAACCTCGAGAAAAGTCAATAAAACATTGAAGCGTCGCAGAGGTTTCTTACTCCGGACCATCATCACGTGACAGTTGGTCACTGGGTGTTTAGAGTTGGTATGCTGTTACTTCGACAGTGCATTCACGTGATAAGGGGCAGGACTATGGTCGACTTATACGACTATATTGTCTCTAACTTAGTGCTACTCTGCCATGTGCTACAGTTAACAACATTTTCCCGCCCGATTCTATCCGGCGGTGCTCTTCTAATTGAGTTACTAGTGAAACCAAGGTTGTTACACTTGTTACCAAAACTTTAACGGTAATTTACCGGACTTTGTGTAGATTTATAAAACAAATAGAGAGAAAAAATTGCTATGAAAGCTAAATGCATTGTTCCAAATGCAAGCTTCTGTTTCTTTAGTCTCGCGTAAAACCTTATAACTGTATTTTTGTGAATTATAACTCTGCAATAGGTAAACAAATTTAGTTTTCTGAAGCTCTATACTAAAAATAATATACTCTCGTAAATAGTATTTACTCATGCTTTTAAATACCAAAAAGGTAGTCAGAGCCTCGGACTTATTAATTGAATTACCACTTTTGGAAAATAATTCGGTAAAAAATAGTAAAAAGGTATATATAAAATCAAAATCAAAATCAATTTTATTTGCGTAAATGTGGTACAATTAAGATGTTGCATTATTACAATTGGTCCATCACATTTAACTATGTATGCTAGCATGCAAATATTTACATTAAAAAAAATATACAATATATATATATATATATATATATATATACATAATATACCACAACAATATCTAAAAAAACCTGTACTTTTAGTCGTGTGTACGCTTTCTGTTGGAGGAAATGTGATTGTGTTATCCCAAGCCTACACTAAAACTAAATAGCTATAAAAAAAGATATTCACATAACATTGTCCTACAATAATATTTTGTGGAGGTTTTGGCGTTTGAGGGTAGTTTGCTAATTGAAGTACTAACCGAATTTCAGATGGCAGATCCTACGAGCCATGGGCAGTAATTAGATGACCGGTTATTCGACTACGTTCAGTTTGATACAGCCATGAGTGTGTGTTACGGATTAAACATAGTCGGGAAAGTTTTGTAACTCTGAACTGAAATTATGATTTCAGTTCAATAATTATTGAAAGCTGTAGTAAAATTAGCAACAATAAAACTGTGTTAAAACTCCCCACTTAGTGTATCACATCCAAATTAAAGGCATAAGTAGCAAAAATGGTTTCCATTAATTTATACCAATTATAATTTAACAAGAGTAATGAAATCAACGGTTTGTTTCATTTGGTTCATTAACGAGTCAAAAGTAACAAACATTTGTATAAATCAATTCGAGGTGAAAAAGTATTCCGAATTGTAAACGAGAACGGAAAATATTTTGAATGTTTCAAATAAATTTAAAGATAATTTGAGCAATGCCTCGTAATTAGTCCGAGACCAAGGGTCGGCGCAATTAGCGTGGGACCGGAAAGAAAATGTTTGAAACTTTATCTTATTTACACATTTTTGTGTAATATATACTCACACTGAGAGACTTTGTTAGAATAATATTATCCTAGCAAACGGACGGACGGAAGAGTCGCCAGCCTGACCTCGAAGTTTACTTATAAATAAAAAATGTTCATCATACATATATTGCATAGAAATATGTTTGTGAACTCTTGTTCTCACGAGACAGATCACCGCTTTGTATAGATCTACATACTATAACATGAATCAGCAATAACCATATTAATAAAATAAACAATTTCAAGATAAATAAATAGGAATAACAACACTAAGACTCACACATTTCATCAGCATTTAAACATTCGTGTATGGGGCTTCTAAGTGATTGTTTGGCGATGAAGCTGGAGACTCATCACCTTTGCTTTTAAATTTTAAATTTTTCCTTTTCCCCATTTAAATTTAAAAAGTTTTTGGATAATTTCTGTTTCTGGAGCTCTGACTATATGGGGCCGTGAGTATATGTAGATATAAAACAGGCGTCACGTATATATCAGCTTAGAGAAGACGTTGGTTGGCGTCTGCCCAGTATTTAATTGGTTTAGTACCCCTGAGTCTTGCATGTCAACCTGCGCTTCACTCACTGATTTACTCAAGTTTCAAGATGCAAGATTTGATTAGTAGGATAAATAATGCTGTATGTGGAACCTCTAGATGTATCTGTGAGTCATCATTGAATTAATGACTGAGTTTCGTATGCTTTCGTTTTCGATTGGCTTTTGTATATATAGTTGGAGCCAAGCTCCATTTTTCCCCGACTTATGTATTCCGCTTGTGACATCACTCCTCCTAAATGACTGGACTTTTATGTTTCCCACGTAAGTCTATGGGAAATATTGTAAACCAAACTTCGCTCCAATTTGGCATCGCGAAGCATTCATGCCCACCTAGTTTCAACTGTGAGGCGTCAATTTTAAATATTTTATCACTATAAAGAACGTATGTACGCTCACGTGGTTCATACTTTGTACGTAAATATCCCGTAAATATCTCATCCATAACTACACCAAGTAAGTGATGTTTATTTTGACGGCAAAGTGGGCCGCCGCCGCCTCTACTGTTTGTCTGCGCATACTGTACATACCTCGAGCATTATTTTACGGAACGTTTATTAAAACCACGTTGTTCGTACAAGAGTAAACAGTACGGAATTGAGAGAATACCTAAAAGCGTCACAATGGTCTCATAGCTCTTTTCCTTTAATGGGTTAAGTGAACTTCAAACTCCACCAAACAACATCAAACCATTCTTGACCTACATTTGATTTGCAAAAAAAGAAAAAATGTGAAGTTCAGAATCAATGGTGCTAAGTTTAAGTTAAATAAGCCAACAATCAATTCAATCAGCCATTAATTTATATACATTCTTTATAGATATTTAAATCACGATTTCCTTATTAAATTACTTACTTACGCCAATTGTTCCCATTGGGGTAGGCAGAGACTATAGATCGCCATTTAATACGATCCAGGAATCTCTCTTGCTTCTGTTACATTCATCACTCTTCTCATACATGTTCTTTTAGTCTTCATACTCTTTTATTATTAAATTCTACTTTAAATAAATGATTGATAACATTACGATCAAGAAAATGGAAAAATAGATACTTTAAAGCTATTTCTATCCATCCCTGCCAAGCCTCCCCAGAAGATCGTGATAGAAATAACTACAGCTTGTATTGAAATCATCTATTTAAAGTAAACAAAATCAATGTTTCGTAGTCTTCTGATCCAATCTGCAACGAAAATCAATGCATCTATTTTCATTCAAAATTTAATTAAAACTTTGAATGTCGTGGTTTTTTGTTCCACATTTTATATTTTCAAGTTGTGCAGGGTTAATCAGAAGAAACAATTAAAAAAAAATAATAGAGGTATGTTTACTATGTTTATAAATTTTAACCAAAAATTTTATATGATTATCCTGAGAAAATAATATTAGTCTAGCTTAAATTTAACAAGATTGGATCTTTAATATTTTAATATTGAGAAGCCAAAGACAGAATTTTGCCGCAGTTTAGGTTATAGGTGCAATATATAATTACCATCATCGGTCAATAGACGTCCACAGCTGGACATAGGCCTGGCAGAAAGAAATTCACAACGACAGATGCTGTCCTCACCCATCGGCTCCTTTCTCCAAGTTATCTGTCCCCTTGCCGTAGGATACTCAATCAGTGTGGTACGGTACGTGACTGCTACTCTAGAACCTTCAAGTGCATATGAGAATAAATAAAAAAATGCAATAGGTTTTACAATGAAAGGAGGGTAATTAATATTCGATTTCAGTTTCCATTTGACATATATTTACCAGTATTCCAATACGTTTCTTTACCAGTGTAAATCCTATGATCGTTATGCAACCTATGCATTATAAGTGCGTTACAAGTAAGTTTACATAATGTTCGTTAAGAAATTTCCTTTGAACATTTTTAGGCTATTTAAATCAACAAATTTGATCTAGAGCATTTTCTTTCTCTCTCCAAAATGATCTTTATTCACAATTTATTTTCTCAAACTCAAAAGTTCTCTTCTAATATTCCCGAAGGGGTTGGCACTAATATTTCTGAACATCATCTTACATCGTCACCTGGTGTTCAGGGTACCAACGATTTGCTTGGAGAGTGTACTCACGTGATAGGGGCAGGCCTATCGCCGTTAACAACCAAGATAAATTAACCACACATATGTCTTTAGGAAAGACGAACTGGTGAAGACCCGACCCGGAATTAGAACACCAGTCGTGCACGATAAGCGGTATTCTACCCACTAAGCTATCGCATCGTCGGTCGTCGCAATTTATTTCAGTTGCTGTAAACAAGATGCAAACAATTTATGCGGCATTCAACGTATTCTTCTCCATGTCATTAATTATCTTTATATGTAAACTATTGAGTATTTATTTATATATTAGTTTTATGTACCGTAGTTTGCTGTGTAGTGTCTGCTTAGAATAGAACTACCCCATTTCTTCCGGTGGGTGTACGTAAGAGGCGACTAACGGTATTGGGGCTTAAAAGGGACTTTTGGGCGATGCGGTAGGAGACCCATCACCAACAACCTTTATTTTACCATCTTTTCCCCACTTAACTTCCAAAAGTGGCTGATGAATTTCTGATTCCTTAGCTCTGGCTACCCCTTCTAGGGATTTATAGCCGTTAGTAAATGTATGTTTTGTACCGTAACCTTTGCTAGATTACAAAAAAAACGATTTGAAATTAAGACGTTAGTAAAACAAAAACAAAATGATGTGAGCATTTTACGTCGAAAAAAACAAACTTATTAAAAATTCATTCGTTTTATTTCGCTTAAAATATAAACTCATAATCGTTTGTATGTAAAAACTTCAGCTATTGATATCCGAGCGTAAAGTTACAATAGCTTTTGATTTATTTGCCACTCCGAACCACTCACTTTGAGCATGCGGTTAGTATTATGAATCGACACACCCGAATCACCGAATCGTTATCAGAGAAATAACTACACGAAATCATCAATCTAATAATTATGACACACACCGGTGGAGTCGGCAAACAAAACACTAGAAAACCGATTAGATAAGGCCCCTAATAAGCGGATAGTTATCAACTAACTGCACTTCGACAACGGTTTCTTTGTAATGAGAACATAGACGAATCGGTCTCTTGAATTTTTAAATAATTACACTGTGGTTGAACGTACTATTCCAAATTTCATTCGACAAAATGGTATTCAATTATTGAGAAGCTGTTAGATGAAAAGATGTACAAATAAAGTAGTTCTCATCATCCACCAATCACTACAGAAATATAGTCACAACCAAAAACCCAAAAAAGAGGTAGTCAAGGCTTTAAATCTAGAATCTCCTCGCCACAAGAAGCGTTGATAGAAAATGAGATCGCAGAAATAAAGTATCGTTGGTGATGGATCTCCAACTGCATTCATTCCAATCGTGTGCAGTTTCCAAAAATAATGAGATATAGTGTTTTGCTAAGCCTGTTTAATATATTAGTAGGTTCTATTTACAGCCAATCAAAATAATATCCTACGTTGTTTCCGCTAACCATCACAACCAGTGCGGCTTTCCACCTGCATTTGAAGCTAAGCTTTATCTGCTCTAAACTACTAAAATAACGTATTCGATACAAATGGATATAAAATAGTAGTTCACCGAATGTCAACTATTCGGCATAAACCACAACCACAGTCACCACGATGTGTAGTTTCCATTCAGCGCTGCCGGGGCCCTAACTCTTTGATCCACTCTGTGGGAGGTCTACCCACACTGCAATATCCGGTATAGTAGTGACGTAATGTTGCTGTCAACAACGGATTCTTTTCTGTTTGATAAAAATTATAAGCGAAGTTAAATATGTAGTAATGTACTTTCCAGGGGATTAGCATTAAATGTTAGCCTTATAATTTTTAATATATTTATATCACAATACTTTGTTTACATTTTTCAACTTTTCATGTCACTTACTTCACTTTTTTAAAATGACCGATTTTCTATGCAAGTTTTTTATTATTCGTCAAATTTAAATTTAGGCTTTTATTTGCTTTGAACATTCTAAACTCATTCACAAATAATTTTATTAGCGCTAGTTCATATTGAATCTCATTAGTTATCCAATTATATTTATATAATTGCTTTTTGACTTCATATTTCATTGACTTAATTAAACGATCATCAACAGCCGTCCAAATAAATGTTGGAATCGTCGGACATCCATTGTATCAATAACATTTGTCTGGTATAAGCTAATCTGACCACGAAATATAATTATAATGTATGCACTGACTCAACGTAACAAGCGATAATGGAATGATGGATGCGTAGAAAAAAATGTGTGGGAGACGTTATATTGTACTGTCGAGGCGAAAAGTGATTGACTTTTTACGGTTAAGATGTTTACCTACACATTATAAAAAAAATACTCCCATGTCGTAAATACTTGAAGAATAGATATTTCTTTTTGAAGTTTTGTTTAAATTTTGACATCTTCTGGACAATATGAGTTTTAAATTAATAATGAATCCGCCACCTTATACATAGATATAGGATGAGTTTTATTGCGTTGTATATTTACTGTTCACATCCATATTAATTGACCTATAGGTATGCACGCAGAGGTGCTGTAGGCCTTAAATTAGATTTTTCACCAAACTGCTTCATATTTTAAAATGTACGAATACATGTTTGCTAGTACCAGAATCTCAGTAAAGTATAAAAAAACGTGTACTACTTGATATGTATTGCAATGAATGTGTTAACAAACTATCTATGCTAGGTGAACCTATCTTATTATTGTCTCTCCGATCAAAAATGTTATAATATAAGCACCGAGAAATTCCGTCCGACCGTTAAAGTCGTAACCGTGCTTAAGATGTGTAATATGAATCTCGAAGATTCTTTATAAAACTTCTAGTCTACCCTCTTGTTTTTTATATTTTCTTCTCTCACAAATCCAGACAAAACTTTAATAGCAGTAAAACTTTCGCAAGATCCTTCACAATCTTTTGTAAGTTGAGCCTTGAGATTACCGGGTCAATTAAATTACTGTATAACAACTATGCAATTTGCGTAAAGGATAACTTTTTCATGACTTTATAGACTAAAACTCGCTTATGAAGTAGGTGGTGTGATTATTGATATTTAAAAAAAAAATTTGGTGACAACTTTTGTTACAATTTTATTAACCATAGGAACTTTAAGACTAACAAATATAAAAATCGAGCTACGTATCCTAGATCTCATAAATGACAAAAAAAATATTTACGTATCACCGATATAATTAACTTCGTCAAATTACACCCATTATTAAACATTTATTTCCGTAAAACTATGATAAAATTATTGCCGAGTAGTGCCGGCTTAGAATGTCACTACCCCTTTCTACCTGCGGCTGTCGTTAGAGACTATTAGCGGTATGGGGCTCTCTAAAGTAGTTTTTGGGTGATGCGGTTTTAGAGACCCATCACCATCAATACGTTATTTCTACGGTGTCTGAAGAATTCATAAGTCCTTAGCTCTGGTTACCTTCTACAGACTTATAGCCGTGAGTATTATGTATATATGTTACTACGATAAAATACTTCATCGAATGTCTGACAAAACATTGTTTAATATCGAATATAATCGTACCAAAATATCTCATAAAGCGTTTATTTCTTTTTGATCATCTGTATGTATGACTGTACATGCAAATTGTGTTAGCTATTGGCTGGTGTCATTTCTCTTCGCGGTGTCTGGTTTTTATTAGGAGAATAATTGTTATGTCATTATTAATATGAGACATTGAAACTGCAAAATTAATGGCAATTTTATTATTGAAAAAGTAATCGAATTCTTCATAACAGCTGATATTTTAAAATTTCCGAATGATTAGGTTCCTACTCTAATACTCCTATTATAATCTTATTCCATTTAGCTTAGGTACACACCTTTGCCATAAAGTCATGGTGAAGCCGCACAGGCCACAGGGCCAGCAGTAACCAATTCTTAAAAAAAAACTATTTATACTAATATAAATGTTTAATTTATTGTTACTCAATCACATTTAAGTTACTGGTTGAATTTTCATAATATACGTAATACACAAATATTACTAATATACATATAAATCACATAAATTAAAGTTGCTGTTAGTTGGATTTAGCGCTTTTTATCTAGATTCCTTATTTTCAGTGCTTATTCTAACTGATTCGAGCTTAAAAAAAATGAAACTAAGAAAATCAACCCCTTCATCACGGGAGAGACTTGGTTTCGAATCCTAAATCGAGCCTAGACCGTATGTCCTTATTTATGATTCATTGTTCAAATGGACTTTAATGAGACGTGATTTTCATAAGCATTATTACGTCTAAGTTTAAATGAGTTTGAGATGAGGTTAAACATTTACTCAACATACATACATACTCACAGCTACAAATCCCTAGGATGGGTGGCCAGAGCTTCAGAATCAAACATTCACGAGTCACTTTTTAGATTTAGGAGAAGATGGTAAACATAAGGTATCGTCCTTAATGGGTCTCTAGCCACACGCCCAACAGCCACTTAAAAATCCTCACACCACCGCTGGGAAAAACGGGGTACTGCTATTCTAAGACAACTACACACTATACGGTAGTAAATGCAATATACACGCTTTTAGACTCACCTAATTAACTTTGTTTTTCGCACTTTCTAAATGTGATGGAAAAAAGAGGATTTTTGATCTCTGTTATTCCTCATTTGTGTATGTCTAGTCTAACTTTACTATTAATATAAGTCTCGAACTCCGCAAAATTCTCACTATCTAGTCACAAAGAAGCAAGCATATAAACGATACTTAATTTATTCATAAATAATCCCTTTAGGTACCGTACTTGCATTTACACAACTATCATTTTAATATTTTTTCGCGTCATACAGCTACGAACTCATTGCAAAATTGCGAACGAAACGGTTAAATCAGTCATTTATTGTAATAAATCTTCAGAACGTCAATAAAAATACTTCGAAATGAAAAGAAACGAACAACCGTGTTAGTCTCGCTGTTTTGTTCGATTCGGATATGGTCGTATAATATATCATCGATTTTTAAAAGCACTTCCATTATATGTCGATCTCTCAAGTTAAGCGAGTGTATTCCCGCGAGGGGTCAATTGTATTTGGGATATTAAATTTGGTTAGCTAATTACAACTTGCAAAGTTATGAGAAATGTAAAGAAGCAATTGTGTTGCGATACATGATGGTGTTGTTTGTTATTTGAACTTTGACCTTAATTCTATATGTTGAAACTGAGTGGTATTTTAAACATTGTATTTCTAACGATGTTTTATGTCATAATTCGTAATTATTACAAATAGTTAAAAAAACTTTTCTGTTTAAATAAATCATTATATATCTTTGATTTAGTAGTGTTGCAATCAATTTAGGTATAACTTTAAATTGTACAGAACTTTTTGAATCTACATCTACATCGGGTCAGATCAAACATGCATGTATCCGTATTGTATAAAATAAAACTATTAGATACTGTTACGAAAAAAGGGTGAGGTGACTAAAGGTATGGGGAATAACTACTAAGTACTAAGTTAATAGATTGTACTAAGATACGAAAACGTAAGTAGGAGATGGGCGCATACAGCTATAACACAGTTTTTTATATACTATAGCAGCTTGCTTCCAAATGTGGGTGAGGAGATTCTAGCGTTTAAGGTCTGGTTACCCCTTTTTGGGATTTATGGCTGTAAGTGTATGTACAAAATTACTAGAAAAATATGTGATCGCTTTAGTTCAAAAGGGTTCCATCTAGTATTATACATTGTTTTCATTTTCTCTTTTAAAATCACAGTCCCGTCTCTCCAGGTTCCATAAAACATGTTGATGGTTAGCATTCTCAGCACTCTTACTGACATTATTCTCTTTTATAACTGCATGATTTATAGCACTAAAACTAGGCATATGTTAGATTGAAATGGAACAGTAAAATTATGATTCAGGAATTTCATTTAATAAAACTGTTTGTTTGTGTTCCGAGCCGCGCGAGTGGCGTTACAAAAAGGCACATTTACATTTATGACGCTGTCGCGTAAAAATCAGCGCGAACAAAATGGAATTGTATCGATACATAAACATATCACGGGCGGCACTAATTTATTTTGACAGGACCTCGGCCGGCCATTTCGAGATAATGTACGAGTATTTTGAGGGTAACCATAATTTTAGGGGTCTCAGTCCACAATTCAATTATAATTTAGCAAAACAATTCTTGTTTATATTTCGGATTATAGTTTTACCTATACTTATTATGTATTACCATAATGGTTAGACACAAACTTATTTACTTTTATATTTGCAATATAGATGTCCGAAATTTTTCAAAAAGGCAGACAGAACCTAAAGAATATATACCACCATACAACTGATTATAAATCCACATATATCAGAAGAATGTTGAATGTAAGGGAGGAAACAGAGATTTGTCGAGATCGTGCATAGTGGTGATACGTAGTCTCTGCCTACCCCAAACGAAACAAATGTCGTGAGTATATAGATCGGCATAAATATAATATCAAAAGAAACAAACCACCGCGTGTGAATTCGAAGCTGATACTAGTTCGTTTCATACTTATAGATTTCTTTCTTTTGAATCAGAAGTTACTTTAATACTTTTTTGTCAGTTTCAAAACAGATACGATCACTCTGTAGCTTAAAATAAATTTATGACAGTTCTTGCAGATTTTACGTAACCAATTTAATTTTTTACTGAGTCCTCAGTAAATTAACTAATTTATCAGTTTAAAATATACCTATTACACGAGATAATAATCGAGGAAATTAGAAAGATAAAACAAGTATTCAATTTAATGTTTATTAATTACTTAAACCTATTATAATTTGTCAATTATCTTTTTTATGCTCAACACTTAAAAAAAAACTAAAAACTGCCAAGTGATTGCAGATACACACATACTTTATCAAGTAAGAATCTAAGATCACCACTTTGTATGATCATGGCAAACCTCGCTAGCTTCATTCACATCCATCAATCTTGACATATATGACAAATGTTGCCCTCGGCAGGATTCCAACCCGCGGTCTCCGAATTCGTATGCTAGTCAAAATCAAAATCCATATTTTATATTAGTCTCATAATTAATAGGGATCGAAGTCTCAACCCCAGGGCACAGCAAGTAAGCTTCCCATATCACCCAAATCGTAATATAAATAGCTATGACTAGACCAAATATTATTTACTTGGTTTTGTGACGAAATGCCAATCAAAATGACAAACGTAAAACGTTTCTTTCTTTATTCTTGTTTTATAAACCTGTCATCTGATTGCTCGCCTCGACCAAATTGCTCAATTTATTCGATAAAGATTTAGATGAATGACGTTTGACTTTTAAAAGCATTTCTGCGTGTTATAGTGTGGTATAGGTGTTGCTTTAGAAACTAAATCCTGTCGACCGATCTACATTTTAGAGGAATGAAAAAATAAAGTAGAAAATATAATTCTTTACAGATTATCTGTACAAAAAAACACTGCTTGAAAAAGGATTGGCCTCTAACTAATAAATACGGTCTCGTGACCTGATTCTTTTTTCAGTGTCTAGAATAAACACAAGCCTTTTTTAATACTAACTTTTAATTAAGAGTGAAGCAATGACGAGTGTTGTGTTTTGTTATAAGAAAAAAATTGTCGGTTAATTTCAATTAGGTAAATGTGCCGCATTCCGTATTGTGCCGTTGTGTTGCCGTGTAGTGTCGGCTTAGAATAGCACTACCCCATTAATTCCGGTGGGTGTACGTAAGAGGCGACTAACGGTATTGGGGCTTTTTGAGGGATTTTTGGGCGATGCGGTTGGAGACCCATCACCAAAAACCTTTATTTTACCATCTTTTCCCCACGCAACTTCCAAAAGTGGCTGAGGAATTTTTATTCCTAAGCTCTGGCTACCCCTTCTAGGGATTTATACCCGTGAGTATATGTATGTATGTGCCGCATTCCGAATGAAAAGTTTTGCAGCCAATAATTGTTTCTTATCATTTTATATTTTAAAAGTAGGTTATGTCTCAAATAATAATTGAGACTCGTCTTAGAGATGCTTTGAACTCAACGTTGGAACTGATGTTAAGGAAGTACTAATCTTAATATGCAAAGCAGGCCCATACTGAATGAATAAATAGCTGTGTACTGCGCGCGATAACATTTGGCTGTTTACTGCGTCAATCGTCTCCCTTTTATGCGGTCTCTTTCTATTCAGTATATTAATTTGATTTTCGGAATTTCATCAGTGAGAATGTATAACAACTGTTTATTTTAAATGTTATGATGTAAAAAATGTGCGGAAAATATGTTAATGATTTAAGTGAATTTTGGGCTTTTATTAGTCATCTCTGATTCAAACAAATATGAGCAGGACAATCAATTATATTACAATTATCAGGATATTAACACAAATAAAAATTGGATTCAAATATTTTTGTTAATATTTTACTATGGCGCAAAGAAAAAGCTATTAATAATCATTGCCGATGGCAATGAAATCTGTTGGGATAAGGGTCTGGCTAATTTCTGACTACCTCATGTATAGATAAAATCGATTATTGCCTCAAATATTTATTAAACAGTAGCGTAGTGTCAGCGTAGCACTAACCCATTTCTTCCCGTGTGCGTAAGAGGTGACTATGGGTATAAGGGCTTTTTATGTGATTATTTGGGCGATGCGTTTTGAAACCCATTACCAAAAACCTAAATTTTGCAAACCCTTATTTACTCAACTTCTGAAAGAGGCCGAGGAATATCTTATTCTGAAACTCTGGCTGCTCTTTCTCGTTATTTATAGCCGAGAGTAACACATACTCTTGCCTATAAATAACGAGAAAAACACATGTATGTGTGTAAATATTTCTTTGCAGCTTTCGAATATAATATGAAATATAAGCAATCAAGTAATGCTTCACATTGCCAGGAATCGTCGCGCACAGTACAAAATATCGTATGCAGCACAGTAGCTGCCGAAAATCGGATTCGGACATAGCCAATGGGATGGTTTATTGCTTCCTCGATGGTAGCCGATTGAATGACGTCACACATTTTATATGCGTTTGACTCTTTGCTGTTATAAAATATTTGCTAGTTCAGTCTAATCGTCATAACTAAGTTTCAGTGGAATATACGTGATGCAACATGTGTATAAGTAAAATCACGATTAGGCACAGATAAATGGATTGAATTATTTACCAAGAAGTAGAAGTTGAATAAGAGTGAAGATGCTTAAAAAAGATTCTACTTAGCCCCGAAATATGCTTATTGTGTCTGTCCCTTGTCTTTTAGACTGTGTCTATAAGTGAGTGTCTACAATGTGTAACTTTTACATCAGTGACACAATATTGCATAGGTGAATAGTTTGAAAATAATATTTATGTTCTAAATGCGAGCAAAATTTCGATCAGTTGCATTTAGTCAAAAATATGCAAAGTATCAATCTTTGATATTTCTAATCCCTAACATTCTTTATATTACGTGGGTTTTGATAACATAATATGCATCAGTTTGAATATTATACAGTTATGATGAAATTGCAATCTAAACTTTTAAAACTACTAACAAAAACATTCACAGTTAATGAAATATATTTTTTTTATATTGATTCTGAGTTTATTAGGTTTGAATGACCAATATTTATTAAAAGTGGTTGAACTATGATTGAGGTTAACAACGCCACGGTAAATAAGGCTGACCTAATAATCTGGTTCCAGCCATATCTCACGTGACAGGTTTTAGGTCCGGTTCCATTAATGAATCACAGTATTCACAGTCAACATTATGGTCAAATTTAGATTGATTTTAGGATTGCTTAATGTACGGACAATGTGAATGAATTGGTTTCAACGTGAATCAGAGCTAGTTCAAATTTACACATAATACAAAACACTTTTGAAATCAAATATTTTCCGTTAGAGTAAAACTGCTAAATTATTACTAACACTCATATTTACTTTAATTTTTCAATAAGCCTACCCAACCCTACCCAAATGAGACCTTACAACCATACATACATCTTCTCACGGCCACAAATCCAAATTAGGTGTAGCCAGAGCTTCAGAGCCAGAATCATTCATCATTTGAAAGTTGATAGGGAACAAGATGGTAGAAATAAAGTATCGTTGGTGATGGGTCTCTAACCGCACCGCACAAAAACCATTCAACAATTTACATGTTGTATCATATGAAACCGCCCAAGACCGTCTGGAGTGGAAAAAGGGGAGAGAGGCCTTTGCCCAGCAGTGGGACATAAATGGCAAATAATAATCATAAGAGGGACTAACGATTTTTTTTTAATTTTACATTAATTTTAAAAAAACACATAAACTTGACTAAGCTTACTACACCCGTGGGTAGGAAGAGGTAGTGATATTCTAAGCCAGCATTACACAGTTAATGAGAGCTAATAAAAAATACTCACGTTATTTGTTTATAAAAAGGTTTGATTATTTCTTGCATTAGCATATAATTCATGAACATACATCTTCGGGACACAAAACTTATGCACACCCTTAGAAAATCATTGTCAGTAAAAAATATATAATTTTATACAACAGACTTACTGTCATCGCGATCAATTGTGAGCAGTAAATTGACGACACCACATCCCTTTAAGGGTGAAGTAATTAAAAGGTCATTAAAAAGCGTTTCAAAGTTAATTATCTGTTAAGCGACGCGATTGTCTCAGTAGCTTTATGCAAAATTTCTTGGCAGTATTTTGTCATACGGCGCTTTATTTTATAAAACATACATGTATGTTATGTTTACATGCTGTCGGCTTAGAATAGCAATACCGAAATGAAAATGAAATACACTATTTCTTCCCATGGGTGATCGTTAGAAGCGACTAAGCGTATCGGGGCTTTTTAAGTGATTTTTGGGCGATGCGATTGAAGTTCTATCTCCAAAAACATTTATTTTACAATATGTTTCTAGTTTATCTTACAAAAGTGGTTAAAAAAAATCTGATTTTGAAGCTCTGGCTAACCCCTTTTAGGGCTTTATAGTCGTGAGTATAGTGTATGTGATGTGTATGTATATGTAATGCACAACTTGGTACTCACTAGGTATAGCATCGTCTGAGATGGTAAGAGACAAGGATTTGAGTTAGGATGATCTACCATACTTCTCTGCCTACTCCAATGGGAACTAAAAGCGTGATTAAATGTATGCATGTATGTGGGAAAACAAAGTTTTGGAAAGATTAATTTAAAGTCCAGTGATAAAGAGTCTCGCTGTCTGCATCCGGCGGTCGCGGGATAAGTTTCCGCTGGGGGCAATATTTGCATGCTCAATATGATGGTTTCTCGTTGTTTATAAGTTGATATTATATTTTTAAATAGTTCGATTCACTTTGCCGTGTAGTGTCGGCTTAGAATAACACTACCCCATTTCTTCCGGAGGGTGTACGTAAGAGGCGACTAACGGTATTGGGGCTCTTAAGGGATTTTTGGGCGATGCGGTTGGAGACCCATCTCGAACAACCTTTATTTCACCCCATGCAACTTCCAAAAGTGGCTGAGGAATTTCTAATTCCTTATCTCTGGCTACCCCTTCTAGGGATTTATAGCCGTAAGTATATGTATGTATGTTCGATTCACTTCCCAATCTGTATAAGAAGTTATTTTTGAAGTTTATTTATTTGATTAGTTATCAAAACTCGTATTTATAATTTACTCTATAATTTTGCTGTTAGTGTCTTCACTGCCTACCATAAAGGAAAGTAACAGAATTTTTTTCGTTCAACTGCAGTGGGCAGTAATAAGATATAGCTTTACTTAATAGCATTACGCTAAATTTTTCATTACTACATAATCAACAAAAATCTATACTCTGATTTTGCATATACAAACACAATATTAAGTTGGATAAAACAGTCAATATTCGAAAATGTTACTGAAATTATATTGAGTTTCGTACGTTTGCATATTTTATTGATGAGTGACGTATTTGAAGTAAGAAACCGACACTCATAAGGGAGAAGGTAAATTAATCAGGTTTTATGATAATGTGGCATGCATAATTCTTATTGAAAATTAACATAATGGACGAGCGTATTAAAGTTGCCAAGCCTCTGTCTTTGGAGTTTTGTTTCTACTTGCGTATTTGCCAGTTTGATGACTGGATAAAATTGCAGATATATATATTTCCGACTGGATAAGCAGATACTATCAATTCCTTTCTAACCTGGCAAACCACTCACGCTTTCTTACTTTTACTGCTGATCACCAGTTTACTGAACATAAACTGGTGATCAGCAGAGAACCCACGTTTTGATACCACGCATTCACGTGATAGGGGGCAGGCCTATCGCCCCGTTTTGAACGAACACACTTCCACACGATAAGGTACAGCTCTGACATTTGGGTCTCCACACTATGTTTTCCCTCACATGACTTAAGAAATACACATTGGTTAGGTATAGGATTAGAGCTATACTACATGTACTATACTATATGTTCCCAATGAGACAACAAAATTATATATCAAGTTAAATAAATTACTACCATCGACTATTAATCAGTATGTTACTACCGTAAGCATTCTGTGTCGATACAAATACAACTTAACATAATCGATTCATAAGTTTTCAAATCAGTATAGTATGTTTCGGTGTATGCCAAACAACCCGGGTGTAACAGTACGGAAGCGCTAGTCATGCTACATATGATTATGGAATTATACAAGTCATTCATTACTATAACTTTAAGAAATTATAGTATGGATAATCCTTTTAAAATTTCAGACCATAACATAAATGTATGATTAGTTGTTTTTAGTACAGATTCGAACGTTGTATTGTTGTAGAATAACTGTTTATGATGTTGCATGCAACTTTTTGTAGATTTGAGATGGTGTTTGAAGTCATATCTGCATGTTGCTGTCAAAACCATGTTTACATATCATAAAGGGTACAATAGACTTGTATTGTAATGAGTCGCGCCCACGCTCGGCAACTGTGCATGGACCTTTAGCGTGTGTCCTAAACGAGATCATCAAATATATACAAATCGTATGCAACTGACTAGGTGCCTAAAGTTTTGATAAAACTAACGATTAATATATTATGTACGAGAATACGGATAATATATTTTATTATTATATTAAATTAAAAAAAACAGCTTTTTTTATAAGTTATATGAACCTTAAAAAGAAATTCCGATTCGGCAAAAAAATATATAAAATTGTATTTGTTACCATAGTCCAGTGGATAGAACACCCGCCCGAAAACAGAAGGGCGTGAGTTCCAATCCTGGGTCGGGCCTACACCAATTTGTCTTTTCTAAAGTCATATGTGTGGTTAATTTATCATGGTTGTTAACGGTGAGGGAAAACATCGTGAGGAAACCCACATGGCTGAGTTTCTCATGACAAAGTGACAAAGTCACGTGATGTTCAGAAGTATTAGTACCTCTGCCAACCCCTTCGGGGATATTCGGCGTGAACTTTTATGTTTATGTTATGTTATGTTATGTATTTGTTACCAATTTTTCAGCCTTTAATACAATAGTTGTATCAATTGATCCAGTACATAAAGAGAGGTTTCCCTACAATCATTTTTAGTTATAAAAAATCTCGTGAGACAACGCTATACTATTTGCCGTGTAGTCTCGGCTTAGAATAACACTCCCCCATTTCTGGGGTGATCGTAAGAGGCGACTAAGGGTATAAGGGCTTTTTAAATGATTTTTGGGCGATGTGGTTGGAAACCCGTCACCAAAAACATTTATTATTACCATCTTTTCCCCAATCAATTTCCAAAAGTGGCTGAGGAATTTCTCATTCCAAAGCTCTGGCTACCCCGTTAAGGGATTTATAGCCGTGAGTAAATGTATGTATGTATGTACAACGCTATACGTTATATACGCTGTATATTATGTCAAAACATTGAAGATGACTTATACTCAAGACTCATAACACGAAGATGAATTAAACATGATTTTTAAACAACCTAAGACCTTAAATTTATTTTATTTAACTAATAATAATAACCCTCTTCAGTCAGTCAACTTGATTAGCCGCATTTGACATATTAGTGTTAGAATGTACGCCATGTGTTACAATTTTAGTGAAACTCAATCAACTGTCAGTTTGAAAACCCCTTATTGATTTAAGGTAGGGATACAAAAATACTTAAATAAACTTGGACCACACATGATCTGCGCCATATAACTGTAACCGATCGGCTTTTGAATGTAAACGTGTTGTAACTTCAATCATTTACAAATCCATTCCAATATTCTTTACTTACTTCAAAACTTAATACTGTACGTGTGGTTTCTTTATCAAAGAAATTACAGGTAAACTCACTTCCACATAACTGTATGAAGTGCCATGTTTTAAAGTTATGTTTATTAGTTATATTATTTAAAGTTTCTAGTCTTAAGTTAAGGTTTTTTAATTTTCTGTAAATTTGTACACATGAGCCTATAAAGTTCCTTTTCGTGCTGACGTAACCGTGACTTTACTGATATCGATGGTGGAACTTTTGCTGAGCTTAACGCTCCCTGGTAATGAGAATGTTTGTGATTAATTTACAGGTATATAATATAAATTATGCCCCTACATTTTTATTAAAGGTCCCACCCTGGGAATTATATCTAGGGTGTAAAGTCCTAAAATAATACTTTTTTTTTAAATAAGATATCCAAATAAACGTAAGTTAACGTGCCCTGCCCGTGACGTGACGTGTCCCACGGTTTTATTTTAGTCTAGTTTATGCCTATGTTTAAAATTCCCACGAATATATCTTTCTTTTTAGTAGATATACCTTAAACATTATGTGGAGGAAAAGGGAAGATCTTCCGCCAGGCGGTGGTATAGTAAATGACTGATAAATTAAGAATAAATAAAGGAAAGAAAAATTTCGACACAGGCGGGAATCGAACCCGTGACCTCGGGTTTACGCCCCTGTCGCTCTGCCAATAGATAGAAAAATTTCGCGCTGGCAGCCATTGACACGGTAGCTCCAAATTCATGCTAATGATAATAATTATTGGTTATATTATGTTCTTAAGTCTCATAAAGGTGTGAATCGGACAACATTTCTTTAAACTCAAATTCGGAATAAGAACAGCTGAAAACGTCAGAATGAAGTTTTTATTAGAATTCTTATATAATTTACAACTCTGGCGTGCCTCTTGTGGATATAATTACGGGTGTGTGGAAGGGATACCTCGAAATTGGCGGTTTTGACTTCTACACTTTGAGTTATGGTTATTGTATCGTTCAAAGACGTACGATTTATATGGAGTCCGCATATTTATTTAGTGCGTTATCTTATGGTACTATTTTAAGATTTTGAGACTTCGTAATACAGTAAAGTCATAACTTTTTATTAATTAACGCCTATAGTTATAATAATAATAAACATTTAAAATTTATATTTTCATTTTCGGCCATGGGAGAGGCGAGAAACAAAAATGTTCTCCGAATAATAATAATAATAATTTATTTATTGAAACATCATAAAAAAGAACAAATGGGCTTATATAACCTTCATCACATTTGTTATAAACGAAGAATTTATACAATTATGGTGTTTGTTCCCATAGGGGTAGGTAGAGACTATTGATTGTTATTTTTACGACAGTGGCAAAAATTTGCAATTAAATCTTTGTGTTTTATTATTCTGGACCCTTAGATGCCTGTAAATTTTTGCAATTTTGTCCATATACATTATTGTATATGTATGTATATGTATACACCTAGTATTGTATGTTGATTGTAAAAGAAGAAAATCTTATAGATATATTTCCGACAATATTAATCGGTTAGTTACTATGTTACTAACCTTTTTTGGAGATTACGAGGCGAATTAAGTGTTTTTTTTTCTTGGATAGGTAGGTGATGTCATTCAGAATACTACACCTATCCTTTTCAACTATCTGTTACGCACTTTCCTTTCCAAACTAGCTTACTTCTTTTAGATAACACAATTAAAATTTCCTGCATTTTAAATTTAAATTCATGATTAAATACGAAACAATTGTAATTTCTTTTTTAACAATTTAATGAATGCAAGATAGAATGTAATTAATTAATGTCACAATTAAAATAATATTTAATGGTATTCTATCAATGCAGTGAGCGCAGAGTTGCTTCGTACGTCCATGGCAAGGATTATGAATCGTTTTCTCGAGCGTTCGCCAATGCAACTGGATTTCTGTATCATTTTTTTTTCACTCATATCGTAAATTTGTTTGGCTACGCCTTTTATCCGTTTTGGGTTGGGAGGGCTGACTTTTTATATCTGATTTTTTATGTGTACTTTTCTGAGTCCACGTTATTCATGTTGAGTGTTTTGAGATCTTATTATTTTTATTATTACATTCTTTTTAATATTACATTCATTGCTATCTTTTAATGGTTTTATGCGTCTGTGAAAATGGTTTGTTAGCTTATTGAGCGACAAAACTTTTTTATAACAGTTTTAATAGACACCCGTAATATGATTTTTATAGTGTGTTGGCAAAATAAAAAATATATACTATGTATTAAGGTTTAAGAGACTTCATTACTCACAACCTTGGTCTATTTAATGGCTAAAGATCAATTTTCTTTTAAAAATGTTTAAATATAGGTTTATGTTGTTTTGTTAATACATGTTGAACAGTCGCCTACAGTTATATATAGGTAGATTTTAAAATATCTATAAAAGCAGGCCTTGCACCGCCAGTATGATTTAGTTTTCCTCTGTAGTTTAAAAACGAGTCGTATGCCCACCTTGTGATTTTATACATTGATAAATATATATGTTGTTATTGCATTCGTAATTATAACATTATTCTGATACTGAACTGTGTAGTGTCGGCTCAAGATAGCTCTAACTCAATTCCTATAGCTGGCGTATGAGGCGACTAACGCCCGATTTCTGAATTGAGTAGTCCAGCTGAGAGAAACTTAAGTATCGTTCTGTCGCATTGAAATCTTAACAACTTAATGAGACAAAACGATACTTAAGTCGTTCTCAGCTTGAATACTCAATTCAAAAATCAGGCGTAGGGGTACAGGGCTTTGTAAGTTCAGGTCGATGCAACTGGAGACCCGTCACCATTGATACTTTTTCTACTGATATCTCCCCAATTATCTTCCAACTGTAGCTGAGGAATCGTTAATTATGAGGCTCTGGTTACCCCATTTTGGAATATATGCCGTGAGTATAGGGAGGTTGGTGTTATTCTGATATGACTGTCTCAACTTTCTTTACTTTTTGTCATCATTAGTCAATCTATATACACAATCATACTCCTTACTGTTCCACTTAAATAATGGTAACTTAATCGGACTGTAACAAAAGCCAGCGCACAAACCAATTAACACTTTAAACTTATCGCAAGAAAACATTTAAAAATTAAATAAGAAGAAAAAGCATTATCCAATTTATTTTTATAGTTTTAATCACAAATAATTGGTGTGCTGTGCACGTCGCACGGCCGTACAAAATGCCAAGTTCATTACCGCTCCGCAGAATTTGTTGAACAAAAAAAACAGGTAAAATCATAAACACATCACAGTGTCAAAAGCAATTAAGAGTGCAGTTGCCACCAGCCTCTGAACTATCAATCCAAATCAACAGAATTCAGTATTAACATACCTTTCGGATCGATAACTTTGGCCAAAACGACTGGTCAAGTATACATTGGTTGAGGTTTTTTGCGAACCGTAGTACGATGTGATTACTTATAAAAAACAACAATAAATTCTTTTCTTACACTTTTTTTAAGGATCCAGATATTTAAGTGCATATTAAAAAATAGCTGTGTAGTGCCGGCTTAGAATAGCACTACCCCATTATTGCCCGTGGGTGTGCTTTTTAAGTGAATTTTTGGCTTTGCGGTTCCAAGAACCATTATTTTACAATCCTTTTCCCACTTATCCTTCACTTAACTTCAAAAAGTGGTTGAGGCATTCATTTCGTATTCTGAAGCTGACATTATTTATGTATCCCCTATCCCTTAGTCGCCTCTTATGATCACCCCCTGGAAGAAATGGGGTAGTGCTATTTTTTGCCGACACTACGCAGCAATCTCAATTATCTCATGCAATTTGTGTAGAATATGTACCGGAGTTCCTTACGGAGTGTAACAATTTATTGAAAATTATGTATATTTACTAATTGACTTGGTTAACACCTAAAAATGTATTTCTCCAACTCAGTGGCTCAGTTTTGAGAAGAATGTGAAAGATGAGAATCCGGTTTTGCTTGTATCTCTTGTTAATTAATTTGTGAAGATCCTTTACAAGAAATTCGATGAGTCAAAGCGTGATGAGGAGACTTGTATTGCTTTTTATACAGAAGTAGCGATGTGGCCTTTACCAGGTTAAATAGTAGGTTCATATTATATTTAATGTTTCACGTTTAGTGTGTGTAGTGTGTGTAATGCTGTGTAGTGTTGGCTTAGAATAGCACTACCCCATTTCATCCGGCGGGTGTACGTAAGAGGCGACTAACGGTATTGGGGCTTTTAAGGGGTTGGGGTTGGAGACCCATCACTAACAACTAGAGATGGGTCGAGGGCATGAAAACATATTGGGCAGATTGGACGTATTGGGTTAAAATGGGCAAAAATGAATTTACGCCCGATAAATGCCCAATCGCTGGGCGGAAAAACTAAACTCTACTTTAAAATTAAACGACAAGTGGATCATTATTTTAATTATGTTTAACATATACATATACATCAGCGTCATCAGAATAAAGGAATAAGAAGAAAAAAAGAAGTTATAATATGCCAAATATGGGCATATAAGTACTTTAAATTCTTACTTAGATGACATTATAGTCCAATGGGTAGAACGCCCGCCCGTAAACAGACAGTCGTGAGTTAAAATCCAGGGTCGGGGCTACACCAATTGAGATTTTCTAATGTCATATGTGTGGTTAATTTATCATGGTACTTAACGGTGAGGGAAAACATCGTGAGGAAACCACATGGCCTAGTTGTACTTAGCCATATGACTGTGTATTCGTACAAAACGGCAATAGGCCTGCCCCCTATCACGTGAGTTCACTGTCTAAGCAAAACATGGGTTTACAAACATACTTTGGACACTAAGTGGCGCTGTCACGTGATGTTCGGAACCATTGGTAGCTCTGCCAACCCCTTCGGGGATAAACGGCGTGAACGTTTATGTTATGTTAAATTCTTAATCTTTAAAATTAAATTAAATTTTTAACCCACTTTTGTTTTGAACGATTATAATTATTATTATTTATACCCTTACAATAAAAAAAACACATTCAATTATATCAAGCGATTGAGTAGTATAAGATATTAACTTTAGTATAACGAATAATGTTATAAGGCAAAAAAAACATACATTTTAAATTCATTTTTTATGATTATTAACATAATGTTGTAACGGTATAATCCGCTAACAGATTTTTAAAATGTGAAAATACTCACGTTCACGCTACTATTTATACTCATAGGGGATGAAATAATACTTAGGTATATTTAAACTGAAAAACAGTTCGTGTTCAAATAGTAAAGGTCATTGAGCGTCAATGTATTGAAAAATAACCACAGCGGACACGAATGACTTTGATATCATATATTGACAGAGGACATGAACTATTCGTGGCAAATGGCGCATATTTCCGGGTTGTAATAATTTGGCGGTAGATGGCGGTAACACCAGTAAAGGTGTAAAGAAACAGACAAAAATCAATTTTCGCGCCAGTGATCACTTGATACTATAGCTCAGTTGGCAGAGCGACGGGGGCGTATATCCGCTGCTAGATTTTTGTTATCTACCTTTTAAAAGGCAAATGCAAATATACACTAAGTTAAGTAAATTTTTTTAAGATTCAGAAGAGCAGGCTACCCCTTTTAGGGATTTGTAGCCATAAGTAGATGGATGTAAAACGTAAAGCAAATCGCTCGCTCTGTATTTTTTTTTCAATGTCATTCGACTTCTTTGAATACTCAAATGCACTCATATCTTTTCGGTATTTGCTATTATTTGTTATTATTAACATAAAATAAACGTTCACGCCGAATTTCCCCGAAGGGGTTGGCATTGATTTTGTCACCTGTTGTTCAGAGTACCAACTTTTTGCATGGACAGTGTACTCACGAGATAGGGGGCAGGCCTATCGCCCTTGTACGAATACACTGTCACATGACTAAATACAACTCAGCCATGTGGATTTCCTTACGATGTTTTCCCTCACCGTTTAACAACCATGATAAATTAACCACACATATGTCTTTAGAAAAGACAAATTGGTGTAGGCCCGATCCAGGATTTGAACACTAGTCGTTTGCACGATAACCGAGTGTTCTATCCACTGACTGGGCTATCACGGTCGTCACTTGTTATTATTAACTGTTATATTTTTAAACTTTCTGATCACCGTGAATGCGCTTTTTGCATTTGCAGCGTAGAACATAATAAAATATATATATTATATGCTAACAAATAAAATGAGTTGACGTGGATGTTCATACTTTAATAGAAATTTAAAAAAATGTGCCTGGTCGAAAAGATTTATAATCTCTGACATGTCAAAAAATGGCAGCGCCAGTATTCTACGCAATTTAAAATCTAGGTACAAAATAGCGAGATTGAATCAATGTCAATTTGGTCTCAACTCTATATATATAAAGTGTCCAATAGGAGCGCGCGATTTGTACTTAAAGACAGTATCACAATTTTTCCCCATTATATTGTAACAAATTAATGAATTATCATAAAAAGTATGTTAAAATTCTTGCATTTAAAAATGTTTGCGTTTCTGTCTGCGAAACTTCATAAAACGGGTTGGATTGCATCCATTGACTTTTATGCTAATGGCCCATATCATGAACCCTATAAGTATTATTCACTCTTTAAATAAAATAGGTCATTTTATGATGATATTAAATTATAACATCAACCACACTCTTACAATGATGATATTTTAAAAATTAAAATTTAATAAGATTTCTCCCCACGTAATGGACATTTATTCGGCATTTATGGACATTTATTGGGCATAAATCCAATCCGCCCAAAATGCCCGGGCAAAATCCCATCTCTACTAACAACCTTTATTTTACCATTTTTTCCCAACGCAACTTCCAAAAGTGGCTGAAGAATTTCTAATTCCTTAGCTCTGGCTACCCCTTCTAGGGATTTATAGCCGTGAGTATATGTATGTATGTACGTTTAGTGTGCATTATAGAGTATTACATTGTTAAGTTATTATCCGACAACATTAACTAGAAAGTTTTACTTTCATTGTAGCAAATTTTATCTGTGTAATATTTCAATTAGTGTTTATTACTATATTTAATTATTAACTAATATAAGTTCTAATGAACAAAAATGAGGAATCAAAGCTTCTGCATCAACTAATACTACATAACATAACATAAATGTTCACGCCGAATATCCCCGAAGGGGTTGGCATAGGTACTAATACTTCTGAACATCACGTGACTTTGTCACCTGGTGTTCAGAGTACCCACGTTTTGCATGGACAGTGTACTCACGTGATAGGGGCAGGCCTATCGCCGTTTTGTACGAATACACTGTCACATGACTAAGTACAACTCAGTCATGTGGGTTTCCTCACGATGTTTTCCCTCACCGTTAACAACCATGATGAATTAACCACACATATGTCTTTAGAAAAGACAAATTGGTGTAGGACCGACCCGGGATTTGAACACTAGTCGCTTGCACGTTAACCCGAGTTCTTAACATTGAGCTATCACGTCGTTTTACTAATACTAACCAGCCTAATATCGGAGCAATATTGTATTGTTTTACTGGCATTATAATTACCAATCTGCTAATCATCCCACTAAAGTAATAATTTAACGGCAGCTGCGAATATGTTATGTCTGCGCACTGAACAGTTTATTTCTTTACTCAAACCAAAAGCCGTAAAATATGGATGTTCGTTTAATGCATTTTTACTGTCATACAACATCCAGGACTACATATATATATACTCCCGCCGTTAGTTCCCATTGGTGTAGGCAGAGACTATACGATCCTGACAAAACCTTACCTAGTTTTAATATACTAACCTATTTTTAAGATATACTAACAACATATGGAAGTGTCCGAAATAAACAAATTTTATTTTATTTTATTTTTATTTTTATTTTATTTTTATTTTATTTTTATTTTTATTTATTTTTATTTTTATTTTATTTTATTTTTATTTTTATTTTATTTTTATTTTATTTTATTTTTATTTTATTTTTATTTTATTTTTATTTTATTTTTATTTTATTTTATTTTATTTTATTTTATTTTTATTTTATTTTTATTTTATTTTATTTTATTTTTATTTTATTTTAATTTTTTATTTATAAAACTCTCGAGCTTCGTTTACATTCATAAATTTTTCATTTCTATTTCATTTGGTGTTCCGAGTAGTAACAGAATCGTATGTTATCTTGGGGTCCTACCTATTGCATACAGTATTTTGATGTTCCAAGCCGGCGTGAATATATAATGTAGACTCTTGTTTCGTCATCTTCTGAAAATTATACAAAACATTGGGTAGTACTTTTTAGTCTTATTTTCCTCAAACAATATTTGGTATTGTTAATTAAAAACTTTATTACATACATACATAAACTCACGCCATTATTCGCCATTGGTATTGGCAGAGACTATCGATCGCCACTTTGTACGATTCTGACAAATCTCTCTAGCTTCGTTTACATCCATCAATCTTATCATACATGAGCAGGCGTCCAAAGTATGATAAATAAAAGCCCTTTTATTCTGCATACGCCTCTTTCTTTTATTATTTTATTTTATTATATTATTTTATATATTTATTTATTCTTTTATTCTTCTTCGGACGCCTGCCTTTTTGAACACACTGGCTATTTGGTCCAAATGTCTCAAATAAAAACTTAATTCATATCTTTATACATGAATGAAACAAGAGCAAAATATACCGCAAGCAGTAAATGTTTACTTTATTTTGTGGTGTGGCGTCGATAGTACTCTCTAGTAATTTCAATAAAGGATCAAAAGTCAGTTTGTCCTCCAAAAGTTTTGACCTTTTCGTTTGTAATGTTTGTAATAAACATCACAATGAAATAGTTTTGCTTTTACAACAATTCGCCTTTCCGTAAATAAATACTCCGTAGTCGATTACATTTTCTAAAGCGTTTAGTTTTCTTTTATCTCAATAAATTGCGAGTGGAATATCTTTTAACTGCCGGTTGGCGCTAATCGAATGATACTCTTCAATGTTTTTAGTGGCTGCGTTGGTCGAGCATCTTCTAATTAGGTAACTAATGATTTAATTTTTAACAGTTCCTGCTTTCGTTCACCTCAACTCACTTCTGTTTCACTAAGTGGCGCTAGATTTAACTTATATTTTCAACGTTTTGTATTTTTTTGTGTTTCTCATCGCAAGCCAAGTTGCGGATGGCTAGTTTGGTTGACTACAACTGTGATTGTAGTCGGTTTCACGTGCTTTCCAAACCATGTAATAGATATTTCTTTTGATTTTCAGTGTTTCAGTTTGCAATATCCTGACTGAAGCGAAATAAATCTGATAAAATTTGTTATTGGAGACATCCCTCGGCAATCAAACCTGCGATCTTCGGATAATATATTACTCTAAACTTAATCACCTAAATACAAATATTTTAACTGAAATTATCGTAGTACTGACCGCATTTGCTTTTGATCGATGAGCTTTATCGAAGGCCAGCTTACAGTGCGTTTCCTAGTATATGGTCACCACCCTGAAACATTACACCTCTGGCCTTTGACAAACAGAACTTGTATTACTAAGCTTTATGTTTGTCTTCTGAAGGATATTCTTGGTTGATTACATAGGGTTCTGACATATGTTCTATATTCCATCGTGTATTCAGTTTGTATTGGATGCCTTTGATACGCTGAACTTTATGGCTTGATTTGGGTGGATGAACATTTTCAAAGTGAACATTTATCGGAATCTAAGCAAGATGCTACAAAACGTATGTTTGCTATCAAAAGGAGAGGTTGTTGTTGATATTTCAGAAATGTTGAACGTATTCCTTGATGGTGGATTTTTTAGTAATAGCCTTTATATCTTCTTTTTATCTGTCTTATTCACAGATGTCATAAAAAACACAAGCCCTTTATTCCCATCAAATTTTTGCAAACACAAAAAGAATATGTCGTAATTATTTTTTGGCGTGATACAAACGGAATATCAATGAAATTACAGAAACATTGTGAGGTAGAAAAAAACATATTATAAGTGTTTCAATATTAATTCGATACATAAGCGAAATTGACCTGCAAGACGTTAATAATAAAGTTTTATATAAAATGAAGTTCATTCGCGAACATAAGCAATGTGAGCACTGAGGAAGAAATCAACCCATGAAGAATTGAATAATAGTGTTAATATGTTTTATTAGTCAATATTGTAGTTTATTGTGGAGTTTATAGTCTCTATTACTAATAATATAATAATATAATGAAAACAATGTGCGGAACTTCCTAATACAATAGCTTCATTTATTGTGCGTTATGTTATGTGACCGTGAATAAATATAAACTATAACAAACTTATTAACTGATGCAAATGCGAAATTCTACGATTTCAAAAATAAGGAAAGAAAGCAAACATTTGTTCATTGCTAAACAGAAGAAACATTAACATTGAACACCTAGAATTACAAGTATTAAAAACTAATATACGATAAATAAAAGAACAAAGCGAAAAATAATATCGTTCATCTAAAATAAACATGAGGTTTAAGACACCTTCACTATGACAAGGTTCATTAGGCAAACACAATCATGAATTTTAAATGCATCCCTATGATGTTAGATTCAAATAAATATTATAATATTTACATGCACAATTTACAACCTAAATTAACTCAAAAATCTAAATGTATGTAGCTCTTGTACAAATGGTACATTTAGATCCTCTATAGGTCCTGTGACCTGATTGGCCATTGTGGGATGAAATTTCAAGTAATGTGTTCATCAGCTGATCTGAGCAGTTTTTTTTAATTATATTAATAACTAGAACACATATAGTGTACTATGTAGTGTTAAACAAAACTAACCGTTATCTTTCCGCGGGTGTCGTAAAGCTACTTACTAATTCTATATACTTAAAAGCACTAACATCATCCATGCGAAACTCAAATAAAGAAATCTTTGCCACTTTTGAAACTCAATTGAGGAAAAGATTGTAAAACAAAAGATGGGTTTCGAGGTTAACAAACCCTAAGACACTGTTATGACACCTGCAGTAAAATGGGTTAGTGCTATATTAAGCCGACTGTATATGGGCCTTGTATAAAATAACATTTTAAATAATAAACTGACCAATGAAAGTGACACTAGTATGGACGAAAACAATGGAGGCAAAGAAGTATCGAAAGCTGAGGGTTAGTAAAGGGTTATAGATTATCGGTTGTAATTCATATTCCAAAAAATCTGGTCTAGTTTTAAAGTACCACAAGATTAGTGAAAGGCAAATGCGGTTATATGAAATGATGTACAACAGGGAGCTTAAAACTACGTTTCACCAGCTCACTAAGCATGATAGGCAATTGTATGCCAAAATTTATGATGTGCCAGAAAGTAACAATGAACTATCAAAGCAAAACACCGCAGACGTACACAACTTTATTTTACATGTACAGTTGAAATGTTAAGCGATCTAAATACATACATACATTCATACATATGCTCATAGCCATAAATCTCGAAAAGGGGTAGCCAGAGCTTCAGAGCTTAAAACTCTTCAGCCACATTTGGAAGTTGATGGGGAAGAAGATGGTAGAAATAAAGTATCGTTGATTATGGGTTACCAACAGCATCGACCAAAAACGACTTATAAACCCAATGCCCTTAGTTGCCTCTTACGATACCCGCGGTTAGAAAGGGGTAGTGACATTGTAAGCCGGCACTACACGGCACGAAATACATCGCAATCACAATTCAAAATAAAAATATTAGACAAAATCATTTTTTTGTAACAACTATGTTGCTTTCAGAAAATCGACACATTAGTGCAACCCTCTATGCTCCTTGGACCAAGTGTGAATGTTGTCTGGTATCGGCTAAAATATTTAACTTTTGTGTTGCTACCCACTTTTTTGCATTAACTAATAATATTTCACCATTATTTTAACATTATAGTTCCAATATTTTGTATAAAAGAACCATTCGTTTATTTATAAAATGTAGCTCATAATTCTGCAGCTGATGCGGGCATTCATCCGCCATCTTGCTCTTTGATTAAAGCACTGCAAAAGCTCTGTTACTGAATACACCCAATTAGTTATTTAGCTCACGAACACACGTCCAATAGATGTTAATTTTAGGAGTCACAAACATTTGACCATGCATTGAAATTCAAATTTAGCTCGATGGCGTGTATACCACTAATAAACCACGTAAACCATAAGTATTTTATTTGCTATCTGTTTGTAGTTGACAATTTCATTGCCGTGTAGTGCCGGCTTAGAATGTCGCTACCCCTTTCTACCCACGGGTGTCGTAAGAGGCGACTAAGGGTGTTGGGGCTTTTTATTGGATTTTTGGGCGATGCGGTTGGAGACCTTTTCCCCACTCAACTTCCAAAAGTGGCTGAGGAAATTATAATTCCTTCGCTCTGGCTACCCCTTCTAGGGAATTATAGCCGTGAGTATATGTATGTATATATGTATGTAATTTGTATGTTCTGCGATTATATTTCGTTGATTATGAATGCTGAGGTTATGTAATGTAAATCAGTTAAGTATTTTAAAAACTATAAATAAAAATAAAACTCATATTCAAAACCAGGTGATACTCTACAATTACAGCTTTAGAAATAAAAGTAAGAAATTGCAACTATTTAGTACTTAAGTTACTTGTTGTGAGTACTACTTAGTTGATTTATTAATATTGATTCTGAAAATATTTTTTTATATTCTTTAATATTTTATCTGATTTAAATATTTTATATTTATAAGTTGCACATTGTGTGTTTAATAAATAACCAAACTAATATTTCTATTCGCCTATCTACTAAGTTAATTAACATACATATATACATATATTCACGGCTATAAATCCCTAGAATGGGTAGCCAGAGCTAAGGAATAAGAAATTCCTCAGCCACGTTTAGTAATGTGGGTGGGGAAAATATGGTAAAAATAAAGGTTGTTGGTGATGTTTCTCCAACCGCGTCGCCCAAAAATCCCTAAAAAGCCCCAATGCCGTTAATCGCCTCTTACGTACACCCACCGGAAGAAATGGGGCAGTGCTATTCGAAGCCGACACTACACAACAGTAATATATTAATTAATCTATATTAATAATTTCGTCACGGGATACGGTAGACTCGATCAAAACCGTACCTGAATAATAAAATATAAAAAAATAATCATTTTGAGTCGACGACATCTATCCGCAAAATTCGAGTATTTTCGAGTCGAGTATTTTGGTAAATTCTAATGGTGCTGACAGAAAAAATTCAGTCGCCATTTTGACTGACACCCGATGACATAAACGTTTTGTTTTATAATATTCAATCAAGGACACTTTTTTAAAGGGGGTTTCGATCGAGTCCACCGTATGTTGTGACGAAGTTATTATTATAGATACTCTTTTCTTCAGTCGTTGAAGTTTCGCGAAAATATTGTTCTTGGCCCTTTTTTATCGGCTGTAGTGCATCACCTCAGTGTAGTGCGCAGACTTTCAAACTATAACAGCTGAGCGCAAGCAGGAACTTTTACGCGTTAGTTCGAATTCATGAAATCGTGATAGACTTATATCTATTCCAGAAATGAATGACCGTTTCTGCGTTTATATTTGTATTAATTTGTTCTGGTTATACACATTATGCCGATAATCGTATTTAATAAAATCTTTCATTGGTCGTACCTTGGTCTCTTTTGTTGTTTGATAATACCTACTCATTTTGTTAACAGAAGTATCGACCTACATTTTGTACCTAGATGTGTATTATGAGTCATATTTCACCCGAGCGAAGTCGGGTTTCTATTTAGTATTAATATATTTATCAATATGTATTACAAAAAGAAGGCTTTGTTTGTATTTGTTTGTCGGGAATGATTAAACTTTAAAACATTAAAGGTGATTTTTAAAATCTTTCGTTATAGAATATTATTTGTCTTATATTATAATGATAAATTTCATAAATGATAAGTAGTGACTGAAGAAAACCTTTTTTTTGAAAAACAACTCTAACCGTGTGTAGGTAGAGGCGCTCGACTAGCATCAATACATATTGATTAAAAACCTTAACCTTCTTTTAACCAACCTTACTTTAATATTATTTTGTTTTTATGTTTTGTGTTTTATGTATTGTTTACGCATGCTTAGCAGTGAGTGAATGTTTTTCTTTCTTTAAAAATATTTTTTTCAAACAGGACGCTTGAATTTGAATCATCATTTGAATTCATCTAGCGAGGCCTATTTATCTTTTTGTATTTGTATTTTTTTTGTTTCAACGGAGCTGAATCTTTAGTTAACAATGGATAAATGATGTAGAAAGATGACAAATGTCATGCGTGATATAAAAATGTTTTAGTATCTCTGGTATAACTATGGGTTACAGTTACGGCATTATTGCTGCTAATAAAATTACGAGACCAAAACGGGTAAATAAATTCAAGAAAAGGATGTAGGGTGAGGCGCCATGAATTATTTATTTAAATACGGATCAACACTTTGCTGACAAAAGCTTCCAATCTCACGCCATAAAACATAATAAACATACCCTTTTTTGTCCATGTTTTTGCGCCATGCTTATGTCACACTTTTTGTTACAGAGAACCTTAGAGTATTTGGACAAAATGTTTACATAAAACAATGCATAATCATTATGTTAGAAATATTAACTTATATGAATTACTTATAAAAAGACACAAATACTAATAGATTTTATGACTCTTAATTAAAATTGTGATATGAGAAGTTAAAATATTTTTTAATAAATTTTGTCTTGGCATAATAAAAATAAGTTGGTTCTATGAATAAAAAGTCACTATAATATTTTTAGCCTATTGTCAGAAAATTTTGCATGTTGATAATATAATCAGTGAAATGTTTGTGTAACACTAATTAGACTAATGTTAGGTATATTAACAGTTTTTTTGTATTCATATCAATGCTGATTAACTAACTATAATTGTTGATATTAAACGAACCCGACGACTTCAGAAATGTTTATATATTTATTTCAAGACGGTTGGCAAATTTTGATAATCTTTTCAAAGTTTGAAAAAACTACGTTTGTTTGGTATCAGACACGTTTGTGTACATTTGAGGATTTTGAAATCGAAAGTTGAAATGAAAACGTTATTGTAAGGCAACAAAAATCTTGTGAAAATTCTATCCGTTTTTCGGCGAAATAGACGTCTCGGCAAAATGTCTAGTTGAGGAGATGAAAAAGTTCTTGTGATGTATTGATTTATTTGGTTGGCAAAGAAGGATTGTTAAAGAATAACTACGTGGATACATACCTACATTGAGATGAATATTAACTGTCGTAGGTTACAGTCCTGTTGGAGTAGCCTCACGCCCGATTTCTGAATTGAGTATTCAAGCTGAGAACGACTTAACTCGTTTTGTCTCATTTATTTGTTAAGATTTCAATGCGACAGAACGATACTTAAGTTGTTCTCAGTTGGAATACTCAATTCAGAAATCGGTCATCAGAGTGATAGTTGTATAATAATATATGTTCTTCCTCGGTTTTTTTTTCACGCAAGGCAATCGCTAGTTTCAATACAACAGGTTTGAAATGCGTTTCTAACGTGTTTTAAACTGGTCGCGTCATGTGTGGTAATTCAAGGGAGCCTATGGCTGAAAGTGTAATGCAACTCAAAAGTTACTATGAGTTGCAGTAGGAAACCCAGTGTATGGAGCTGTACAGTGTCGGCTCTACAGATTTTGCAACACGTATGAATGAAAAATATATAGTTAAGTAAATTCCAATACTGTGATAGAGAAGTTGTTTAGTGATAAATATATTTAATGTAACACTCCCCGATATTTACCATTTCGCTTTGTTAATATTTTTCTTATTAATTAGCTGGACGTTAGTTGGTTCTTCTGGCTACCCTTTTCACTGATTTCATTGGTTGAGAGTATAGCGGCAAAGTGTTAAATATACTTTTTGATATAGCAGTAATTGAGATATAACAGATCCCAAACTTTATTATAAGCTTAGCGCAATGTCAATTTAGCAAATAACTGTACCCCACTAAAAAGATTTTGAATATATGATCCTATTTTGAGAAGATGCAATATTAACTAGAGCTAAATGTGCAATAAAGAGTTTTCTATTCTATTGAAATAGTTGTACTTAAAAATAAGTACCAATATTAAAAAACCAGTTACAAATTACCGATATTGCTGTGTAGTGTCGGCTTAGAATAGCACTACCCCATTTCTTCCGGTGGGTGTACGTAAGAGGCGACTAACGGTTTTGGGGCTTTTGAGGGATTTTTGGGCGATGAGGTTGGAGACCCATCACCAACAACCTTTATTTAACCATCTTTTCCCCACACAACTTCCAAAAGTGGCTGAGGAATTTCTGATTCCTTAGCTCTGGCTACCCCTTCTAGGGATTTATAGCCGTGAGTATATGTATGTATGTATTAAAATAGAATAGAAAAACATTGCACTATTAAATACCTATTTACAAAAATACTGTTAAACAAAAGAACAAATAAGAGTCTTTGACCTCACTAAAGGCGATCTCTTCCCCACAAAATTTGGCTGGTAGGTAAAATATAGTCATTTGAGGAATCCAACTCCAGTCTATTAACATGGCTTTACAAATCGTTTAGCTTAAATCTAGATATTTTTTTCACCACTAACATGAATATTTGGCCACAAGATAGAAAAAATATAATGGCAAAAACATTAGTAGCGTGTATTCGCCAAGCTACAAGATTATCCTCTATTTCTAGTGTTTTTTATTGTAGGGATTGGAGACTCTAGAAAAGAATTTCACTAAAGAACCAACTATTTAAGAGTACTTCAACATTAAATTAATTATTTTCAAAGATGAAGAAAAGCAAGAAACAAGTTACCTTCTAAAAGCTGCATCCTTTTTAATTTCACGACTGAGTGAGTCGGAAACGGGTACTAAATCTGATGCGGCTTTCGCGACATCACTTTTTTATTCAACAATAAAATAATAATATGTCAAAGTGATGAGGTGCCACCATGATATTTAGGACGAATTTTTTAAGGCTTCTTCATACAAATTCTCGGTTAATTCTTTACGCAAAATGATACTGCTATGATATTACTCAGCGATTTTTTATATTCTAGGTTTTCTACATTGATACTGTAACAGAACACAGACTATATAATCTCGGTAGGTATAAATAGTTCGCACTATTTCAGCATGTGATGCCATTATGAGTGATAAATAAATATATAAAATATATTCAAAAGTAAGTCGCTAGTAATATTGTTAATGAATTACTTAAACTAGTTTTATTCAATTAATTTAATGTTTTTAGTTTAATTTAATGTTTATGAATTAGTTAAAATTCGGAGGTAGGAAACGCAAACACTACTTGAACGTGTAAAAAAGAAACAAAGGATAGAGAAATTTCGCGCTGGATGCCAACTGACACTGTAGCTCAGTTGGCAGAGCGACGGGGGCGTATACCCGAAGGTCGCGGGTTGGAACCCCGCCAGTGTCGAAATTTTTCTTTCCTTTAATAACATCTTTTATTTATGAGTAATAATCCCCACATGAGGAATTCATGTCAAAAAACATTAAATTATGTGACAGTTAGGCGTTTCTAACATTTGCATTCTATCTGAAAAGGTAGACAAGTGGCCGTCCGAATTAGTTAAAATTCGGAGGTAGGAAACGCAAACACTACTTGAACGTGTAAAAAAGAAACAAAGGATAGAGAAATTTCGCGCTGGATGCCAACTGACACTGTAGCTCAGTTGGCAGAGCGACGGGGGCGTATACCCGAAGGTCGCGGGTTCGAACCCCGCCAGTGTCGAAATTTTTCTTTCCTTTAATAACATCTTTTATTTAGTTTTATTCATACAAAATATCAATAAGATCAAGATTCATAAATGAAATATTTTGTATGAAAAGGTTCATATGGTTTATGCATTTAAGCGAAATTCTTAATTCACTGTGTAATATGACGAGTGGTCGACCAAGAATTTAAAACGGCATGGAATCGCATCAGTCAGCGATCCCAACTATCACGATCGTCAGGAGGTGTAAATCTTTATTTGAAATTCGGATTTAGGACTCGTTCTCGTGAGAAGAGACAACAAAATATAAATTATTAAGCTGACGACTTCCCGGATCAGTGGGGTTAGGATTTTATAACAGGTACATACTTGGTATAAGTGGATGACTTCCCTTGAAGGTGAGGTTAAATTTCATAATTGAAACAAACAAGGTGAAAGAAAAGAAAGCATGTATAGAATTTTTAACACTATTACTACTAATTTAATGTTTTTTGACATGAATTCCTCATGTGGGGATTATTACTCATAAATAAAAGATGTTATTAAAGGAAAGAAAAATTTCGACACTGGCGGGGGGGGGGGGGGGGCGGGGGGGCGGGGGGGGGCGACGGGGGCGTATACCCGAAGGTCGCGGGTTCGAACCCCGCCAGTGTCGAAATTTTTCTTTCCTTTAATAACATCTTTTATTTATGACTATTACTACTACTATTTCATTATAAAATAATGATTTCATTCAAAGAATCAAGTCATCAATTTCATTGTACTAGTAGCATGGCAGTTCTGGGAATGTAGTATGGATATGAAAGATAAAACTATGTTGTTCTTAATTTTATTTCATTAAAAATACAAAGTTAATTGAATCTGATGTTAACTAGACTAACTAAATGTTAAAGATAATAAAAGTTTGTTAAACTTAGTGGAATGTAATAACTGAACTAGAAAAAATGAGAGAAATTTCTTAGTATTCATTTTGCTCAGTTCATAGTTATTTTACTTGATATTATAATATTGCTGAGGTTATTTTTCCTCAATTTACTAGTTAGTTCAAAATGGCGGCAGAGAGATTTTTAATGTGACCTGAAGGGGTTGGCAAAAGTAGTAATATTTTTGAAAAAACCTGGTGTTAGGGGGCAGGCCTATCGCAATTTATTTGTAACTTTAAAAACTCAATATTAAATAAAATTAATAATCAGTAATAATTGCCATTTCCTTTCGTATTTGGTAATAAATACATACTATCAAATACACACGCCATTGTTATATCGATGCCGAACCCAAAATTATAATTAGTTTTTTTTTTCTGTTTGTCTGTATGTTTGTGCAGCTAATATCAGAAACGGCTGATCCGATTTAGATACGGTTTTCACAAATATATTGTAATAAGCTTCATTTAACATTAAATCTATAGTGCTTATTTTAAGTTAGTCGTATCATAAATAAAAAAGGTATGTCAATTCAAAGAATCACGGCAAACATTTGTTATGGAATTTAATCAGGGTATGTTCAGTGGCCGGGCTGCCTCGCGTATATATTATATAGATATAGGCTAGGCGGTTCTTTCTTTTAATTTTTGGGGTATTATTTATCATAATTTTAATTTAGGTACAGGTAGTATCGGCTTAGAATACCACTACCCCGTTTCTTCCCGTGGGTGAACATAAGAGGCGCCTAAGGATATTGGGGCTTTTTAATGGATTTTTGGGCGATGCGCTTGGAGACCCATCACCAACAACCTTTTTTTCACCATCTTTTCTCCACGCAACTTCCAAAAGTGGCTGAGGAATTTCTAATTCCTTAGCTCTATCTACATGACATGTAGATAGAGCTAATTTCTAATTCCTTAGCTCTATCTACATGACATGTACATTGTGTATATGTATAGATACATTCTATTAATAGTAATATTTCAAGAAACTGCGATAATGCTAAGGTTTTTTTGATACTGTGACCTTATAATATGGGATAAGCCCGCAATCGTCAATCAAAAAGCAGTAGAAGCAGTAGACAGAACAGACAGTAGTGGCAGTACTATGCTTTTTTGTGGCGATTTTCGGCAGATTCCCCTGTAATACCACGAGGAAAAAGGGCTCATAAAGTTTGACATTAAATATGCGTGCCCAAATTGGAGGCAACGAGAATTCTCAAGAACTTTCTGATTTGCTACCTGAGATTGGTAACGGTGTATATCCACAGGAACGAGAAAAGTTTGTCTTCATGAAAACCGATGCAACATAAGTTCATCAATGCGAGAACTCAGAACATGTATGGAAGCGCAACGCATACACCAACTTGCTGAAAAAAAAAGAGTTATGGGAGACGGAAAAGCTACAAGTTAACCAGTAGAATCTTTAAAATCCCTCAATGCTCCTTGACTACCATCACACAAAAATAAATTATAAGTAGGCGTACCCACAATGCTTCTAAGAAATTTTAGCCCTTTAAAACTTTGCAATGGAGCAAGGTTAATGTGACAAATTTACAAACAAATGTGATACAAGAAGAGATTTTAATAGTGCGTGCAATAAATGACAGTGTGTTAATTTCCCGGATTTCTCTCATTCCATACAATTTTCCAAATATAAACGAGTCCAATTTCCAGTTAACTTATGTTTTGCGGGGACAATTAATAAACCACTTTACAACTATACCATAATACAATTAATATACCAATGTCAGACGACAGTTATGGGTGTAGATGAAGTAGATGATTCAATATCAGCAGTTTTTCGCACAGACAGTTGTATGTGGCTCTGTCACGGTTTAACAACCCTAGGGTCTCTATTCTTTCATCCCCGATGGCCATATGTCAAATATCGTTTACAGAAAATAATTACTGCACAGAATAAAGAGTACCCAGATTCCACTCACGGCCATATCGATAGTCCTATCACATTGGTTTCACTTGCCAGTCAACTCAACGCACCCGCACTCAATCTGTTAGCAGCTTTGAAAATGACAAGCCAAGACAGCTCCACAAAAAAATAATAATGACGACTTGCGTACTTCCAACTTGTCAAAATAGAGTAAATATCAAAGCTAAAGGACTGGGAATCACATTTCAACGGTTACTATTGTTTATTTCCACTTATTTTTGTTTAAATTATGAATTTTTATGCGCCGCAATGTCAGTGTGGCAAGCGCAAATTTTTTATTTCCAATTTTCAATTAAATAATATTGCGTTTAGGTAGAAATTCTAAAAGAATATGTTTAAATAAAAAGAGCTCTACTTCTTTGACATTTACAACTCCACCTGCACAGCTTACTGCTGTTGTTCTTCTTAGAATTAATGAATTAAAATAGTTGTTAATTTTAGCTTTGTAGTGTCGGCTTAGAAAAGCACTACCCCATTTATTCCCATTGGTGATCGTAAGAGGTGACTAAGGGTATTGGGGCTTCTTAAGGAATTTTTGGGTGATGCGGTTGGAGACCCATTACCAAGAACCTGATTATAATCTTTATTGTACCTTATTTTAAAATCTTTTCCCCCTTCAAATTACAAAAGTGGCTGATGAATTTCTTATTTTAAAACTGACTACCCTTTCTAGGGATTGATAGCCGTGAGTATGTATGAATGTAGTCAATTCAGAACAGGTGTGGCTAACTGTTACACTAAGTTTGTGAATTATTGTAAAGTAAATTTCATTCTACACAAACGACGTTTATGTAATTTAAAATATGCTCCAAAAAGTCAGTGTTCCACGCGGACAAAGTCGTGGGCATAGCTAGTCTAACAATAAATTAATAACAGTATAGCAAAGAAATATATTCGTCCTTCTCTAGTTTCATAACCAATGTGTCTATGATGCATATTTATGAAGGCGTCTGCAGGGTTGCACATTAATTAATTTTAAAAGAGTCAAATTTGATTTTTACCATATTTAATTTAAAATATCAAATCAAATATTATTGTGTAGTATTTCATAATTATAAAAAAAACAAAATTTTCACATGCGTCTCGGTTGTTTATTGTATGTGACATGACATAATTTTATTTAAAGGATAACTTCATAGATATAATATGGACAATGTAGTACTCACTGCAAAAGAAGAGGCAAGTGACAGGATTGTCATTTTGTAACTATAACATACAGTCAGTACATTCAAAAGTGTTTCATATCATAAATCAATTTAAAAATATGCTTCTACAACCTTTGTTAGGAATGAAATGTGGTCAAAAAATTATTTTCATATAAGCTCATATTCACACTACACAGTACTTTTAAGTTACTGACACTACATAGTACTTCTAAACTGACCCTAACAATTAAAATTACAATAAGAAAATCTTTTTTTAATCTGTTAGACAAAAATGTGGCTAGAAACCATCGAGTATTTATAATCTTTTTCTCACTCAACATCCAAATAACTAAGGATTTTTCATCCTACATCTCTCTCTACCTCGTATAGAATTGGTAAAGTAATGATTGATAATTTGGGAAATCTAACCAACACGCCGAAATAGTAAATACATTTTCTCATAGAGCCCTCGTGGTTATTACCCCCAGCACTTGACAAGGTTTCTTGTATAAACAACTTTTTAATCAACTGCAAAGGTTCAAGTCAATACTCAACTCAATATGAGGCAATATCAGCAAGCATTCCTTTGGGATAACATATTTGTTATGTGCAATTTCATATTAGACTTTAATTTATTTTATTTGGTCAGAAAGAAAGGCAATAAAGCAATCTTAAACATCTACGTGTATCGTCTAATATTTAGATAATCTACCCGAATAAACATACATATATAAATATAGTGTATTATATTAAATTATGTGTGTAGTCTATAGTGTGTGTATATTGCTGTGTAGTGTCGGCATAGAATAACACTACCCCATTTCTTCCGGTGGGTGTACGTAAGAGGCGGACGGATTAACGGATTTGGAGCTTTTAAGGGATTTTTGGGCGCTGTGGTTGGAGACCCATCACCGAAAACCTATATTTTACCATCTTTTCCCCACTAAAATTTCCAAACGTGGCTGAGGAATTTCCAATTCCTTAGCTCTGGCTACCCCTTCTAGGGATTTATAGCCGTGAGCATATGTATGTATGTATATAAATATACTCATGGCTATAAATACCTAAAAGAGGTAGAAAGAGCTTCGGAATAAGATTTTTTTAGCCACTTTTAGAAGTTAAGTAGGGATTTTTTTTATCTTTACTATTATAAGCCGGCTATAAACAACTATTTCTACCTGAATTAATTGACTAAAATTGCTATACATTCTGTGTACTAAGTATCGGGAATTTGTCAATAAAACAAAAAATACAAATTATTCATCTAAATTTATTTTATCGCCTTCAAAGTAGGCCCCATCGCTTGCAATACAACATCTTCACCGCTTCACCCAGTCTTCCATACATTTTTCATAGGCTATTTGCGGTATGGCCTTTAGCTCATTCAGCGAATTTTCTTTTATGGCTTCTATCGACTCAAAACGTTTTCCTCGAAGTGGTAATTTTAACTAGGGAAATAAAAAATCAGGTGAATGCGGTGCTTGGTCGAGAACTTTTGTTGAATTTTTCGCTAAAAACTCTTTCATAATGGCTGTGTGTGATGGTGCATTATCATGGCGCAGCATCCATGAGTTGTGTTGCCACAAATCTGGAAGTTTTCGGCGGATACTCTCACGCAAACGCTTCATGACGCCTAAATAATATTCTTTATTCACTGTTTCTCCCTCTGGAAGGAATTCGGAGTGAACCACACCACGGTAGTCAAAAAAAACTGTCAGCATCACCTTGATTTTGGAGCGACTTTGCCGCGGTTTTTTGGGTTTCGGCTCGTTTTCGAGACGCCATTCTGAAGACTGTTGGCTTGTTTGCATGTCGTACTCATAAACCCATGTCTCGTCGCCAGTTATTATACGTTTTATAAAGGTCGGATCCGTAGAACCAACCAACCAACCATGTCTTCAGCGACATGCTTTCGCTGCGCTTTTTGAACAAAATTGAGCACTTTTGGAACTAGTCGAGCGGCGACGCGTTTCATGCCTAAAATGTCAATGAGAATGTTGTGGACGGACTTAAAAGATATGTTCACCTCACAAGCCAACTCTCTCAGACTCATACGTCGATTTTCGAGCACTAGCTTCTTGATTCTGTCGATGTTTTCTTTGGTCGTAGCGGTTGAAGGTCTACCAGAACGAGGCAAGTCTACTACTACTTCTCGGCCTTCTTTAAAAGCCTTATACCATTCATAAGCCCTTGTTTTCGATATACACGATTCGCCGTAGGTATTTCGCAACATTTTTAGTGATTCACCACATGAAATATCATTCGAAACACAAAATTTAAGGCACAATCTTTGTTCAACAATATTTTCCATTGTAAAAATCGCCGCGGACTCAAAACTATGAGCCACAAAAAATGTAGTTTAAAACAAATTAAATGACAGATCCCGCTCAAATTTTGCGCGCTAAATCAATATAGTGCTACCAACATGCAGTAAAATTGAACGACCTCTTTTACGCGGGTCTTTTTATTGACATATTCCGGATACTTTTTACACAGAGTAGTACATGTTATAAGAGTTTTCAAAATGTTTTAGCCACCTGGAATTAAATAATACCTAATCTTCTTGATTGATTGACCTTTGAATTTTTTTATCATTAAATGGACTTGTTTATGATAGGTATATCTAAAAAAACATAGAAAATGTATATTTTACACAATACTATATTTAAATCACTTGAGTTCATCATGAAGGTTACTTACAAATTAGTAGTCTAGATTAAAAATATTCAAAAAAGGGGATTCACAGATAGAAGTATAATCTTAAAAAGGATTAATAGTGCCAATGTAATACTATATTATATATAGTGGATCGTCCCAGCTTCGCACGGGTAGCGTTGTTTTTTTAAATATCTGAGGTTTCTTTTTTCAGTCACTGCTCAAACATTGTGAAATTCAGCGTAATGTTTTCAATTTATTAAATTTATAGCACTCCCTTAACAGTGTAGTTTGGTGATTTTGAATGCGCTTTAATGAACGGTTCAGTATTTCCGTTTAATAGCAAATTTTGGAATAAAACGCCATGAAGTATTTATAAAAATCTAAAAAAAAAACATTACGTTATGTAGGATGCAACTACTGGCGCCATCTAGTATGTTATATGTAAATTAGTAAAGATTTGGTTTCGATCACGGGCGCGATGGCTTATTTATGTATAATTTCGGTGTTTGTCTACCGATTTCTATGATTCTTTTTTTATTGAATAGGTAATAATGTTACCTTTTTTAAATTAGGGATGAGTGAGAGGTTTACAAACGTAAGAGTAAACAAATATAATCAGGATGTTCCGAACTGCTAAGCTATCAGCAATTACACGTGTTATTGTGAGTCAACCGTAAAAGATAGACATATACTGTTGAGGATTTTTTTTAGATAATTTTATGAAGAATATTTCCGCGACACATGATTTCTATGTAAGTTTAACCATTAAGGCTGCACACGCGACGGAAGCTTAAAAAGTGGAGTAACTTCTCCCGTTTTCCCCAAATTTCCCAAAATTCCCCTTTACTTCTCTGCTGGAAAGTATACAAAAACCTGCGCAGGAGTATGAAGAATAATTGTACCAAGTTTCGTTAGAATCCGTCCAGTAGTTTTTGTTTCCATAAGGAACATACAAACCGACAGACAGACAGACAGACAGACAGACAGACAGACAGACAGACAGACAGACAGACAGACAGACAGACAAAAATTTTACTGATTGCATTTTTGGCATCAGTATCGATCCCTAATCATCACCTGATAGTTATTTTGAAAATATATTTCATGTACAGAATTGACCTCTCTACAGATTTATTATAAGTATAGATATATTTATTTGCAGGTTACAGGTGTTTTTGGTACAAGGATGCCACATCATTTATTTTTACGTTTCACAAGACTTATTCACATCGCATAAGCCCCGCATGAAAAGATGGAGTATTGTTTTACTAACCCAACTAAATGCCGTGCCGTGTAGTGCCGGCTTAGAATGTCACTACCCCTTTTTACCCACGGGTATCGTAAGAGGCGACTAAGGGGCTTTTAAATTAGTATTTGGGCGATGCAGTTGAAGAACCATCACCAATCACATATTATTTCTGCCATCTGCTCCCCTATCAACTTCCAAATGTGGCTGAGGAGTTTCTAGCTCTGACGCTCTGGCTACCCCTTTTTGGGATTTATAGCCGTGAGTATGTTTATGTATGTATGTAACTAAAAGGCGTTAAATTGTATTTAAGATATAATTCATCTACACATATTTTTTAAATGAGATGATATGTAATGTGGCGACTCTATTCTGCTAAAGTTGAAAGATTATTTTCTCACACGATAGTTTAACAATACTGATAGTCGCCTCTTACGTACACCCACCGGAAGAAAGTGGGGTAGTGCTATTCTAAACCGACACTACACAGCCAACTTGCATTGAAGCCAATATAATATTTTCATACATTTATCGAAATTGGGATTCAGTAATATTCTCGGCAATGGTGTGATATTTTTTGGTTATGGCGTCTGTCATTCAGTCACACTGAATTAAGTATGGACAGCCATATTTTTGGTAATTCATATATATTTATGACAATAACATATGTTATTAAACTTGACGTAACTTCATTTGATTGCGTTAAAAGACCACAATTTATTATATGACAGGCTGTAATAATGATATTGTGCGGTTTTCATACTCATTATTTTATACGCGTGAAGTTTTGAATGTTAAACCAGCTGATATATTTCCGTCTTAGTGATTTTTTTATAAAAAAAATGTAGATGTAACAGCAGTGCTAATTCATTTGAAAATCATGAGAGATTTATGTAATATATTGTTTAGAGTATTCAACTTTTGAGTCGAGATATTTTTATTTATTGTCTTATGATTTGAACAATAACCTAAAAAGATAATTTCCTTATAAGAATAGAATAAAATAAAATAACTATGTATTGCACATCAAACACAAATTTGCAAAAGAAATTATCATACAGTTTACAGTGAGGTACTATTGGCGGTCTTATCGCTAAACGCGATCTCTTCCGGACAACCTTTGGAAGGTGAGATCGGTAAATTAGTTATCTCTTTTGATCCCACCATTGAAAAGTAATCAAAACCAGTATGGATTAAGAATGTATGCAGTATAATAATATAAATATTGTCATACATTTTACAGTGAGGTACAATTGGCGGTCTTATCGCTAAAAGCGATCTCTTCCAGACAACCTTTGGAAGGTTAGATCGGTAAATTAGTAATCTCTTATCGATCCCACCATTCAAACGTAATCAAAACCAGTATGGATTAAGAATGCATGCAGTATAATAATATAAATATAGTCGTCGTTATGTAATTTAAGTACCAGTGATAGTTAAACTGCTTCTAGAAATTGTAACAACCGTAAAATAACGTCTTCCCAAACAAAGAGCTATTTGAATAGGAATATAAAATGTTTAACTGTTGATTTATTCATCGGATGATAATATAATGCACCTACAAAAATACTAAATTCAAGTTCAGACGGCCTCGAATGGTGTAAAATCGTAATTTAAAGCTTAGACAGTTAATACAACAATACGATCGCCTACGGAGATATGCGATTAACTGGGACTCGGGAAAGTAAAAGGAAGCGGAAATATAAAAGTCGGTGTGTTCAAGCGAGAAAGAAATATACTGGGTAGACATTAATGGTGCATCATGGAAGGTGTAAAAGACGAAGTGCGAAAGTGACGCTAGGTTAAGCTGGGAAAAGAAGAGTTCATCTTTATCGATATTCGTCAATCTCGCAGCTTACGTTATCGATCATTATTGATAGTTCCAATCCAAGTTAATTTATCTACTTATCAGATTTATTCCGTATTTGCATTTGGTTTTAATAATATAATTTCTTGTATTTTGTATTATAGATAACGGTCGTATGAGTAAAATACGTAAATACGAGTAAAATAACAAAATACTTAGAAAAGTGCAATGATGAATTGTGGCAAGGGATCCTTACTCATGATATAGAACTGTAGATGAAAACGCTATCCAAGATATAAGTTCATTGAACCTTATAAACCAACAATATTTTTAATAACATATGTTTTATTTCATATCTGCCCTTTAATGCCATTCATACAGCCTACTCGAGTTCTTTTAAGTTCAGTTAATCCATCGACTAACACTATTTACCACTATCGATAACAAAACGAGACACATCCCTAAAGGTCACGGCCTAAACGCGCCGTTCTCGAGAACGAGTTCCTTGCGGATACACCGAGCCAACTAAATAATAATATTCGAATCGAGTAAAAAAAGTGTTTTCTACAATGGGAATAAAATCCAACGCCTCACACACGTCGCCTTTCAAAAGGAAGCACCGCAGCTGAGTGAATTACATCCATTGACTAAAAGAAAAACGTACTAATGCCAGAGCGCGCATTCCACTCTGTGTTTGAAATGAGATGTTTTTGGGGAGTTTGAATAGTACTCCTTACATATTCGCAAATAAAAACACTCTATTGTTTAAACTGAGTTTAAAAAGCAGTTTGATAGTAGTTGGTAAACAACAGCTCCGCTACGGAAACTCGTATTGCATTGGAGACCTGAGTTCTGTGTGAAAAAAAAACATCTGAGTAGCGCAATGTTTTTGTTACTAGTACTGTAATCTTTTAAACGTCTAAGGTTTCTTCAATCACTGCTCACCCTTCATTATATTTAGCTTGATGTTTAATAGCCTATAGCCCTCTTGAATAGTGTAGCTTTCAAATTGTGATAGAGTTTTATAAGATCGGGTCGGTATTTCTGAAGATTAGCCCTTATGAACATGCAATCAAATTACAAATTAGAGGAATAGATAGATATATAGATAAGGAATTAGAAATTCCTCAGCCACAGTTCTTGGTGATGGGTGTCCAACCGCATCGCCCAAAAATCCCTCAAAAGCCCCAGTACCGTTAGTCGCCTTTGACATACACCCACCGGAAGAAATGGGATAGTGCTATTCGAAGCTGATACAACACAACTTATTTACATAATGACTAAAAATGTGGTTAATCAACACAAACAAATCTATCTAGGAGTATCGTCTTGGTAGTTCATTTTATGATACCTCAGCAAAGTTGGTCAATACAGCCGCCTAGGTGAATTCTATAACGCACCGAGCGCTGTAATAACTAAATTGCACGACACAAGTATGTCATATGTTTTTCTTCTATTCACATGGAATAATAATAAGTAATTATAAACTATATTAATAAAGCAATGAGGCTCGGGTTTTCTTAAAAGATTTCTTAGCCCTCCTAGTGGAAGTCAGTGGTGATCCTAGGGGTGGCAGCTACGAACTAGTTTGGCCATTCAAAGAAGAAATACTCCCAGAATTTTAGGCAAGATACCGTACTGCGAAGCACGTTTTTTCCATCTATGGTATTTATTTACATTCATATTTTACTTCAGGTTAAAAAGATCATATTAATAAAACCTTATTAAATACGAAAGAGGTTGCTAATCAATACAGGAAATACTAATTTAATTGAATATATCTGGTCATTTATATTGATAATTTTTCTTATCTTTTTACACCCTGTTTTTCTATTTTAAAATCATTTTAAAAAACCATACCGTTACATTATTCGTAATGATAATGTTAAATCACAGTTTTGATTATAACTGGTTTAACATTATTCATATTATGACCCGTCATGTCACCCGAACAGTTAAAATGATAATAAGTAAGTGCAAAAGAGGGGTTTGTTTTATACCACGCGATATCTTGTTAAAAGGTTGCTCGTATTAGCTATGCAGATATGGTAAAAAATAACTGGAATGGTAGAATTTCCTTGAGGCCGTACAGGCGTTGTTTGCTTTGCGTTTTTGAAAATCCAAAACGAAGGAAATATAACAGTGCATTGTTCTATCCTAAGCTCAGAACTATTTTAGGGATTGTAGCCGTATATCAAAGTAAAAAATTATGTGCTTGCAGCTTCATATCCAAGAAAGGTTAGTAGGTTCTTAAGTAATAATTCCATAAGCCGATTAAGTATATGAAATACTATTATGAACATGAATTAGCCCATAAAATTCTCTGGTAAATATTGGAGCTTGTTTTATCTTGATAGAGCGAAGAAGGAAGCCAGTTAAGCATAATGGATACAAAACGCCATCTTAAGGGGTTTCTGAGGACCGTTATAAACCTTAAGTCTGACTTAATTTCTTGACCTATGCAAATAGGGACCTTGTGGGATAAGAAAGGTTAGTTGACGACGCTTTGCGCTGCTTAAACTATTTCCTCTTTCACCATTGTTAATATTTAATATGCATTTCATTAAAAGTCAGGTCAGTGGTTTGTTTGTTCTTTGATAGATAGATACAGGATTCTTAGTGAATTTTAATTTAGTAGCATTTTTACTATTTTATTTGACATACATATACTACGTACGTGCGAGCTCACTGGCGTTATTAAAGTTTTAACATTGGCCACGCGTGAGTCATTGACTGTATTTAAGTAAAGAAATCCACTAACACCTGGAAAAGAAATGTACAGGAGTTTAAAATTACCATATTATGCAACTCTGAATATATGTGTGTGTGGGTATGTGTGTATTAAGAGAAAGAGAGTTTATTTGAGTCATTACATTAACAGTCTCTGCCTATTCCAACGATTCGTAAAATTAAATGCTACATACATTAGACTGAGGCCAAGCTTAACCCACGAAAAATTATGTTTATAAAATGGTTGGTCTTATCATATCACAGTATAATACCGAAACCTTAATCGTGTGAACATAAACAAAGTGTCAATGATTTATGAGCGTCGCACCCCATGTTTCTGTTTTATGAAAATATTTCATTATTACCTAGTTTTTGATGAGTCACCCAGCGGGCGAGATCAAAGTACTATCAGACTAAATTGTATGTGGGTTTTCGACATTTTAGTTATAGTACTAGCTAACATAGACATGAAATAAATAATAATTCGGAATGCTAAAAAACTTAGCATTCCGAATTAATATTTATTTCATGTCTTACTTCCGCAACTGTATTTAATTTTAAAATTTACAGGTATCGAATATGACCGAGACTGTAATATCATTTTGACCATATTTGGCTACATAAATTGGATAGTAAATTTGTGTCTTTTAGGTTCATAGAGTGTAATAGTACGTTCTATTACTCAAAAATAATATACCTTTGATAAACTTCTTGGAAGTAATTAACTTATAACAACTTGACTTGAAAAACTTATTTTGAAATGTTGTCATAAGATATCTAAAATTAAAACGGATGGATTGATAACATAAAATGAACAACGCGATGTGATACATAAAGCCCAGTGTACTTCTAATCTTATGTCACGCAGTTATGACAATGGGGCCAAAGATTTAATAAAATTTGACGGATTTGTGGATAATTTGAAACGGAGAGCTGTCCGTTGGTATATGACATGGTTGGGTTTGCTCTCCACTGGCGCATCGATGAGTCACGTTTAAAACTTGGTACATTATAATCCATGTGTTTGCATAAACACATCCAGATTTATCTGAGATGTTTAACTTAAGTCGCTTCGCCAGTTTTTAGGTATAGACTTTTGTACTTTATTACATAAACATTTTTATGTTAAACGTTCTGGCGGCGCTTGGTGAGCACGTGTGACCTAAGTTGAATTAAATGTTTTCAAGGATTTATAAATTTGGCCGTACAGCTGTGTTTTTTAATAGTAGGTAAAATATTCATAATTGCAAATTTAAAATAACAATAAAAAACCAAGTTTATTTTAAATAAGGCTTTTTACCTATTATTCTATGTTTTATCATTGCTTAGTTTGCAACTCCACCTTGTATAAGCATTTGAGTTTTGGTTTGATTTTTTCTATACATGTTGCAAACAAATACGCATTTGACGCCTAGCTTAACAAATTACAAAGTGAAGCTTGACCAAGTTATGCTTCAGACTCAAACAATTTGATTACAGTATTGATAACCTGAATCGCCATCAAAGCACACTGACTTTTAATACTTATACAGAAGGAGTGCATCAAAAACAACCTTAAGACTTGGGAGTACCAATATGTTTTGATTTAGAATAACGATACTTATTTTTAAATTGTACCTAGTAAAACCTTTTGCTTGATACCTATATTGTAGAAGTACATTAAATTACTTGTTGGCCATCTTGTACTTTCGCTGTTCGATTTTTTTATATTAATCGTCGTCACATATCTAGCTAACATTGCATTGAGTTTGGATAAAACTCAACATAGACACAAAATTTTAGCACCAAGTATTGCAGAAATGTACCTCAAAATTGAGTTGCAAAATTCCACCCGTCATACTCGTTCATTGCAAGTCAAACAAAAGCTTTTAACTTTCAATAAAAGGTGTGTGCTGTTACATCAAAATACTGAAAGCTGTGTCATATTTGCACAAGCTTTAATTCGAATTCCAGTTATGTCCGTATAATATTAGTTATTCCTAACGCAAAGTCACAGTATTCAAAACATGAAAAAAGCTGTTTCAAAAGTTTTAGTTACTTATTAAGTGTTAAGTTAACAGTAGATTAAAGACAAATAAACAATTTTAATCTGTCAATCTATTGTCGTATTTTTGTATTTGTTGAAACATGAAAGTATTTGTTACAAATGTGTGTCAAGTTTTAAACACAGTGTACATACATACATAAATATACTCACGCCGTTAGTTCCCATTAGGGTAGGCAGATACTATCGATCCTGGGAAAAGTCTCTAGCTTAGTTCACATCTATTAATATTTTCATACATGCTTTTTTATTCTTCATACTTCGGAGACTTTTTGAGCCATTCTCTATTTGGTCCAAATGTGTCCTCCGAGGTCATCCTCTACTAACATTACCTTCCACATTTGCTGTATAGGTCTCTTTCACCAATGTCACGTAATTACATAAATAAATAAATGTACCATCATCTATACTCTCTATGTACCCAAATAATCTCAATATTCCTGTTTCTATCTATTTTACAATACTATTTTTCACATTGCGCTTTTCACGAATCACGCTATTTCTCACTAATCACCTAATATACCACCTTTTTCTGAGGGATCTCATATTTACTGCATTACTATGATCTAAAAAAAAAGAGAAAAGAAAGAGAGATTTTTATTTCTATTATAGATCTCATGCTTCTTCTGCCACACCTATCCTTCGCTGCCACACATAAGCGTAGGAACAAGAACAGTATCATGTACAGCCATTCGGGACTTTTTAGACACCAACTGACTAGGTATCAAAACTATTCAGTATTCGCATTACCCTTTTTCCCTAGTAATCTCAATCACGCATTCTTTCATATTCTTCTCTCTTTCAAAAACCAACGTTTTATGTATATGTATTTACATTCGCCCTCATTTCTTTTCTTTCAAAAGACTCAAGAATCAACCACCCATATAACTTCAAAACTTTAAAAGACGTGCATGCTGCTGCACTGCCCTACTAAGGGTTAAGGCGGTATCTCTCAAAAATGATCGAAATTTTGATATTTATGCCTTCGAATAGCTTAAAAAAATACGCAACTTATGCACTTAGCAATGTAGCCGTATCTCGTTCAAAACATATCAAAATACTTCAAGAAAAATTTTCCTGTCTCAGTTTTACCTCAAATCACTAAGCCATATGACATATGACTTTTCGCTATCGCGCATAGTATTTAATCGCTTAATTGATCCGCAAATCATAATGCCTATGAGATACACTTTCATCAATCAAACCAAATTGGTGCTTAAGGCTTAAGGGATAAAATCGGTTTTTTAATACAATTCGTAGTGATTTATTCCTGTCACCCCGTTTTGATAGATTCAGTGTCATAATTTGTTTGTTTTTGTTGCTACCTGGATTCAATAAAGAACTTGTCACTGTAAGCATAGTCGGCAATAAAATACTAAAAACCAAGTCTCGCACCACCGGAACCTAACTACATAGGTAGGCGTATCGAAAAACCGAAAAATAAAAACCAATTTAAAAAAAATGGAAACATCATGTTATTATAAAACTGATTAATTGATTTATGACGAAGATAGAATTGCCTTTTTGAAGAGAACTCCCTGGTTGTGACTTAATTCTTAGAAATTGTTTACTTTCCAAATATTTTTTTGCCGCTATAAACTGAAATAATAAAACACTTCATAAATATTTATGTTTTGCCGTGTAGTGCCGGCTTAGAATGTTGCTACCCCTTTCTACCCATGGGTGTCGTAAGAGGCGACTAAGGGTATCGGGGCTTTTTATTGGATTTTTGGGCGATGCGGTTGGAGACCCATCACCAAAAACCTTTATTTTACCATCTTTTCCCCACTCAACTTCCAAAAGTGGCTGAGGAATTAACAATTCCTAAGCTCTGGCTACCCCTTCTAGGGAAATATAGCCGTGAGTATATGTATGTATATGTATGTTTATAAAAATAAGTTGTTTGTTTTTATCTACATATTTACACATATTTTTATTTGACAGTTTTTTTTTCTTTACATCGAACATGTAGGAGTTCTTCTATTTACTAAGCTGTGTAGCAGTATCTCATAAATTAGGCATATCCACGTATAATTTTGATATTTCGTATAATAATGAATAGGTCCAACATATTAATATAAATTCTATTCAAAAGGAAAAAAGTTGATATATAAAGTGACAAATAACGAATTTTACAAAACTTTAATTATCTCGAAACTAGCTTTCGTTGAGTTAACGTTTTTGCGCTTAGAAAGGCAATTCATCTTCTCTTGCTACTCTTCCACCAACAATGCAAGTAGCACTTGGTTTTCAGCATATTAGAGGCATTTAATGATGAATCCACCTATTCTTAGATCATTATTACTTTGACGCAACTCCATTTGACAGTTATCCACTAATTGAAAAGCCGCGAAAAAGATACACAACCCTGTCGGACATCCCGAGAGATCCCAAACAAGTCAGTGTTTTCCCCGTTTACTCTTACACATGCATTGGAATCTTCATAGAGTGCACGTATAAGTAGACTTCCCAAACTGATCTTAAACAACACCTCTCACAAATACTGTCATACCACCCTATCATACGCCTTCCCTAAATCTATGATGAATCTATGATATATGAAGGATGAATACACTTTTTGGTTCTGGGCTACGAACTTTTCAGTGATGCTCCTTAAGGAGAAGATTTGATCCATACATGCAACTCTAAACTTGCTAGCATATTTAGTTTTATGTGTCAATATATAGATTTGACGATAGAAATAATTTAAAAATATATAATTTCATCAAAGAATTAATGAAATAACTAAACTGTATATACATTGTATTGTACATTTTAACGTAATCTAATTGATTGAAAAAGTTTAATATGAAATAAATTTACATTTCCACAGTCAAACACCGGTTGTACAAACCAAATAAACACACCAGAACGAACCTTGCGGTCATTCAAAATTAATTATTCCTGTTTTAATTTTCATATTGGAACAATTCACAAGGCTAGTTAATTGGAATGGAAAAACTACTCTTTTGACTCTAATTTATATAGAGGGACACATGACCAAAGTTTTCATTACAATAATTTCAATTTCTCGTGAAATTATAATTAGCGTGCATGTGTGAATACACACAATTGTTACACAGTTTTGTTTGCATAAATCATAGAGAAATTAACAAAATAGAGAGGAAACAAACAATGACACCACTATATTTTTCATTTTTCATTCGCGCTCGCGCTACGGACAGATGCGCACGCCATACGTGATGCGGTATAAACCTACTCGCGACAGCTTGTGAAGTCAATATGACGACTCAATTAGTGAAATGTTCTAGTTGTAACATAGTGATTAACGAACTGCTTGCATTTATCCAAAATAAATGTGATATAATGGATGAAGAAAGTTTTGTGCGGCTGTGTTTGGATACATTCTCTGAAGTGGATATAAATACGGCCAAATCGCTTTTATTTGAATCGGTCTCGAAAAAGAAGAAAATAAGAAAGAGACAAGGCAAAGAACAAAGAAGTATTGATGACATTATTTGTCTTATGAAAGTAATGGAGCCGGAAGAAATGCCTGTGTTTGTGGCGAAAGATCTACAAAAATTGCCGCCGGTAACATTTGATCATATAGATGTTACGAGGCTTCTGAAAGATATTGTTTTAATTCAAACAGATTTGCGATCTACTCAAGAACAATACCAATCAAAACTAGGCAACTTTGTAACGGTTAAACAGCTAAACCTGCTCAAAGAGGAATTAAGTAAACAATCATCGAATCATTCGCATCAGCCTATTATGACAATAAATGATAAAAGAGGTGCATTCTGTCTAAATGATACCATTGAATACAGTGGCCCGATGGGATTAGTTTTGTCGGAGCCCGAAATGAAAGAACCACAATGTGAGGGTAGTTGTAAAGCGTCGTCAACGTTAGATAACGGCCATCAACGGTCATCGCGATCCTACCCCGACGTAAACAGCGAACGAGCGAGCGTGACGTCAGCCGCTGCCCCCGCCACCGCCGCCGCCGACTCGAAGCAAGCATCACCTGTATCGGCAAATGAGTCATCGCTGCGTGGAATTACGCGGGTTGATAACAATACACCGTCCGGCGAAATACCTTTGCACCCTGATGGTCAACAAATCAAAACGAATACTTTAACGAATAAAACCGAGGTATGGACTACGGTCACTCGCAAGAAGAAAAATAAATACTACTAAATAAGTACTAAGAAAAATAAGTACTAAGGGAACGGCAGTGTCAAGCGGAAAATTTAGGGCGGCTATTACAAATATCCCACTGTTTGTTAATCGCGTTGATAAAGGAACCACAGAGCAGGATATAAGAGATTACATTGAACAAAGTACAGGTGTACTCGTTGATGTGAAACAAATAAATATGAAAAACGAGAAAAGATATTATAATGCATTTAAAATTTACGTGCCACAAAACAAAATTGATTTATTTTTAAATGACTCGTTATGGCCTGCAGGAATATTTTTCCGCCGTTTTATATAGATAAATAGGCAAGATACCAAGCCGTTAAATAGAAACGACGTTAAAACGAATACTAATGGACAATAGTCTCAAAGAAACTAAACTTATCAGTTTTAACTGCCGATCGGTCACCCGGTCAGTTGATCACGTAAGACAATTATGTCGATCAGCTGATTTTATATGCCTACAAGAGACTTGGCTATTGCCACATGACCTGGCCTACTTAGGCACAATTGACTCGGAGTTTGCCTACACGGGGATATCTGCGGTGGATACGTCGCTAGGTATTTTACGCGGCCGACCATACGGTCGGTGGTGTAGCTATACTGTGGCGTAAACATGTGTTTAAAAAAGTATCTATTATTGTTTGCAAGAGTGTGCGGTTAGCTGCGGTAAAAGTCGAGCTAATGGATAAATGTTTCATTGTGTTTTCGGTCTATATGCCAACAGACGTAAGTGATAATCTTGTGGAGTTTGTTGAGTGCTTAAGTGAAATTAAAGCTATCATTGAGGATGCTAGTGTGAACAAACATGTCAGTGCGTCCCACGTATACCCAATACCACGTACACCAAAGTATACGAAGCTGTATGATGCTCAGTTCGGGTTTAGACCCGGTCTATCGACTGAGTCGGCCATAGCGTGTCTCAAGCATACCGTCCAGCATTACACTGACAGGCGGACGCCTGTCTTCGCCTGCTTCCTCGACCTTTCCAAAGCTTTCGACCTTGTATCATATGAGAGGTTGTGGGATAAGCTGAGACACGAGACCACCCTCCCAGTAGAACTTATATTACTCTTGCAGTTCTGGTATAAAAACCAGACTAATAACGTCAGATGGGCGGGGTCTCTGTCGTCTTCTTATCTCTTATCTCCCTGGATTGTGGCGTTCGACAGGGTGGAGTCACGTCGACTACGCTATTTTCGCTGTATATAAACCGACTGATCGGTGAGCTCAGCAGCACCATGGTGGGCTGTTCTGTTGGTGGAACTATGATTAACAACATTAGCTACGCCGATGACATGGTGCTGCTGAGCCCATCGATAAGAGGGCTTAGGGTACTTTTAAAAAAGTGTGAGGGCTATGTTGAGGCACACGGTCTGAAGTATAACCCCACTAAGAGTGAATTGTTAGTTTTTAAGGCAGGCTGTAAAACCTACAACTCGCCAAATGTTGTGCTTGGGGGCTTGGCACTCAAGCGAGTGTCAAAGGTCAAATATTTAGGACACTGGGTCACTGAAGGCCTGAAAGATGATGAGGATGTGGAAAGGGAGCGGAGGGCGCGGGCAGTCCGGTGTTATGTGTTGGTTCGCAGGTTTGCTAGGTGTACAAAAGACGTTAAGGTGACACTTTTTAAATCGTACTGTCAGAGGTGGTGGCACCGGTGGAGCTGAACGACCCAGACCCATCATCTTAACCTTAGTTAGAAAAGCCACTCGAGACCAAATACTGAAAGCTGCGAGAGTGCGGCGAAATCTCACTACCGAATCTGTACAAGTCCATGGAACTCCCCGCAGCATCTACGTGAACGAACACCTGACCAAAACCCACAGAATCCTGTATAGTAAAGCCCAGGCCAAGGGTAAAGAACTGAAGTTTAAATATGTGTGGGTTAAGAACGGCAACATATTTATGAGGAGAAGTGAAACCAGTTCAATCCAACGAGTGACTTCGGAGGCCTTTTTAGATAAGTTAGCTCATCAAAAAGACCAGAACCCCCCTCAGTGCTCCTAGTAAGACTTTATTCTTTTATTCCTGGATACTAATAAGTTTTAATTTTTACATTTTTTTTATTACTCTTGAATTTGTCTTTAATGTTACTTTAAAAGTTAAACTTAGTCTTGTGCGTGTGTGTGAAAACCTAGATAATTTATATACTTTATATTTAATACATACTTCATACTTAATATATACTTTATTAATTACTTACAAAACTAACATGAATAATAGTTGCTTAATTGACCACATATTGTTCTCTTTTCCCCATATCAACGTTCTGACTTTCGTTCTTAAATCATCACTATATTTAAAAAATATATATACTTGCTCAATCGGCTTAAAATTTTCTTTTACAATCTTAATCCATGACATTAACTCTGACCCTACATCTATATATATATTGAGAATTTCCAAAAATGGATAGTCTGGACTTTGAAAATGACTTTGATAGAACGCTAGACATTAACTGTATTGAAATAGGCTCAGTAGAGTCGTGCAGAGATTTTCTTAAACCTAACCAATTTGTAATATTATCCCTTAACATACGAAGTGTTCAGAGCAATTTTGACGAATTCATACTTTTATTAAACCGGCTAAACCATGAAGTAGATGTCATCTTACTAACCGAATGTTGGTTATCGGACTCAACTATCATCGGTGTGATTCCCGGTTATGAATCGTTTGCTTCCAAGCGTAACATAAACAAAAACGGTGGAGTGGTAGCCTTTGTTGGAGAATCTTTAAATGCATCATTCTCTGAGCCACTTATCTCTGATGCATGTAGTATAGTCATACAAATTCCCAATTTATTAACAATAGTTGGGATTTATCGTTCTCCTTCCTTTAAAAACACTCACAACTTTTTATTAGGTCTTGACAGCTTATTACATTCAATCCCCACAACTCAAGACATCATAGTGGCAGGCGATATCAATATCGACTTACTGTCAACAAACAGGTCTCAACATGACCCTACCGAATATCTCTGCCTCGCATCGTCTCATGGCCTACGTCCAGCCATAACCAAACCGACGAGAAAGAAAGCATGTCTGGATCACATCCTAATCAGAACCCGTCTGCCTGTATTGGGTTTTGTATGTGAATCTGATATATCAGACCACGATCTTGTTATAGCTACAATTAACCGAGTCGAAATCAAAAAGGACAAAACACCACGCCTTAAGACCGTATTAGACTTCAAAGGAATTGTAAAAGATCTTGAAACCCTAAACTGGTCTCAGATATTAAATGAGCATGACTTGCAGACGTGCACCGATTCATTTATAAAAGTTTTAAACGACTGCATAGATAAACATAAATCTGTAAAAAAAGTAAGTAAATCCAGATACACACTTGAGCCTTGGATGTCCCCTGGTCTAATAAAATGCGCTAGACATAAAGACCATCTCCATATGCTGGTAAAGAAACACCCAGAAGACATTATTCTAAATGTATCCTATAAAAGGTACAGAAACTTTTACATAACTCTCCTCCGTAACATAAAATGCGAGTATGAAAAGGACTTACTAGACAGGAATAAGGGCAATTCGAAAAAGACATGGCAATCTATAAAAAAGATCTGTCACTTGAAGTCCAATCGACCCAATCCAGCTAAAGAATTGTTCAACATAACACAAAACACTGAAAATCCCCTGAATAAATGCAACCAATATTTCTCATCCGTTGGATCTAGCCTTGCGAAAAGAATACTTGACAAGATAAATATATCAGAACAAGAATTGGCTTCTTCAGTTCCTACAAACGATGGCCCCTGTTCCTCCTTTTTTTTGTCTCCAACAGACCGTGACGAAGTAGCTAACCTTATCTCTCTCATCAAGGAAGATAGTGCTCCTGGGATTGATGGAATAAGTGGTAGTCTAGTAAAGAAATTGAAACATCAAATAGCGGAACCCCTTACCCATACCTTCAATTTAAGCCTTACTTCTGGTTCCTTTCCTAATGCATGGAAAACTGCCGCTGTATCCCCCATCCACAAAAAGGGTCACAAAAGTGATCCATCTAACTACCGCCCTATTTCTCTACTGAGCATACTATCCAAACTGCTAGAGAAAATTGTAAATAAAAGGCTCGTTGATTACCTTGAATCGAATAAACTGCTTGCTTCGTCACAATTCGGCTTCAGACGTAACAAGTCAACAGAAGACGCCACAAAAGCTCTCACTAGTAAAATAGTAAACAAATTGGATAGAGGACATAAAAGTCTGGTTGTTTTCTTGGACTTGTCGAAAGCCTTCGACACTGTTTCAATTTTAATATTATTAAGAAAACTAGAAGGATTAGGTATACGGGGTACAGCTCTCTGTTGGTTCAAAAGCTACTTAGAAACAAGAACTCAAGTCACCAGAATAGAGTCACTCCAAAGTGATATTAGTCCAATAGATTTCGGAGTCCCACAAGGAAGTATCCTGGGGCCGACCCTTTTCTTAACTTACCTAAACTCAATCCAAAACGTTAGCCTTGAGAGTGCGGAAATAGTCTGCTATGCAGACGATACCGCTATATTGTTCCACGGCTCAACTTGGGATGATGCTAAAACTGCTGCTGAGAAAGGTCTGGGTAAGATCAATGAATGGCTGCAACAAAACTTACTGACACTTAATACCCAAAAGACACAATTCATATGCTTTTACAAGACCGCATCATCGAGGCCAGACTCTTTGGACTCCTTGACCATGCACAGCTGCAAGAATGACGGAAGTGGAACCTCACCATGTGACTGCAATAAAATATACCGGACTAAAGACATTAGGTACTTGGGCCTTATTCTGGACGAACGTCTAACATTTGAGGCTCACATAAGTAAGCTTGCTAAAAGAATTAGGAGCGTAACCGGTATCATGAAACTCCTCCGAAGTTCTGCTGACATGGATGTTTTAAAGCAAGTTTACTACGCGCTAGGCCAATCCCTGCTTTTTTATTGTATAGAGGTCTGGGGAGGTGCAGCGAAATCTGTACTTATCCAACTAGAAAGGGCGCAAAGAGCATTACTGAAGACTATGCTCCGTAAACCTATGACCCACCCAACAAATGAATTGTTCAGGTTGGCAGAAGTTCTATCAGTAAGACAACTTTATCTACAAAAAGTGTGTCTAACCACACACCGAAACTTAGGTAAATCATCCGAATTTAACTTGCTTAAATCGAACAGAGTCCACCAAATTGTCATGCCTATTGTAACTACCAGCTTTGCTAAACGCACAGGTACTTTTGCATACGCTCACATATACAACAATTTAGTCAAAAAGTGTAATATTCAAAGAGATGACTCCTTACCGCTACTTAAATCAAAGGTGACGACACAGTTAAGCTCTATGGACTACGAGAGTACAGAGTCAATTATTAGCAATTATTATTAGCATATATCAATAATTATCAATAATTAGTTAATAAGGTGCTCCATCTCATCTATCTCATTTATATTTATATACTCATATATTCAAATATATATTCATATATATATATATTCACACCATACACACAAACTATATATACATTCTATATAATATTCATTATTCATATATATTTGTCAATACTAACAAACTAACAACTACACACACACTCACACTCATAAAATAAAATAAAATAATATCAATGAAACCGAATGTAATTTATAGATCTATTATATTATCATTATGGAACTCTCCTCCATTTTGCTTTGTTTATGTCCATCATTTTGTTTTGTGTTGTTCGTGTCTTTTAATTATTTTTTTTCTTTTTCATTCTTTTAATTTTATTACATACTTTTTTTTATGTAACATGTAATACTTCGACTAAAGCGCCTATTCCATTATATTATATAATTAAATTGGTTTCCCAAGGTACAGGCTAAGCCTAGTTTGGGAACCCCTGGAAATTTGTGAAAGCTGTAATTCTTTAATAAATATACTTTTTACTTTTACTTTTTTACTTTTAGTCACTGTACACTTGCAGCCTGTGGGCCGGCTGAACACAGGGGGCTCTCAGCGCCCTTCGCGTCCAGTATAATAACGGCTTCAGGATGCTGTTGGGGCTGCCGCGCTACTGCAGCGCCTCAGGTATGTTTGCCGAGGCGCGCACGGACGGCTTCGCTACCATCCTGCGCGAGCGGACGGCATCCCTGTGGCGGCGGGTGCGCAACAGCAACAACAGCTCCTGAGGACCGTGGCGGACCGAATCCAGGGCACTCTTCAGGAGCACTGGATGAAAATGCACGCTCCAGTTAAACGTCCTCAAAGGAAGTTCTAGTCCGTGTGTCCGTTAGCATTGTACATAATATCAGGTAGTATGTTTGTTTATAATGTAAATAATTATTGCTTGTTTTAAATTTTTAATTGTGTTGTTTTGTATCATACATATAGTTTACTAAAAATAGTCTTAAGTCTCCTTACTAACCATTGTATGTTATGTACCTTGTTGTGCGAAATAAAGAATATTATTATCATTATTATATTATTATTATTATATCCGTAGAGGGTTCAGTGTATTGCCACATGATTGCCACTGACTTAAGCGGAGCAAATGTATGACTTACAAAAGTCATATTTGAATGAACATTGAATCAACCGATTAGGGCGTAGGGACTACTTATTTTGATACTTAGTTGTTGGCGGAATTGTTTTTCCAATTTTTGTTATAAACTACGCTTGGTTTCCGCTCTATTTAGTTAAGTGGCCTAAATGAAGTCTCCAAGTAAATCCATCACTGCCTTTCTACCTATAAGCCTATGCAAATGCAATAATCTTTTTAGAATTAAATATACTATATTAAGAAAGGTAAATTTTCCAACATACTTCAACATATTTTGGTAGACTTGCAACGAATAGTATATTCGGCAGTATACCGAATACCGAATATTCGGCAAGCCCCCTGACCGAATAGCCGAATATTAGGTAAAAGTATTCGGCTGGATTTTAGCGCCAAAACTAGTACAGACGTGATTGTTTCGCGCTCGTTTGTTCTAATGTACTCACCGCTCGCGCGCCCGCAGTTGCTTTGCGCGGTATATTGCTAAACTACTTCCTAAAAATGCAGAAAAAATTGTCTTTCCGCACCATAACCTTCCCCTTCTAAATTTTGATTATGAAAATAATTCAAATGCATAAAAAAATTCTTAACTTTTTGAATGCAGAAGATGATTAAATTCTGTACCTGTTTTATGTACCAATGACTACTTAATAAACGATTATATAAGAAATGAGAACCTTACCCTTCTAAATTTTGATTACGACAATAATTCAAATACATAGAATCCTTAACTTTTCTAATTCAGAAGATGATTATGTTATGTGTTATGTACCAATGACTACTTAAATGATTGTAAGAGAAATGAAAATATCAATATATATATACGTAACTAGCTGACCCCACAGACTTCGTACTGTCAAAAGTGTAGACTTTCACGTCGTCAAACTGAAATATTTAACTGACCCGTTGAGGGTCTCTGCCATGCGATGAGAAAAAAGTGTTTTTCATAGTGTCCTCACAATTTTTTCACTTTATAAATTATAAGTTTATAAGTATAGTAGTTTCGGCTGAGCATTGATTCTTAGTCAATTAGTCAGTTTGGCCATTGTTTAAGAAAATTTATTGATCTCTTAATTTTTCTGGGATAATACGAGTAAGTGTCCTATTGTGTTAATTGGGATCATTATCTGGCTTTCCTGTAACTTTTATTTTAAACACGTTCTGTGAATTAGTCTTTATTTAGCTACAAACACACAAACATCCAAATATCTATACTTTCACATTTATAATATTAATAGGATAAGGCTTAAACATAAACTTTTCGCGCAGGTGACCTCGCTCGCCGGCCAGCACAGCGTCTTGTCTTGCGCTTCATGCACGCGTGTAAATTTTGTTACGGAGTAATTTTAAAATTGTATTATCTTCTAAGATGTTTATCTAAAGTAAGTGATGTCAAGGACAATTTTGTTCTCAGTTAAATACTCTTAATCAGCAACCTATTTATTTGGATAAGGATTAATATTATGTTGATAAAACATTATGGCAATAATGCATTAAATTCGACCTAATTTGTTTACCATAAAAATGGTTATAGTAAGTGAATCTTAAAAGTTAGACGTATACTGTCAAGGACATAATTCTTTATACATTTTTTTGGGTCACTTAAACCATTTACGCAGCGCACACAACGGAAGCCTTAAAGTATGAATAATTATCCCCGTTTTTGCAACATTATTCGCCGATAGTTTGCTCCTGTTAGTAGCAGCGTGATGATATATAGCCTAAAACCTTCCTCAATAATTGGACTATCCAACACAAAAAGATTTTTTCAATTTGATTGGGTAGTTCCTGAGATCCTAGCGTTCAAACAAACAAACTCTTCAGCTTTATAATATTAGTATAGATGAAATGTTTTTTTTTTAATTTTACCAATTTATCTCCCTGTAACAAAATATATTACTTAAGTATTCGGTATTTGGCCGAATAATATGTAGATATTCGGTATTCGGTCGAATATAATAAAAGCAGCCGAATAGGCCGAATACCGAATAGTAACCGAATATTCGTTGTAAGTCTAATAGCTATACATTGATTATATGTAATAAAACTCGGATATTTTTGTAAGGAATTAAAAAGCAGGAACTCTAAGAAAAAATACTTATATCCATTTTCACTAACGTTCGTATTTTAGTTTTCTTTTGCCACACCTGCAGATGGATGAGGCTCGTATTATGTCGGACCGTGTACGATTCTTCCTCATTAATTATAATAGTCTGACCTAAATAGGATTTACCGATTTTGTATTTAGTCGATCTTTGAAATATATACTCGATTGGTTTCAGTGCTGTGTAGTGTCGGCTTAGAATAGCACTACCCCATTTCTTCCGGTGGGTGTACGTAAGAGGGTAAAATTCTCTCTTCCATTTCATTAGAATAGCGCTTATCCTAATCATCATAATTTTGCGAATTCCGTGAGAAAGATATTGAGGGTTTAATTTCTAAAGCGTTCGCTACTCCGATGATGATCGTTTATATAGACTGTATGTTGAAAATCACTCCAAAAACATACTGGTTTGCACTTACTGCTGCATTGTTATAAGTTAAAGACGGAATACTAAAGCAATAGGGCAGCGGGAGTCAATCCTCGCGTGTCATATAATACTAACACGCATTTAGGTCAACAACAAAGCGCGTAGTGATATTCGCCCTTTATATTCAAAAACCACGCAGTATTTCTGTGACTAAAGGCAAAAATTATAATTCTCCTCTCGTAATAGCGACTTTACACGATCCAGTCACTGATTAACGGACAATTAGATAGGGAAATTAGGTCTGTAAATGTACATTTATAGTTCCTTGCGGTGATTTTATTAGGAATAATGAATGTCGTGCTTCTAAGTGAATTTTACATAAGGTAGTTTGTGTTATGAGCAATAATATGTACTAAATGAATATCAAAGCATAATTGCTGATTCAACAAAAATATATTATATCAGGAAAGTAAGTGTACGTAAGAGGCGACTAACGGTATTGGGGCTTTTTAAGGGGTTTTTGGGCGATGCGGTTGGAGACCCATCACCAACAACCTTTATTCTACCATCTTTTCCCCACTCAACTTCCAAAAGTGGCTGAGAAATTTCTAATTTCTCAGCTTTGGCTACCCCTTTTATGGATTTATAGCCGTGAGTATATGTAAGTATGTATGTATGAAAGTGTTAAAGAAGCATTTGGGGTGATTATTTTCTCTAACAAAATCTCTCTCTCTCTCTCTCTCCAGTGATTGACATAAGCCATTCTAAAATATAATTAGGAATATAGGATTTCCATACAAAAATACATACATACACTCACAAATATAAATAGTCAATAATACAGACACATAAAGAAAGAAAGAATCATATTTATAAAAAATATGGCAGAAATGAACTGAGCAAATGAAACAAATTACAAATTAAAAAGAATACAAAAAAAATATAGAGAACAAAAACTATGAAAATTGTGAAATAAACAAATAAAAACAAAACCATAAATTATTATTTTTACAATACTTTATGTCTTGGATATTGTCCATGCCACAATGTATCAGAAGAGCAAGCACGAGCGCTATTTTATCGACACGATAACGGTAAGAATGAGATGGCAGTATACGATACTAAGTAATTGCGTAAGAGATGGCTGCTTTATCCCACGCGATAACTAGTTTAAACACCGCTCGTACTAGCCGGGCTGGTATACTATACATCGCGGTATCGATGTATCGGTATACAGAGTAGACCATGAATAGAGCTATCTGTCTTTTCCATCGTTCTCCTTCATCTTTTACGTTATTTATTATAGTTCAATTAGAAACTTGTCCCCCACGATCTTTTCATTGACAACTATTACTAAATACATACATACATATACTTACGGCTATAAATCCCTAGAAGGGGTAGCCAGAGCTAAGGAATTAGAAACTCCTCAGCCACTTTTGGGAAATTGAGTGGGGAAAAGATGGTTAAATAAAGGTTGTTGGTGATGTGTCTCCAACCGCATCGCCCAAAATTCCCTTAAACACCCCAATACCGTTAGTCGCCTCTTACGTACACCCACCGGAAGAAATGGGTTAGTGCTATTGTATTATAAAATAGCAAAAACTTAATAATATAATAACTCTGCTTCCCCTTTTAAGATATTTGTTCGATTCTTTCTCTTAGATACCAAAAGTCAAAAAACTAAGGTACGTGTATTCTAGCACATAAATCAGATTTAAATAAATTACTTAAGCCTAAAGTGAAAGGTCAAATAAGCTTTAAAATCCAGCTATAAACTATGCTCAGATTTTATTGAATCAAATATTTGATGCAAATATGTTTTGTGGAATGTTAAAGAATGGAACCGATAAAAGCAATTATTGAAGCATCCAAACAATAACTAGTTTGTTGACCTACTAATGAACTTATGTTATAAACTTGATCCTACTTAAATATGAATTATAAGTAAAAAAAACAAATACAAGTTTTTTACCTGAATCATTATACTTTCATGTACATATAAAGTATGAAATCATTTTCTGTGTATGTCTGTTTGTCTTCTGACATGAAGCCAACAAAACCACGGCACTGTTTATGATAAAGTTTTCAAAAGTAATATATAGATGCCGTCTCCCGTAAAATTATGTATAATTAGGGTTAAATTTGATGTTTCTATCAATAATTTATAACTTGGTCTATCAATAAAAACTATTATTTTTTCGTTCATGTATTTTCCTACAGTTTTGGCATGCATTTAAAACTATTACATTTCAAAACCTATTATTAAATTCTACCAATTCTTTTTAAAGTTAGGCACGGGTGTCCTAAGAAGTGACTAAGGATATGGGGGTTTTTCAGTGTTTTTTGGGCAATGCGGTTGGAAACCCATCACTTACAACACTTTATTTCAACCATATTCTCCCCTATCAACTTCAAAATGTGGTTGAGGAGTTCCTAGCTCTTAAGCTCTGGCTACCCCTTTTTGGAACTCATGGCCGTGAGTATACATATACTTGTGTATTCATTTTAAACATATTTATTTAAATATTAAAGAAAAATCTGGCTAAATCTTTAAGTCGCCAAGAGGCCATCACAATATGTCACATTTTAGACTAATCTTATTTTACGATGTGAAGCCTGTCCAATGTATATTTTTATTACTCCATGTTTAGTTGTCAAAGATATAAAACTTACACCTCCGCATCTCGAGAATTGTGATCATGTTCGAAACACGTAAATGTTACCTTTTCGAAGGAATATGGTCATTGACATAACATAATAGTTTCAATGTTAAACACGAAACATATTAATTTTAAAATTGAGATTAAATTGAATTTTCTCGATATTGTTATTGCAGATGACTACCTTATTCATGACGAAATTCTAAGTCAGGCATCAAAAATCATTAATGAAATGAAAAAGCGTGATATGATTTTTATGAACCTATTGTGTCCCACTGCTGGGCAAAGGTCTCTCCCTGGATTTTCCATTCATCCTCGCTTTGGGCCTGTTCTCTCCAATCTTTTCGAAATGAGTCCAGGTCATCCCGCCATGAAATATTGAATATAAAATATTAAAATATGAAATATTGCCCGAACAAAAAATTGTACTAGTATTACTTGATATAAATATAAATCAATATATATTTGGAAATATGTTACACAATAAATATCAAAAAATATAACATCCTTCAGTCATATTAATCTAACATATATATATATATATATATATATATATATATATATATATATATATATATATATGTATGTAAATAGCATGTAAGAAGTAGAAAAAAACCGACCAGATGCTACCAAGTAAACTTGCCTGCTTGCTTAAGAGGGGCTGTAATTAAACAGTTGACCCAAACAGGACATAGTACTTAAAAATACGAACCACGAAGCAAAATATAAAAGACACCATGATTATTCACACAAAATAATAATATTTTTGATCCAAGGGCTTGGTAGCTCAGTAGGTAAACGTCTAGCTCATATGTAAACATGCATAAGTTTAGGTTCTAAATCTGGCCAATACTTTTGTGTCTTTCTGTTCCAATATATATTCATTGTTTTTTAATTTAATTTAATCCCTCATATCGAGATGAAATCCTATAACAATACTTTGTTGTTTGATTGCAGACGACAGACTATTTGTCTTAAGTGGCGATAAGCCTACCAACTACCACGTTATACAGAAAAAGTGTGAGTCGGCTTACCATTGAAAGTTTTTGTACAAGCAGAAATTGAGCGCTCGTAAGCGAAATGATACATCAAGAGTAACATATTAAGTTTTGTAGTGTCGGCTAAGTACTCGATATTCGATTGCTATCCGTGGGTGTTCGTAAGAGGCGACTAAAGGTATCTGGGTTTTTTTTAAAAAGGGGTTGGGCGAGGTGGTTGGAGTTCCATCAGCTAAAAACCTTTATTTTACAATCTCTTCCCCTCTCAACTTCCAAAAGTAGTTGAGTCATTTTTTTATTCTGAAGATCTCGCTACCCCTTCTAGATTTATATCCGTGAGTACATATATGTATGTATATGTTTAAAACTACCATAGATATAGAATCCATATATTGGCAGTAAGTGACCAACGTCATAGCATAAACGTAACATAAGTCTTAACTTTAATAATTGTTTGATAAAGTTATTAATATTTAACAGCACATAAGCTAAATCAAATACATAAATATAATTTGGCAAACGCAAACTTTTTAGACATTCATGTCCAAATAAATCCTGTATTAATGATTAGTAGTTATATTATTATTATAGATCTGAAAACAAAGTTTTCAATGCAAATATATGATAAAAAATATCTTCTATCATCATCATTGTATTACAATTACTGTAAAGTATGCAAATTGGCGAAAATAACAAATAAGCTGTGTAGCGCCGGCTTAGAATAGCGCTACCCCATTTCTACCGGTGGGTGTACGTAAGAGGCGACTAACGGTATTGGGGCTTTTGAGGGACCCATCACCAACAACCTTTATTATACCATCTTTTCCCCACTCAACTTTCCAAAAGTGGCTGAGGGATTTCTAATTCCTTAGCTCTGGCTACCCCTTCTAGGGAATTATAGCCGTGGTATATGTATGAACGTGAATTTGTATAAATCTATGAAAACTACACATACATGTTCAGAAAATATTTTTTAGATACTATCTTTTGATACCCGACATATAAGAGTTTAATAAAAGAATACAATCTCTGTAGTTTTGGAAACAACACGAACAAACAAACAGACATGAAGAAAATATAATGGTTTAGTTTTATGCCATTGTACGATGAAACCGTAAAAATGGGTTATTTTAAAATCGAATGTGTAGAGTCGGCTTAGTAAAGTGTAGTTCTATACCCCATTTCTTCCGGTGGGTGTACGTAAGGGGCAACTTACGTTATGGGGGCTTTTAAGGGATCTTAGGGCGATACGGTTGAAGACCCATCACCAACAACCTTTATTTTACCATCTTTTCCCCACGCAACTTCCAGGACTAAGGAATTTCTAAGTCCCTAGCTCTGGCTACCCCTACAAAGGATTTATAGTCGTGAGTCTATGCATGAATGTATGTATGTTTAACGCCAGGTTGAAAATTATATATATTTAGTTCCTCTGCTTGCTTATTAAAGTTATTTGGCGTCAACAAACTTAGTTATACAAAGGTGACTAAAGACATGTGATAAAAAAATCTTTTAATATCAAAAAGACACACGTAAATTACTTGAGAACATTAAAAGCGACCAACATTTAATGTTACTTAGGGCCAGTTTTTTGATCCGTGGTTACTCAACAATTTGTTAAATATCGAACCAAAATGGATTCACGATTTGACTACTGGTTAGACATTTAACTATAGTCAATGTAACAAATGGTTATATTTTTTACTCCGGATCAAAAAACTGGCCCTTAGTGGCCCCGACTAAAACAAAACACATTTAACTTTATAATATATAAAAATCACGTGTAATTTGCATTTCTCAAACACTTTCCTAGAATGTTATTGTTACATTTTATGTTTATGTTTTATTACAATTCGCTCAAAATGTACAGCTCGTAACACCCCAACAATGGTCATAGCGAAATAAAATAAGTGCTCTTTTCAAATGCATCAACAATATTATGCCGGGGTTAAATAAAATTTTCTTTAATACGAACACTCTCTTTTATATGCGAGACTCTACTTAATATGTTTTATGTGTTTATACTTCTTTGTTACTTCTTTTTATGATTTCTTAATAATGTTAGCTTTTGTGTATGATTCTATCAAACTTCATAGTTTTCTTTGCCAATCTTCTCATACAAATACACTATCATTTACAAATTTTATTTTTGAACGTTTTCTCTAGCGTTGAAACAGCCTACGTTGCTCTGAAGACAGTTAGTAAAAACTAACACCACCATAAATTTTAGTCTTATAGATATTTTTCACCACTTAACTTATTTGCGAAAACTTTCTTAAAAATTTGAAAATAGCATGAGAGCAAAGTGAATGCAGTAGAGATGTGTTGCCTGTTTTTCTTTTCAGAAATAGTCTGATTTGTGTAAGGTGTTGTGTGAAAGAAAATACCGTAAAAAGTATTGTTGAGTTAATTTGGCATATAGAGAGGATGGATGCAAGTAAATTGGAGAAAAAGATATATAAAGCCAATGTGGATGGTAAAATCACCAGAGGAGTACCACGGAGAGAACAAAAAGGGAAAGTGATAAAAAAGGCATGCTTCCGTAATCTAAAGAATCAAAGAGCTTGTCTGAAAAGTTTGATGAAGTAAGATGAAGCTCGAGAGCATTACCAGGTTCGTACAAAGTGGCGATTGATAGTCTATGCCTACCTATGGAAACTAATGGCGTGAATATATGTATGAATGTATATATGTTATGTACCTTAACATTACGTTTTCTATATTTTTTTGCATTTTTCTCAAATCACACCATATCTCAGCTTGTAACCTAATTTAATATTTTATTAGTTACAATTAATCAAGTTTTTACTGCTCTTTTTTCATAGTTCCTTTGACATTCTCACATTTGCTATTTGTGTATTATTACAATTCATTATAGATACGAAAGAAGCATCATACATTGCTATTTCAAATGTATGATAGTAATTGTTAGATTTAGAATTTTAAATATATGTTAAGGTAGATTAGGATTTTAGTCTGAAATATATGATTGAAGGTGATACACGTCTTGTATTTGTCAGTGGCGACGAGGATTATGCGACAGCTATTCGCTCGACTGACAGTGTGAAACTCCGTGAACCACATTCTTTATAGCTGAATAATAGTTCGCATCATCTGTAACCTAATGCATTTCGATAGTTTTAACACGTCAAAGCGCCGTAAAAATTTGAGAAAAAATTGAATTTTCCGCAAAAGTGCCAACCAAAGCCATATTTAATTTATTTATATTTATTTAAGCAGGTCTTGCGATATTTTAGTTCAGAATAAGTATTTAGAAATGAGAAACTGGATTAAAATTGAAAAACTTTGAGCTAATGGACAACGTAGAAATACATTTTGTTTGCAAGTTGCAAGGTAGGAAAAAGCTTCAACATGCGGATAATCCCGTAGGGGGAAAGATGAATACTGTAAGTGCGCATACTCTCCGTTTAACCAGTTCTGGATTAATATTCGTTTACATTTTTTTTGACAAAATTTACTTCACCAATCACCTAACTTCCTAAATGGTACTCTTCTGAAAAGAGATGAAATATTTTTATTTCAAAACCGTAACTTTACGACATATAATTCAAATATAATACTAATAAAACATTAGAAACATAAAATAGAACATTTCAAAACTTATCGAAATAGCCTTGTTTATATAAAGTATAAGATTTATGGTTTACAGTGCCGTGTGAGAACATAATTTACCGAGAAATATATGGCGTTCTGCAAGTACGATAGCAATACTATAATGGTCATAGCATTTTGTACTCCACGGCTGATCAACATAAACGTCAAGTGAAGCACGATTAGATTTCAAAAGTTATGTTTCATCGCAATCTTTTTACTGATTAAAAAATCTTGTAGAAAAGATCAAAAATGTGTACTATTTACCTATTACATTTAATTATCTTGTCTAAGACTTAAATCTAGTAGTGAATTTATAAGTACATATTGCTGTAGCTACAGATATTCGAATAAATATAAATATATCCGTCTCAAGATAAGACTATCCACACATTCACAAACAAATTTATTACTACAGATTATTTTTTTTTCGGATAATCTAAAATATTATAAAAAATCGTACCAGTTATGCTACCGAGTTGTTAATAAAAATGTTACCTCTCGCCCAAACTACAAATTAATGTCGATAGCTAGAAGTGAATGTAATATATTTTAATAACACATACCGATAGGTGATCCATCAGTTCCTATTGAAATATTCATACAGTAACAAAAGTATACGACATTGATGCATTCGCTGTACCGATGAACCCAAAAAACAAATATTTGTGGTTGAGAACATGTTTCCTCGGTATAATATTATTTTAGTTTGGAGATCTATTCAATCCACACGGCTATAATTCTGAGAAGTAGGTAAAAGTTTCAATAATGCAAAATTAGGTCCAAATCCACTTAAGATGTTAGAGATTGAGAAAGATGGTGAAGTTGATAAATGGTGGTTCCTAACAAATTAGCCCAACGTACTTACAATCCGTGTAGTACTGGCTTAAAATGTCACTATCCTTTCTACCCTCGGGTGTCGTAACGGGTGAATAAAGGTATGGGGCTTTTTAAGTGGTTTTTGGGCGATGCGGTTGGAATCACCAATAATACTTTTACCATCTTGTCCCCTATCAACTTGCAAATGTAGCTCTGAAGCTCTGGCTATCCCTTTATATATGTATTCATGTATGTAAGTATCTACAATAACGACTAATGGTGTAGGAAAACAACTACGTGACGTGATAGCTCAATGGGTAGAACACCGGTTATCGTGCAAACGACTAGTGTTCAAATCCCGGGTCGGGCCTACACCAATTTGTCTTTTCTAAAGATATATGTGTGGTTAATTTATCACGGTTGTTAACGGTGAGGGAAAACATCGTGAGGAAACTCACATGGCTGAGTTGTACTTAGTCATGTGACAGTGTATTCGTACAAAACGGCGATAGGCCTGCCCCCTATCACGTGAGTTCACTGTCCATGCAAAACGTGGGTACTCTGAACACCAGGTGACAAAATCACGTGATGTTCAGAAGTATTAGTACTTCTGCCAACCCCTTCGGGGATATTCGGCGTGAAGGTTTATGTTATGTTATGTTATGAAAACAACTAGTATAACGTATGTATAGTAGGAAAGGCTTTCATATGCATCATAATACATCATGTTTGCTTTCGGTCTGAACGAAACCGTTGGTAGATATGAAATTGTTACTGATGATTTTCTAAGCTGTCGCTGTTTGGTATGTGGCAAATGCTTTTTTACAAAATTAAAGCCCAGTATATCGTCCAATAGCTCGTTGACCCCTTTTTTTCATTCATTCTTTACCCCCAAAGATGGTTTAGGATTATACATAGATAAATACATACTCAGAACATCAGTTTCCAGGATTTTGGTTGACCAGTAAGGGCTTTAAGTTTTACCGGGTAAATGAAAGATCTTCCTGCGTAGTGTCGGCTTAGAATAGCACTACCCAATTTCTTCCTGTGGGTGTACGTAAAAGGCGACTTACGGGTATTGGGCTTTTAAGGGATTTTTGGGCGATGCGATTTGAGACCCATCACCAAAAATTTTTATTTCAATATCTTTTCCCCACGCAACTTCCAAAAGTGGCTGAGGAATTTCTAATTCCTTAGCTCTGGCTACCCCTTCAACAGATTTATAGCCGTGAGTATATGTATGTTTGTATGTATGAAAGAGTGCACTGCTAAAGCCAAGTGCGAAGCCATACTGAGGAATGCTCTATCTAAAAGGGTTCCGATTTTATGTTCATTTGGATGTGAAAACCCGAAAATTGCATAGGGTATATTCGTTTTTAATATCAATTCAAGTCTTTTATATGAAACTTGTAGAATTTATATGAAATAACTTTAATATTACAACAAAGATATTGAATTACGAAAGCCCAGATTTATGATAGTTTTTTGCTATAGAGTAATTTACTTTTAACAATATCATAACTTTTTTATTTCATTTCAATCTTTTATTGGTTAAAGGGGAATTTCGTCATGTTGTTTTTTAATAATTTTGCATTTAAAATTTGTATTATTTACAGTATTTGTTTAATTTTTGCTAAAACGGTAAGTGAATTACGTTTTAACTGGGAATATAATCCTTGTAGTAGTCTTTTTTGGTTAATATGTCTTTGCATTTTGCTGTGTATACTTTAAACTGCCCCCGTATTCTGGAGATTATAAGGTGGCTAGTACGTACCTACCAAGGCAAATCCTACAGGAGCCTACGTACAATTATAAATTGTACAGTTAATATTAACGATATTACATATATACATACATGATAGTGCAGTGGGTAGAACACCCGCCCGAAAACAGAAGGGCGTGAGTTCCAATCCTGGGTCGGGCCTACACCAATTTGTCTTTTCTAAAGTCATATGTGTGGTTAATTTATCATGGTTGTTAACGGTGAGGGAAAACATCGTGAGGAAACCCACATGGCTGAGTTGTACTTAGTCATGTGACAGTGTATTCGTACAAAACGGCGATAGGCCTGCCCCCTATCACGTGAGTGCACTGTCTAAGCAAAACGTGGGTACCTACTCTGGACACTAGATGGCGCTGCCGTGTGAGTTCAGAAGTATTGGTACCTCTGCCAACCCCTTCGGGGATAAACGGCGTGAACGTTTATATATTCACGCTATTGGTTCCCATTGGTAGGAAGAGACTATGAGAGGTTTTGTTTCACATAAACCAAGACATCTAAGACTTTTTAATGCATAAACATTTGTGGTTTAAATGTGTATTATAATATTATTCATAGATAAATGCAGCGAATAAATACAAAATTGGCAAGAACAGTCAAGTAGAAGAAATTGAAAATTTATCCATAAATGATATACAGAGACTACTTGGCAAAATAAGGTATCTAGTTGTTGATACTAAATTGAAAGTAGATAAATCATTGTTTCACAAGTTAATCAAACAATTAAAGGGATCTCATAGAAAATCTGGTAACAACGATTTATTAACTATTCATGACCAAAGTTTAATACTAAAAACAATGTTATAATAGGATTTTAAAGAAGTTCCAAGCAATACCATTTTAATGTTTTGCACTAAGAAATTTCTGGATTATTTTAATATTCTCACTTCCAAAACATAAATATTGTCTATTTGGTTCTATTTAAACAATAATATTTATTAAAAGATTATCAACGGGACAAGGTATTTTTTTATTGCTGCCTTTCCAAACATCCTTGCCGAGGGCCTCGAATAAATATTTCCAACAACTTTTAAAGGGCTGAAGAAGGTATAGATGTTGTAATAAAGTTATTGGTGAAGGGTATTCATTCTTATACTGCTACACTTTGACACACCCAACGACACCTATGTGAAGGGTTGGGATACATACATATATATAATCACGGCTATAAATCCCTTAACGGGGTAGACAGAGCTTTGGATTGAGAAGTTCCTCAGCCACTTTTGGAAGTTGATTTGGGAAAAGATGGTAATAATAAATGTTTTCGGTGACGGGTCTCCAACCATATCGCCCAAAAATCACTTAAAAATCCCCTACACGCTTAGGCTCTTACGATCACCCACGGGTAGAAATGGGGTAGTGTTATTCTAAGCCGACACTACACGGCAACAAGGGTTGGGCTAGTTTTATTTTATACATATTATATTAACAATAATATAGACTATTTTGGGTTGTAATGACTTCTTACAAGTTGTACTTATACGAACTCTTAACTCTTAATGTACGTATACGAATAGTATATATTTAAGCCACGTAGTAGGCTTAGAAAATACGCTTTCTCATTTCTTTCCATGCATGGGAATTGCACAAAGTTACATAAAATTATAAAGTTTTTTATGTGATTGTAAAGGCTATATGGCCTCTTTCGACACAACTTTCAAAAATGGTTGAGAAAATTGTATTTCTAAGGCTCTGGCTACCCTTTTTAAGGATTCATTACTGTGATCCAAAAAACATTTAGCAGGTAATGTTGGATATAAAATTTACTTGCAACTAAGAAAACCTACGCGGGCGAGGTGAAGAGATCAACTCGCACTCACTCAGTCAGCTTTTGTATGGCTACTCAGAAAGTACTCACTCCGCGCTCAAGACAAGGAACTTCCTCGACACTACGCCTGTTAAAACTTTGGGTCACCTACCTTAAAGTCCAGACTTAGACCCTTGTGAATCCGTTTTGTACTCAAAAAATAAAAATCTCCTCAAAGGAATATATTTCTCATCGCCGGAAGACGCGCTCGCAGCGTTCGAAAAGGTAGTGGAATGGAAAATGTGCTATGAAAATTTAGGTTAGCTAAAGGTTTAGGCGTATGAAATTATGTGTTGATGCTGATGATGAGTATTTTGAAAAGACCTAATAAATATATACTGCTATAACGAAACAAACTATTTTCGCAAAATTATCTGAGTGTCCCACGTTTTGAAACATGAGTAGACAATATTTTAATAGGTATTCAAATATTTTTTTACTCAATGCAATGCACTAAATAAGAATGGGCAAGAAATTTCAATTGAATATAATAAAATGTATGGGAGGGAGGTTGCATCTCACACTTTAATGTTCAGAATCATAATTTGTTGTGGCAATAAATTTGAGGTTAAAACCGTGAGAGCCTTTTACTTTAAGGGGCTTATTGATGGCCGTTTTTTGCAAATTATAGATTATTACTGTCGACCCTTAGCTCGTGAGGAATTTAATTTGACAATAAACATGTAATGAATAATATAATTTATATTAAATCATGGAAGTATTACTGACAACTTATTTTTTGCAATACTTTTTTATTAACTAGTAAATTGTACTTCTTTACTTACTTTGCCAGCAGAAATTTGATTTATTTTTCCTATGTATTAATTAGTATATAGTTACAAAATGACGCCAGCATCCTGGCAAACCCCTTCCGTTTATAAAAATTCACATGCACCAATATAAAAGTTTAAGCCTTATATATTTTACATTTCATTATCTATTCAAAATGGGTTCCGGCAAATGAGGCACACCACACATTTAGGCTTGAGTACTAAGATGACGCATGAATAAACTAGAGCCTGTGAAAAGCTTAGGCTGAATAGGCTTGGGGCTTGTGTGTGCCTGGAACCTTAGCTAACATTTTACGTCTCCTTAGCACTTATCTCGATACGATACGTATGACACTCCACAACCTTACAGACTTCTAAAGATATTTTTTTGGAGTTAACTGCTAAACTTCAAGTAGTGAATTTCAAACGAAATATGTTTTGCATTCAGTAAGATAGTATTCCATTCGTCTATTCCATTCGGAAACACATAGTTGTATGTCTTTATTATTATTATTTATTAATCTTTATTAATATAAATGGTTACATTTAATTATAACAAAGCCCTGCAAAACTGTTACAGTTTGTCTGCAGGTTTTATATTTATTTTTTATCGTTTATTCTGATAACTTAATGAGACTAGAATTACTGAGTTTATTTAGGTTCAGGATATTCCTGAATGGATGGCCGAAGTTTTAGAATTGTAAATTACCTAAACAAAATAGTTTGTAAGTACTAAATATGTTATTTAATATTTCTTATTAGAACTTTTAAAAGAAAATCTTGGTGGTGATATTAGTTATAAAATATAATAACTAACAAACCCCATGCCATTAGTCGCCTCCGTCAAATAAATGTCTCGTTATCACAAAATTTCGGAACAGGTTTGCACTAGAGAAAATATCGAGTCAACAATCTAAAATTGCAGTGTAACTTTCGACGACTAAAGGCCATTAGTTCAAACGAATCGCCAATATGAATATCCAAAGAGAAGTATCTCACAACTCATTAAAAATAGGTCAAGTGAAGACATATTACTGCTCCAATATTCGGCCAAGGATGCTCAAGTGAGCATCATCAATCACGGATCCGAGACGGACGATGGAGTCGTTACCTGCCTTAATTATTCTTAACACAATTATTGCTCGCTCTTACGCCAGAGAACACAAACCTTTGGTGCCTTTGAGAATTAGAAAAGCTTGTAGAGAAATTTGTAGTAGTGTATGCTGAGAAACTATTTGGTTAAACTTACATACTTATATGTACGACACTGATTTGACTGGGGTTGACTGGTATAAATATATCAAAATTATGTTTTATTTTTCTTACCTGAGACTTTTTACTTTAATTAATATTTTGTTTCATTCCATTTAATTTATTGTTAATATGACTTTTTTTATTATTTATTTTTATCTTTTAATTATGTGCCCTAATAGTTATTGCGAGTTTCTAAGAAAGTTTAATATATTGCCATAATAATAATGATAGTACAACTGAAAAAAAAAAATTTTTTCTTAATTACTGATATTTTGAAGAAAGGTCTCGTTATCATTACAACTAGTAGGCTGCTCTAAACAATTAATAATTAGTTAAGTTTAAAAGTATCCTTATTCATTGATCTGATTATCACTTATAATTTAATTCTTGGTTTTCCGAATCCATATTTTTGTTAAGAACGTGTATTTTTACGATATGATAGGCAATAGCGATATTTTATATTCAAACTTAATCCTACAGAGATTTTTAACACTAGTATTTACGTATACGCGAAATTCAATATACAATGCCAAACCATTGAGATATCAATGATATTTTGCGATTTTATTAGATTACTCTACAAAAAACATCATATTCATAACTTATTTCAGATACATACCATTCATATGTTAAGTATGATAGTTTTACTTAAAATATACTAAAATTAACACATTTAAAACTAGCACTAGGTAGTAATAAAATTTTAGTAATGTATTATTGCTGTGTAGTGTCGGCTTAGAACAGCACTACTCCATTTGGGTATTGGTGACTTTTATGTGATTTTTGGGCGATGCGGTTGGAGACATCACCAAAAACATTTACTTTACAACTTCCAAAATGAACTGAGGAATTTCTTATTCCAGAGCTTTGGCTAGCCCTTCTGAGGATTTATAACCGTGAGTATATGTATGTATGTAAGACTGAAACACGTTTTTCTAAATGTAACAACAATGTCATTTTTAAGCTAATAATATGCAGCCGTAATAGCTCTAAGCGAGCCTGTGCTATGGACTAAAACTCAAACATATCTCGACTCGATAATTCCCAGTGATTCGAAACGTAATTCATGAACAAAATTTCAAAATAACATTTAGAGTACATAAAATGGATCTAAAAATAGCTAACATTGAGGCCTCACACACTCAAAGCTCAATGGCTGAGGGTCCTGTCTAATGCTATTACAACTAGGTTGCAGCGACAGTGCCTCAAAGCGTTTGCTATCTGACTGAAAATGGAGCAGGAATTTACAGTGTCTCTTTGATGAGTATAATTTATTTGTTCAGGCCAATTTGGTTAAGTTTTTTTGGACATATCAAGTGTGCATGTTTGTGTTAATGCATGCATGTAATAATTTTTATAATGTGGTATCTTCTGAACTGCTGAACCTATATTAACAATCAATTTATTGTTGAATATGATGCGAAATGATAGTCCAGTGGGTAGAACACCCGCCCCAAAAACAGAAGGGCGTGAGTTCCAATCCTGGGACGGGCCTACACAAATTTGTCTTTTCTAAAGACATATGTGTGGTTAATTTATCATGGTTGCTTACGGTGAGGGAAAACATCGTGAGGAAACCCATATGGCTGAGTTGTACTTAGTCATGTGACAGTGTATTCGTACAAAACGGCGATAGGCCTGCCCCCTATCACGTGAGTACACTGTCCATGCAAAACGTGGGTACTCTGAACACCAGGTGACAAAGTCACGTGATGTTCAGAAGTATTAGTACCTCTGCCAACCCCTTCGGGGATATTCAGCGTGAACGTTTATGTTATGTTATGTTATGTATATAAAAAATAATACTTTAATTAAGCATTAACTAGTTCCATTACTGAGTAAGCATCCAACCTGAACTTTATTTATTATTGACTTACGCCCGATTTCTAAATTGAGTATTCCAGCTGAGAACAACTTAAGTATCGTTCTGTCGCATTGAAATCTTAACAACTGAATGAGACATAATGATACTTAAGTTGTTCTCAGCTGGAATACTCAATTCAGAAATCGGGCGTTAGGGTCTTCGCTATATTTAAATGTTTTGTGAGCTATTCGGCTGGATATATCTAACCAACCATCATCTTTTTTTTTAAAACTTCTAAACGTGGCAGAGGAATTTCTAATTCCGAAGCACTAGATACGTCTTCTTGGGTATATGCATGTATGTATTTAAAATTATAGTGTCTACTTACAAATCCAATAAAATGCTATTGCATGATGAGAAATAGTCACATTATTATCCAACTGTATTTTAATCATGCCTGCGTAATACAATCATTTTGTAAATCATAAAAGCGGGTATATTCGTTGAATTACGATTACAAGGAGGGATGCTGATTGCTGTGCCATACTTCAGATCGTTAAGTTATGATGTATGATGACTTTCTACAACGAGAACTATCAATACTTTAATTTTATCAGTTGTAACATTCACTGCTGTCCACACATAAAACTGAAATACGTTTATCTAAATCGTACGTAAAACTTCAGCAAATAAAGATGTGCAATCATTAAAAACGTGAGTTAGAATCAATAAAATATTTATGCTAGGTCTCAGTGCTAGGTTGATAACTACATTTAACTAGCAGTAAAATAATAAAATTTTAAAAGCGACATGATAGTCCAGAGGGTAGAACACTCGCCCGAAAACAGAAGGGCGTGAGTTCCAATCCTGGGTCGGGCCTACACCAATTTGTCTTTTCTAAAGTCATATGTGTGGTTAATTTATCATGGTTGTTAACGGTGAGGGAAAACATCGTGAGGAAACCCACATGGCTGAGTTGTACTTAGTCATGTGACAGTGTATTCGTACAAAACGGCGATAGGCCTGCCCCCTATCACGTGAGTACACTGTCTAAGCAAAACGTGGGTACCTTCTCTGGACACTAGATGGCGCTGCCATGTGAGTTCAGAAGTATTGGTACCTCTGCCAACCCCTTCGGGGATAAACGGCGTGGACGTTTATGTTTATGTTATATGTTTATGTTTTAAAACTTTTACTTGGTTTTGTGCTATTTCTTGGGTTATCGATAAATTCATATTATTTAAATGTGACAATGATACCTTATATATCGGCTGTAAGAAATTGGGTAATACTATTCTACATTTCCCCATTTCTTCCCGCATATGTTTATTTTACTACCTTTTCCCCACTCATCTTCCACAGTTGGCTGAGAAAATTCTTATTTGAATTTCTGTCTACCCCTTCTAAGGATTCATAGTCGTGAGTCATCACACCACATCGACAAAAAACAAAGTACCATGATACGATTCAATTTCATAAGATAAAAAAAATATTGAGACAATTTTTATGATGCCTAAAATACAGGAATCAAATAAGTATTTACTTATGATCAAGCTTGCATAAGGCAATATAATAATATAAATTGAATAATGAGTATTTTATTTTTTCATAAGTACTTTTAATTTTCAAAACTTTTTAAACTTAACATGGTTTGCCATCACAACTTTTTAAAACCCAAAAATTACTTTGCTACTAAAAATATATACACCAGGATATTTTTAAACAAAGCACGCTCTCAAACACAAACAAATGGAACGCTGCTCAAACCTATCCAGGTAGGATATGTTCTTGGAACAAACCGTATGTAAGACTTAAATTTAAGATTTGGTCATTATTTCTAATAACAATAAAAAAAAAGTTATGTCTTTTACTCTTTAAAATCTTTTACTTCAACCAACAAAACCTTATTGATAGAGACCTATAAACTCTCCGCCGGCCTCGCATATCTCCAAGACAGCGCAACACATAAAAGAAAATAAAAACACATTCACACTTTACAAAGACACTTCTTTTTTTGTAATTAATCAAAACGTGTTCTTTTCTTATGATTCTTAGACGTTTTAAAGTTTGCATCGATGCAGTCTTTCAGCAACTGTCAAAGTGACAGTTGATTTATGGTCCCGCTTTGTTAGTCCTTCGCTGGTAACATTGCGCGGCATTATGGCGTTAACTCATTTATATCGCTAATGACATTTTCAAAACATAAATGGCGTATAATGAATGTTCGAGTCGGCAAAGGTGTACCTCTTAAAAATAAGACACATGTGGCTTTGAGAAAGATGAGCTGTGGTCAAATACAATATTTGGAAATACGCAGTTATACATCAACAGTATTTGTGCAAATTATGTCATGATTTTAACAACATACATACACATACTCACGCCATTATTTCCCATTGGGGTACGCAGAGCTAGCTCTCGTGTTTCTAGCTTTAGTATTTTCTAAGATTTTCACGATTGCACATTATAATTAAAACAACTATTGATTTTCGGATATTTTAATCGCGTGTTATTACATTATTTTTAAAGCCCAACGTTTCGAAAACTTTTCAGTTATCATGGTCACGGGAAGACTAAGGTGTTATACAGTGTGTGTGTGTGTGTCAATATACAGTACTATAAAATTATTAATACTAACCACTTTCACAAAATTTAAGTTACATTTGCGTTTAATATTTGCTATCTACAAAACGAGCTAATGTTATCTGGAGTCTTGCTAGTGTTCTTCCCTTGCTTAGTTGTGCTTATGATCGGGTTCCAAGCAGGTGGTAATTGCCAACCATCATCTCTATTGAAGTTTGGATGTTTCTTTATTTCAATAGATTCGCGTATCATTCTAGGTATCAATCGATTCTCTTTTGCTAGAATTATAGGTTTGTCAAAACGCATGTGGTGGTTTGGCTTATCGAAGGTGTGTTCACATCACACAAAGCAGATCTTCCAGGACGCCTACTTCATATCAGCAATATATTCTTTTACGCGAGTAGCTACACTACGCTTTGTTTGGCCGATGTATGAAAGACCACACTCTCAGTCTAGTTTATAAACACCTGCATCTTGTAAAGGAATCTGACATTTGATAGGTCTTAAAAACTGACTTATCTTTTGGTGCGGCTTGAAGTAGGTCTTAATGGAAGCACGCTGTAATACAGTACTAATTTTATCTGTTACACCCTTTACAAAAGGTAGAGTTGCAGGGAGTCTTTCGACAGTAGGTGGTTTATCGGAGGAGCAGTGACGTTGGCGGGGCAATTTCAGCTTGTTGTTGTGAAGAACTTGTTTCACATGACTGAGCTCTCTAGCAAGATGGTGTTCGTCACAAAGATGTTTGGCTCTCTGAAACAAAGTTTTACCAACTGTAGCTAACTGAGATGGATGGTGGTGTGAGTCACCATTCAGGTACCTATCAGTGTGGGTGGGTTTCCTATAAACTGTGTGACTAATTGAGTTATCAGAATTCCTTATCAAGAGGACATCTAGAAAGGCTAAACAATTATTACTCTCTAATTCCATTGTAAATTGCATCTTAGGGTTAATGGAATTAAGAAAAATGCAGAAAATGCCTAAAGGTCTAAAAATGCAGAGACTATGTTTTTGGGTAGGATTGCATAAGCAATAACTCTCTAGATTTGTTTACATCCATCAATCTTGTAACAACATCTTAGTATTTTTTTAATTTAATCCTTTATAAAGTTAACTCTATCATTTTATAGTAATTAAATAAAAAAATTAAATTGCTATTTGTTTTAAACCAATGCATTAAGCTTGCTCACGACTTTCGTTTCACCACGTCTTTCTTTTTATCTAAAAGGACTTCTGCTTGAAATTATAGCTTGCCGCTATAATGGAGAGAAAGAAGAAGAAGTTAAAAGAAGAACCACATTATCCGCAGCTTATCGGATTTTGTATGCAGAATTGTGCTTCAAATTTATGAACAGTTTATTCATGATTTTCCAGAAAGCCTTCTTAATTCTTGTTATTTAGGTTAAACGCAGATTCATAACTTAGTTACAAAGATACATTTTTCAAATTTAACCTCTTGAGAATGAGCCAATAAACTTTAAACAATACATATCTCACTGTTGATTTACAGGCTTGAAATGCTGACGCGGATCTGTAAATTGAACAATTTAAACTAACAACTAACTTTTTTCGAATTCAAAGTATATAGTAAAATATAAAATTAAATTTTGTTATTCATTCATCGTTCAACAACTATTACTTAAGTTATCGCAAACACAAACAAACTGAAATATTATATTTTTCACCTGATTGCTACCTACGTTTATAAGTGTAAAGCTAAAACGACAAAGTGACAAAACTTGCAACGTAAACCAGTAAAAGTGTAACGAATCACGAGTCTCATTGTTTTTTATGTATAACATTAAAGTTAATACAATTTCTAGCAGACAAACTCAGAGACCCAAACGTCACGCCGTATATCCGCAAAGGGGTGGCCGAGGTACTATAAGTATCTTCTGAATATCAAGTGACATTGTCACCTGTTGTTCAGAGGACCCACGATTGCTTAGACAGTGTTCTCGTCCACTGACGTGATAGGGGGCAGGCCTATCGCCGTTTCTTACGAATACACTGGCATATGACTACGAACAACTGAACCATACAACCATGTTAAATTTACCATACGAGTACATATGACACAAGAAACAAACTGGTGCAAGCCTGACCTGGGACTTGAACCCACCCCTATCTATATCTATCTATCTATCATGGCATTTTTTTACCTATCAGGCTTTCACGATTGTTTTCTAATAATACTACTTGTACAGCTGTGCAGTGTCGGCTTAGAATAGCACTTCCCCATTTCTTTCAGTGGGTGTACGTAAGAGGCGACTCACGGTATTGGGGCTTTTAAGGAATATTTGGGCGATGCGGTTGGAGACCCATCACCAACAACCTTTATTTCACCATCTTTGTGTATGTATGCATGTATGTACTTTTTAAGCACTAGTTTTAATTGCATGCGTCTAAATGAAATGAAGAAACCAATTAGTCATTTTATACTACGATAAAGTTTAAAGCAAGTTTGCCTTAGCAAAATAGCAAATATAGAAAAAAGTGAATAACTAACGTGTCGTTTAATTTTTCTGGTTGTATTATTGAACTTTTTTTATTCATATACTGATTAGTTAGAATAAGAATAATAGATAATCTAATTTTTACAGAGAGTAATCGTGAAAAACTATAATTGGCGTTGACGTGATTTATGTTTTACTCCATATAATTATTTTGCGTACATCATATAAAACACAATAGATGATAAAACACATGAATTATAACCAATTTTAATTTTAATCACAAGACACTGACGTAAACGAAAAACATTTTTGATAAACCAAAGCACAATACAGCCTCACAAGATAAAACAATGCCCAAAATATAAGTTTTGGAGTATTAAAAAGTAACTAAAGTACTTCTGCTAATTGTAATCCAGCCGATTTTACAAACTGTTTTGTGAATGCAGTACGACACTTGAAAGGCATATTCCGAAAACTCATGTTTGGATCATTTAGTAAAACAATAAACGAGCGCCAAGCAAAATCTACAGTGCGTCTATAGGCCTCCTTCTCCCAACACCACAACTCACGGAAATACTCTATTGGTTGGTCTTTGGTATTTGGATGACCATACTCCAATAGAATGTCAGCTATTGTTTGCTCTAAACTGTAACATCTAAATAATCCCACAATCTGTTGGTAATGTTCTAAAATAGGTTCTAAATGTAAAGGTTGTAGACCAGTCTCATCTTCCACCCGGGCTATATGAAGCAAAGCCTTTAGAAGTGCATCTCGCCCTTCTTCTCTTGTTAACAATAGCTTTACCACTGTTGATTCATTGCGATCGTTTTCCCATAATGATTCAAACTCCCTTTTGAAATCACCAAACAGTACCGTATCATTAGTAAACAAAGTAAACAAAACTTTTTTCTGAATTTTTGGCCTGGACAATACAGTTTTTCTTATGGCATTTATCGAACTTTCCGCAAACCGAAGTATACGAAGACCTTTATCGGCTGATGAAACATCTCCGGTCTCCATTAGTATATTATCGTAGGCTTTAAATATTAACTTGTTTGTAAATATTTCCTTTCTGAATTCTTTTACTTTTGCATCTGCCCCATCAAAGGACCAAACAAAAAAAGTATACATTTCTTGATCAAACCAGTGCTTCAACATATAATTTATTATAAAAGAGATGTTCCTCATTAATTTCCGCTTAAAAGTAGCAACTGCGTGTTTATTTTCAGTTGCAATTTTCATAAGCAGATCAAGGTATTCAGTGTAATTGTCGTATACTTTAAACTCCGGTTCGTACCATGGCTGCAACAGCTTGTTTGCTAAGAACTCTTCATGGAACAAATTTTTATAGTTATAACTATTTAAACCTAAGCTTGGCACTACTTTTAATACAGCTGGCAACCATTTTTGGAGACCTTTACCAAATATATTTATGACGACTTCAGCTATGATAAGTTTTTGGTCAATAGGATTGAAATAATTTAAAAAGAATATGAGCAAACATAAATCGTTTCTGTGGCTGAAAAACGTCGGTATAATTTCAGACTTAATTTTCCGATGCTGGCGCAAGTGACTTGGAGCTGCAAGCCACAATGACTTCATTACTGGCAAAATGTCGTCGTAATCGTAATCTTTATTTGACCATATAACTGGAGCACCATGACCATATACATGATCATCATTAGTGAATTATCTTGAACAAATCCTGAATCCACCAGATATCTAAACCATCTCCTACAATCTTGTCGCCGCCTCCAAGACCAAGTCAATATACTAGGAGCCAAGCTTAACCAATGTTGAGCCAAAAGTTTTAACCAGTCTTCATGTTTTAAATTATTTTCAGCGAACGCTGCAATTTCGCCGTCATAAACTCCTTGTGAAAACGTGAATCGAACCGCTCTTAATAAGGCATCTGATTGCCGTTCTGAATCTATGGATTTCAGCCAATGTTCCAAAGCGACTGCACGCCGAGACGTCGCCAACAACAATGAAGGATCACTAGTAAGCCACCAAGCTTCATATGGCGTTCCAGAATTTAATCGAACATCTCCAGTAGCTACTAGTAAAGCAGCTGATGGAATATGCCGCCGTACAGATTCTCGCGCAGCGCGACGTAAAATCCTTGAATCTATCTCACGTTTTAAACCCGGCACTATAATTTTATTAGAGTTACGAAGTGCAAAACATACTCGTGCAGCCGCTCTCCTAAGAGATGACTCTTCAACAAAATTTTCAGCTACAAAATCAGGCCTGAGATTAAGGAAAAAATAGGATGCTTCTAATATGTTTAATATAGACTTCTTGCGGTCTATGTGTCCGTTCTGAGCTAGAACAATATTCTTCAAACAAAAGCTTACATGCTCCTTTGGTGATCTATCCAAATTTTTTGCAAGCTCCAATGCAAACTCCTTGATTTCCCTATAGATGCCATCATATGCTATAATCCATCTTATTCTTAAACAATACTTGACATGAGTGTAAGATAAAATACGGCTAGTAGCATCATTTGTAATGGACAAAATCCTACTAAGAACGCCATCCGCGAAAATTGAATCTTCGCCTTTGATTGCTGCCGTATGCACATAATCTGATAGTAATGTATTAAGTAAAGACACATTCCATTGTTGTTTTATACAAGCCACAAGAGCTATTTGCTCTAGGTTTGGGACCACCATTGTGTGACTAATAAACATCTGTAACATATAAAAAAAACATAATTACTATATATAAACAAAACTGACCCCTATTGTGATAATAAATACACACTCAAACACATAACAGCTTACCTTTTTTGTATGGAAATATTTAAAGTTATACCAATTACAAGGGGAACGTTCTTCTTCAACTTTGAACCGGCTTTTATTTGTTATATATACTAAGAACTGATTTCTATTAAAGTAAATTCCCAAACAATAATTTTCTTGAGTATGATTCCATATCTTCCCGATTTAAAAGAAAATGTTAGTTCATCGGATAAAGGAGACGAAAATTTAGAAATTTATTTACTTACAACAATGGATTTAACAATTGTTATCTTTCATATTTGTCTGTGAAGCTCAGACCAACTACCTATAGACAGATAACGCGCGTGGCACCCTGGCACCCTATATGTCTCTCCTTCGCACAAACGGTATTGACACAAAAACAATTTTGCATCGCTTGTGGAAATTTGGTAAGGCTTTTCTCATACATACATACATACATATACTCACGGCTATATTTCCCTAGAAGGGGTAGCCAGAGCTAAGGAATTAGAAATTCCTCAGCCACTTTTGGAAGTTGAGTGGGGAAAATATGGTAAAAATAAAGGTTTTTAGTGATGGGTCTCCAACCGCATCGCCCAAAAATCCAATATAAAGCCCCGATACCCTTAGTCGCTTCTTACGACACCCGTGGGAAGAAAGGGGTAGCGACATTCTAAGCCGGCACTACACGGCATGCTTTCTCATGCTTTCAATAACGACAAATTATAATGTTACCGAACATATATGGCATATACCCTCAAATAATAAGTTTATAAATAGATAAATTATGAGCAAACAATAAACTAAAATACAACACACACCTACTAACAATGACTATCAATAAATAGACAACAATCACCAGATTTTTGTGTTTTCTTCCCAACGAGTACCACCAAAATCTGTACTATGGCTACTCGGTGGTAATAAAAACGTAGTTTAAAAATCATTCTAATAGGATAATAGATCAATAATATTTTTGTTAAAATAAAACAACTCTTTAAATCAAATATTAATTATAATTTAATAGTAATAATCCCCACATGAGGTTTTCATGAACAAAAGATTTAAATTATGTGATAGTTAGGCGTTTTCAACATTTCTCTGAAAAGGTAGACTAGTGGCCTTCCGAATTAGTAAAGAATTCGGAGGTAGTAAACGCAAATACTAATTAAACGTGTAAAAGAAATAAAGGATAGAAGAATTTCGCGCTGGCAGCCATTGGCACGGTAGCTCAATTGGTAAAGAGACGGGGGCGTATACCCGAGGTCGCGGGTTCGATTCCCGCCTGTGTCGAAATTTTTCTTTCCTTTATTTATTCTTTATTTATTAGGTTGAAATAGTTAATGTCAGTACAGAAATATTCTCAGTGCATAGAAATTTAAAATTTGGTTGGTTCATTTGAATGGTTTGTTTTATGATATTTATGACATCTTCATCTAATTATATTTTTACTTTAATGGGTCTTTTATTTAATTTAGAAGGATACAGCTGGACAACCCCCAACAATATATTTTACCACCATAAAGCCATAATTTTTCAAAAAAATGATAAGGCAATGTTTGCTATGCAATGGGTTTAACTGAACCATTAACTCTTTTCTATTGACTACAATGGGAAAATAGTATTTCGGTGATTATTCCTTAATGGTGGTATCGATCAAGATATGCAATCCCTTATAACACTTAAAAATGTCCACTTGATCACTTTGCCAAAGTCGAGCCATTCCAGAGGAATTCGATCACAAAGAAGTGGCCTACCCGCGTATAAGAGCTAATAACATGCACAGATCACTCTACAAAGGCAAACGTGCAGCAATCTAGTTAGACACCCTTGTGACACATATCGACACTTATCGACACTTTTTGACGCTAGTACTCAATCCTCTATATTATTACTATTAGCTTCCAGTCTACTATCTGTATGGATAAAAAATACATCGTGTTTATTCCTATTTTATACCTGTGATGTCATATGATTTTCATTCGTTTGTGATTGTGGCTTAATTACTTTGGTCGTGGCCAAGCTCCATTGAATAAAATAACAAAAATGACAGATGCACAAATATTGTATACTCTTTGGATGACAAAAGTACTTATAATTAAAATGGAAAAAGCAAAGTAGAAAAATCAAAACAACAATATCAAAATTTTAGTAATTACTCATGAAAAAATACAATAATCAAATGAGTTGATCTTGATACTTCAAAAGAAAATAAATAAGTCATAGTAAATCATAACCAAAGGAATGAGTGCTATAACTGAATATCATTGTTCTAAATGTGAAAGCGAAGCTTCATGTGCCAGGACTCCTATGAGCGAGAGCTATGAGATTGAAGAATGCGCAGATGGACAGCTTCTCTACGAATCTAAAGAACTTTTAACAAAATCTTTATTACGTCTATGTTATGGCAACCTTTATATGATAGGTACATTGTGGATACGATCTCTTCGTTATGCTTTAGTTGGAGCGAATATGTGTATATTTCCAGTCGTAAAGGCCAGTAGAAAAGAAGAACCACCAAAAAAACCGCCACCAATGAAATATAAAGATTTACCAATGAACAATTCTCCACATTCTGATTATAATGATTACTACCGCTCAAAACCTGTTTGCAATAAAGTAAAAGTTAAATTAATACATTCCGCAGTAAGACCATATGTTTCAGAATACAGAAAGTGTTTTTTTACTGAATATAAAAAAGCTTCAAACGGTTTAATATCGACCTTTGCAGAAGTACATTCTAATATTCGATTGGGGGCAAGAGATGTCAACAAATATTTTAGGGACCCGAATCACGAACAGCGAAGGTTGTCCGTGGTTGGAGCAGGTGGAATTTTAGGATATTTATTAACTCGGAATAAAACTTCTACAAAAAAGCATTTAGGTACTGGAGCTGGAGCAATTGCAGGAGCTCTACTCAGTTATCCGGAAGAAACTCATAAAGGAATAAGAAAAGTTTGTTATTTCATAGTAAAGACTATAAACAAAACATTTTGCAAATATAGAGGTATCAAAAGTGGGTTGCTCGAAGAAGGTTGCTTTCATCCTCCAAAAGTCACACCACCAGATAAATATGCTCCGACGAATAAATGCATAAGACCTTCGGTTACAAAATGTAAGAGAGTAAAAAAAGATTAGATTTCAAATGAAAAAAAGTGTTTTATAAAATATGTGCTGTTCAAATTGTATTGTTTCAAACATTAAATAAAGAATTTTGAAATTTATATTTAGTAATATATATTTCAAAGAATAATTGCAGTGTATTGTCGGCTTAGAATAGCACTACCTCATGTCTTCCGGTGGGTGTACGTAAGAGGCGACTAACGGATTGGAGCTTTTAAGGGATTTTGGGCGATGCGGTTGGAGACCCATCACCAACAACCTTTATTTCACCATCTTTTCCCCACGCAACTTCCAAAATTGGCTGCGGAATTTCTAATTCCCTAGCTCTGGCTACCCCTTCTAGGGATTTAGAGCCGTGAGTATGTGAATGTATGTATGTATGTATTAAATAAAGAAATGTTCTAATGGTTTTTCTTAGTTATGCATGTAACAAACATTTTTATAATATAACTCTGCCTTAAATCTTAGAGGCTCGGCTGTTATGAGCAAAAGTCACTAAAGTGATGCTGCTAAGTATGGCTTGAAGTTTTTTTTTCAGATTTTGTAATATTTTAATATTTGTAGTGAGATGGGGTACCAAAACAATATTCATGATAAAATGTTTTCATGAATTAGTACGGTTATCAATTTAAAAAGATAAATTGATAGTTTTTTTTCGCGGGAAACAAATTGACATCGCAATCAGCAACAATAAAATTTTAGTGATTGGTAAACTAATTTAGTATAGTATAAAAAAGGGGTAGCCAGAGCTTCAGAGCTAGAAGCTTTTCAGTCACATATAAAGTGATAAGACCTTTTTCTTTTTATATGTAATTATCTATAGAATGATGACAACTCGGCTAATTTATGGTAGCCAAATGGTAGCTTACCTTCATTGATTTGGCATTGATATTTTTCTGTTTGTGTAAACAAAATACACAAACTCAATAAAATGGGGAATTAGTGATTAAACAATCAAAATTCTCATTTTCTGACAGCAAAAGGTAATAAACTGTAAAATGTTTAATTATGCCCAAAAGCTGATAACATAATATCTTGATCTTCGAGCCAAAAATCCATGAAGAAATGAAGAGGGTAAGTGCTGATATTTATTCTTATAATCATCCTACTACCCACGTTTTCTTTGTTAACTCCGTTTTGTAGAATATGTATTGTCGTATTCGTATACACTGTCCCCTGATTGTCCACATAGTTATGTTCGTTTCCTAACAGTATGATTTCCGTTGTCGTTATAAATATTGATAAATAAACCAAAGATTGGTGTAGGTCTGACTCAGGATTCGAACTCACGTCTTCTATAAGAGATGTGATTTTGTCCTTACTGAGCTTTCAAACTTATTGTCGCTCGGTGAAGCTCAGAAGTTTAAGTAACTCTGCCACCCCGTCCAATATACAAAATGTCTAAAAGCACTTAAAAAATAAAGATAACGGTATCATTTTATGATGTGTCAGTTTATTTAATTAGGAGAAAAAACAGTGTAGTGTCGGCTTAGAATAGCACTACCCCATTTCTTCCGGTGGGTGTACGTAAGAGGCGACTAACGGTATTAGGGCTTTTTAAGGGATTTTTGGGCGATGCGGTTGGAGACCCATCACCAATAACCTTAATTCTACCATCTTTTCCCCACTCAACTTCCAAAAGTGGCTGAGAAATTTCTAATTTCTCAGCTCTGGCTACCCCTTTTAGTGATATATAGCCGTGAGTATATGTATGTATGTAAAAAACAGAAATAGCAAAGAGAATGTAAGACTAGAACAGTTAAATTGCTTGGCGGAGCTCTATATGCAGCAGTGGACGTCTGATGGTTGCGATTATAAGATTTAGTGTGATGTGAATCGGAATGAAAATTAATCTTGGATGTTATTTATATGTGTATTATATAATATTAAATATAGAGTTAAGTTAGTATCCCATAATACAAGTTAAACTCAGTTTGGGGCTAACTTGATCTGTGCATAATACGTCCGTATATATTTATTTATATTTATGCAAATGTTATCGTTGAAACTGAAGTCCTAGACGCCACCGGCTAAGTGCATGGCTCCCCCAAAGAAAAACGTAATAACCGCATAGCTTTAAGAAGTAATAATGTGGGAGACTCATCTCAACTCAAACTTGCTAGTCGTATATCTTTGAAGGGTTTTGCAGAGGAACTTACACTTCTGAACATCACCTGGTGTTCAGAGTACTGGAGTTTAATTTATTGGTGAGTTGGAGGTTTTGGCTCAGACAGTATGAATGAGCTCGATATTCTCTTACTACTCCAACAGGTACTAGTGTTTTCAGTATATATAATGTATGTTTGTTCTCATTGTTACAGCCGATGTTTTCAAATATATTTTATTAAGATATTAGTTACAACTTAAAACAAACAAAACAAACATTTTCTACATAAATTGGAGCTATAAAATAAATGATTGGAATTTGTCTGACAATTCACTGAAAGTTTATTTTCTACATTCATTTCATCAATAACTATGGCACACGAACTAGTTTGCTCATTAAAGCAAAGCTATGTGAAGATAGCAATTCTTTGTTCCATTCCGAGTATTGTTTCAAGAACATTTCATTTACCCATAGTAAGAGCTGCTAAAAAGAAAGAGCAAGGGCCAAAGAAACCATGTAGGACGGGTTACAAGGAGTTGCCAATAATGGAAACACCGCACGCAGATTATTTAGAATATAAAGAGAGTCATAGCAAATGTCCGAAATACAAAGTAAAGATATTGCATGATGCACTACTGCCACACGTGAGCGATTGGAGAAAAACAGCTTTCGACTACCAACGAAAGTATGCAGAAAGTTTACATACAGCTATCGAAGAAATAAAAGAAGACGCTAATAGTACTGCTCATGAAATCAAATCCTATTTAAGACACCCCGATAATTCTGATCAGAGAGTCGCATTAGTTGGGTTCTCAACTGTTATGGGCCACTCTGCCTTCCGTAAGAAAAGCTCCCCTATGAAAATGTTGGGCCTATGTTCTGGAGCCATTTTGTCTGGAATGCTATGTTATCCTAAAGAAACAAATGCTGTGATGAGGGTTTGTGCTTTTCAATTATTAAAGGTAATGACAGGCGTTTATAACCTTGTTAATAAATCGCATGTGCGCTGGCTTGACACAAGTCACACCTGCAATCTGCCTGATACTAAAATTGAAATACACGATTTTAATAAATGTGGAAGATACTCGTATAAAAAATAGTTTGTGTATTCAATGCGCTGGTCTACATACATAATCCTTTATGTTAAGAATAATAATCGGACAAAAAGCTTAAGAAATGTAAGTTTGTTACCATTTAGTCTGAAAACTTATACTAAAATTATCCTAAGATATAAAATTAAAAGTGCACTGCTTTTTGCTAAACATATTTTAAAAACATGATTCATGTTATAGATATCAGGTTGGTTTTATTTGTTATTAGTTTTGTTTAATTATTTTATTATATTCCTATCTAGGTTCCTATTATATTCCTAATTTTTAGGAATAATATTTTTGTTTGTATCATTGTCCAAGGTAACCAAATTTGACGTAACTATTTATCGGAAAACGAATCTTAATCGGTAAACAAGTATTCGGTTTTTACTCTAACCGGACTTTTATGCATTAAGATAAAATTGTTATAGATAATAAAATTTGTATTGATCATTTTATTACAATTTGCTATCAAAATTAGTGTTTTTTAATTGTTTAACCTATACCACCGTAAATTATTTAGTAATGTAATATCACGGAGTATTTGAATCCGATAATTAACAGGATTCCTTGCTAGTTTAGCCATAAACCCTTAGTTTCAAACCCCTGAAACCTGGCAGTACCACTGGAAGTATCGTAAGTCTTTTAAGGTTGAGCTGTGTAGTGTTGGCTTACAATAGCACTATTCCATTTCTTCCGGTGGGTGTACGTAAAAGGCGACTAACGGTATTGGGGCTTTTGAGGGATTTTTGGGCGATGTGGTTGGAGACCCATCACCAACCACCTTTATTTCACCATCGTTTCCCCACGCAACTTCCAAAAGTGGCAGAGGATTTTTTTGTTCTGTAGCTCTGGCTACCCTTTTTAGGAATTTATAGCCGTGTATGTATGCATGAGACTACCAACTAATAAGTATTGAGTAGTGTGTATGCCGTATGTACGTTATTAGACTATAAATTTCTAAAGTTGTTTTTCTGTTCCGTTGCATATATGCTGCCAATAAAATCCCATATATTTTATAGGGTTTGGTTTTATACTTTAAAAAAAACAAATATAACAAAATTAATACATAGCGGACATTGTTGTTTTATCAAATTTTGTATGTAGAGTTGGTATTCTATCAAATAGCCTTGACGGTGGTCCCATTTTATTTTGTTCTTTAAAAATTACATTATTATTGTTCTAATCGTGATTGGTACTCAAATTAAGATTGGATAAACATATGTTGTCGTATGAATTCTTAACTGGAAAAAACGAGAAAACACTAATAAATCGATTGCGCGTTCAGGCCATTATTACCTTGATATTTTGTATAAAAACGTTCAGTTTTAATCATCATTTGCCTCCCTAAAGATTTTTGTAACATCTAATCCCGTACTGCCTTCAATCACTTTCCGCAACTTTACCAAGTTGTTGGTCTGGCACGTGGCCGCCACTCTATAATGCCAGTACCCCTGTAGCAAGAGGACACGTCTCTGTACCGTAAGCGGGACGTCTAGTCCGTTCTGTCATATCGTTTGTTATACCGGTATGACAGAACAGATAAAAAAGTCCGTTCTCTTCGAATATGCTGTCGAACAGAACGGACTACGAAAAACGTGTCCGGTTTGTTATACTGGTGAATTTGACAGGTAAATAGTGTTGTGTTCTTTGAGTAGTGAAGTATATGGAGTTAACATAAAGTACATAAAATCCTGCCTATTTTTGAAACCAAAATGGCCGACTAGTGTTGGCCAGTAATCGATACTTTTTATCGATAATATTATAGCTGGTATTATAGCTGAAGAATTTGGTCGTGCTAACCCTAGGATCTAGAAAAAAATAATAGATATTTAGATTTCTGCATTGGGTGGTCCATTAACATATAAATGGTGATTACGATTCGTGGTTCAAAAAAACTTAAAGTAATTGCTGAAACATAGTAGCTATGGCTAGTACACGTATTTTTTATAAAGAAAAAGTGTCTTCCTCATGTTAAATCTGATACAGCCTAAATCATGCAATCCGTACATGAGACGTTGAGGCCAGTAACTAATTAAAAAAAACGAAACCTTGCTTTGTAAATAGTGGGTTTACTGTTTTTTATTCTATTAAACGCTTATGTATGGCAGTGAATGTTGGGTGTGGCAGAAGAAGCATGAAAGCAGAGTAAATGCAGTAGAAATGAGATCCCTCAGAAAAGTTTGTAATGTAAGGTTATGTGATTGTATGAGGAATGATGTGATTCGTGAAAGGTGTGGTGTAAAAGATGATATTGTAAGAAAGATAGAAAAAGGAATGTTGAGATGGTTTGGGCACATAGAGAGGATGGATGACAGTAAAGTGGTGAAAGAGATATATAGAGCCAATGTGGAAGGTAATGTTAGTAGAGGACGACCTCGGAGGACACATTTAGATCAAATAGAAAATGTGCTCAAAAAGGCAGGTGTCCGAAGTACGAAGAATAAAAGAGCATGTATGAAAAGATTGATGGATGTGAATGAAGCTAGAGAGGTTTGCCAGGATCGTACAAAGTGGCGATCGATAGTCTCTGCCTACCCCAATGGGAACTAACGGCGTGCGAATATGTATGTATGTATGTATTCTATTAACCTTCATTTATTGCGCCATTTGTTGGCTTGTCAAAAACCAGAATGAACAGCAGCGGTAACAGAAATAGCCATTTCAAGAAATAAAATATTTGTATTTTTCATTATTAATTATAAATATTAATAATTAACTCTTAATAATTAAAAATTAACACTTTATTCTCACTTCTGGACATATAATAATACTTAAAAAATATTTAAAAGCAAACCTAAAACTACTTATGTAACAGGTAACAAAAATAATTAAAAAAAAACAAATGATACTAAAACCTTTCAGTTAGAAAATATTATTTAACTTTATTAAATAAACCTCACTGTCTAAAATCATGTTCCATTTAACAAAAATATCTAGCATAACTGGCAAAATAAAAGAAAAATAAATTCTAAAGCATCTGCTACTGAATTGCTAAGCAAAATTAAGTGAACATATATTTATTATGTTTATGTTTGGTCTAATATTTTCCTTTCCGATTGCTTCTAGCCATTTTCGCCTTTTGGAGTCATTTTTGGGGAGTCTGAAATAAGAAGGTTTTTTTTCATATTATATCGGTATAATACATCGACGATAGTAAAAAAACATCCCTATCTTGGACATAACCTTAAACTTAAATTCAATAAATCTATATCAAATTGTATTGAAAACTCTGTAAATACACTTCACTGTGTAAAATTCAGTATACCATTAAAGTAGGATTAGCTATAAATGCTATATGAGTCTGCTATATGATGCTATAAAGAATAAAATCACAATAATAATAGTCGATTTATTAGTTTTCCCATTTCTTACCGGTGAATTGTTAAATTAGGTCGATTCCTGCTTAAGTATGCTCCACAGGCCAAAATAGAACACTTCACCATTTTTAACAGAATTTCAGCACTATACCACTGTTTATTTCACAATTAATTGTTATTTTTCTACAAAATTTCAATGTTTACAAACAAATCAAACCATAGACAACAAAAAACTTTGAAACTAAAATGGCGGATTCATCCACGAATTCTATATATAGTTATGTATAAGATTCTTGTGGCCAGCATTATTTAAATGGTGTTGGTCTTAATGACACCCACAAAAATACTATCATCAGACAGAGACAACAATAGCTAATCATTTCGTCAAACACAATTTTGACAGAAAAGTTTATATAGAACATTATGTGATCTCCATATAATTCACTACTCAAAGGTTGTGTTACACAATAATATTCTTGTGACTGGCGGGACTTGGAAAATCTTCACGAGTGAGAAAGCATCAAGAGATAAAAAAACATAGTTTTTTTACCAGAAATTTTGGAATAATGCAATGATTTTGAAATGTTCCCCTCCAACCAACTGAATCTGACAACTTAAAACAGACTAACCAAACTGTGCCCCACTGCCGTGTTTACCTTTATAAGTTGTAATTAATACGTTAGATTAAAACTATGAAGTGGTAAAATAACTTGGACATTTGCTATGAAATATTGCTTGATTTTCGTGTTTGTCTTAGGGTAAATGAAGCCATATATATATTTTTAATGAACTAGGACAATCTTTACCGAAAATACACAAGACATGGTTAATGTTTGAAAATATGAACTTTATTGCAACAAAAAATAAGTAACTTAAATAAGTAGACATTTTTATTACTATCGTCGGTCAAAAAGTCACGAAACTAAAATGTGTTTTGGTTATATACCAGTTTTAAAATTTATTTTTGTAGCTGCAGCTTAGCTTAGCCTTGCAATGAAAAATTTAACATACGTTATATTTACGTTACGTTATATTTAATTAATTGAGGGAATGCAAATATCGAGAGATTGGGGCTCAAGCGAGACCCCGCGAGTTTATGAATTACAATACTGCAAGATCTTGGCTATTTCCACATCTCGCAAAATTGGCAGTTTTATGTTTTTTTTGCAAATAATCACAAGAATTATAAGTATTAAAAGATAAACATTCATTCATGTTATTATATGTTTATGTTTCCCTTTTTTTATCATATTTTTCTTTCCTTTATGTATCCTATATTTATTAGTAAAATTCAGTCACCCTATCTTATGCCTGCCTCTGGATTTGATGACATGTCCACCAGCATCAGAGTTAGTGCTCTTTTCCATTGAGCTATCAAGGTCATTACTATGTCACCTCGGAAATAATTTGGGGCATTATTTAATTTTTTATTAGAAATTATTTTTAAATATTTTACCCCTTCATGTTTTAAACATGGTAGAAATTTATGAACTGTAAGTATAAGTTAAGTTTATTAATATTTTCCTTATCAGACCTTGGACACTTTTTTCGCGGTCCGTTCTGTCATACCGGTATAACAAACAGTATGACAGAACGGACTAGACGAAACGGGATAACACCGGAAGTATATATCAGATATATCAGGAATTGGACTCGTTACACGGACGTTGTAATTTTAGCTCCGATTAACCCACAATAGCCTCCAGGGGTGCGGTTAAGAGAGTAGAAATGTTATTTTTCTTAAAATCTAAAATGTTTAAGTTTGTATGTTAATTTTGTTTACTTCAAATGTGGCAGACACAGGTTATTTTGTTTATATATTAATTAATTATGTGTAGTGTAGTGTAGGCCTTAACTGAAAACCAGTGTTTTGCCACTTGGCAATATCAAGCACTGAGTTAGGACCTAGTTTGTGTTACCATAGCACTAATTTTAAGTTTAAAATATTGTTTTTTTTTTCACTTTATGTATTGTTTTTCATATTGTATGTGGTGTTATGTTAACATAAATAAACGAGTTATCTATCTATCTATCTATCTATCCAAAAAACTGACAAAGGTAGCTGAGGTATTTTTATACATTGCAAATCAAATACTAGATATTATTGAGTCTAAAATGGGATATAGATCATAATTATATTAATTCCACTACATGTTGTACAAAGTTGTGACCGTTTTAATATCTTCAACGCCACTCCAAATGATATTAAATTCGAGCCGACATGTTCATATTGTTCAATGCATTCCAGAATTGTTAAAAAAATATTGTCCATCAAAAACCGGCTTAGCGGAGCAGTCAAAGGTCAAGTCGTGGGACTGTGAGTCACATCGTGTTTTACTGTGCAATTTACACGAATTGTTATCTAGAAACTTGTTTTTCATTGTAAAACTAATATGACCGCTTTATCAAAGGAGACATTTAAAGTTTTGACGGCACTTACTTGAAAATTATACTTCACGGAAACTTTTGTACGGTCGACACTATAAAATAGTTGAATAAAACCGTTTTTATGGTATATTTTAAATACAAACATATGCAAAGAAACCTATTATTTTTGTTCATAAAAAGGTTGTTATTTCTTGGGAAAAAATGTGATAAACATATAAAACCTACAACTAGTATCATCAAATCAAACAATGAAAGTTGAATTTACAATAAGAATATAAAATAACTCATTTTAAATGAAACTCTCAACTTTTTCCATGAAAGGTTCATTTGATCTACAATTCAAATAAAATAATTAAACACTATATTTATAACAAAAGAGAAGTTTGGCCAACTGGAAACGATGTTTTCAAATGTTAGGAAGGGCATTGTGCCGAGCATCGTGACCATACAACCCGATCTGAATACGATCATACCAAAACGAAGACACGGGTCATGCAAAGACATTTGAAGTCAAATACCACAGCACAGCTATTATTACAACTTGAAATAACTTTCTCATATCATTCAACATATAAAAAAATGTTTAAAACACAAGTATGCGACCATTAAGCTTACATTATGCACTTACACATCAGCACACGCATAGATTACAAATTCGCATAAAACAGGTTGAATTTTATTATCCTATTTTGAGAGATACATCGTCTTTGCATCGTATCGATACCTTTGAAAGTCGTTTCGATATGGCCGGGAACGAGACAAGATATTATAATAAGATTACGCGGCCAATAAATGACCATCATAACCTCTATCATAGTCGATTCACGGACATGTATTTTAAAATTTGCCGGCTAATATGCCACCTTTTTCTCAATACCAAAACCCATGTAGCGAGTCATATAAAAAATAAAAGAGCAGGCCAAAACAGCGGGATATCGGCGCAGGAGGACGCCTCACAACAATCTAAACATAATGACTTGTAATGGACGTTGATAGGCTGAATAAAAAATATCGAAGCCGGTAAAAAGTGATGAGAAAAAAGCGTAAAACAGAGAGCACAAAAGTATGTGCATTCATTTTTCGGCATACCTAAACATTTTATTTGAAATGAGTGGCGTTTATTTAAATTTGCAGTTTGCCAGCAGGGAGCAATTATTGCGAATTCGGAAACGATTTCGAATTAACAACGTATCAATTTGTCCATTTAGAGGATAAAGGTTTCGATCACTTCACTGTTCTCTCATAGGACTGTGTTATTTGCAATATATTATGCAGATTATTGATTTGGCTGGCCGCGAATCATTACTAATATTGAAACGTTTCGATAATTTTCTTCGAAAGATTGTTAAGCTATCATTTTGTGTAATAAAATTAAGTGTTTCTACCATTTTGTTTTGAAACTCATTTTAAATATTTTGTTTAATTTAGACTTAGCTTGCGATTTGCAAATATTTCATCTCACGCTTTTCACTATACTTTAAAAATATTGTAAATTTGAGTTTCTAAAGATGCCTTTCAAGTTTTATATTATTTGCTAATAATCTTCTTTTCACAAAATAAGTTTCATTCTAGTTGCACCAATATTCTGTAGTTAATAGTCTTCCATGATGGTAGTGCGGGCTAATATGACCGCGATAGTAGCGGAGACTGACTGCTCTACGTAATTTCCGAAGCACTTCATCCAAATTTTCGGATAATCAGATGATATGGTTGAAGCTCACAACTGGAATGCTCTGGATCGTAAATCGAACATTCGAACCGTTAGGATATATTCGTACATAGAATTTGAAGCGATGAAGATTGTATGCTGGGTGGCTGGCAGAGAACTAATCAATGGTAGCTAGAAACTGTTGACAGTGACCGGTTGAGCAGTCGGTGTATGGAGGCTCTCGGGCACAACCTAATATAGACCTTTTGATGGAAATATATATAGGCTGTGATGATTAGAAAAAGCCTTTTTATATAAAACTTTAGAATATTCTACACGTGTAGTAAAGGCGAATTATTGATATTATTCATAAAGATTTAGTTTGGCAGTGTTGGCTTACATGTTAAATTTCGTGATTAAGGGTATGGGCCTTTTTACTTATTAATAAAAAAAGGAAAAAAAATTTAGACACAGGCGGGAATCGAACCCGCGACCTCGGGTATACGCCCCCGTCGCTCTACCATTTGAGCTACCGTGTCAATGGCTGCCAGCGCAAAATTCTTCTATCCTTTATTTCTTTTACACGTTTAAGTAGTGTTTGCGTTTCCTACCTCCTAAACGTGTCATGAACAAAAAAAAATAAATTATGTGATAGGCGTTTTCAACATTTGCATTCTATCTGAGAAGGTAGACAAGTGGCCTTCCGAATTAGTAAAAATTCGGAGGTAGGAAACGCAAACACTTAAACGTGTAAAAGAAATAAAGGATAGAAGAATTTCGCGCTGGCAGCCATTGACACGGTAGCTCAATTGGCAGAGCAACAGGGACGTATACCCGAGGTCGCGGGTTCGATTTCCGCCTGTGTCGAAATTTTTCTTTCCTTTATTTATTCTTTATTTATTAGTAACTAGCTTTTTGCCCCGCGACTTCGTCCGCGTGGACTTCATTTTTTGCATCCAGTTTACATAATACCAAAATACCGAAACACTATCTCAACTCTGTGTTTTATATTTATAATCCCGCGGGCGTTGTTAATGACATAAAGGACATCGAGACTTTTTAAGTGATTGTTGGGCGATTCAGTTTGTGTAGCATCACTAACAACCTTGTTTAAACTATCTTTTATTAATCTATTTCCAAAATTGGATGAAGAATTAGCATCTCTGAATACCCTTTTGAATACCTTACCTCTGGCTACACTTTTATGGCATTTATGGTTGTTAGCATATACTCATGAATGATTGATAGATGGATTTCATAAATTCAATCGCACCAAGTTTTATTATAAAATGTAAAAAAAAACTCTATATTAACTTTCATTTGCTATATCAACCCGTTAGGTGTTGAGTTCCAAAAATTCCTTTTTAATTGTTCATAAGAATCATGAAACAAATATACCAAGTTTTTATGTTCAGAAATGAAAATATCTTTAGTAAGTACAGATACGGATAGTAGTTTGGCGCTGCGGTGGCGGCCCGGTGCTGCCCCCTACACTGACCGTTGATGATATTGGGAGAACTTGCAGCGATTGCTCGGCAATATAGGGATGATTAGTGGTGGATCTCCATCCAAAATAATCGCTAAATTGAAGGGATAGTGCTTGCTATTATTATATATAGTGCTATTTTAAGCTAACAAAACTTTTTTTTTACAAAAAGATTGAAATACCTGAGATATGAACCCGGGACGATTGATTCATAATAGTTCTAATTAAATATTCATAGTAGTTAGTTATACCGCTACGCCACGGAGACGTTACCGGGGCGGTGTCAAATTTTTATTACGCTTTATTTCATATTAGTCTTACTATTGATAAACAAATTTGTCATTTAAATGTTCATTTATTTTGATGAAAACTAATGAAACCCCTTCATCTTTCCAAAATGAACATTAACAAAGTGTCTGTTGTGAATTCCATCGATGATAAAAATAATCGCTGCAATATTTTGAGCCATATATGAGTTAAGGTTTTTTGATGTTACTATGAGAACTCTTGCGGATTCCTTAGTTTCAAGGAATCGTCGTCGTTTCATTTAGCTTCTAAATTTACATGTTTATATTCGTTTGCAATATAAGTAGATGTAAAAAAATAATATACGATAAACAAATAGTACATCATCCCTCGGGAGTTTCTTATTTTCGGGGATCCATTATCGTACCATTAAGCTTCTAAATTTTGATTTTTATATTAGTTTACAATATTTTACTTTGTTTTAAACGATACACAGCGCCATCTCCAATGCATCCAGCAAGCAAACAATATTTTTGATATCCCGTGGGAACATATTTTTTTCCAGGATAAAAGTCCCTATCATTTAATTTAGACTTCTAACTACACGTCTGAAAAATTTCAAAGTAATCGGTTCAGTATTTACGGCGTGAAAGCGGAACAAACAAACAAACAAACTCACTTTCTCATTTATAATATTAGTATGGATAGTGTTATTTTAAGCTAACAAAACATTTTTTTACAAAAAGCTTGAATTACCTGAGATACGAACCCGGGACGATTGATTCATAATAGTTCTAATTAAATATTCATAGTAGTTAGTTATACCGCTACGCCACGGAGACGTTACCGGGGCGGTGTCAAATTTTTATTACGCTTTATTTCATATTAGTCTTACTATTGATAAACAAATTTGTCATTTAAATTGATGAAACCCCTTCATCTTTCCAAAATGAACATTAACAAAGTGTCTGATGTGAATTCCATCAATGATAAAAATAATCGCTGCAATATTTTGAGCCATATATGAGTTAAGGTTTTTTGATGTTCCTATGAGAACTCTTGCGGATTCCTTAGTTTCAAGGAATCATCGTCGTTTCATTGAGCTTCTAAATTTACATGTTAATATTCGTTTGTATATAAGTAGATATAAAAAAAATTGTACATCATCCCTCGGGAGTTCCTTATTTTCGGGGATCCATTACCGTACCATTAAGCTTCTAAATTTTGATTTTTATATTAGTTTACAATATTTTACGTTGTTTTAAACGATACACAGCGCCATCTCCAATGCATTTAGCAAGCAAACAATATTTTTGATTTCCCGTGGGAACATATTTTTTCCGGGATAAAAAGTACCCTTTTATTTAATTTAGACCTCTAACTACACGTCTGAAAAATTTCAAAGCAATCGGTTCAGTATTTACGGCGTGAAAGCGGAACAAACAAACAAACAAACTCACTTTCCCATTTATAATATTAGTATGGATGGATATTGCCACATGAGGTTTTCATGAACAAAAAGATTTAAACTTTTTTACTTATACTACTAGTATGCATGACAATAATTAATATGTCGATTTTCCCTTGTCAACGTCCAATATCGTAAAAGTAAAAAAGCGTCTTAAAGCTCAGGCAACCTCCTCCAGAGATTAAAGTGACGTCAGTATAAGGTGAAACTGCGTATGGTACAATCAAATCAAAGGTAAATGCAATATGCAATCCTCAACTTCATCGCACTATCTAAAGACAAACTATCATCAGTTTATATTCTAACTGAATATTGTTATTTTAATTATCAAACTCAAAATCGCCGCGCCCTCGCCTGACGATATACTATTATTTTCGCTACATTTAACATCAATAGCCTTCTCGTGGTTCAGATGGAGACAGTTTTAAGCAACCTATCTATAACGCTTCATTGCCTCATTTCAATGACACTTCGCATACATTTTACAGGACGGTATACTTATTTGTTTCATATATATTATTTGACGTTTAGGTGAAAGATGTGCCTTCATGATGTATCAATTTGTTTTGCCCAATGAAACAAAATGTATAATTACTGATCTGATCTAATAACTGAGATAATAAATATAGTGATTGTATGAAACGATAGTAATTTCTACCAAATACATTTTTCAGTGCCGCATTATCATTTCTTTCTGCATTCTTAATCTTGTAGCAATAGGCTTGCTTTTTATGTTAGCTCATATGTAAAATGTACTAAAATTGCGGTTTTGACAACACCATCCCAAACCCGGGCCAGTATGTATCACGTAGCCCGTTATAAAATTATGAGTTCAATGAAAAAAGTAAAAAAACTACTTTACCTCATTTAACACAGGTCCATGCAAATCTTCCTATCGTCCATAACCCGTTGCGAGATTAAGCAAGGAATTAGTGGATAAGCGGACAAATACCTGAGGCAGCTTTTTAAGCTATAATTAGATATTAAAATCTACTTATCTTACTATATCTCATCGTTGACGAAGTATATGCGCGTAGAAATGACAAAAGTACTTATTTCCTTAATTTTACGTGACATTTTATAACCTGCTCACTGAATCTAGAATTCAGTGTTCAGGGAAAAAAGTAGACAATCAACAGCAGCCCCCGTAGCATGAGGCGTGTGAGAGCTAGTATGTCATTTGAGAAGTGAGATACTGACAGATTTTGTATGAGCAATCTGTCAGTTTCTCACTTCTCATGTGACATACGCGCTCTCATAAGCCTCATGCTACTAGTAATCAAATGTCACGTTTATTGAAAACCAAAATTTAAAAAACTAATATAATCCCTAAAAGAAGTAAAGGTTTTTAACTTATACCTCAGTTTTATTGGAATTGGAGAGACAAAAGTATCGTGCACTACAAATTCACTAACAAATATGTATAAGAGACCTACATAATGATAACCGTAATAGCTCAGTTAATAGAACACAACTTATCGTGGAGACGATGAGGGTTCAAATCCCAGAAGGACAAGCACGAGCCGTGTTTAAACTAGTTATCGCGTGGGATAAAGCAGCCATCTCTTACGCACTTACTTAGTATCGTACACTGCCATCTCATTCTAACCGTTATCGTGTCGATAAAAAAGTGCTCGTGCTTGCCTGCAGGTCGAGCCTACACTAATTTGTCTATTCTAAAGACATATGTGTAGTTTATTTATAATGGTTGTGAACGGTGAAGGAAAACATCACGAGGAAACCGACATTGCTGAGTTGTACTTGGCCATGTGACAGTGTATTCGTACAAAATGGCGATAGGCCTGCCTACATACTGAATACACTGTCCAAGTACTATCACAATAGCACGTGATATTCAAAGTATTAGTACCTCTGCGAACCCCTTCGGGGACTTCCTTCGGGGATATACGGCGTGAACGTGAGTAGTATTATGACCGTGTGTTGAACATGGCAATTTAGATTGCCACATTGAAACTTCAAATGCAGGTAAAGTTTGATTCGCAATATAACTTATTTCAAATTTGTGCTTAACCATAATATCCAATCCCGTGGCACACGAAACGTCACCTCAACGGATATTTCTAAAGCCTTCAAAGGCTTTAACGCATGAACTCCTTCGGTGGAGCGAAAATAAAGCCAAACTCACAAGTACCTACCTTAGTTCTATTACGTTTATTTTTATTATTAGTTACTTACCCAATTAAAAATAAATTATAACTTTAAATATCGTCAATATTTAGCGCAACCAATGCAAATATGGATGAACGTTTGTAAAGACAGGACTATTAATTTATAATTCTCGTGAATTATGAAAGTCATCAATTATTTAAAATAAAATACTTTTAAATCAGAATCTCTGAAGGCGGATTTATACAGGGTAAGTAACTGACTCCGAATTCGAGTCAAGTCAGCGCTGACCCGAAAAAAACCCAATGTGAACTGTTTCAAGTCAGTACAGTGCGGTTGAAGTCAGCGCTGACTTAAATATTCGCATACGAATATTTAGAAGTCAGTCAGACTGACGCCGCTACTGACTTGCGCACTTACCCTGTATAAATCCGCCTTGATAATTGATAACATCATTGATGACACCGCAGAAGAATAAGATTTATTTATCTGTAATTTATTATGGCATGAAAAAGGCAGACAAATTTTCTTTTTATTTAGAAATAAATAATTTGATTTTTTATATTTATCAAATACAAATAAATTAAAAAATCAAAAGCTTCATGTTTCTATAAATCAAAAGCAGACATAGATATAAATAGTACGTAGTGAGCAGATTTCTGCAGGTCTGTGTAATGAGACGTTTTTAATGTTTATTTTCACTAAGTGAGATTTCAGTCTCCTGGCCGAGGCAAACCCTTTTCAACACAGCTGTGAATCCTTAAATGGCTATGGACTTGTTGTTCATCAAAAAAACTGTTACTGTCGTCCTACCCTGTTTAATTAAAAAGTCTGAAAATGGTAAAGTTTTACTCGACCGATAATAATTTCTTGTCCAGCCGTACAACGTTCAAGTTAATTTCTATAATTACCGACGTCGCACATAATAATTATAATCGCCTCTCATCTGTATGTGTCTATGAATGAAAACAATTTAAAAACACCTCCTTAGTATTCGCTGATGCATAATTTTTTCCAATTATAATGATAGTCTGATGGTTTTATTTAATAATATGGTCGCTGGGTTTTTGTTAATTATGTCCTGGAGTTGTCAATCAATTTGGGACGTTTTATTTCGGTTTTTTTTTATTTCAAATTCATTTAAAAATTAAAAATTTGAAATGGAATTGCTTGGGTGTTTGGATGAACCCACCTATGAATGCTGGTTCACAAACTAACTACCTTTACTATGATACTAGCTGCGACCACGGTTTCAATAGTCCTCTAAGGAGTAGAATCGTGATATATTTTTGTATAATCAGGGGATAACAATAAAAACTACTTAAACTGGGATTGCTTATGCATATGAAATTGGATGAAACACCGCACCAGTTCTTAATTCGTCAAAGCTGTCCCCACTAAAGCGGGGGTTTTGAGCGTACCGTAAATAGGTTGATTTGGCCATAGTCCACTACGCTTGCCTAGTGCAGATTGGTAGAAAAACTTCTGGAAGAAAATCAAAGAAACGCGCAATGAATGGATATGGCCAACAAGTCGTTATGAATCAAATCAACATAAAAAAAGGAATACATGTGTTATTAAAAAAATGGTTTCCGAATGCCCTGGTTTTGAGGCTTAAAGAAAAGTACTCAATTGCATAGTATATTATGACAAACCCACTACCCAGTTGCTTATAATATTTGGCTAGCATCTATAGTCTTATCTAAACCTATACTTACGGCGTATTTTTGGTTTGTTCACAATAGTTGAATCGTGCTAGCTATAAGTAATAGCTGGTAATTTTGTGGGTGCTTGTTCGTGGCTTATGAAGAAATAGAAACGACAAGATAAGACTAACAATGTTATTTTTAGCTATGATATTTTATTTAATTTAATTAATACTACTTACTTTTATATATTTCTTGTCTTTCAATATTTTTTATATTAAATAAATAATTGCATGAATTATAGAGCTTTTATAATATTAGTAAATCAGTGTTGTGTCAATAATGGTTGGCACTTCTCCGAGAAAAGTATTTGAATTTCACGAAGTTGTGATTCATAAACATATCTTTAAAACATTAATAAATAATCATGATCTCTTGTTTTATAATCTATTTAAAATAATTCATAATCATTATTTAAAATTTACGCTACCAAAGTCATATTAAATATTCCAGCTAACCGAAAAACAAACTACTTCTAAACCTTCTATACACACAATTTATTTGCACGGTACTTACTGTAACTTACTTATACTCACAGTTATAGATAGTTATAGAATTAAAAATTCCTCAGCCACTTTTGGAAAGTTGCGTGGGGAAAAGATAATGACAAAAAGGTTGTTGGTGATGGGTCTCCAACCGCATCGCCCAAAAATCCCTTAAAAGCCCCAATACCGTTAGTCGCCTCTTACGTACACCCACCGGAAGAAATGGGGTAGTCCTATTCTAAGCCGGCACTACACAGCAACTTACTTTACTGTAACTTATTAAATATTATTCATGAGAAGTCTATCTAAAGCTTTGAATAACCTCTTGACGTAGAAAACGCTAGTGATTGTCCGATGAAGCCTTTCTAACTCCTATTTAATTTTTTACAATTAATGTACAAAGAAGCTTAAAGTAAGACTGTGACATCTATTTGTTGATGTATATATATCGTATGTATATTTTATTAAAAATGAAATATTTGTGTTACTTTTATCATATCCATAAGCTGCTATGGTCCTATAGCTTCATTGACACAACAAAATATTCCGTGCCGCGTCTAAATATTGTAAAGCTGTTTCAAATTGTGGGTTGAAATGTAGAACGCCTGAGGATAACAACCTTTTTGTTCCATAATGAAAAAGCATTATTAATTGAGTTAAAGAGAGAAAATACATCGGTCTTCTCTGATATTATTAGATTTGTATCATTCAACATAACAATAACGAACTAGATTTTGTAAGTATTTTATGTGATCGTATGTGATTTTGGATCAATTTGTTTACAATTCGGTATGCCAAGTTTTTTTTGGAATTTATTAAATATTTTTATTCGATAGTAAACACGAAAATAAATGACCAATTTGAATATTTTTTATTTAAAATGAGTAAATTGTAAAGTTATGGTTTATTAAAGTTTGCTCAACTTTTGGTCTTGATGACGTCATCTATTGGTAAAATCACGTAACGACATGAAATGAAGCAAAACGTTTAATAAAAATGTTGTTGATTCCAAAAAAACACGAATTTGTGATATCAAATTATATTATTACGATATAATATTAAATAAACCTATGATTTACAGTATTTTATTTAATAAACTGGAAAAAAACAAATGTCTTTGAAATGACATTGAAGGTCAAACACTGTTACAGATTTTTGATAAAATAATGGTCATTATAGCTTCATTTGATTTAATTCCAAGAAAATATTGTTGAAAATCATAATACTTCGGAATGGTATTGTAATCAGCATCACTTTAGCAAAACTTTGCATACTTAATTGTGGGCTTAGTGCCTCTTTATATCAATCTTACTGACGTATACTCATGGCTATCAACCTCATAAAAGGGTAGCCAGAGAGGTTCAGAATATTAAATTATTCAGCCAGTTTTGGAAGTAACTTATACTCCCGCCCATTGTTCCCATTGGGGTATTCATAGATTATCGAGGGCCACTTTGTACAATCTTAAAAAATATTCTTTTCATATGCATTATATGATATATCATAGCATGCTCACTTATTCTCCTTACTTTGGACCCCCGCCTTTTAGGATTTTCTAGAAAGATACTATGAAATTAAATGATCGGTGATGGATCTCCAGCCACATCGACCAACAATCACTTAATAATCGTAACTTTGCGATGACATATCAAATCACTACCAAAACATTATTCAAAAATTCAACAAGCAACGCCATTCTGAACAAAGGCAATAAGTGTAAGCATTTATCTCAAAGAGTACAGTCAGCTTCACCTGTTTGCATGTTGAAGTTACTAGAAAATTTTAAATGTAAACAGTAAACTGACATTCAAATACAGTGTCAAACGCAAAACTACACTAAACTTTGACTTGCTACTAAACGAACTAGTTTCGCCGTTTCAAACTTTCAAAAGCTGGGCGCTTTTCAGAATAAAAATAATGAAATGCCAATATAAACAAAATACTGCTCGGAATTTTGTTTCAACGGGATGTAACGTTTGTAACTGAATTTAGCTGAATTTTTTGAGTCAACTGTGCATTTTTCGCAAGGCTATTAGAAAGTTTTCACACAGAAATTAAATACTTTATTTAAGTCATATGATACATACTCAATGATAAGTCTAAATTTAATAAATAAACAGTAAAATAATATTAGTTATAGAGTAAAGAATAGAGTCGGTTAAAGAGGTACATACCTTCAAAATTTCAAATTTATATGCCACTTTTGAGTGAGTCAAAAAAATATTGTAAAAGAAAAGATGGCTGAAGAATTTCTTACTCGGACGGTCTGGTTAACCCATTTTGGGATTTCAAACTGTGATTATATGTTAGTATGTATGTCCTTTTTAAACTAAACTTGCTTGTTTATTAAATCTTTAGGAAAGTAGATCAACAAACAAAACAAATTTTCCGTATTTAGATAAAGAAACAAAAAGTGAAACATCGAGAAATGATTAACTTATCACAAATCGGATAATAATTTACATGGAAAATAAACAATAAAGTACTAAAAAGCAAGAAATAAGTTTTTTTATTAAATATGAGAACTATGATTAACACTTTAGGAATTTCTTTATTCCACACGCGTCAATTCAACGTACCTAAATCTTAAAGTATAAACAATACTTACATGATATTTCTGTACAATGTACATTCAAACCAAAACTATTTATTCCAATATTTACAATAGTCAGAAACAATTGGCCTAGACCTCGCTTTTATAACATACCCTTTTTATATTATAAATCGATAAAGAACATCATACTTAAAAACTTTGCCCATGGAATGCCTATCTAAAATATTGTAATTTTCAAAATAAAATGATAATTAAAAATTGTCGTACCTAGTTCAAACTGAGAATGTATAGAACTAGATTCTTTGCTTCAGTGAAAATAAGAAATAAAAAAAAACATTTGATCTATGCTTTTCGCTCTGTAAACAAAAATATAACTTCTTTCGGTATTTTCCAGTTGTATTGATCGTCGTTGAAGAATAATATCATGAAAATAAACCGGTAAGCGAGCGATTGAACTAGAAAATACCGAAAGAGGTTATGTTTTTGTTTACACTGTTTTTTTTTATTTCTTATTTTCACTGAAGCAAAGATTCTCATTCTTTACATTCTCAGTTTGAACTAGGTACGACAATTTTTAATTATTTATTTTTTTTGAAAATTACAATATTTTAGATAGGCATTCCATGGGCAAAGTTGTTTAGTTTGATGTCCTTTATCGATTTATAATATAAAAAGGGTATGTTATAAAAGCGAGGTCTAGGCCAATTAGGTACTAACAAAATATAGCAATACACAATTGGCCTAGACCTCGCTTTTATAACATACCCTTTTTATATTATAAATCGATAAAGAACATCATACTTAAAAACTTTGCCCATGGAATGCCTATCTAAAATATTGTAATTTTCAAAAAAAAAATGATAATTAAAAATTGTCGTACCTAGTTCAAACTGAGAATGTATAGAACTAGATTCTTTGCTTCAGTGAAAATAAGAAATAAAAAAAAACATTTGATCTATGGTGTAAACAAAAACATAACCTCTTTCGGTATTTTCCAGTTCAATCGCTCGCTTACCGGTTAATTTTCATGATATTATTTTTCAACGACGATCAATACAACTGGAAAATACCGAAAGAAGTAATATTTTTGTTTACAGAGCGAAAAGCATAGATCAAATGTTTTTTTTTATTTCTTATTTTCACTGAAGCAAGGAATCTCATTCTATACATTCTCAGTTTGAACTAGGTACGACAATTTTTAATTATTATTTTATTTTGAAAATTACAATATTTTAGATAGGCATTCCATGGGCAAAGTTGTTTAGTTTGATGTCCTTTATCGATTTATAATATAAAAAGGGTATGTTATAAAAGCGAGGTCTAGGCCAATTGTTTTAATAGCATTACTATAATAAATTAATTTTTAGTCGATGCCGCCTCTACATGGTACAGTAAATTTATTTTTGTATGAATAAAATCGCTTTAAAAATAACGAATTAATAGTATTTGGCCCAAGGATACTCTACACTAGGGATCGGCCCTGTGGTACTATATCTTTATAATGTTATGCAAATAATAATCATATCGCAACAGAAATATTCCATATGCCGTTTTCTCTTTCTAACCTTCCGAGCTTAACCTTTTAAAAAAGAGAGCAATACATGTTTCCTTCTTGTTGTTTATGGCAAAATTTCGTCAAGACGTTTCGATTATGATAGCGCGTACCTAGATCGGCCAACTTAATAGCCATTTGATCTGTCAAGTTGCTTTGTAAACAAAAGTGTTGATTGCGTTTATTGTGTTTTGGACATTGATTTATCAAGTTTTAGACCAAAAAATTGCACAGGCAATATAAATGCACAATGCCTTGTTGCTGTATTAAAGATTGTAGCGCCCGTAATAGCGAAAATCAGCCTCAATTAACTTTGCACAAGTAAGTAAATATTTTCTTTCTTTTCACTTCGGTCAAGTGTATTTTTTTCGTGTATTTCATGTTTCCTCGATGTGATCAGAGGAAACTTCATGATCATTGTAATATTTTCGCCATAAAAGGCTTAGTTTTCATGATTTCTTCCAAAATTATTTCCTCTCATTGTTTACCTAGTGATGGGAAACACTAATCATTTAGTATTATCGATGTTTAAGTACTATCAGATTCGGTTTAAGTTGGTTGGTAGGTTAACCTATTAAAAATCTAAATGCCTTCCAAAATGTAGGTAACATTATTTTTATAGTTTACACTTATCTTCACATTTGTTACTTTGAGGTGGTTATTGATTACTAAAATTAAATAATTTCAGGTTTCCTACAAGTGAAGCACGAAGAAGAAAGTGGCTTGATGGTATTGGCTTTGAAAACATCAACCATCGGCATAAAAATTGGCATTGCATTTTAAAAAAATGGTATGGTTTATCATAAAAAAATCACGAATGAAAAGCTTTATTAACAGTAAAGTAGGTTATAACAAATTTACGTTATTTGAAAATGAATAAATGTGACATTTTAAATTTAAATACGTTGTTTTTTTATTATTTATATGTACGATCTTGCAATATAAGTCAAGCACAGCATCAATAATTTGTTGTACGTGTACGACAACTGTGTAGTGTCGGCTTAGAATAGCACTACCCCATTTCTTCCGGTGGGTGTACGTAAGAGGCGACTAACGGACTTTTAACGGCGTTATAAGGGAATTTTGGGCGATGCGGTTGGACACCCATCACCAACAACCTTTATTTTACCAACTTTTCCCCACTCAACTTCCCAAAGGTGGCTGAGGAATTTGTCATTCCTTAGCTCTGGCTACCCCATCTAGGGATTTATAGCCGTAAGTAAAGTATATGTAACGTGTACGACAACCGATTTAAAGTCGTCCTTGAGCATATGGCACCCATTATTAACCTCACTGAACCACTGATCGATGCACTGCAAGTTAAAAAACTTACCCCACGCCGAAAATCATAATAAATTATCGCTCGAAATTGTTCATGAGTTAAATCCATGGTGGCGAAACGAAGGTTTAAAACTGGTGTTAAAATATCTAGATCTAAATTAAAAGTATGTGCCAGCAAATATATCGATATTTTTCTATTCTGATTCTTGCATGATACAACCCTAGGTCAGCCATTTTAAGTGCCAATAGGCCACGCCCCCTGCTACGCTCCGAGAGTGTTTAGGGCCGATCCGTAGTGTAGAGTATCCTTGATTTGGCCTCACAATAAGGTGACATAAAGACTATTTCAAATGAAATGTAAGTATTTGTCAACTGTGAGTAATCACATTTTCCTGTATACCGGGATGATTATTAAACAACCAACTAACTCGGATAACTTAAGGGCAACCAAACCACAGTGTACAGCGATTCTAATATCTGTATAGCAATTTAACACCTCCGGAAATCAATTCATAGATTCAGACATATTTATCCTCACATAGAAAATGACTACAAGTTATAAACGTACTTGTTTTAAACTTTTTATTTGTAACTAACTATATATAAATAACTATTCTATTTCTGGTCGTGGGTGTGGTTTGTGAGGGAATTTAAGCTTTTTCGTACTTTTGTGCGATATGTCTGGAAAGATTCACCATCAATCCTTTGCTGTTATATCCTTGGCCGGCTTGACTACTAAGAGTGATAGAAAAAATGCCAATTTTAAATTTATAAACTTTCGGAATCTATAACCGTGAGAGTATAAACATAAATTTTAATTTATTCCATCAGCTATAATGCTCATTTAAGTTCAAAATGTCTACAAGTAGCAGGTGCTCTGTTTAGTGTATTCAATGCAATGTTATTTTAGCAGTAAATACACTCTAGGCCAAATGTTTGTGGATTTAACTAGAGAAACACGTCCGTCAACCAATTGAGTTTCAGAACCCTCTTGCTTTTGCAGGCATACAAGTTAGTTAAACAGGGCACTGAAGCAGACATGCTTAATTTCTGAATTCAAATCACGGAATTTCCACATATCGAAAATTGCTGTCTGGTGACTTGAAGCACGAAGACATCCATTAATTCAGTGGGGTGTTTTTCTTCTAATTAGGATTACTTTTTGCTTGATTTGGTTAGATATATCGGTAATATCATTATAACGAGCAGGATGTATTATTGTTAATATTTAAGTGAAAATTTGTTATATAATTGGTAATTAACCAACTTCATAGATAATCGAATAAAATCGAGGTTTTTTGTGTATAATTAAATGATATTTACCTTTTCATTTACAACTAACAAATGCATTTTCATATTAACTCGACGTAACCAAACTGGGAGAATATGTAAAATAATAGAGTTATTTTATTAGGCTCTTTTTTCTGTTAAATATTGTATAATTAAAAGATTTAGATAGATAGAAAATATTGAGATGCAGGTATGTAATCTTAAATTTTACTAAGTTCTGTATTTATTGCAGAATAGAAAACACCATATATAATATAGTTGTAATTCAAAGTAAGCATGCATGACACATTACATACAATGTATATAGAATAATAATGTTGTGTAAACGTAGATGTGAGCAACTAATAACAGTCTCTTTTACACGTCTCTGGGCGGTATAAATAGTTTAAAACAAATGACCCACATAGTGCTATTACAAGGTCCAATCAATCAAAACCGTTTTAAAAACAATAGGAACACTATTGAACTACGCAACAAACAATTCAAATGCTTCGAAGTGGTTTCGTTCGAAAGCAAGGTCAGTTGTTGTAGTGACTAACTAAGACAGTCGTTGTACTAACCTATTACATATACAATGTAAATTATATTGTTGTTTGCGAACCAGTCGTATGAAGTTTGGACTTTTATTTATCTATGGAAACTATATTGCGTATTTATAATATTCATTTATGGTGCATTAATAGGCGATATAAACAAATTTAGAAAAGTACAAGGAATGCAAACCTAATTATAGGCGAACGTATCTCGCAGAAATTTAAGCCAAAACGAATATAGTAACTTATTAATATAAGTGTATATTTATTTCTTAATATTTTAACTTGAACTAATTGTCACCAAGCAGCAGCAGTGTTAACAGCCGTGTAGTGCCGGCTTAGAATGTCGCTACCCCTTTCTACCCACGGGTGTCGTAAGAGGCGACTAAGCGTATTAGGGCTTTTTATTGGATTTTAGGGCGATGCAGTTGGAGACCCATCACCAAAAACCTTTAGTTTTACCATCTTTTCCCCACTCAACTTCCAAAAGTGGCTGAGGAATTTATAATTCCTTAGCTCTGGCTACCCCTTCTAGGGAAATATAGCCGTGAGTATATGTATGTATGTATGTGAATTAACTACTAATCAAAAACACAATTTCTAACCAATTTGTATAGTTAATTTTTTAAAGCAGAGGCGCTATACATAAAAAAACGATATATTTTAATGTCCATGCCACAGGTTCGGTTCGCCCTATGGCATCAATGTCTACCTTGTAATATTTTCTTTCAAATGAAAAACTGTTAATTTTGTAGTTTTCTAGCTATGACTGTATAATTTTTAATTATAAATAAGTTATCATTATTATATTATTAAATATAATTATAAAATTTATTAACTGTGCCGTGTAGTGTTGGCTTACAATAGCACTACCCCATTTCTTCCGGTGAGTGTACGTAAGAGGCGACTAACGGTATTGGGGCTTTTAGGGGATTTATGGGCGATGCGGTTGGAGACCCATCACCAACAACCTTTATTTTACCATCCTTTCCCCAATCAACCTTCCAAAAGTGGCTGAGGAATTTCAAATTCCTTAGCTCTGGCTATAACTTGTAGGGATTTATAGCCGTTAGTATGTGTATGTATGTATGTTATTAAAATCGCAAACAACTATATTAAATACAACATTAAAAACCCAAGTTTATTCTACAAGATTTTGTTGAAATTGCTTTTAAATAAGACAATGTATATATAGGTAATTGACTCATTAACTAATCATACGTGGACCAGTAATTCCAACTGGGATACGGAAAGTTGATTGTTTTACACTATATTTACCAACTTTTCTTGTTTCACCCACATTCAAGAATATTCTCATACAAAAAAAATATCGATTATAACTAATTTCCTACCGTTTTATAACTGTGTATCGTTGGGTTAAAATAGCACTACCTAAAATAGCGCTACTCCCGCAGGTGGTGTACAAGACAACGTTAGTTTTAGGGTTCGGGGCATATTAACTAAATGTTTAGTGACGTGGCTAAAGGCCAATCATAAACTATCCTTTACCGTACAATATTCTCCTCCACGCAGCTACCAAAAATGGCATTTTTTCTTTTGTCAGACGAATAGGCATGAGTATAGGTCAGATACTCGCTTTACAACCGTTGTCCAATAACGTGATGTAATTTACACGAAGTATCGTCCCTTGATGTTGATGATCTAGAAACGTATGGCTGATTAACTAGAATTGTCGTGTAGAATATTTTTGAATATTCTGATAAGTAATAAATAAGCTCTCTGTTGGTTTTAAACACAAGTCCGATGTTTCCGAACAAGGTTCCATATTTGACCTACAATATCACTAAGTGCATGTATTAGAATAGCACCACCCCATTTCTGCCCGTGGGTGTTTGTAAGAGGCAACTAATGGTATATTGGTCTTTTATCACATCACTAAGAACGTTTATTTTACAATTTTTCCCCACTCAACTTCTAAAATGTTTGAGGGTAGCCTTATCCTGAAGCTCTGACTCCTCCTTTAAGGGATTTTTAGTGGTAAGTGTAAGGATGTATGCCACTTAAAAACTATGTCAACATTACAAACGAATAAACAATAAAATAGGTCCCAAAATAAATCACTTTATTTATAATGCATTCAATCTTGATTAGATTACATAAATAAATAAATATTGAGAGGTTTGTCAGGATCGTACAAAGTGGCAATCGATAGTCTCTGCCTACCCCAATGGGAACTAACGGCGTGAGAATATGTATGTATGTATGTAAATATTTACGGACATATGACACACATTAAGCTAGCCCCTAAAGTAAGTACAACTTAATGACTGATTGAATTCAACTATATATTTAATATAATAATATATACAAAATATAAATAACACCCAAGACTAAGAAACACACTTTATGCTCATGATGCATACATGATTCCCTCAGCGGGGATCGAACCCGCGACCTTCGGACCAAGAAGCTAGTCATCTAACCACTCTGCCACGGACGTCGTTATCATCGTAAATACTTTTAGTTTTTCCTGCTTCATTTCAAATTTTTTGTAGAAAAAATTAACTATTACATTATATTTATTTGCAATGAAGTGGTATAATTAAATCATAGTATTTGCACTTATCTTTATTTTCTACTTTAAAATTCAACGCTTGAGCAATAATCAAGGAATTATTAAATTACCACGTGACAGCATAATAGATAGAGCCCGCTGTGCCAAAAAAAAGGGTTTTTACTCGAGTAAACCTTCGATGAGTAAATACTTAAAGACCGTGAATTTAAGGGCATGACTCTCCATGACGTCACACAATAGACGGTGACACCAAACATCACTATTTAAATAGAATCAGTTCGGATTTTTATACTCTTTCCTTTCCTTGACTTTGCGTGTAATAATGAATTAAGCTATGTGATTTCACGCCGCTACCGCTGAGTTTTGCTTATTTAATTACAGTTTTTAACATTTTTCTGAATAAAAAACTAGTGGGCTTCATGACTCTTGAAAGAGAGTTATTTTATAAAACCTTATTTGAGTCGAACAGCACTACAGTTTTAATGAGGACTGATTAAGCATTTGAGTTCCAAAAAACTATACCGCTTCTAAATCAATCAAACTGGAGTGGCATTTTTCGAGTTCTATTTACCTCTTAACATACCATAGTTGACCGTTTACAAAGCTGGCTCACGCGTGAATTATAAAAAGAGGTACAATAACAGAAAATACTGCGAACAATTTCGCCACTTTATGGTCTTGCTTCGTGGAACAGAAGCTTAGTTGTATTCAGGCCCAACTACTCCGAAGCTGTTGACGATTCTTGCATTTTATATTTATTTGCTTACATACGTACGTTTTGTCATTGGAACCAATTACGAAATGTACGAAATAATATGTACGTTTTGTCATAGACTAATTTAGGACATTTGGGATAGTTTTTTTTCTATACAGCCTTGATAGTGGGATAGAAAAACAACCGCTACTTATGCAAGATACGATGGGTTCTAATTCTGAGTTGAGCCTACACCAACGTTTTTTTCGTCATACGAGTGGTAAAGATATCAGGATTGTTAACGGCAAGAGAAGTCATCGTAATATAAAAAGTTGCTAACTTTAAATCAAACGACCTGGTTCCCCGTTTCTAAAATGAAAAGCGCGCGTGTGTGCATCGGTTATCGGCAGCGATACGGTTTTTGTTAATAGGGCTGGGGACTTAGGGCCGGCGCTCACTGCCGGCATGGCATGGCAAAGGATTTCGGTACAGATACAGCATTTTTAATCTTATTGCCATGCGTATAGAATTCATTTTGACACAACGATGCCGAGGGAGGCCGCGGTAGGACAGAACGTCGGCATCGTTGTGTCAAAATGAAGTAAAATGAATTCTATACTCATGGTAATAAGATTAAAAATGCTATATCTGTACCGAAATCCTTTGCCATGCCATGCCATGCCATGCCGGCAGTCAGCGCTGGCCCTTACGCGCAGGTAAAGATGTGATTTATGAGACAAAAACCGAAAGTATTAGAAAAGAGAAAGCATTTTGCACAGGTACAAAATGGACTAAGTACTTTTTGTTAATCGTTCGTCAGTAGTTAAGAGTAATGTTACCACTAATTGTCACAGATATTTTACGGAAAGCGAACGTTTATTCTTGCGAAATTGTGAACTATTCAAATCGATTAACGCTTTTTTCGTTTGTGAAATATTTTAGCTATATTTTAAACAGACTGACACATGAGTATTTGATTTTAACGTTTTATCGCTAAAATGGGTATTAAATATCATAGTAAAAAGAACAGTAGCAAGTACTAATATTGTGTGGTAAGCTAACTTAGAGTTATTCTGCTCATTAGACTACACATTCATCTGCTAAACTTTCGCTTTGAGCAATATAGTCTAATATCTGCTACGCCGTAATGGGATTATTCTCTTAATTATATGTATCAATATTTCAACGAACAATACTCGTCATCGCATTGTTATATACATCCCTGTTACTTGGAATTTCGATTCTATTGATAGTGTTAATAATTAATATTTGCTGCATCATTGGTCCTATTATTTAAAGTGATGAATAAGAATATTCCCGCAATTAATTAATCATGATTCCACTCGATGAAGCATATTCATAAGGTAAATGATCTTAACAGACATGAATAGATATTAATATTAAAGGCATATTCCACATCATAAACAGACTCTGTTCTAAAGATTAAGAAAATTTACCTCTTTTTAGTGAAAGTAACTCGAGCAAAGTTATTACATGTATTAAGCCGTGTAGTGTCGGCTTAGAATAACACTACCCCAATTCTACCCGTGGGTAATCGTAAGAGGCGACTAAGGGTATTGGGGGCTTTAAAGGGATTTCGGGCGATGCGGTTGGAGACCCATCACCAAGAACCTTTATTTCACCATCTATTCCCCATGTAAATCCCAAAAGTGGCTGAGGAATTTCTAATTCCTTAGCTCTGGCTACTTCTTTCTAGGGATTTATAGCCGTGAGTATATGTATGTATGTTCAAAGAACGACTAAGGGTATGTACCCTTAAAGCCATGTGGCTTTTTAAGTGGTTTTTGGGCGATGCGTTTGGAGACCTTCACCAACGATAGTTTCTTCCTACAATCTTGTCCCCTATCAACTTCCTATTGTGGATGAGAAAATTTCTAGCTCTGCAGCCCTACCCCTTTTTAGGATATTTAGTCGTTACGTAGTTGTGGGTTTGAATGCACGGACGTCAGCAAGTACCACAATTCAATTTTATTAGAACAGTTTCATCGGCGCCATTATCGAAAGTCTTCGTCTTTTTTTATTTCCACTACATTAATAATTGTTATTCTTAAAATGGCACTTAAACAAAGACGTTTCATATTGCATCCCTTTTTTAAAGAAGTGATCAATCTTTTGATACGTATTCATACTTAAAAGTTTTATCAATATGCAATAAATCTAAATGGTATCATTTATTGCACAAGCAAGCATCACTTAAAGCACCGATATAACTTACACCAATCATTTTTTTATAGTGTCGATAAAGGAACTGACAACTGATTGTATGGTGGAGGTTGTTTTGACGACAGTCTTCGCCGAGTGTATTGGTGACTAGCTTTCGGTTCAGAGGTTGCGGGTTCTTTTTTTTCCTTTTTTATACCGGGGGGAAATCCTCAAGGATACCCCGCCTCTCGAGAGAGCGGCGGGGGTATGTCAGGTTGCGGGTTCTTAGTCTTGAATGTCATTTATATGAACATTCTCTCCCAGCCCATATATGTCCCCACCAAGGGGCTCGAGCCTACCCTATATAGGGCGATTTGACCATAGTCTACCACGCTGGCCAATTGCGGGTTTGCAGACATTATACGTTATACAATATTAAATATATCGTTGAGTTAGTATCCCATAATACAAGTTCTACTAAGTTTGGGGCTAATTTCATTAGTGTATAATATCTATGCAATGTTTGGTCTAGAATCCGTACGTATGAATTTAAATTATTAGTGACTTCGGCTTCTGTGTCTTGCCAAGCAAAACGTAGGTACACGGTAAGTTTATTTAAATATATGAACTGCAGTGATGAATTATGATAATTATTTTTACACAATTAAAGATACGTAATAGTTAGTACACCGCGGTAAGATATTTCATAACTTACTTTCACCTCTGCCGAACCTCTCAGAGTTAAGCCGTGAAGTCATATTTATTATTGAATAGTTTCAGTCGACTGTTAAGCGATCTTTGTAAAATATTTCCAACATCGACTATTTGTTCGAAACCTCTCGGTGAGTAACAACAATGTGCCAAGCGTGTTACGATCCATTGTTCGGCGGTTGGCGATGCCTTGGGCTCGCACTGTGTTTCCGAATCAGATACACTGCACAAGCCCGGCAAAATATATTTTTACTAAATATAATATGAAATAAAACAACGACTGTACAACATAGACCTATAAAAATAACCCTTTGGTTTTTTAAGGGTAAGTGGAATCGCAATACCTTTCATCGGACTAAATTTATCTATAGTCGCCTGGCACATCGCCACGAATATTATACATACATACATATACTCACGGCCATATATCCCACAAAGGGATAGCCAGAGTATCGTTGGTGATGGGTCTTTAAAGGCATCGCCAAAAAGCACTTAAAAGCCCCATACCTTTAGTCGCCTCTTACGACACCCGTGGGTAGTAAGGGGTAGTTACATTCTTAGCTGGCACTACAAGCCTAAATATATATTATAAGCTGACAATATGCTTAATAAAACCCAGTCTCGCCGAGACCTCTGAATCAAGTCCTCAGAGTCTTTACGCCAACGTTGTGCGAGGATTAACCCTTGAGGTGGCATTGTCTGCAATCAAACTCGCAACCTTAAAAGCTAAACCTCAAAGGTGAATCCCAAAGAATAAGTGATGGTGTATAGAATGAAAAAGACTTAAGAATTAGAAGATTAAATTATATAAGCAAGTTATACTTTTCTGGAACATACAATGTACGATCGATATCTTCCAATTTAATTGTTAGCAACGATGTGATTATATTTACATATGTAGATCAATTTGGACAACACTAGGTGACTCGGTGGCTTTGTAAAAGTCGCAGTAAACCATTTGATTCCGTAAATTTACGAATAACATTTTTGCAACTCTATATATTCACTCAATAACAATAATTTCAAACTTGCATAGTACGAGTATAGTCATTATTATACTAGGCGTGCAGGGAAGAAGTATATTTCACATATTTCAATGCACTGTCTGACAATATTAGCATCGTCGTGTGTATGCAATAAAATTATTAACAAAGTATATGGAAGACAAACGTGCCTCAGAGCGGTCATACAGATGTATTGTTTGGGGAAACAAAGGTCTATTATATTTTATCGAATCATCCTCCTTACCGCAATAATGCAGCCTACTACTAACTAGCATCAACTACTACAAAAACTATAGTTTTTTTAACTTAAGAGGTCCGTAAGGATCCTACAATTATGTTTTAGATACGAGGAGGAATAGCGTTGCTATGTGAATAGCACCATTTCAGTTTATAAAAACGGTATATCTGGAAATGTCCTACAACTGTCCTCTATCTACTTACAGTAGCATGCTTATTTGCTTCATGGAGCTCTACTTGCACTTCTCTATACGCAATATTCATACATTTATATATGTCAAAAATATAACGTTCAATACTTATTACTTCTTTTCCCCAATCAACTTCCAAAAGTGGCTGAGGAATGTTTCATACCAAAGCTCTGGCTACCCCGCTAAGGGATTTATAGCCGTGAGTATATGTATGTATGTATGTACTTATTATTTAATAAAAATAATGAGCGATAAGTATGGTTCATTGAAGCAGACCGGAGTACTGATTTATCCTATATATGTTTCCTGTTAAGTGTTAATAAGATTACGTCTCTACTATTGGCCCATATAATCCGGTTAGCATGATACGGGCGTAAGAGAAGCAACGTAAATATGATATTGTTCCGTTTATTACCATAATTAAATAATAATAGGGGCCAGATGTATTAATGTACATTCGTGTGCTTCATAGTGTACTGTTTGAAGATGATGTAGTTGAATTTATTTAGAATCTAACATAATATAATATGCTTTTTATTATTAAATTATCTGTTTTTAGGAATGTTGGGGTAAAATTCATTTTAATTTCACCTATGGATGTATCAAAATCCAAATGTTATTTACGTTTTAAAATTTATTTAAAGCAATGTTTTTTCATGCACAATTAATGAAATAGTATTTCTGCGTAGCTTCAAGAGTTTAGAAATATTTAACCTAAATTTACGTTTCTTTTATAAGCGACATGTTTATACCGAGTAATTGAAAATCTATTATATCACAATTATCAAATAACAAACATAAGTTTGGTATTGCTTTATCATGTAATTGTTGTTTGTAACCATGGGATTAGTGCATTTAGATGAGAGGGAGTAACTGCGCCCACATTGCAGCGTCATCCCCATTTCAAAGAATGCCAACAAAAAAATCTATCGGACTGACCTCAAATGTGGTTCGTGATAGTGACCCAAAACCATGACCCGTGTGAAACTTTGACATCGTGATATCCGAATCCGCTTCTATTTTTTCTTCGGACATCTTGTCAGGGGCCACTGCACCGCGGGTATTTCGGATGTTCTTGCTCCTAACAAATAGTCACGACCGAAATTCCAGATCCAACGTTTATGGCTGTTACTCATTCACAAATTTTCAATGGACCGCCGGTTTTTAACGGTTTGGATGAACAATACTAAATTACTTTACTGTGCAAACATAGTGCTTTAGATTAAAATCAATGGTTGAACTTAATTAAGTTTTTGTTGTGTTTAACAGTTCCTCCAGACTATTTGTATGGATATGTATGTATGTAAACTATTTTAAGGCAAGACTAACCCTACCGACCGACTAACCCGAAAGACTGCATTTATTTCTATGCTATCTCTATGCTAGATATATTGATTCATTTAAAAACATTTTACTTAAGTAAAAAGACAATCCCGCAATCAGCAATCTAGTGTACCTGAATGTTTGACTTATATACTTGCAGTACGTCCTAATGCATATCAATATTCATATTTACCTTGTATTGACTTGACTAAAAAAAATAACGTATACTATGTGTATTTATATGATTAGTTTATATAAGGAACATAATCACTCTAAGAAAACGTTCACACTAACAAGATCATATTTTTACTATCATATCAAAAAAATTATGGCTTCTTCTTTTTCATTTCAGCTTCGAAAGCAGCTGCAGCAGATCTCATGGCAGCCAGATACTGGTCAGCTACGTTTGCGAGTTTGCTTGTTACTTCTGCCATTTCCACCTTCTGTTCTTTGGCCACTTTCTTCAGAGCTTCCATGAATTCTTCAAATTCAACTTTATCTTTTTTGGCTTCTGCGAAGAGTTTATTTGCAGCGGCATCGGAATAGTCTTTAGCTATAACTTGAGCTGCAAGCAAAGATTATCCGAGCGGTAACTTTGGTAACTCAATCTCTGTCAAGTAATCAAGAAATCTATGTCTATAGCTAAGAAGCTTTCTGATGCAGAGACGTAGGTTCAATCCTAAGTCGATCTACAGCAATAGGTATTTTCTAAAAGTCATATGTGACGTGACGAAATCTACACGGCCTTGTTGAACTTTGTCATCACATTATATCCATACGACAAGGCAGTAGACCTGCTACATGAAGACACTGGTCTGGAAAAATATATACTCTAAGAGTATAAGTACCACTGCTACTCCTTCGATGATATAAATGATGAGTCTTCTTAAAAGCTCACCGATATCATGTAAAGCAAAGTGGGTATACAAGAGTGAGCAATAATGGCAAGCTACATAAAGGGTCACTGTTTTAATAAGCCTGGAATTAATATTATGGTATTAACGCATCAGTCAATTATAAGAACTTATTGTTGTCTTAAGAAATGGTGAACGAGCCTTTTTTTTTACACACTTTCAGAGCATATTGAGATGTAAAGAGTTCTTACATACTGCACACAATAACTACTTTTTCGTGGATTTTTACTGTTTTCAACCTGGCGACGTTCTGTGGAGCATGAGGCAAAAGTTGTGGGAATGAAGTGGGAGGATCTCGCAGCCGCTGCCCAAGATCGAGCCAGATGGAGAAATCTACTCAAGACTCTTTGTCCCTCCTCAGGGACGTCAGGATGGATGTATGTATGTATACTGTTTTCAGTTTTAATATAGACGTTTTACATTTTAATTACTAGAGTTGTAAGGCCTATTTGTCTCTTAATTTCGATTAGCATCATTTACTCAGATAATTATAATCGTGTAATTAGTAATCCCCAGCAAGTTTTTTGTAACTGAAATTCTACAAGTAAATATTTGCTATAACTTACATTCTTTCATCCATTTTATCAAATGTCTGGTGGTATTTTTGCCTTCATTCTTAATCTTCTCAAATTCCGCTTGAAGATCATTCGGCTGTTTACTTGAGAAAGATCCCATTTTTATTGGTGGAGAAATGTTTGTGAATTGTGAATGAAACGTGTGTTTCAAAAAAATATTATAATCAAAATAATATAAGCTATGGAACAGTTATACTGTGGTTATATTATCAATACGCATGTTGATTGGGTTGATTGTTATTCATCAATAATTTTATTTTTATAGAAAGAATATGGCTACCATCTTGGATAATATTGTTGCCAGTCTGCCAATGACATTTTCAATTTTGTCTATTACATATTGTTTTATTCCGTGGTTTAGAGAACGTGAAATAAATATTACTGTATATATATTTGCCTCCTTGGTGTAGCGGTTGAGCGATTGGTTTCAAGTACGGCGGTTTCGGGTTCGATTCCCGAGTGGTGGTGACCTTCCAAATTATTATTTTAAGATTAAACCCAGTTTGGAAGGATATTGGCTTGAATCACCTGATTATCCAAAAATTAAGATGATTCCGTGCTTCGGAGGGCACGTTAAGCCGTCGCTCCCGGCTACTATTACGGTAGTAGTCGTTAGTCTGCCAACCCGCAACTGGCCAGCGTGGTGGACTATGGTCAAATCGCCCTATATAGGGTAGGCTCGAGCCCCTTGGTGGGGTCATATATGGGCTTTGAGAAGATATCTGCAGAGCAAGCACGAGCGCTATTCTATCGACACGATAACGGTTAGAATAAGATGGCAGTATACGATACTAAGTAAGTGCGTAAGAGATGGCTGCTGTGGGATACAGCAAACTAGATAACTACTTTAAACACGGCTCGTGCTTGTTCTTCTGTGCAATATACCTGTTATCTATCAGGATTTTCCTCATAAATATAACTAAATATTCAAAAGCTTTTGTTGTTAGAGTTTTGTAAATATTTATAAGTTAAGTGGCTGGAGAATTTTTAATTCCTTAGCAACTGCCTACCCCTCTAGGGATTTATAGCCGTGAGTATATGAATGTATGTTATAAGTTAAGTGTGAATATGTGTTTTCGACAAACATTTATGTGAGTTTATTTTTAAGTTAGATTTATGTTTTTCGAAGCTGTAAAATTTTAGTTTTTGATCGTGCTGTGGACCTTTTAATCTTTTGCTAAATTTTATTGCCATAATTTTATTGATACTCGGGATATATTTTTTATTGAATATGTAAGAATCATGTGGAAGTAAAAGCGATATCTCCTTAAAGCGCAAAACACACTGAGCCCGGCGGGCCGCCGTCAATGCCCGGCGACTCAACACGGCCGCCTGCGTTAAAATAAAAGAATCATATCTAACCAATGTATAAAAACTAGACCACCGACAAAAAGACATATTATGTCGGCGGCCCGTCGGGCTCAATGTGTATATCACTTTAGAACAACGATCGATCCGGATAAACAATAGTATTATTTTTAAACCAGTTAAAAAGGTCCTACATCTATACATTTTGTGAGTAAATAAACTAGTAAAGCAGAGAAAAAGAAAAAATCCATTCCTTTTCGATATCGATTTTGTAGATCTTATTCTTTGATGCACGTAGCATATATATAGCACGGGATAAGACTGGTGGATAACATACGCATCCATAGCATAGCTGCATAGTACATCTCTGGTGGAAAAGCACCCTAAAAGTTGTACTATTTACTCAACAATAATACTTACATATTGTACATTAGCTATTGGCTAAGAATATGTATATTTGTACGTGTGTATGTTATTTTGTGTGTTTAGTTCTAAGTTTGTTTTTAAGTTTTATTTAGTTATAAGTATTGATTAGAGCTGAAAACCGGAGCTATCCGCTTTAAGTGGTTAAACCAAGCTCGTAATCATTTTGTCTTTTTTTATTGTTATTTAATTAGTTCTTCTTTTTTAACTTCTTTTCACTGTATGATATAGATTTTTGTGTAGTATGTGTAAAAAGGCAAATTTATTTTTTATTTGAAGTCCCGAGTTATTTTATATTCAACCAATGAAACTTTTTTTAAACTTACATTCTTTCATCCAGTCAATCAAGTTTTCGGCCGAATTATTTCCTTCATTCTTAAGCTTTTCGAATTGAGCTTGCATTTCGTTTTGCAGTTTACTTCCATTGGAACCTATTTTGAAGTATTGATTAATCTTTGTGACTCTTAAATATATAAGTCGGGTAATAATATTACTCAAATAATGTTCAAACGTATAAATGAAGCACTAAGATTATAATAAAATTTTAATTTCGTTGTTGAGAGTACCTGAAGTCAATATTAGCATTATCGCGTTGGCCACGACTAAAAAAAACCCTTACACCGTGATACCAGATTTTATCCTTCTATATTATAGCTGTGACTTGAATAATGTGTACTTCCACAGAACAAACTTTATTGCCGTGTAGTACCGGCTTAGAATATCACTACCCCTTTCTACCCACGGGTGTCGTAAGAGGCGACTGAGGGTATTGGGGCTTTTTAATGGTTCATTGGGCGATGTGGTTGGAGACCCATCACCAAAAGCCTTTATTTTACCGTCTTTTCACCACTTGACTTCCAAAAGTGGCTGAGGAATTTCCCATTAATTCACTCTGGCTACCCCTTCTAGGGATTTATAGTCGTGAGTATATGTATGTACTTATGTATGTAGAACAAACTTTACAGAATAACATATTTGACTGATGAGAATATTGAACCGAAAAATTTACCACTTATTTACATATATCCATGTATTAGAATAGCAAGCATTTGCTGTTCATAGCAACAATGCATTTTATTCTTTTTAAAAAGTAATGTTTTACAGCAATATTCACTGCTTAATATTTACACAATCGATATCGAAAAGGAATGGAATGGATTTCTTCTTTTTCTTTGCTTTACAAGTTAACGTACTAGTACTCTCGTATTCGTCACATTACAGATATCAAAAGGAGTGATTCTAAGATATTTGCTTTCACGTCCCATACCTCGCCTTCATTGAATATCTATTCCTTGAACTGACCAGGCCCTTACCGTGCCCTAACATTCCACAAAGCATAGTCAACTATGTTGCCCACCAAACTGAACCTTACGCCATACGTATAGAATTGAAAATCGATTGAAAGATACTTATTGAGCCGTGTGCATGTAACTCCACCTCGTAGTGACTGTGGGGTCATTTCGGTTAAGCTTAAAAAAGTACAGTTTCAGAAATATTTTAACTGAATGTAATTTATATTACTAGGATCTTTAATTTTGTTTGGGTAATGACATTTGTTGTAATCTTAATTTGTTGATTGATGTCATGGGTGATTCTGAATAATCAAGTTTGAAAGTACCATTTTTTAACATTGATTTTCATGTTTTCATAGGATGTATGAAACATCAATTGCTGTTGCAAAATTAAAATCTTTATGAACATATTTTAATTTATAAGCACATGGCAAGCTACATACTTTAGTAAAAGCAATTACAGAATTTAAAAAAAATAACGATTCATTGAAAATCATCGATCAATTAAATCTTTAAAAATATATCTAAACGCTAAATATATTTTTTTTATTATTCCTAAATCAATTGAACAAAAATATCTAGAACAGAAAAATATCTAATGTGACATTATATTTGTCAGTAACGAGAGTTCCTGTGTCTGTGCACATAACGTCATACAGGTCGAAGTATTTGTGCATGTATGCTGACAAATATTAGTAACTTGTTTAACATCGCAACTATTTTAGTACTTCAAAGAGTTTTCTATAAAATGGTTTACTCGTTTATACATCACTTGAAATATGAAATCGATTCTAAGTACCTACTTTATTCCTTTCATACGTGGCGCTATCGACCAATCCACTAAAGCTTTGGTTGAACCCGTTCCCCATTCACGAGGAGTGACACCTATTTCGAACATACGATAAAGTTTAAAGTAATGAAATGACTATGAAGTGACTAACATATGCGGTTAAAACATTAATTGACTTACCGAAAGTTCTCTAGTGGTTAAAGATCGCAATCTCTTAGTCATACAGTTGAATAAACAAAAAGCTTTTGCTCTTTCGATTCATCTTTACTTTTAACTTACATGCACATACATACATATACTCACGGCTATAAATCCCTAGAAGGGGTAACCAGAGCTAACGAATTAGAAATTCCTCAGCCACTTTTGGAAGTTGCGTGGGGAAAAGATGGTAAAATAAAGGTTGTTGGTGATGGGTCTCCAACCGCATCGCCCAAAATCCCTTAAAGAGCCCCAATACCGTTAGTCGCCTCTTACGTACACCCACCGGAAGAAAAGGGGTAGTGCTATTCTAAGCCGATACTACACAGTTTTAACTTCAAATGATTAAAAATATAATTCACTAATTTAAAAAAAATACCGTCTGAAAAATTTTGGGTGAATAAAACATTTCACTGTATTTTATAGAGGTCAAGCAGTGATCGTGTAACTCTACCCATGTAAAGACGGGGTGGACTGCTACTAAATAATATGTTTTACCTATTTTTTGTGAGTACCAAGTAGCTCAGTGGTTAGAACTCACTGATCATATGCTTATCATGCGGTTCGGCGTCGTTTCTATCTCCGAGTCGGGCGTACAAGCAAGCAAGCAAGTTTCGCTCAACATAATTACCTACCCCTTTTCTTTGAATCTAAATAAAACTCATTCCATTTACAGGTTTATACCATTCAAATATAAGAAAAATATCTAATAAATGGCTTTATATACAAAAAGAGGTTTTATATGCAAATATGCTTACAAAAAGCTTT